>CM052889.1:59028250-59045735 GCA_028534135.1 Potos flavus | reverse complement strand
AATGACATGTTTGTTTAATTAAACCAATGAACTTAAATTAGCTTTAATACTAAATATTTTTTCCAGACATATGAACTTGAAAGCCATCTGGGTCAGTTTTGTGAGTTTGGGAATGCCCAATCCTTACAAGCACTCGCCTTCAAACCAACTAAATAGAGCTTGTAGAGACTGCTTTTAGGCAAACAGGCTTGAGCAGTGAAATGTGGAAAAGGCCCACGAGGACCACCTGGTGGAATACATACAGGCCCATCAGGAGACCACCTCAAAATATCCACATGCCCTATGATCAATGGGCTATTTACAACTAGGCACAGTTACCAAAAAAAGGAAGATTCCATAGGTGGCCATACCTCCTCATCTTCCCTTATACAAGCAGCACCCACCCACTGCCTCCTTGGCAGACAGCCTCTTCTCTGCCTCTGTGCCCACCAGTCCCTTGGGGTGTACTCAGTAAACTTCTATCCCCTTTGTTCTGCATCAGGTGAATTTTTTAACCTCCCACTCCATTGGCTTCCAGCCAATTGTCCCCTCACATGGGGGGGGCATCAGATCAGAGAGACACCCCATTTTGACACCACAGAGTTCTTTTACAAGTTAATTTACAAGCAATATCATTCAGAAGTAGAGAAACTATCTCACATCGATAACTTGCATGTGCACACACACAGACAAGATAGTATAAACAGTATTTGTGGAGAGGGCATTATGGGCCCAAATTTCAAATGCCACCCTCTCTTTTTCTTTTATTTTTCCTGATGAAGTATTTTTCCCTAAAATTTTCCTTTTTCCTTTTTTTCTTTCTGTGTGTGTGTGTGTGTGTGTGTGTGTGTGTGTGTGAAGAGAATCCCTAAGTCTACCTATTATACTATAAGAGAATTGAGAGGTCTCTATAAGAAAAAAAAATGCTTTTAGATATAGCCAATTTAATGGATCCATCATCTGGTAATTGACAAGCAGGATCTGTTGACAGCAACTCACAACAATAAGCCCTTTAATGATTTAATCACAGGCCCAAGAGACATCCAGGGATGGCACAGATGATGCAGTCCCCAAGATCCAAATTTTATTCCTAAATAAGTCTCAGAAAGCAAAAGCCTTTTTTTGCACAGGTGGTAAGAAGAGTGTAGTGAAAACAGTGCCTCTAGTCTCTTGTAAAAATGTGACACAACTCGTCATAGGCCCCTGGAACTGTGACTCGGGCAGGTGCTTCTGGAACGGACTTTCCAGCACTAACAGATGGGAAGGGTGAGATGTCAAAAGTTTCCTATGGGCTGGAAATTCTCAAGACAAACTCCCCTGAGTGCTGGCACATCAGGACCCAGAGACAAAGACAGAGACAGAAGAGAGAGAGGTTCCCCAGTCTGTGGCTGGTCACCCGTGTGCACCCAGATAAGTGCACCCTCCAGATGGTGGAGACCAGTCAGAATGTGCTCACTGAATCTTGAAATGAAGAAAATGAGGATTTCTTTGATTTCATCTTCCTCAGAAGCCAGGGTCCATCCTGGTCAGGGTGACAGTACACAGCATAGACTGCCCTTCCATTGGTGAGAGCAGAGACCCTCCCTGCCCTCCAAGGCTACTGTGCTTGGGACAGGCCAAGACTCATTGGGTCCAGGGACAAAACACAAGGATGTGGGACACTGTGTGAGAATGTGGGTCAGGGAGGAATTATGAACCCAGAGCTAGCCTGGAACCCTCTGTGGGCCCGCAAGCCCTCAGTTGTACAATCAGGGACAGGGGGTTTATCAAAGGGAAATTTGGGACCTATGGGCAGGAAACCACTTATGGCCATGAGGGTGGGGGATGCACCACAGTTGCTACGAAAATGCTCAGCCTGCTCTAGGGGAGAGGTTCAAGAAGGTCCATGGATGACTCTTCACCATAGCTGATACCAGGGCCCATGGAGACTCCTGTGAGTGGGATTCCTGAGTGCACAGGTAATGGCTATGTTCCCCTCTCCCCCTAGACAAAACTGAATCTTTTCTATAATGCAGGTTGTGGGGGCCCTGAAACATCTAGAGCAGGAACTCCCCTATATGTGCATGTGTCATTCCCCTGGGGAACCTTGTGACGACCTCAGATCCCAGGCTGCCTCTCCCTGCACAGAAGCATCAGAAACACTGGGGTTACCATGGCAATGGTACCAAGGCTCCCAGGCAGAGCCCCTACATTGTGACCCAGGAGAAGCTAAGGACCATCCTGGTGTTCCAGCCTGATTCTGCTGATCCAGGTGTGGTGACAAAACCTCCTTAATCTCCTCTGGGCCCCAACCTGATGAGAGGGTGATCATCTTTCCTGTAGAGCTGCATACAATTGAATGTCACAAAGAGCGCCTACTACACATGGACATGTGACAAAATGTACCCTCCACCCCAGTCCTGGTCTGTTCATCACTCCCAGGTCTCTTCCTGGGACCAACAAGAGCTCAGACCATGGCTTCCAACTTTACATATCCTATTAAAACCAGAGGGTTTCATTATCCAGACTCATGTAAGTTTATAAAGTCAATGAAAATATCTCCTTTTGGAGGAACTGTTCTCCCAATGCAAAGAGTCTCTTTGCAGAAGCAAAATGACCTCCACAGTTACTGGGTTGAAATGACAAGAGGAAGAGTTGTGCAGGATGTGTGACCCAGGAGAACGAGGTGGCCCTCTGTCTACCCTCTGAATGTCTCCTGATACAGTCTGGGCTTTGCTAATAATTCCCTGAGCTTGGAAATCTTAAAGATACTCAGTTTCTCCCTTTCTCATGAGATGAGAGTTTTGCTCAGCTACTGAGATCCTAGATGATGGGCAGTGCCTTCCCAGTGAGCAGATCTGAACAGACGCCTTACCAAGAGAGGTACACAAATCACTATTATACCTGTTATATATCATTGGGGGATTACAAATTGAAATAGTGAGGTGCACTAGGCTCCCATCAGCATGGCTAAAATTCAATACAGAGACAACATCAGATGCTGCCCAGGATGTGAGGCAGTAGGAACTCTTATTCACTGATAGAGGGAATGCCAAATGGCCCAGCCACTTTAGAAGATGCCTTAGCAGTTTATCACAAACTTAAATATCGTTTTATATAATGTAATCATGAAATCATGCTCTTAGGTATTTCTCTATGTAAGGTACTTATGTTAACAGAAGAATATGTTTATTGTTCATTTATTTGATTACCAAGATTTGAAAAAATCAACAAATATATCCTTTAAAAGATGAATGGGTAACAGTACGCTGGTAGGTTTTTACATCTAATATGATTCAGCAATAAAAAGAGAGAAGTTAATAGGCCACTGAAAAAGATCGAGGAATCTCCATGCATATTTCCTTTTTTAAAGATTTGATTGATTGATTGATTGATTTAGCGAGCTGGAGCAGGAGGACAGAGGGAATCTCCAGAGGACTCTGATCTGTGCCCTGAGCCTGAAGCAGGGCTGGATCTCAGGACCCTGAGCTCATGACCTAAGCTGAAACCAAGAATTGAATTCTTAACTGACTGAGCCACCCAGCCCCCCACCCCGTGCATATTTCTAAGTGAAAGAAGCCCATCTGAAGAGGCTGGAACAGTGACCAGTGAGGGATGGAGGGCGGGCAGGAGCCCTGGGTACCAGCTCCACCCCAGGGTGGCCATGTGTCTGTCATCCAGCAGAGGACGCTGGTGCTCCCCGTCTCTCAGCTGAGAGCTCCTGTCTCCCTGCCTCTTTTAGGTGCTCTGGTGTCATACTTGGGGTAAAGCTCTCCCCACTTCTACATTCTCTTTTGCTCTTTTGGAGCCCAGACTAACTACTGGGGGGTGGGTGGGAGACCCAGTGTTATTTCCACTGGGTCAAATGACTAATATCCACTATGAGAAAGCCTTTGCTTTAAATCCTGATTATGCCACTCAGTGGATGGAGCCCTGGAGAGATATAATGGACAGACTGATGTCACTAGACAAGAATTCTACAAGAATCAGACTTCCAATTCAACAAATTGTTAACAGGTCTGTTTTCAAATGAGTCCTCACTGCCTAAAATAAAACTTTTCCCAGGAAAGAGTCTTTGAGACACCTTGGCCTTTACATCAAGAATCAGCCTCATGGAGAAACATCCCTCATTAGAAGACATAAGACATACAGGCAGTCATTGCCTCCTTTTTGGTCACACACACACACACACACACACACACACACACGGCTTTCTCCTCTCTCTGAAGGGATACAGTGCTACACTCTGCACTTTCTCTATCCATCTTAGATCCTGCATTTCTCTATCCAGTGGGCTTCTCTATCCATCCAGAAGTCAGGCTCGACCTATGATCTCCCAGTCATCCTCAGAGTCACAATCTCCAGGAGAGAGAATCCCCATCAGAGGAAATCCCAGGGACATCATGTGTGTCTGGGTTCCTGTCGTCAGGGTAACCAGGCAGTACCCTGACCATTTGCTCTCCTGGGACCAGGCTGATGCTCAGGAATCCCAGCGGGAGTCTCTGTCCCCATGAGCAGCTCAGCCCCTGACAATCTCTGGGCTAGAGTCAGAGTCTAAGGCTGATCAGAACATTAATTCTGGGACCTCAGCCTCGTTGTGGCTCCCATGGAGCTCAAGGCCCATGGGGGACATGAGACACATGCTCCTTGTGCTCTCAGGGCTGGGCTGTCACACTCCCAGTCACCCCAGAGACACTCCAGCCAAGCCAGACCTCTGCTAAATCTTCTGTCCCAACTCAGGACCATAGGATCTGTGACCTCAGAGAGACGGTCCTCTTTATCTGCACCTCTCCACCACTCACATGTGAACTTTAACAGAAAATTCTGGGTCCAGATGGCTTTGCTGGTAGAAATTCATTCTTCTGTTCATGGGTGGCTGAATGAGCACTTGCTCTATCCTGAACATGCTGGAAACAGGTGGCTGAGACTACAGGTGTGCCCACCCCAGATCTGACTGTGACCCTTGCTTGCTCCATCCTGGAAGCTCTGTCTGTGTTTGGGCATTCCATCACCAGAGGGCTCTCAAGTTCATAGAAACAGGTCCCTTCTGGGGGGTCATTGGCACCACTTCAGGCTTTCCCACCTGCACGACCAGACCCATGATACAATCTTAGGGAAAAAAGATATAAGTCAAGTGATTTAAGAAAATGTTTATAGATGTCTATTCAAATGAAAACCAAAGTCTTTTTTTTTCTTTGTTTTGCAATGATGTGTTTAACCACAATTTCCATCCACATTCTCCCTGCAATAGGCAAAGATCTGGGGACAATATACTAGTGATTCCACCTGCATCTTCACAATGGCACTGCCATTGAGTTTGAATCAATATTATTGAGAAGAGTTTCTTTTTTTTTCCCCAAATACTTTTATTTTATTTTTTCAGTGTTACAAGATTCATTGTTTATGTACCACACCCAGTGCTCCATGCAATATGTGCCCTCCTCAATACCCACCACCAGGCTCGCCAATCTCCCCAACCCCTCCCCTCCAAAACCCTCAGTCCCTTGTTCTGAGTTCACAGTCTCTCATGGTTCTTCACCCCTCTGATTTCCCGAGGGATGAATTGGAGAAGAGTTTTTTGAAAAGAACATTCATCCATTTCAAGTGCACGGTTGGCCACGTGCTGGCCAATACATAAACTCTTCCTCTGCGTTCCTGTTGGAACATCTGCAGCTGTCACTCCCTCCCTGCTAGAACTTCCAGAATGTTTGTCCTTTGTGCTCTGAGGTCAGGGCCACACACAGCCTCACATGGCAGGGCCCATAGACTAGTGTCTGTGCTGGGAGGACAGAACCTAGAAGGGAATCACTGCCCCAGTGTGTGGAGAACTGTTGTTTCAAGCAGGCAGAAACAGTGACAGGTGACAAAGATGTTCAGTGTGTAACATTTCCAGGAATGCACACCAGGGCTTCTACTACATTCTGAAGAAGCATGCTCCCTGGTTCTTCAGTACTTCAGGAAACTCAGAGAAGGGGAGTGCTGGGAAACAGGGTCGAGAGGTATCATATAAGCAGAAAGTCCCAGCATCCTGCACAGAAGGGCCCATGTGTACAAGGGGACCTGTCTGGGTTTGACACTGATGTAAGAGGAGTTTGTATAGAGACACCACCTCAGTCCTGGATGGCCCATGAGCAGCCAAGGGGGCCATGGACAGATTCACACTGAGGAATTGGAGTGAAGCATAGAATCTACGCTTCAGTGATGGGAGGTCATGTAATGGGACACATGTCCTTTTCTTAAAGTAGGAGGAGAGTGGACAGAGCTGTGGAGGCAGGATCTGTGTCTGATGGGCACTGACCACCATGTCACACAATGACGTAACTGTTTCTGGAAAACAAAAGGGGTTTGAGGCTTATTTCTGAGGCATGAGGAGAGAGGAGTGATCAGAGCTGGGACCTACCACCTGGCACTGCCTGTGTCCTCTGTTTTGGGCTCACAGCTGTGACCTGCCCAAACCTGGCTCCACACAGCCCCTCCCCTCCCCAGCCCTCTGGCATCCTCAGGCAGAGGGACCTGACCCAGAGTCAGTGAAGAGTCAGAGAGCAAGGGTCTTATTCGCATGGACAGTCCCTCCCTCTCTTAAAGGACGAAGAGGGGAAGGGACATGTTAGGGGAGGTCTGCTCGGCTGTGGGGCCACAGAAGGCAGGATTGGTGATGACCTTCACCATGGCCTGGTCCCATCTCCTCCTCACCTTCCTCTCTCACTGCACAGGTGACTGGATGCAGGGGCAGTTGGTCGGGTCCTGGGAGGACATTTGGGTTCTGCTTCCTCCTCCTGTTTCTAGATCCTAACATCACCCTTTCTATGTGTTTCCCCCTTGCAGGGTCCTGGGCCTAGTCTGCACTGACTCAGCTGTCCTCTGTGTCTGGGGCCCTGGGGCAGAGGGTCACCCTATTCTGCACTGGAAGCAGCACCAACATTGGTAGTGGTATTTATGTGGGCTGGTACCAACAACTCCCAGGAGCAGCCCCCAGAACCATCATCTATGAAAACAACAAATGACCCTCAGGGGTCCTGGATCGAGTCTCTGACTCCAAGTCTGGCAGCTCAGCCTCCCTGACCATCACTGGGCTCCAGGCTGAGGATGAGGCTGAGCATTATTGCTTAACATTGGACAATAGTCTTAGTGCTGACACAGTGCTCCAGGCCTGTGGGGGAAGTGAGACAAAAACCCACTTGCTCATCTGTAAAGAGGGGGACAGACCAGCAGTTCCTCTCAGTGTAGCCTCTGAGTCTGCTTATTCTTTTGCTGATGTGTTGGGCCCAGGTCCATCCAGAGGCACCGCTTGGGAGTAAGGCTGTCTTGTCCCTTCTGTCCTCAGAGTCACTCAGCAGCACATTCCTAGACAAAAAGTCTACATGTGAATAGAAATTTCTTGTTTCATCAGCTGGGGTTATTTCACTTCTAGGCTGTATCACATTAATTTGCTCCTTCTGATTTTAAAACAAATCAAACATTTTACTTGGTCTCTTAACATAACATGAATCCTCAGCACTCCCCATGTGGTGTTTGAAGAATAACTCAGTCCTATTGCACCTGAAATTATTATCTACTTGGTTATAAATGGTGCTGCTGCCTAGTTTTGTCTTATTTCCCGACTTTCTGAGAAATATATGCTCACTTAGAATTATAAAAGTATAAAAAAATCCCCCAAATTTGTCCATAGAAAAAACCTGCCCATGAATGTTTATACCAGTTTAATTCATAATCATAAAAACCTGAAAGTGACCAGAAATCTGCCCATAGAGATTCCAGGTTTATATCTAATCACCCAAACATGGAATCGACTGAGATGCCACCAAACAGGCAGCATATTTATTTTTTTAAAGATTTTATTTATTTTTCTTGAGAGAGAGAAAGACAGAATGAGTGTGTATGTGGGGAGGAAGGCAGAGGAAGAAGAAGAGTTCCCACTGGGCAGGTAGCCCGATGTGTGGCTCAATCCCAGGACCCTGGGATCATGACAGAAGCCAAAGGCAGATGCTTAACCGACTGAGCCATCCAGGTGCCCCACAGGCAGCATATTTTTAAAATGGAATATAATACATAGTATTGTTAATGTTATATCACATATTTGATGAAGCAAAACTCTTGAGAGAGTGCAAACATCTGTAGTCTCTGGGAGGATAAGAGACAAAAAAGTTGATCATGTGAAGAAAGAAAACATTTCTGAGCAACAGAATGATTCTCTATATGACACTGTAATGGCACTGAAATGACACGATGACACTGTCAGAGTTCACTGACCACTGTGCAGCCACATGGCAGAACCGAACGTGTGCAGATAAACTCATTTAGGTGGTTTGGGACCTAAGGTGGAATGCGGACAGTGACAAACCCATGTACCTGCCATACAAACATGTGAGCCCAGCTCGGTGCTAGGCTTGGGGAAACCTGCTGGTATGAGTGACTGTGAACATGAGCGGAGCCTGTCCATGGAAAGTCATGGGAGACTGCACGAGAGCACTGTGCTGTAATAGATAAGGTTGGTTCCCATGGGGAACAGGTGGATTATTTTGAGGGGACTGCACTGTGTCCTAGAACTGAACAATCAAGTCAATGGATGGGCACCAGTGGAGCCAGATTTCTCATGGTAGGAATGGAAATTCACAGATATAACCAAGGGAGGAGGCATGAGTGAAACATGTGGTCCTGGGTTAAAACTGGAGATGGCAACTTGGAGTCATGTGTAGTTGGATGGAGACAGATAATTGAATGTGGAAACAGTCACCACTATGTGCATCTTCCTGGGTTAGCTGACTCTCTTATAGAAGTCCTCGGTCTGTCAGGGGAGGGGGACTACAAGCAGTGATGTCCCACAGCCCTGAGGTGAATTTCCCCAATATTGCTTCCTTATAACGTTGTCCCGGGAAGAGACACAGACTTCTTTGGATAAATCATAATCCCCAGATCAGAAATTATAAGGGAAGAGCATAAAACACCTTGCAGTGTCAGAAAGTGAAGTTCCTTCAAAACAAACACAAACACATTAGCTCACACTCAGCACATACACACAATGACATGGTGTCAAACAGAGCTCATGAGCCAACTTAAAATGCTCCCAATTGGGCAAGACAGGAAAGATTTGAGCAACCAAATAAATGTAATAGTATAGGCTTATAACTCAAATTCTAAAATAGCTTTCCATGGTCCATATTGTTAACTGTTTGAACAAATGGATAAATGGAGGAAGAAGAGACAATTCCAGTACAGAGATTCCAAGTAACAGATGTAAGCACTTAGTCCAAAGGATGTCTGGCATAATCCCCACTCAGTAAGTGTAGCCAACATCACCAAAACAAGGAGAGTGAGAAAGTTTCACAGTAAGAGAAGCTAAGAAGACATCACAACTAAATGCCACAAAGAACCGTGAACTGGATCTTAGAACAGCAAAGGGAAATTACGTAAAAATTAAGATAATCTGAATAAACTGTGATTGTTAATTGTTATGGGTTGAACTATATATTTATCAATTCATGTGATAAAAGTTATAAAAAAATCTTGTATTTCAGGATGTAACTGTATTGGGAAATGGGATTGCTGCAGATGTAATCAGCTATGATGAGACTAGTAAGTTTAATCTCATGTTTCATAGCCTTTTTGTTTCAGTGGTTTTCCTCTGACTCTTTGGTTGGAGTGATGCTGAGATGCACTTAGTATTTTAGAGAACAGAGCCAAGGTATTCCACCTTCACTGTCATAGATAGCCCTCATATTATAGAAAAATATCTAGAAAATTCTGTATTTTTTTTATTACTGTCAATCTATGGAGCATTTACCAATTAAACATAATGAAGCCTAAATATGGGTGGGATACCCTGTCTTGTGGGGCCCTTGATGTAGGAGAGGAGAAAGAAATTCTAAGAAGAGAGAAGTTCCTTGCATAGTGTAAGTGTTTATATCAATCCCCATAGTGAGAACAGTTACAAAACTGGACTAATATAAAAGAAAATGAATCATAAGCATATCAGAGAGACACAAGAAATAATGAATTCCCAGGTTAACCGTGAATGGATAACGAAAACCTAGAGTGAGAAGGATGAACGGTGGACACATATTTGTTGGAAGTATTTTAGTCTGGTGACAAATGCAGACATCAAAGGCCAGGGCTTGTGCACTGGGGGTTAAGGGATGTTCCAGGAGACTCGCATAATACAGAAACACCAACATTAGTCACACTGTAAGCATGTAGACTTTCATCAAGTGTGAACCAACAGTGAATTCTGGAAAACATTAGACCACTAATTGAGTGTATCCCTGCAAAATTCTCTTTCTGTGCCTCTCCTAGAAACAGACCCTACAATTTCTGCAAAGCAGCTCCACTGTCCCCTCCGCGGCCACACCTGCCCTGATGCACACCTAGGTCATTCAGCTTTTTCTAGAAAGTCTTCTAATTTTATGTGCACGTATATTCACCTTGCATGGAAGACGGATCCTCCTGGAGTGAGAAATTACAGTAAACAGTCACAAAGATCAGAAACATAGTATAGGTATCCCAAACTGTTGATAATTCTCTTTACACCACTTAGCTTTTATGAAATATTTACATTAGGACCGGCTTTTACTGCTAAAAGAAATCTGAAGAGGATTTTTTTTTCAGTTTCACAAAAAAAAAAAAATAAGTGCCAACATAGTATAGTACCCAGCATTAGTTTTGTAAGGATACTTTACGGAGGCTGTGCACAACTCACACAATATGAGGGTTGCTTTCCATCTTCTTCCCTGAGAATCACACACAGCAGCTCAGGAACAGGACACCAGAGCTGTGAACTGTGTATGTGCTTTATCTCCATTTATGTTGTACATATGACAGAAAATGGTGTCCTCTGATATTAAAGTAGCCTAAGAAAGTTTAGTTACCTTTTGAGTCTGAAAACATGCAAAAAATTGTCATAAAAATTAATGTTAATCGCTTCTTTGCCGTATGCCATTGTGGCTTACTAAGGTCTCTTAGGGATAATGTACTTTCAGATAACAGAGGAAATATGTACTAGGACTTGGTCCATGGATGTGTGTATCAACAGGGATGTGGGGAGCTGCAGAAATCAGTTGGGGTCTCGGGGCTTTGGGACACAGTGATGGCTGTGCCCTGGACCACCAGGGGGAGCTGTGGGACTGCCCTGATGTCTCTACATGATTGCTCAGTGAGGAATATTCACTGATGGGAACTGGCCTGGGGACTGAGCCCTGTGCTCCCTGGTGGGGACTCAGCAGCTGTGTCCTCTCAGGCCTGGCAAAGTCCCCTGAGCAGGGAGCTGTGTGGGGTCTCAGCAGGTGTTTCCTTCCAGGGCTCTCCCCAGGGCTAAAGACAACATCCATCCTCCTCTGTGTGTGGTATGAGCTGAGCTCCAGCAGCGGGGTTCAGGGAGGGGCTGGGCAGACACTAAATGGTATCATTTGCATGGACAGCCCCTCTTGTGGCCCAGGGTGGGGGAGAAAAGGAGGCTTGGGGCAGGCTAGCCCACTGTGGGGACCAGTGTCTGTGTCACCACGGCCTGGATTCCCATCCTCTTCATGCTTCTTTCCCAGTATACAAGTAGGCACAGGCCTCAGAGAAACTGGCAGTCCTCTAGGTCACTCTTCCTGAAGTCAGCATCTTGATAAATTTATCCCTCTTTCTTGTCCCATTAACCGCACTATGTTTTCAGGTTCCTTTCCCAGCCTGTGCTGACCCAGCTGCGCTCCCTATCTGCATCTCCAGGAACAACAGCCAGACTCACCTGCACCCTGAGCAGTGGCTTCAGTTTTGGCAGCTATATCATATTCTGGTACCAGTAGAAGCCAGGGAGCCCTCCATGGTATCTGCTGTACTACTACTCAGTATCAAGCACACAGTTGGGTTCTCTGGCTCTAAAGAAGACGCCTTGGCCAATGCAGGGCTTCTGTTCATCTCTGGGCTTCAGCTTGAGGATCAGGCTGACTATTGCTGTGCTACAGCTCATGGCAGTGCGAGCAGCTAACGTTACTCACAGTGTCTCAGATAAAGGGGAAGTAAGACAACAAGCCCTCCAACAACAGGTCTTATCTCACAGTCTCTTTTATTGATAAACTTCTGTGGAGCCTCCTGTAGGTGAGAGTCCTGTGTTTGAAGATCTTTCTTTGAGGAAAGAGCAGTGAAACACAGATTATCCTTTTGCCTGAGACAGCACAGGTATCCCAGGAGCACACCCAGGTGAGGGATAGAGACCAACTGCACATTACCCAGGGTCTGGAGTACATTTAAAAAAATAAATAAATATGCAGCGACTTAAAGTATATGTAGGGGATTGGCCACCAGCACCATGATCAAATTGACAACAATTCCATTACCTGCAGAGAAAACCCCTGACCCACCAGCAGTCAGGCCAGTGTCCTCCCTGCACTCAGCCCTCTGTGGCCCCCAATTTCCTCCTGTCCACAGTGAGTTCTCTACTGTGCAGATTTCATAGGGACTGAATCCTAGAACTCATGTCCTTGTAAGTGCGCCATTCACTGGCATGAGGGGAGTGTGTATTGCTGTGGGGACATCACCACCATCTGTAAATACGTGGATCACTTCATGTATGTACCTGTCAGCCTTGTGCGGAGGCCATGCTAATCTACCTGCATGCTCCAATTTTAATGCAAAGGATGTTGAAATGAACATAATTTATTTTTCCATATTGGTCTGTGAAATAATTAAGGATTCCAATTTTTTAAATTTTCATATTACAACCTCTATTATCATTTTGTCACTTTTTATTCTGTACATTTGTGTATGCTCCCACTTTGTTCAATAATTTAGTCAGTGTTTTTGTTTTATTCTGTAATGAAAAATAATATGTGTTAATTAGACAATTTTTCTACTTTTTGTCTCATACATTTTTATTTGCTTGTGGTTGAATATGGGCTGTGCTTCCTTTCCCTTTTTCCTACGCCCCTGTGCCTGGCAGACACTAAATGTCTCCTTGCCCCTCTTTTCCAATCACTGAGGTGATTCCAGAGTTCTCCTCCCTATATTCACACCCCATCTGCCCACAGCACTGCCTGAGACCTCCTATCACCCTCCTGCTCTCCCTGGATGCCCGTCTGTGTTCAGGACTCTGGTGTCCCCCTCACTGTCTTGTGTCTTCACACTCAGGGGACTTTCTCCTCCAATGGTGGTTCAGGCCACTGCTATCTTCCCCTTCTGTCTCCCACAGACTTTCCTGGAACTGACTTTTCTTTCCACTTAAGCTATGGCTTGTGGTTTGAGCATGGGAGACAGGCTGTCCAGAGTCAGTCATTAGTGTTCTATTTACTTAATAATTTATCTTTACACAGGTTGTGTGAAGTTAGTACATAATCTGTATCATGGTTTAATGGGGTGTGAGTCTTGTGTAGTTTCCTCTGTCTTCTTAATTGTGCAGGTGTTTTCTTGGTGGATATTACCTCAGTTACCCAGAATTTTTCATGACACATTGCTTTGAAGGAAAAAAAAAAACCAAACATGATAAAGGGAGACATATTCTAAAAATAGATAATTTCTAAAATAATTACTTTATTTCATTTTTATTTGTATTTAACATTGACATTAACGGTATGATTATGTTCCTGAAGCTTGTGTTTGCTCCTCTCAGTACAGAGATTTAACATTAAAAGAGGCATAGGTCACTGGAGGACACTCCATGGGCCTTCTGTGCAGTAGGAGCGGGTGGAGGAGTGCAAACCCATCTAGGCTGCCAGGCTTTTCCTGCTGTTGCCTCTGAAATGTAAGGTTAACATTCCCATGAAGAAGAAAGGGTTTCTGTTTTAACCTCATTAACCCTGTGGGGCATGGCTTCAGTCCTGCTAAATCATCTCAAGAATGTGCAATGGGCCAGTCATTACTTTTGACACAGCACTGGGAAATTTACCTCAGAGTTACTGTTTCTGATGTGGTTACACTATGTCCTGGTCTGGTAGAGACTGCTAGATTTTGCATTTCTTTTTGTCCCTTAAAGCCCTTACCGATGGTGATTGTTGCATTTCTTTGTTCAAACATTTCCTAGGAGGTTCTGGAAGATGTGTGTGGAGCAAGTAGATCCTGCAGGGCACAGATCAGGCTAAAAACCTGGGGGCCTAAGATGACTGCTTTTGGGTCAGGAGAACTGTCTGTTTTTTTTTTTTTCTTTTTAACAAGGACCCCAATTTTTCTGGTTATAGAAGATTCAGGGTATTTAGGTTAAATTATTGTAAAGATAAAATTACACAGTAAAATCTTTAGAAATATATAAAATAGGCATCCCAGGGGAGGAGGCAAGATGGCAGAGAAGTAGGAAACCCTGTTTCAACCGGTCCCTTAAAGTGAGCTAAATGTCTACCAGAACACTCTGAACACCCAGTAAATCAGCCTGAGATGTAAGATTATACCCTTCTGGATCTCTACGAGGGCAGAAGACAGCAATGGAGAGGTAAAGCAGAGTGGGATAACTCAGACTGATATCAGAGGATAAATAGAAGGGAGAGGGAGCCACCAGAAGGGACCCAAGGAGAGTAATACCCCACTGTGATTGGGAAACAACATTAACTTAGAGTCTGGCTAAAAGCACTCAAAAAGAGAAAAAGATCTTGAGGACAACAGGTGGTTCGGGCAGGCACAGGCACGGGCATGGGCACTGGCCTAAGCCCATGGACCCAGCACAGTCACCGCAGGCAACCACCCCTGTCAGAGGGAATCCGGAGGGGCCTCCAGCCTGTGGTCCAGGTGTCTGTGGCTTTCTGCTCCCTACACCACTGCCGGAGCCAGGCGCAATCCGGCCTGCAACTGAGAGAGCTTGGTGTGGGCGCCAGCTGGCGATCCCCCGTATCAGTGCCAGACGCTGAGAGCACTCCCGCCAGTGCCTTAGGGAGCTCCGTGTGGGCACCAGCCGGCAATCCTCTGCGGTTGGGATCCAAAAACACCCCCGCCCGCACCTGAGGGAGCTCGGTGTAGGTGCCAGCTGGTGATCCCCCGGCACCTGACATGGTTCCGAGAGCACTCCCACCTGTGCCTGAGGGAGCTTGGTGGGGGCGCCAGCCGTGGATCCTCCACAGCCCAACATGGGTTCTGAGAGGACTCCCGCCCATGCCAGAGGGAGCCTGTGGGTGCCAGCAGCGGTCTTCCGCGGCCCTCCAAAAAGTCTGAGCACACCCAGCGTGGGCCTGCACCCGAGAAAGCAGTCCCGGCAATGGCAGCCACCTGAAGCGGGCTCCCAGGACCAATATCACTCTTGGTTTTAGAGGCACAGAGGTGCAGTGACAAGCGGGGGCTTTGGGCAAAAACGGATGATGGCTAGGGGTGCGCACTGCCTGTGGGAGGCTGCGGTGTGCAGCGGAGTCTGCAGAGGGGGAGTGTGTGTGTTCTGGACCACCCAGAAGGGAGCAGACTGAGGCTTTTCTCTAAGGAGGAGGTCTGGGAATAGGCAGATTCTTTGTTTAGACCCTCCAAAAAGCTGCAAAAAGCTGTAAAAAGCCTCAAAAGAACAAAAATCTCCAGACACCAGAAGCCTGAAAAACCGGTTTCCACAGAGCCCAATCCCTAGATAGTCTGCAGGGTGACTCAACCCAAGCAGGATTGACTGGAAAACAATGCAGCAGGCCCCTCCCCCAGAAGATAAATCAAAATCAAAAGGACAATAACCACAGGGTCCCCATAAAACTGTAAACTCCCCCCAAAAAACCCCCAAATTGTAAAACCCCATCATCAGGGGAAAATTATATATCAAGCTTCGGTATTGTGCCCAAACTTGTATATTTCATAGATACAACTTTTTTTTTTAATTCGTTCTCACGATTCTTGTTCATTTAATCTTTTTAATCTTATCATTACAAACTTATTATTACAACTAGAGGTTTAAAACAATATATTCCATAATAACCTTTTAATTTGAAATTTTTTCATACATACACCAGTGCCTCTCTTTCTTTTCTTCTCTTTTTCTTTTCCTTTTTTATTATTATACATATAGATATAAGCTCCAAGGTAATCCTTTTTCCCTATTCAATACTATCCCTATATATAAACTAGATTTAATCTCCCTGTATCTCTGGTAAGTTGTGTCCTTTAACAAAGATAACAAGATACACTCAGGAGGAACCGAAATAACCACATCCAGGATTTACAACCGCCATTCCATCTTATTCTTCTCTGAGTGTCTCTGTGTGTTTGTTTTTGTTCTGGTATTATATAAACCTTATTCTTGGGATTCATTTTGGCTGGGTTCTTTTTTTTCTTGTCATTAACTTTTGTCAGTCTTTTTGTTTGTTCGTGTTTGTTTATATAACTTATAAATCTTACTATGGGGGCTCATTTGGGCTGGGATTTCTCTTTTTATCTCTTTCTCTCTCTCTCTTCTTTTCTTTTTTCTTTCTTTTTGGTGTTGAATCTTGATTGCTCCAAGACGTTCCAGGGTACACCTTGCGTGGATCGTGGTTGATATATTCACCTATACATCCCTTCAACCACTTCTCATCAGAATGACTAGGAGGAGGAACACCCAACAGAGGAAAAACCCAGACGCTGTGCCCTCTCCCTCAGAACTATTGGATATGGACATATACAGTACGTTGGAAAGGGAATTCAGGGGAACAATTATCCAGGCAATGAGTAGGTTGGAGAAAAACATTAGTGACAACATAGAATCTCTAAGAGTAGAACTGAGAATCGGTATGGCTGATGTCAAAATGCTATCAATGAGATCCAATCTAATCTAAATAGTCTAACATCTAGGGTAACAGGGACAGAGGATAGAATTAGCTAACTAGAGGACAAGATGGTAGAGAAGAAAGGTCAGGAGGAGGGCTGGAACAAACTGCTTAGAAACAATGAGAGTAGACTTAGGGAAATAAATGATGCCATGAACCATTCCAATGTCAGAATTATTGGAATTTCTGAGGGGGTGGAGAAAGACAGAAGACTAGAAGATATAGCTGAACAAATTCTAGATGAAAATTTCCCCAATATGGGGAATGGAACAAGTGTTCATGTCCTAGAGGCAGAAAGGAAACCCCCCAACATCAACGAGTCTAGAAAATCATCTAGACACATCATTGTGAAATTCGCGAGTTATAACTTTAGACAAGAGGTCCTGAGGCGGCTAGGGGGAAGAGATTCCTTATGTACAGAGAAAAGTCCATCAGAATAACGTCATACCAGTCCACAGAAACCTGGCAGGTCAGAAAGTGCTGGCAAGACATATTCACAGCACTAAATGAGAAGAACATGCAGCCAAGAATACCTTATCCAGCAAGGCTGACGTTCAAAATGGATGGAGAGACAAAGAGCTTCCAAGACTGGCAAGGATTAAAAGAGTATGAGACCACCAAGCCAGCACTACAAGAAATATTAAAGGGGGTTCTTTAAAAGAAGAAAGAACCCATGAGTGACATAGAAAAGGAACTTACAATCTATAGAAACAAGGACTTCAGAGGCAACATGATGTCAATAAAAACTTATCTTTCCATAATCACTCTCAACATGAATGGCCTAAATCCTTCCATAAAATGGCAGACTGAATAAAACGACGGGGCCCATCCATATGCTGTCTACAAGAGACACATTTGGAACC
>CM052889.1:58991380-59021843 GCA_028534135.1 Potos flavus | reverse complement strand
CCGCCGCTCTTTGTGTCTGGAGGCCCCGACGCCGCGCTCTGGCAGCCTCCAGGCCGAGCAGCAGATTTCTAAAAGTTCCGAGTTTGTGCTCTGCCGCTCTGCGGCTTGCCGGGAGCCGGCCCCTCCCCCCGTGGTCTGTCTTCCCGTCGCTTCGGATTCACTTTTCCACACGTCCTACCTTCCGGAAAGTGGTCGATCCTCTGTTCTTAGAGTTGCTGTTCTTCTTCTCTTCTATCTCCTGCTAAGTTTGTAGTTGTTTAAAGTGGTTTGATAACTATCTAGCTGAACTTCTGGGATCAGTCACTATCTCTGCCTCCTACTTCTCCGCCATCTTGCTCCTCCGAGATGATCAATTGTTAAAATGTGTTAAATACAGAGCTCAAAATCAATTTTGTGGCCTGTGAGAGTCCAATATCAACTCCTCAACCCCAAATCCCACAAAGGTCCTGGTGGAAAAACTCATGATGCAGGAGCAACGGGTGTGTGGGCTCTCTGTTCTTAGGAGAGATGGTTCTGCCAGGGAGCAGTGGATGAAGGGAGGCAATATATAACTGTGAACTAAGGTGCTGCTTAGGACTTGTTCTAATCAAATATCTCACTCATATTGATGATGGTTGTGGTAGGAAAATAGGTGCAGGGGGTTCATTCTGTATGACTTTGTGCAACATCAAACATGTCCACCAGACATATTTAATTGTCTCTCTTCCTACCAGTCACGATGTGTGTGAACCCTGCTGCTAAGTGAAAGTCAAATATGTCAAATTGTGTGCCCTCACTCTTACCAGTGGATGAAGCCCACCTGCTTCCAGGAGTCAGAGAAGCTTGTGTGGAGGCCACGGAAGGAGGCAGGAGCTCAAGGGGTCCAAGGACAGGGGGGTGATGAGGCCAGGACACTGAGGACAAGGACAGGGGCTGCAGGTACGTGTGCAGGTGGATGTGGCCACAACATGAAAGGACATCTCAGTGGGGCTGATGTGATATAGTTTATGCAAAAGAAGTTAGGAACAACGGAAGGATTTTAGGCCATTGGTTGACTCTGTGAAAGTTCTGTCTGAATGTGATGAGGAGAGAGTGCCTGAGAGAAACAGAGGATTGTTTACTACGTTACTTACTAAAGATCTTCGACAATTTACTGAAGATCCTGGGTTATTTACCAAGATCTAACAACAAGTCTTGGGGCATTTGCTGGGTTCATACAAGTGTATATGCAGGAGACATTGAGGAAATGTGAGTTTCTGCTCTGAAGTCCTATTTGCAGAAGGACTTTAAAAGAAATACTGATCTTGCTAGGAAACAGAAAATAATCAACAAGAAATTAAGGTGGGACAATGATATTATTTATTTTATTACTTTATCATAATTAAATTGATCATATTTATGATGTTATATTATTTGCTTATTCATAAATTTCAAAACCTGGGACGAAATCCCAAGAAGAAATATATGACACAGTTATGCACAAGACATCCACTTTACTTAAATATACCTAAATTTTTAGAGAAAAATCTCATGTTATTCATTACTAAATGTTGTCTATAAAATTTTTAAACTTTCCTATATTACCAAATTTAATTGAATCTATAGATGTTATGACTGTTATATATCTTGTGAATTTTACTAAACTGCAATCTTTTAAACATATCGCTGAGCACTTTTATACCCTAGAATATGTCCATTCTATACTGATTCCCTGAAGAACCTTTGCAGGACATTCAAATAAGCAAAGAAACAAAACCAGATCCATTGTCCCCTGGTGTGTGACATCAGGTGTGGCACATATGGGTCTTTCAGGTTTTTCTAGAATCTTCTGTGGGAGTCACTGCCTACTTCAGTTGTTTTTCTGAACGTTAAAAACAAATGTGCCACTAATTTCCCCCAGTGATAATGGGTTATATTCAAGAAAAGTAGAAAGCTGAAATTCTGGACAGGCCAGCCCAGAGAATAAAGGATAGATAAGGAAGCTCTTTTATGGAGCAAAGGGTGAGTGTGGGAGGGCTATTAGAGACAAAAAGTCCATGGGAGTAAATGGGAATTCTAATTAAATGGCTTGTCATTGGTGGATTTGTGACAATTTCTCATTGGCTGGGCTGTTGCCAGGGCAGGAAGAAGTCTCTCTCTTCCTGAGGTAGTAAGGTCTTAGCTACAGTAGTGTACACTTGCAAGGTCTGTCTTCTCCTGCTGGTTGTGCATTTGAGGAGTGGTGGGCACGAGAGCTCCCCCTACTGGTCTCTGAACTCCATCCAAAAGAGATTTTCCTCTTACTAATTTTCAGATAATATATGTACGTTTTTACATTCCCATAGACCAGGACTCCTTCTGAGAGTGAGACTCAACAATATCATCAGCAGGTCTGAAAGACCATGGTATCTAGAAATTAGACCCACTGAAGCGCAGACACCAGCTGGACTCAGAGCTTTGGGCCATGGGGACATGTGTGCCCTTTGACCAGCAGGTGGCGCTGTGGGACTGCCTCGTGCTCCATACACAGCTCTGGCATGAGAACCATTCAGAGGAGCCTGGGCCTGGGGCCCAGTACTGTCCTCCCTGATGGGACTCAGCAGCTGTCCCCTGTGGCTCGCAGAGTCTTCCCAGGGGACCTGTCTGTGGTCTCAGTAGGTGCTTCCTCCCAAGGCTTTCCCCAGGGCTGAAGACAACCGCCATTCCCCTCAGTGTGTGGTGTGAACTGAGCTCCAGCAGAATGGACTCATTTACATGGACAGTCCCTCCCGGGGCAGAGGCTGGAGGAGAAAATGAAACCTGAGGCAGCCCAGCCCACTGTAGCGACCAGGGTATGTGTCATCATGGTCTGGACCTCTGTCCTCCTCATACTCCTCTCTCACTGCACAGCAGGCCTCAGGGACCAGGCTGCATCACCCCTCTGGTTCAGAGTCCAGAGAAAAATTACTTTGAACATATCCAATATCCCATGAGTCTGTGTTTGCAGGTTCCCTGTCCCAGCTTGTGTTGACCCAGCCGCCCTCCGTCTTTGCATCTCCAGGAACAACGGACACATACACCTTTATCCTGAGCAGAGGCATCAGTGTTGAGAGCTACAATATTTGCTGGTTCCAGCAGAAGCCAGGGGGCCCTCCGCGGTATCTCCTGTACAACTACTCAGACTCAGATAAGTACCAGGGCTCCAGGATCCCCAGCTGCTTCTCTGGCTCCAAAGATGCCTCGGCCAATGCAGGGCTTCTGCTCATCTCTCAGCTGTAGCCTGAGGAGGAGGTTGACGATTACTGTGCTACAGCTCATGATGGTGGGAGCAGCTTTCATTCTTCACAGTGTCTCAGATAAGGAGGAAGTGGTTCAAAAACCTCTGGACCCTCAGAACTTGTATCTGAGCCTTTTTTCAGTAAGAAACTTACCTGGAGAGACATAGTGGGGTGGTCTCTTCTGCGCTACAATCTATCCTTCAACAGGGAAAGAGGAACAGCCATGTAATGCACATAATGCAAGATAAAATGGGGCATTGTAGGAAGACACAAACACATGAGCTATCAGAGCCCAACTGAACATCACCACTCAATCTGAACAAGATGAAGAGGAATAAATCCTGTGTCTACAACTGAACATGCTGCCCAGTGAATATTCATCCAAGTTTCACCATCTTATTCCATAAAGTGTGACCTTGTGTCACTACTGATGTATCCACAGTTGATATTCTGACAATAACCCTGGTCACAGACACACTCTCCTCTCTCTGAACCACCTACACATGAACTTGGACCAGATCCTACAGACTCTCTCCCACAGCACCCCCCTCCACCCTCCGTCCTCTTCTCCTCTCTGCTCCTGCATCCCTCAAGTTCAGTCTCTTACTCTGGCTATTCAGGTCTGAACTCCATTTCCTTGGTAGGATTTCAGAGAAAACTGGAAATGACTGTGCTGTAGTTTCCAGTCTCTAGGGCCCATCTCTAGGTAGGAGAATGACCAGAAAATATAGGTGCTTGCAACTCCTTGCATTCTCCTTGCTCTTACCTCAGGCTCCATATTTTTTTCCCCAACACTCCCAGTCAGACTATTTATTTTAGAGGTTTATTTATTTATTTGAAAGAGGGGGGAGAGAGAGAGAGAGCACAGCAGGGAGAGGCAGAGGGAGAGGGAGATACAGTCTTAAGCAGACTCTGTGCTCAGTGCAGAGCTCTATTCAGGGTTAGAACTCAAGACCCTGAGATCATGACCTGAGCTGAAGGCAGATGCTTAACTGCCTGAACCACCCAGGTGCCCCTCAGAGACAAATGTAGGAGCAGAGTCAAACTGAGTCAGAAGCTCAACCACTTGTGCCCCCCAGGTGCTCTGTCAGTCTCTTTAATAGAAAATAAAGTGATTACATTTCCTGAAAAGGATGTATTCATCTACCTGCAGGTATTTGCACATGGGAACTATTGTTTTTTACCCACTTCAGAATTAACTGATGGCATGGGGAGTCTTGGAGGAATCCACATGCAAAGACTGCCTGCATATTTTAAGATATACCATTACATTTCTTATGCTCCAGATTCTCATTCCTAAGAATTCTCTGGATAGTAAATTCACCATAGAAACATTTTTCTATGATACTTAAATCCGGGGCTGTAGAGTTTTTTCACACAAGCACAAAACCATCAGAAATATCTTGTTCTCACTCCCTGGAAGACACCTGGAGACACAGGGGACTGTGGGTCTGGCTGGGAAGTGGGGCAGGAAGGAGGGGGCTGCATGCTTCCCCCCACCCTGTGCTCCCGGACACCTGAAAACCCCACAGCTGTAGGTCTTGTGTCTGCAGAGATTTGAAAAATAATGACAGATTTCATGTCACTCAACAGAACCTGGACTTCTGATTCAGTGCATTGTTAATAGGTTTGCTCTCACACGAGTTCTCCTGGCCTAAATACACCCTTTCCCAGTAAAAATCTTTGAGATACTTACCTCTAAATACAGGATCAGGATGCTGGAGGTATATAAAGAGAATCACCATGAAGAAATATCCCTTGGAGTGTTTCAAAGTCATAAGAGGGACAGGGGCCACGTGGCCTCATTTTTGGTCACACACACACACACACACACAGCCACCCCCCCCCCACCCCGTATACACACAGCCCTCTCCTTCCTGTCAGTGAATAGTGTGTCTGGGACTCTGCAGTTTCCAGGCTCTCTGTCCTTCCAGAAGTTAGGGTCAACCTGTGCTCACCCAGCAGTTCTCAGTGTCACAATCTCCAGAACATAAAATTCTCTTCAACAGGAAAACTGGATATATCGTGTGCAACTTGGGTCTTGTCACCATGGCAGCCAGGATGGGCTCTGATCATCTGCTTTCTTGGGACAAGGCTAATACTCAGGACTCCCATGGTGCCTGTCACCATGGGCATCTCAGCCCCTGACCATCTCTGGGCTCCAATCAGTACCTAAGGCTTATCAGTACATCGATTCTGGGACAGCAGCCTCAGTGCTGCTCCTACAGAGCTCAGGGCCCATGGGGGACATGAGACACACCCTCCCTTGCTCTCAGGCCTGGTCTGTCACTCCCAGAGTTACCCGAGTGACACCTCCAGCTAGGCTGCACTCTGATAGAAAGTCTTCTGTCCCAATCCAGGGCCACAGGGTCTGTTGATCTCAGGGACACAGTCCCACTTATACTTATCTCCACCTCTCCTCCACTCACATGTGGGATGTTCTACAGAAACTTCTGGATCCAGTTGGCCTTGAGTAGTAAAATTCATTTCTGTAGTCATGGGTGGCTGAATGAATAACTGTTCCACACAGTTGCAGGGACTACAGCTGTGTCCACCTGAAAGAGTGATCTGACCCCAAATTCCTCTGTCCTGGAAGCTCTGTCTGTGTTTGGCAATTATGTCAGTAGGATGCTTCTGAGCTCATAGAAACAGGCCCATCAAGGGGTTTCACAGGGCACCACGTTGACCTTTCCTACCTGGGAGACAGGCACACAGTCCAAATAAGGGATTTTAGAAAAAGCATATAAACCCCAATTCTCCTGAGAACAGAAGGGATTCCTGTCCCATTAAATAAATCTTTTTTTAAAATTTTTTTAAATTTATTTTTTAACATCTTAATTTAATTTTATTTTTTTCATGTTCCAAGATTCCTTGCTTATGCACCACACCCAGTGCTCCATACAATATGTGCCCTCCTTAACACCGACCACCAGTCCCACTCATCCCCCCACCTCCCTCGCCTCCATAACTCTCTGTTTCTCAGAATCCAAAGTCTCTCATAGTTTGTTTCCCCTTCTGATTTCCCCCAATTCACTTTTCCTTTCCTTCTCCTAATGTCCTCCATGTTATACCTTATACTCCACAAATAAGTGAAACCATATGAAAACTGACTTTCCTGCTTGACTTATTTCACTCCACATAATCTCCTCCAGTCCCATCCATGTTGATATAAAAGTTGGGTATTCATCCTTTCTGATGGCTGCTTAATATTCCATTGTATATATGGATCACTATTCTTTATCCATTCGCCTGTTGAAGGGCATCTCAGCTCTTTCCACAGTTAGGCGATTATGGACATTGCTGCTATGAACATAAGGGTGCATATGGCCCTTCTTTTCACTACATCTGTATCTTTGGGGTACTCAGTAGTGCAATTGCAGGATCATAGGATAGCTCTTTTTTTAAATTTTAGAGGAATCTCCACACTCTTTTTTGAAGTGGTTGCACCAATTTGCATTCCCACTAACAGTGTAAGAGGGGTCCCCTTTCTCCATATCTTCTCCAACACCTGTTGTTTACTGTCTTGTTGATTTTGGCCATTCTAACTTGTGTACAGTGGTATCTTAATGTAGTTTTGATTTGAATCTCCCTGATGGCTAATGATGATGAACATTTTTTCATGTGTCTGTTAGCCATTTGTATGTCTTCTTTGGAGAAGTGTCTGTTCATGTCTTCTGCCCATTTTTTGATGTGATTATCTGTTTTTTGGGTGTTGAGTTTGAGGAGTTCTTTATAAATCTTGGATATCAGCCCTTTGTAGTGTCATTTGTGAATATCTTCTCCCATTCCGTGGATTGCCACTTTGTTTTGTTGGCTATCTCTTTTGCTGTGCAGAAGCTTTTTATCTTGACGAGTTCCCAAAGTTCATTTTCCTTTTGTTTCCTTTGCTTTGGAGACATGTCCTGAAAGAAGTTGCTGTGGCTGGTGTCGAAGAGGTTACTCCCTATATTCTCCTATAGGATTTTGATAGATTCCTGCCTCACGTTGAGGTCTTTCATCCATTTCGAGTTTATCTTTGTGTTTGGTGTGAGAAAATGGTCAAGTTTCATTCTTCTATGCCTAGCTGTCCAATTTTCCCAGCACCATTTATTCAAGAGACCGTCTTTTTCCCCCCTGGATATTTTTTCCTGTTTTGTTGAAGATTATTTGATCATAGAGTTGCGGGTCCATATTTGGACTCTCTACTCTGTTCAACTGGTCTATGTGTCTGTTTTTGTGCCAGTACCATGCTGTCTTGGTGATCACGGCTTTGTAGTACAGCTTGAAATCAGGCAACGTGATGCTCCAGCTTTGTTTTCCTTTTTTCAACATTTCCTTGGCAATTCGGGGTCTTCTCTGGTTCCATACAAATTTTAGGATTGCTCATTCCAGCACTTTGAAAAAAGCCGGTGGAATTTTGATTGAGATGGCATTGAAAATATAGATTGCTCTGGGCAGTATAGATATTTAATAATGTTTATTCTTCTGATCCATGAGCATGGAATACTTTTCCACCTTTTTGTGTCGTCTTCAATTTCTTTCATGAGTGTTCTGTAGTTCCTCGAGTACAGATCCTTTACTTCTTTGGGTAGATTTATTCCCAGGTATCTTATAGTTCTTGGTGCTCTTGTAAATGGAATGGATTCTCTAATTTCCCTTTCCATATTTTGATCGTTAGTATAAAGGAAAGCAACTGATTTCTGTGCATTGATTTGTATTCTGCCACATTACTGAATGGCTGTCTGAGTTCTAGTAGTTTGGGGGTGGAGTCTTTTGGGTTTTCCATAAAAAGTATCATGTCCTCTGCGAAAAGAGAGAGTTTGACTTCTTCTTTGCCAATTTGAATACCTTTTATTTTTGTTGTTGTTGTTGTTGTCTAATTGCTGTTGCTAGGACTTCTAGTACTATGTTGAACAAGAGTTGCAGGAGTGGGCATCCTTGTCGTGTTCCTGATCTCAAAGGGAAGGCTGTCAGCTTTTCCCATTGAGAATGATATTCGCTGTGGGCTTTTCATAGATAGATTTTATGAAGTTGAGGAATGTTCCTTCTATCCCTACACTTTAAGAGTTTTAATCGGGAACCGATGCTGTATTTTGTCAAATGCTTTTTCTGCATCAATTGAGAGGACCATATGGTTCTTTCATCTTCTCTTATTGACTTGTTCTATCACATTGATTGATTTGTGAATGTTGAACCATGCTTGCATCCCAGGGATAAGTCCCGCCTGGTCATGGTGGATAATCTTTTTAATGTGGTGTTGGATCGTATTAGCTAGGATCTTGTTGAGAATCTTGGCATCCATATTCATCAGGGATATTGGTCTGAAATTCTCCTTTTTGATGGGGTCTTTGCCTGGTTTGAGGATCAGGGTAATGCTGGCTTCATAGAAAGAGTCTGGAAGTTTTCCTTCTATTTCTATTTTTTGAAACAGTTTCAGGAGAATAGGTATTGTTTCTTCTTTGAATGTTTGGTAGAATTCCCCAGGGAATCTGTCAGGTCCTGGGCTCTTGTTTTTTGGAAGGTTTTGATCACTTCTTCAATCTTGTTACTAGATATTGGTCTATTTAGGTTGTCAATTTCTTCCTGTTTCAGTCTTGGAAGTTTATAGGTTTCCAGGAATGTATCCATTTCTTGTAGGTTGTTTAACTTATTGGCATATAGCTGTTGATAATAATTTCTGATGATTGTTTCATAATTTTGTTAATTTGGGTCCTCTCTCTTTTCTTTTGGATTAGTTTGGTCAGTGGCTTATTCATCTTATTGATTCTTTCAAAGAACCACCTTCTGGTTTTGTTGATGCATTCTACTGTTTCTCTAGTTTCTAACACATTGATCTCTTGCTGTAATCTTGATTATTTCCATTCTTGTACACGGGGTTGGCTTAGTTTGTTGCTGACTTTCCAGATATTTAAGGTATAAAGAGAGCTGGTGTATTCAGGATTTTTCAGTTTTTTTGAGTGAGGCTTGGATGGCTATGCATTTCCCCCTTAGGACCTCCTTTGCCATATCTCATAGGTTTTGGACAGAATGTGGCCTTGGGTAACCTAACAGGGGACCCTTACACCATCAAGAGCAAAAACACAATGAGACAGCATATAAAAGGAATCTGTACATTCAATTCCAGTTATAAACATGGGGGAACTCTGGGGAAGTTAAAACCTTAATCTTAAGGACCAGTTCAAGATGATCATGGCTTGGTAATGGCCCCAGGACAGGGTCGAATAAATCCAAATGCCAGGTAATTCTGAATATCTGGTAACATAATCACTGTGCAGTATATTCTGTGTTTAGCTTTCTGGAATTCATTAGTGAACTGGAAAAAAAAATAATGTCACAGTCCCAATCATTGTGTAGGAGACTTACTCATTCTATGCACCTGGACAATACCATCAGAAAAATCCATCTGAAATCAGAATGGTCCAGGAGAGCTAGGTGGTGTTAGAGGGGCTCTAATGTGAACAAGTGGCACTACTGAGCTTGTCCAGAAGGGACAGGGCTCTGGCTAAGGCAACTAGGAAAATACTCTACTGACTGTTGCATAATTAACCCAGCATTGTCCCCAGTGAAGTGAGACTTTTTGCACATGGAGTCCCCAGAAACCACATGAGTACCTAAGACTGACTCGGAGCACTGTATCACATTTCATCCTCCATCATCATGAGTTGTCATCCTGGCCTACGTCCAGGCAGGGATAGATGGGCAGTCAAACACAGAGGCAGAGTCGTATGAAGATACTTGACCTATGAGGGAAATGGAAATAGGATCAGTGACACCTGCAGATGGGAGTGTCAGATTTCCAAATACTTGTCCTCCGCAAGCAGAGTCTGGAGGCTTCAGCATGGCCAGGATTTCTCTGCCCTTCGCAAATCTCAATCCATAGATAAGGCATTCTATGAGAACACTAGTGAAAGTACTTTGAGGTTATGAACATGCAGGGACAGCAGATATGAGGTAAGTAATATGCACATTATGTCATCTGCCCCAGTGAGTGAGGGAGACCCTGAGCCCTCAGCTTTGGTTCCCTGAGAAAGTGGGGGGGGGAAGGTGGAGCCACTGCACGCATTGCCTTGGGACTTGCTGCTACCTAACCCAGGGCAGGAGGAGTGCATGGGCATGTCCTTCAGGGATTGAAAGCCCAGCTCAAGGAAAGCTCTTGGCTGCAACAAGCAGCATCACCATGGAACACCTGGACAGCTGCTGTCTGTGCTTCTCATTGTGAGGGGTTCCTGGAGCTCTGGTTCTCCCTAATCCAGCTTCCCACTTTTCCCATTCAGCGCTGGTTCCTACTTACCCCCTTGACAGTCCTCATGTACAGTAATTCAGTAATGCAGACCCACCCATTAGAATGACTGGGATAATCACCAGTGTTGTCTCAGGGCTCCCTCTAGTGGTCAGGAATCCTTCTGGAAACTATGGCATCCTTGCTTATCCCTGATAAAATGCACAACACATGCAGCTTCCTTAGGTGCTATATCCATAGATGGTATTTATGACTATTCTGTTACCTCTTATTTGCTTCATTATTTAGTAGTGATGGATGAGAACAAAGACATACATCTTCAGATGTGTCAATTATCCTTTCTAATTCTTCCGTTCCCCTTAAGTTTTAGGTTCTCTCCATCTCAAAATTTCATACATATATTTACACATTAACTACTACTACTTTTCCAGGAAAAACGTTATTTAATAGATATCATTGAATTTAATATGAGTATTTATGTCTGAGGTCATTAAGCCCCTGAACACAGATGATAAGAAAGGGAAAAAATGACCATGTAAACTTCATTAAGAAATTTACTAACAATTCAGAAATGAGTGTTCAGTCACCTTTTATTGAATAATGGGATGAACTCCAAATTTGTGGCTTCTCTTTCACCCATTACTCTAGAAATTGTATGTTGCTCCCAAATCCACCATCACATCCACAGCAACCTTTCTAGTTCTCTCTGCTCCATAGTGACTGCACAAGGAAAGGGAATTTTTTGTTTGTTTGTTTGTTTGGTGTTTTTTTTTTTTTTTTTGCTTTTATTTTTATTATTTTTTTTAAATTTAGTTTTATTTTTTCAGTGTTCCAAGATTCATTGTTCATGCACCACACCCAGTGCTCCATGCAATATGTGCCCTCCTCAATACCCACCACCAGGCTCACCCAACCCCCCACCCCCAACCCCTTCAAAACCTTCAGTTTGTTTATCAGAGTCCACAGTCTCTCATGGTTCATCTCCCCCTCTGATTTCCCTCAATTCACCCTTTCTTTCCTTCTCCCAATGTCCTCTATGTTTTTCCTTAGGCTCCAAACGTAAGTAAAACCATATGATAACTGACTCTCTCTGCTTGACTTATTTCACTCAGCATAATCTCTTCCAATCCCATCCATGTTGATACAAAAGTTGGGTATTCATCCTTTTTGCTGGAGGCATAATATTCCATTGTATATATGGACCATATCTTCCTTATCCATTCGTCTGTTGAAGGGCATCTTGGCTTTTTCCACAGTTTGGCAATTGTGGCCATTGCTGCTATGAACACTGGGGTACATGTGGCCCTTCTTTTTGCTATATTTGTATTTTTGGGGTATATACCCAGTAGTGCAAATGCAGGGTCATAGGGTAGCTTTATTTTTAATTTCTTGAGGAATCTCCACACTGTTTTCCAAAGTGGCTGCACCAACTTGCATTTCCACCAACAGTGGAAAAGGGAAGGAAAAGGAATTTTATGGTATTCACACAAATGTTCACACAAATGTTTTCAGATAGTGTCATTCTTACTTCAGAATATGAAGCACAAGCTTTCTTTTCTTTATTTTTTTATGTATGAGTTCTTTGAATAAATCTCATAATTTAATATTAGTATGGTTACTTTTCCCCTGAAAATGTTCACTTACAGAAGGGAGGGGGTGGGAGGATTGGATGAATGGGAGATGTATATTAGGGAGGGCACATGCTGGGATGACCACTGGGTGTTATATGCAACTAATGAATTGTTGAACACTACAACAAAGACTTGTGATGTACTATATGTTGGCTAACTGAACATAATGAAAAAAAAAAAAAAGAACTTCACCTATCATTGTAACATCAAGCTGGCAGATGTTTGAACTCTCTGTGATTACCTGTGCTTTATCTCCATTTACTTTCTGCACATATTTCTGCTAGAAATATGTTTCCTAACGTATCAGAAAAGCCAACGAGAGGTTATTTTTTAGGTCTTGGAATATTTAAAAAAATAAGTTAAAAAAATCATATAAATTGGTTGCAAATACTTCCTCACATGATGCCATGTTAAAATAAGCATGGATTCATAGGAATATTCAAGTGTCAGGTTGCAGAAGAAGCCTGTACTAGAAATCAGACCATGGATATGCATGTATAGACAGGGACCTGGTGAGCTGCAGAAACCAGCTGGGCTCTCAGGGTTTTGGGTCTTGTGAGATGTGTGCCCTGTGACCAGCAGGGGTTGCTGTGGGACTGGACTGTGGTCCGTCCACAGAGGCTCAAGGAGGAGCTTTCTCTCAGTGTAGCCTGGGACTGGAGACTGGGTCTTGTGTTCCCTGATGGGGTGCAACATCTGCGTCCTCTCAGGCCTGGCAGAGTCCCCAGAGCAGGGACCTATGTGTGTATCAGCAGGTGCTTCCTCCCAGGGCTCTCCCCAGGGAGAAGGCCAATGCCATCCTCCTCAGTGTATGGTGAGAGCTGAGCTTCAGCACCAGGGTTCAGGGAGGGGTGAGACAGCCACTGGCTGGACCCATTTAAATGGACAGCCCCTCCTGTGTCAGCAGATGGAGGGAAAAGGGGGCCTCAGACAGCCCAGACCACTGTGGGTACTAGAGCCTGTGTCACCATGGACCTGGACTCCAGTCTCTTTTTTCTTTCTCATGGCACAGGTAGGGACAGGTCCTCATCACTGAAGGACCTGTAGAACCATGTTTTTTCTTCATCTCAAGGTAATCTGAGGCTCATGCCACAATGCTGACGAGGCTGAGAATACTCAAGGTCTAGAGACATATATAGAAAAAGAAAAGAAGTTGCAATTCCATAAGTTATGGACATACAGGGGAGCTGTGTCACCTCTCCACTGTTGCAGGAAGCTGACTCTGGGGACACCCCACCAAGCCTGGGCCTTTCCCTTTTCCACTTCTCTATGCACAGGTAAATGGCTGAAGTGGTGTCTGGAAGTGGTCCCTAGGAGCACCTCTCTGTTCCTCTTTTCCATACCCTAGCAACACCATGTGGATCTTGGTTCACCCTGATCAACAGTGCAGGACTCTGGATTCATAAATCCCAATCACTTTATGTTCTGCAGACAGATATGTCTTGGATAGTCTCTAAGGCTGGAATTTCTTTACCTTCATGTAACAATGAGAGTTAACAAAGGTAGTCTGTTGGTAACTCCAAAGTCTCTCTCAGGTGTCCTGACCTGGGCTAACCAAAATTGCCCTCTGCCCACCCCCCAATGACTTCATTCCCTGGAGATCTCTATGTTTCATCAACACTGATTGCAGTCTTGGCTGTACACTTTCATGAGCACTCAAGACTCTTCCTCCTGATGCCCCATCCCTGCAATTCCTGGAACCCAGCAGGTATTTAAAATTAAAGCATCTCTGGAGATATTACTTCTGCAGCACAGCTCCATATCCATCCCATTGGCCCTGCCCTTTCTCTTCTGCTTCTCCTCAGGCTCATGAGAGGAAGGAAAAACTGGGTGCCTTGCCATGTTCAACTATGGATTCTCCCCCAGTAAATGCTGATTGGTGGGGACAACACAGAACCCTGTGAAGTTTGCATTTGCAGCAACTGTGCAGTGAGGCAAAATGTTCCTCCTGAATATGAATGCTTGATAACTGTGGAATGTTGACCACTCCAGGGTGGGGGGAATCACCCTCCCACATTGTGGACAGCTTGTGTGGTTGGAAGTGTCCCTGAGCATGTGTTGACGGGATCATATCACATGTCACTAAGCTCTGCGAACTCAGGAAGGCTCCAGGACTTTGATGAAAGCTCTCTTTGATTGTTCTCATGAATGTGGACTTCCCTTGAGTCTTGCAGGCCGAGATAATCATGGCTGGAGCCACTTGTCACCACACAGTGTGTAGTTCAGGGGATCCTTGTGGTGTAGGAGGGCTCATGCACCCTCACTGAAGGGTTTCTCTGGGCACTAAATGTGAGCTCCAACTCTTCCTTGTCTGAGATCTGCCACAGATCTCATGTGGACTATTACCATGTGGAGACCCCATCCTGTGCATTGGATAGCTTCCTAATCACGAGGAGCTTTCTATCCTCCACAGTCATTTCCCCTGGTCAGAGGGACAGAGGTGGGGATGACACAGGGATAGCATCTCATGAAGATACCCTTGACCTTGTTCCTCAGTTGCAGGGATAAGGAGAAATGGAACAGTCCTTCTGGGGTAATGTGACATTTGAGGTAGGTCTTTAGAGTGGGGAGTTTGGGGTTCTTGTGCTAAGACCTGTAGGTGCTTATTGTTGTGGGAATGTCCTGAATCACATGGAGTACCAGCAGTTTGCTCCTGTCAGGCCAGAGAACCAGCAATGATGTGGCAGTCTACCTTTATGGAGTTAGGGGCTCAATTAGGAACCCAGTTTGACCTCCAAAATTGGGTTGACCTTCATTCAAATTTTAAGGTTGAATCCACATGGGAGCCACACAATCCAGGGAAATTACTTTGAAAAGCACAGTATGTCCTGTCTAGTGGCTGTGATGAGGGAGACCTGCCAGGGCCCCTCACATCACAGCCAAGAGGAAATTGGACACAGCACAAGCACAAACTTTACAATGTTAGATATCAAAAAGCAAGCAGATAGTATTATTTCATATAAATGTTCCCTGTGAAATCCCTAGATTCCCGAGTCCACGTGGAGTGGACTAATGTCAGGAATTCAACCTGACCATGCTGGTTGCCACACAGGCATGCCCCTCACACTTTTTTGAATGACAGTGACAAGGACAGTGACAAGGACAGATGCGGAGTCCACAGGAGCTTCCCAGGTGCCTGCAGATGGACAGCAGGGGGCGACATGGCTCTCGGGGAGTTGCTTGGGGGAGTTCCAGTCAGGAAACCCCTGCTGACACCAAGTCATTCTAGAGGGCACTGGTCCCTGACACAGTGCTCAGGTCTCAGACACTGTGTCCCAACTGATACAAGAGAGTCCCTGCTACCCACAAACCTATGGTTGGACCAAGCAGCTTCTTCCTCCAAAATGCTCCCCACACAGAAAACTCAGAGCATCTTTGCCCTTTCAATTTCTCTGTCCACAAACCTTGCTCAAGTTCCTTGTCATACCTCAGAGAGGAACAAAGCCAGATAAAGATGGGGGTAAATTTAAAGGACAATCTTATCCAGTAAGGTGGATAATAAAGGCCTGGCCCACCCCAGCTGCAGCTCTAGGACCTCTGGGACTGTGACCACCATGGACTGGAGCCCTCTCCTCCTCATGATCTGCTCTCACTGCACAGGTAGGGAAAAGCTTTGGAGCAGCAGGGAAGCCCCCAGAGCGGTGTGGGCAGCCCTGATCTAATCCCTTGTCAGCTGCCAAGCTGCCCCAGCTCCATTAGGAATGTGTGACTTTGTTGCAGGTTCCCTGTCCCAGCCTGTGCCGACCCAGCCGTCCTCCCTCTCTGCATCTCCAAATGACAATGGCCAGACTCACCTGCACCGTGAGCAGTGCCTTCTGTGTTAGCGGCCACAACATATACTGGTTCCAGCAGAAGTCAGGGAGCCCTCCTTAGTTTCTCCTATGTTTCTACTCAGTCTCAAATAAGCACCAGGGCTCCAGGGCCCGCAGCCGCTTCTCTGGCTCCAACAATGCCTTGGCCAATGCAGGGCTTCTGCTCATCTCTCAGCTGTAGCCTGAGGAAAAGGCTGATGAGTACTGTGCTACACCTTAAGGCAATTTGAGCAGCTGCCATTCCTCACAGTGTCTCAGATAAGGAGGAAGTTGGTCAAAAACCTCTGGACCTACAGATCTTGTTTCTGAGCCTCTTTTTAGTAAGAAACCTACCTGGAGAGACATAGCACAGTGGTCTCTTCTGCACGACAATCTGTCTTTCAACAGGGAAAGAGGAACAGTCATGTAATGCACATAAAGGGAGACAAAATGGGGCATCCCAGGAAGACACAGACAGATGAGATATCAGAACCCAACTGCACATAACCACTCAATCTGGAGAAGATGGAGCGGAATAAATTCTGCATCTACAACTGAACATGCTTCCCAGTGAACATTCATCCATAATCCGTTCTATCATCTTATTCCATAAATTGTTACCTTCTGTCACTACTGATGTATCCACAGCTGATACATTGACAATAACCCTAGTCACAGACCCAGTCTCTTCTTTCTGAACCAGCTACACATGAACTTGGACCAGGTCCAAGTACAGATTCTCACTGACAACACTCCCCACACCCTCCCTCCTCTTCTCCTCTCTTTCACATACTCAGGCTTCAGTCTCTCCCTCCGGCTCTTATTTTATTTTATTTTATGTAAAGATTTATTTATTTATTTATTTATTTATTTATTTATTTACAGGGAGAGAGACAGCGAGAGAGGGAACACAAGCAGGGGGAGTGGGAGAGGGGGAAGCAGACTTCCTGCAGAGTAGGGAGCCCAAGACAAACCTAGAATCAGAAGCTAAATCTACTGTGCCCCTGTGGAGCCCCCATGGCTGTCTCTTTAATATGAAAATAATGTTATTACATTTCCTGAGAAGGATGTATTCATCTACCTTTAGGCATTTGCAAATGTGATCTATTGCTTCTTACCCACTTCAGAATTAACTGATGTCCCCACCCATGGGGAGTCTTGGAGGAATCCACAAACAAGGTCCACATGCATATTTTAAGGTATGTCATTATTTTCCTTATGTTCCAGATTCTCATTCCTAAGAACTGTCTAGACAGTAGTTTCACCACAGAAATATTTTTCTATGATTCATAAAGTCCCAGGCTGTAGTGTTTTTTTCACACAGGCACGAAACCATCAGCAATATCTTGTTCTCACTCCCTGGTAGATACCTGGGGACAAAGAGGACTATGGGTCTGGCTGGGATGTGGGGGCAGGAAGGAGGGGGCTGCATGCTCCCCCCCCCACCCTCTGCTTCCAGACACCCGAAATCCCCACGGTTGTAGATCTTGTGTCTGCAGAGATAAAATTTGGCAGATTTCTTGTCACTCAACAAGACTGGGAAGGCCGGATTCAGTGAATTGTTAATAGGTTTGCTCTCACATGAGTTCTCCTGGCCTAAATAAATCCTTTTCTGGTAAAAATCTTTGAGATATTTACCTCTAAATGCATGATCAGGACCCTAGAGTTTTATAAAGAGAATCACCATGGAGAAACATCCTTCAGGTTGTTTCAACATCATAAGAGGGCAGGAGTTACATAGCCTCATTTCTGGTCTCTCTCTGTCTCTCACACACATACACACACACACACGCACACACACACACACACACACACAAAGCCCTCTCCTCCCTCTGAGTGATTAGTGTGTCTGGGACTCCTCTGCAGTTTCCAGGCTCTCCGTTCTTCAGGAAGTCAGGGCCAACCTGTGTTCACCCAGCCATCTTCAGTGTCACAATCTCCAGAAGGCAAAATCCTTTTCAAAAGGAAACCTGGACACATCATGTACAACCTGAGTCCTGTCACCATGGCAGCCAGGATGGGTTCTGAGCAACTGCTCTTCTGGGATGAAGCTGGTGTTCAGGAATCCCAGCAAGAGTCTCTGTCCCCATGGGCAGCTCAGCCCCTGACCATCTGTGGGCTCCAGTCCATGCTTGAGGGTAACCAGTACATTGATTCTGGGGCAGAAGCTTTAGTACTGCTGCTCTGGAGCATTGGGGACATGAGACATACCCTCCTTGTGCTCTCAGGCCTGGGCTTTCTCTCCTTTAGTCACCCCAGTGACATCACCAACCAGGTTGCACTCTGATGGAACGTTCTCCATCTCAACCCAGGGCCACAGGACCTGTCACCTCAGGGACACAGTTCCCCACATCTCCACCTCTCTTCCGCTCAGATTTGGGATATTTGATAGAAACATCTGGCTCCAGTTGGCCTTAGGTAGTAAAACACATTCCTGTAGTCATGGGTGGCTGAATGAATACTGTTCCATCCTGAACATGCTGGGCCCAGTCACAGGGAATATGGCTGTGTATACCCCAGAGAGTGATCTGACCCCAAATCTGTCTGTCCTGGAAGCTCTGTCTGTGTTTGGTAATTTTGTCAGCAGAATGGTTCTGAGTTCATAGGAACAGGCCCCTCAAGGGGTTTCACTGAGCATCAAGTTGGCCTTTCCTATGTGGGAGAGCAGATGCATGATAGAAATAAGTGATTTTAGAAAAAAAAGAGCATAAACCCCTAATTTTCCTGAGAGCAGAAGGCATTCCTGATCCACTGTTTTCCATCCATGTGTTTAACCACTCATTCCACCCATATTCTCTCTGCAATAATCACAGATCTGGGGAAGGTACACTACTGATTGTACCTGCATCTTCCCAATAACATTGCCACTAAGTTTAAATAAATCTTACTGTTGTAAGAGGTTGCCTCTGGGGTGACTCAAACATAAACTTTAATACTAGGTCCCTGCCAGAGCACCTGCAGTTGTCATTCCTTTCTTCCTAGAACGTTCAGCAGGTTTGCCCTTCGTGCTCTGAGGTCAGTGCCACCCACAGCCTCACGTGGCATGGCTCCTGCAGACTAGCGTCTGTGCTGGGAGGACAGATCCTAGGAGGGAATCATTGCCCCAGTATGTGTGAACTGTTGTTTCAAGCAGGTGGAAATAGTGACAGGTGACAAAGATGTTCCCTATATTCCTATAGGAATATAATATATATAATATATTCCACTATATATAATGGAATAATATATTCCACTATATTCCTATAGTGTGTAACCCTATAGGAATACACGTGAAGGATTCTACCTACAACCTGGAGAGAATCGTTCCCTGGCTCCTCAATGTTGTGAGAACCTCAGAAGATGGAGAGCACAGGAAAACAGGGAGAAGGCACATAGGAGGAAAGCCCCAGCATCCTGCACAGAAGGGACCCTGCGTCCCTGGGGACCTGTCACTGCTCTGGACTGGATCCTGATCTAGAGGAGTTTGTGTAGAGACAGCGTTTCAATACTGACCCAGGAACAGAGAATGGAGCATGGACAGACTGAAGACTCCTAGTAGGGCATATAATGATTCCTGACAGTGGGAAATGACATATAGGGACAACAGGTCAGGCCCTAATGCAGGGAACGGTGGACAAAACAGTTGGGGGATGTGTCTGATTGGCTCTGGTCACCATGTCACACAATGATGTATCTGTCTCTGGACACCAGGGGGCAATCTGGTCCCATTTCTGAGGAGTCAAGGGGGATCAGGGCTGGGACCTACCACCTGGCACTGCCTGTGCCCTCTACTCAGGGCTCACAGCTCTATCCTCCCCACCCCCTGACCCCACACAGCTCTTCTCTTGCCCAGCCCCCTGACATGCTGAAGCAATGAGGGATCAGACATAGAGCCAGTGAGTGGTCAGGAACTGGGGTCTCATTTGCATAGATGGTCCTACCCTCTCTCAGAGGATGAAGAGGGGAGGGGAGAGATCAGGGGAGGTCTGCTCAGTTGTGGGATCACAGAAGGCAAGATCAGTGATGACCTCCACCGTGGCCTGGCCCCCTCTCTTCCTCATCCTCCTTGCTCACTGCACAGGTGTGTGGATGCAGGGAGAAGGGAAGGGACCCTAAGAGGACATGTGAGGCCCTGTTTTTCCTCTTGTCTGTAGACCCTGATAACACCCTCTCTGTATCTCTCCTCTTTGCAGGGTCCTGGGCGCAGTCTGTGCTGACTCAGCCACCCTCCGTGTCTGAGGCCCTGGGCCAGAAGGTCACTATCTCCTGCACTGGGAGCAGCTCCAACATTAGTAGTTATGTTGTGAACTGGTACCAACAGCTCCCGGGAACGGCACCCAGAACCATCATCTATGGTAACAGCAATCGACCCTCAGGGATCCCCAAGCAATTCTCTGGCTCCAAGTCTGGCAGCTCAAGCTCCCTGACCATCACTAGGCTCTAGACTGAAGATGAGGCTGATTATTATTGCCAGTCCTATGACAGCAGTCTCAGATCTCACACAGTGCTCCAGGCCTGTGGGGAAATGAGAAAAAAACCTGCTGTTCCCCCAGCAACGGGTCCCCCTTTGCAGCTCCCACTCCTTGGCCAAGTCAGCTTTTTCCTTTGTATGGACTAAACTGTCCTCTGAGACTAATCTCAAGGAAGATTGGCTACAAAATCATACACATTCTTTTAAATTAAGCCTCTCCTTGGGAGCCTGGGTGGCTCAGTCATTAAACAACTGCCTTTGGTTCATGGCATGATCCCAGAGTCCTAGGATCAAGCCCCACATTGGGCTTCCTGCTTGGTGGGAGGCCTGCTTTCCATCTCCCACCCTCCCTCCTGCCTCTCTCTCTGTCAAATAAATAAATAAAATCTTTAAAAATATTAAGCCCCTTGCAGCCTGTCCTTAGCAGGAATACATGGTTTGATTTTCTCATATTGAGAAGAAATTCCTGGGTCTCAGGGGCAGGCTGCCCTGGTAACAGAGTCTGTTGATGAAGAAAACAAAGGCACGAGAAATATGGCTTAAATTGAATCAACTTACAGCTTGTTTCCCACTGTTGGATACCTGACAAATGCAGAGTGTGACCTTCATCAAGAAACTCATGGCTTCCTTAGTGCCTTAATGTTTATGTTTTATTAAAGATTAAAGTAACATCAACTTCACAGCAGCTAGCCCCTCATGGTCCTGAATATCTTGCCTCCAAATTCCTTAGAGACTTACATTATCCTTCACCTCCACTAATAAAAAACATATAATCAGGGGAGGGGCAAGATGGCAGAGTAGTAGGAGACCCTATTTCAACCAGTCCCCTGAATTGAGCTAATATCTACCAGAGCACTCTGAACACCCATGAAATCAGGCTGAGATGTAAGATTATACACTTCTGGATCTCTACAGGGGCAGAAGATCATCAGTGGAAGGGTACAGAGGAGGGGGAGTGCTCGGACTGATATCAGAGGATAAACAGAAGGGGGAGGGAGCCACCAGAAGCCAGCCATTGGAAAGTAATACCCCAATGTGAAAATGCTCTGTACTTGGGGACCAGCATTAGTTTGGAGACTGGTTAAATGCACTCAAAAAGAACAAATGGACTTAAGGGGCAATTGCTGGGATTGGGCAGCCACAGGCACGGACCTAAGCCCAAGGTCCCAGGGCGGCCACCACCTAAACCTGCCTGCGCCTGAGAGAGCCCAGCCCGGGCTGTAGTCAGCAGTCCCTGGGTCCACGGCCATCTACTGCCTCCACCACTGCCGGGGCTGAGCACACCCATCGTGGCATGGGCTCCAGACAGCGGTCCCAGGAACGGCACCTACTGGGTCAGAGCTCTCCCAGACCAGTATCACTCCTGATTTTAGTGGCACGGGGGTACAGAGACATGCAGGAACCTTGGGCGACCACTGAGACAGTGGCTGGGGTGTGCACCACCTGTGGGAGGTTTTGTTGTTCAACAGAGTTTGCAGAAGGGGAGTCTGTGTGTTCTGGATCATTCAGAGGGGAGGAGACTATGGATTCTCTCTGAGGCAGAGTCTGGGTGTGGAGAGTTTACTTTGGTCTGACCCTCAGAAAAGGCACAAAAAGCTGCCAAAGAACAAAGACCTCCAGAGAACAAAAGCCTGAAAAACCAGTTTCCACAGAGCCCAGTCCCCTGATAGGGGGCAGGGGAACTCAGCCCAAGTGAGATTGACTGAAAAACAGTGCCGCAGGCCCCTCCCCCAGAAGACAAGCCAAAGGAACAAGAGGACAATAACCACGGGGTCCCCATAAAACTGTAAAACCCCAATATCAGGGGAAAACTGTATATTGAGCTCCCGGTATTGCCCCAAAACCTGTATATTTCATAGATACAACTTTTCTCTCTCTCTTTTTATTTTTTTTTAAAGATTTTTTATTTATTCATTTGACACAGAAAGAGAGAGATCACAAGTAGGCAGAGAGGCAGGCAGAGAGAGAGGGGGAAGCAGGCTCCCTGCTGAGCAGAGAGCCCAATGTGGGGCTCGATCCCAGGACCCTGAGATCATGACCTGAGCTGAAGGCAGAGGCTTTAACCCACTGAGCCACCCAGGCGCCCCTCTCTCTTTTTTTTTTTTAATTCATTCTCATGATCCTTGTTCTTTTTTTATTTTTTTACCTACTTACCATTTCAACGAGATGTTTAATACAACATATTTCATAGTAACTTTTTAACTTGAACTTTTTTCATACATATCCTTTGTTTCTTTCTATCTCTCTGATATAACCAACAGATTGATGTCACTCCACGAGAATAGGACATCCAATCCAGCAATTTGTTAACAAATCTGTTTTCAAATAAGTTTCACTGCCTAAAGTAACTCCTCTCCCTGGAAAAGGTCTTTGAGACACTTTTTCTTTAAATCCAGAATCAGCTCTTGGAGAACCATCTCTCTGGGGAAGACAAAAGAGGTACAGGGAGGTCATTGATCCATTTTTTCAAACACACACACACACACACACACACACACACACACACACACACACAACACTGCTCTCTCTCTCTCTCTCTCTCTCTCTCTGAGGGGATACTGTGCCACAATCTGCAGTTTCCAGGCTTTTCTGTCTCTCCAGAAATAAGGCTCAACCTGTGCTCACCCAGCCATCCTCAGTGTCACAATCTCCAGGAGGCAGAATCCCCAATAAATGTGGGACTCAGAGCCTGTCACTAGGGCAGCCAGGATGTGCCCTGAACACCTGTTCTCCTGAGACCAGGTTGATGCTCTGGAATCCCAGGGGGAGTCTCTGTCCCCATGGACAGCTCGTCCCCAAACATCTCTGGGATCCTGTCACTGTTTGAGGCTGATCAGCACATTTTTTCTGTGACCTCAGCCATAGTGCTGCTCCCATGGAGCTCAAGGTCCATGTGGGATGTGAGACACAAACCCCATGTGCTCTCGGGGCTTGGCTGTCACTCTCTCAGTCACCCCAGTGACACTCCAGGCAGACAGAACTTCTATAGATTTTCTGTCACAACTCAGAAAGACAGGATCTGTGACCTCAGGGACACGGTCCTCTTTATCTGCACCTCTCCACCACTCACATGTGAACTTTGACAGAAACTTTTAGGTCCAGATGGCTTTGCTGGTAGAAATTCATTCTTCTGTTCATGGGTGGCTGAATGAGCACTTGCTCTATCCTGAACATGCTGGACACAGGTGGCTGAGACTACAGGTGTGCCCACCCCAGATCTGAGTGTGACCCTTGCTTGCTCCATCCTGGAAGCTCTGTCTGTGTTTGGGAATTCCATCACCAGAGGGCTCTCAAGTTCATAGAAACAGGTTCCTCCTGGAGGATCACTGGCACCACTTCAGGCTTTCCCACTTGCACAACTAGACCCATGATACGATCTTATGAAAAAGAATAAGACAAACACTTTCAGAAAATGGTTATAGATGTCTATTCAAATGAATGTCAAAGTCATTATTTTTCTTTGCTCTGCACTGATGTATTTAACCACAACTTCCACCCATATTCTCCTTGCAATAGGCAAAGGTCTGGGAACAATATACTAGTGATTCCACCTACATCTTCCCACTGACACTGCCATTTGGAATCAGTATTATTGAGAAGAGTTTCTTGAAAAGAGCATTCATTCATTTTACTTGCACGGATGGCCAAGTGGTGACCGATTCATAAACTCTTCCTCTGGGTTCCTGTTGGAATATCTGCAGCTGTCACTCCCTCCCTGCTAGAACTTCCAGAATGTTTGTCCTTTGTGCTCTGGGGTGAGGGCCACACACAGCCTCACATGGCAGGGCTCATGCAGAGTAGTGTCTGTGCTGGGAGGACAGAACCTAGAAAGGAATCACTGCCCCAGTGTGTGAAGAACTGTTGTTTCAAGCAGGCAGAAACCATGACAGGTGACAAAGATGTTCAGTGTGTAACATTTCCAGGAATGCACAGGAGGGCTTCCACCACATTCTGGAGAAGCATGCTCCCTGGTTCTTCAGTACCTCAGGAAACTCAGAGAAGGGGAGTGCTGGAAACCGGGGGAGGGGAATCATATAAGCGGAAAGTCCCAGCATCCTGCACAGGAGGGGCCATGTGTACAAGGGGACCTGTCACTACTCTGGGTTTGACACTGATGAAAGAGGAGTTTGTATAGAGACACCACCTCCGTCCCAAATGGCCCATGAGCAGCCAAGGAGGCCATGGACAGATTCACACTGAGGAATTGGAGTGCAGCATAGAATCTACGCTTCAGTGATGGGAGGTCATGTGATGGGACACGTGTCCTTTTCTTAAAGTAGGAGGAGAGTGGACAGAGCTCTGGAGGCAGGATCTGTGTCTGATGGGCTCTGGCCACCATGTCACACAATGGCGTGACTGGTTCTGGAAAACAAAAGGGATTTGAGGCTTATTTCTGAGGGGCGAGGAGAGAGGGGTGCTCAGAGCTGGGACCTACCACCTGGCACTGCCTGTGTCCTCTGTTTTGGGCTCACAGCTGTGACCTGCCCAAACCTGGCCCCACACAGCCCCTCACAGCCCCTCCCCTCCCCAGCCCTCTGGCATCTTCAGGCAGAGGGACCTGACCCAGAGTCAGTGAGGGGTCAGAGAGCAGGGGTCTTATTTGCATGGACAGTCCCTCCCTCTCTCAGAGCCTGAAGAGGGGAAGGGACAAGTTAGGGGTGGTTTGCTCAGCTGTGGGGCCACAGAAGGCAGGATTGGTGATGACCTTCACCATGGCCTGGTCCCATCTCCTCCTCACCCTCTTCGCTCTCTGTACAGGGGACAGTGGATGCAGGGACAGGGGAGGGGGCCCTGGGAAGACACATGGGCCCTCTTCTTGTCTCTAAACACCAGCACCACACTCTCTGTGTCTCTCCCCCTTGCAGGGTCCTGGCCCCAGCCTGTGCTGAACCAGGTGTCCTCCGTGTCTGGGGCCCTGGGGCAGAGGGTCACCCTATCCTTCACTGGAAGCAGCACCAACATTGGTAGTGGTATTTATGTGGGCTGGTACCAACAACTCCCAGGAACAGCCCCCAGAACCATCATCTATGGAAATAACAAATGACCCTCAGGGGTCCTGGATCGAGTCTCTGGCTCCAAGTCTGGCAGCTCAGCCTCCCTGACCATCACTGGGCTCCAGGCTGAGGATGAGGCTGAGCATTACTGCTTAACATGGGACTGTAGTCTTAGTGCTGACACAGTGCTCCAGGCCTGTGGGGAAGTGAGACAAATACCTACTTGCTCATCTGTAAGGAGGGGGACACACACAGGCAACTTCCTGCTCAGTGTAACCTCTGATTCTGCTTATTCTTTTGATGATGCCCTGGGCCCAGGTCCATCCAGGGATACTGTCAAGGAGTCAGGCTCTCCTGTCCCTGACACGGTGTGAAACAGAGCTCATGAGCCAACTTAAAATACTCCCATTGGGCAAAACTGGAAAGATTTGAGCAACCAAATAAATGTAATTGTATAGGCTTATAACTCAAATTCTAAAATAGCTCTCCATGGTCCATATTGTTAACTGTTTGAACAAATGGATAAATGGAGGAAGAAGAGCCACATTCCAGTACAGAGATTCCAAGTAACAGGTGTAAACACTTTGCCCAGAGGATATCAGGCATAATCCCCACTCAGGAAGTGTGGACAGAGTCACCGAAAGAGAAAGTGTCATAGTAAGAGAAGTTTAAGGAGACATCACAGCTAAATGCCACAAAGAATTCTGAACTGGATCTTAGAACAGCAAAGGGACATTAAGTAAAAACTAATAAAACCATCAAATTCCAGGCCCTGTGCACTGGGGTATGGGATGCTCCAGGAGACTCTCATAATACATCAACATCAACATTAGTCTTACTGTAAGGACGTAGACTTTTTATCTGTTGTGAACCAACTGTGAATTTTGGGAAACATTAGGCCTTGAACTTGAAGCCAGCCAAAGCCATTGGTTTTACTGGTTGATTGATTGATTATTAAGTGAAATGTAATCTCTAGCAACACTTACACTTCAATGTTCTGAAATATTTGCTGAATTATCCTCTTTGGAATATGCACTGAGTGATTGTATCCCTACAGAATTCCCTGTCTATGCCTTTCCCAGAAACAGCCCCTGCAACTTTTCAAAGCAGCTCCACTGTCCTCCCCTTGGTCACACCTGACCTGATGCACTCCTGGGGCATTCAGCTTTGTCTAGAATGTCCTGTAATTATATATGCACACATTCGCACATCCCATGGACCACGGCTCCTCTTAGACTGAGAACTTACAGGGAGCCAGCAGAAGCATCAGAATCATACTACAGGTGTCCCCAACTCTTGAAAGTTCTCTTAATGCCACTTAGCTTTTATGAAACCTTTACATTAGGACCTGCTTTTGCTACTAACAGAATCTGAAGAAAAATTTCAGTTTCACAAAAAAATACGGGCCAACATAGCACCCAGCATTAGTTTTGCAGGGAGCCTCTACAGAGACTGTGCACAACTCAAGTAGCCTGAGGGGAGCCTTCCAGATCCTTCCCTGAGAATCATACAAAGTAGCTTAGTAACAGGCCCCCAGAGCTGTGAACTGTGCATGTTATCATATGTGCTTTATCGACACTTATGTTGTACATCTGATGGCAAATGTGTCCTTAGGTATTAGACAAGCTAAGAAAGGTTACCTTTTGAGTCTGAAAATATGTGAAAAATGTGCATATAAATTAATGTTAATTGTTTCTTTGCCTTATGACATTGTGGCTTACTAAGGTTTCTTGGGGATGATGTAGTTTCAGATAGCAGGGGAAACTTGTACTAAGAAATGGACCATGTGTTTTACCAGCTGGGCTGTCAGGGTTTCGGAACACAGTGCCTGCTGCACTCCGTGACCAGCAGGAGGTGCTGTGGGACTTCCCTGTTGTTCCTACATAGCTGTTCATTGAGGACCGTTCACTCAAGGGAGCCTGGGCCTGGGGGCTGGGCCCTGAGCCACCTCCTCGGGACTCAGCAGCTTTGTCCCCTCTGGCCTGGCAGAGTCCCCTGAGCAGGGACCTGTGTGTGAACTTAGCAGGTGCTTCCTCCCAGGGCTCCTCCCAAGGCTGAAGACAACTTCCATCCTCCTCAGTGTGTGGTGTGAGCTGAGCTCCAGCTCCAGGGCTCAGAGAGGGGCTGGGCAGTCATTGGATGGAGCCCATTTGCATGGACAGCCCCTTCTGTGGCAGAGGGTGGAGGAGCCCAGCCCACTGTGGTTACCAGTGTCTGTGTCACCATGGTCTGGACTCCTGTCCTCCTCATGCTCCCTTCCTATTGTACAGGTACAGACAGGTGTCAGGGAAACTGGCAACCCTCGAAGTCACTCTTGCTATTGTCAGAATGTTGATCATTTTCTCCCTATTTCTTGCCGCATTAACCACACTGTCTGTGTTTGCAGGTTCCCTGTCCCAGCCTGTACTGACCCAGCTACCCTCCCTCTCTGCATCTCTGGGAACAACAGCCAGACTCACGTGCACCTTCAGCTGTGACTTCAGTGTTGGCAGCTACCAAACATCCTGGTACCAGCAGAAGCCAAGAAGCCCTCCTCAGCATCTTCTGAGGCTCTACTCAGACTCAAATAAGCACCAGGACTCCAGGGTGCCCAGCCGCTTCTCTGGCTCCAAAATGCCTTGGCCAATGCAGGGCTTCTGCTCATCTCTGGGCTGCAGCGTGAGGATGAGGCTAACTATTACTGTGCTAAAGCTCATGGTGGTGGGAGCAGCTACATTTACCCATAGTGTCTCAGAAAACGAGGAAGTGAGACAAAAACCCCTGGGCCCACAGGCCTTGTCTCTGACTCTCTTTTATGGAGAAGCTTCTGTGGAGGCTCCTGTAGGGAAGAGTCTTCTGTGGGGAGACCTGTCCTTGAGAAGGAATGAGTGACATGTAGATTATGCTGTTGCCTGGGACAGTGCAGGTGTCTCAGGAGCACACATGGGTGAGGAATGGAGACCAAAAGCACATGCGCCAGGGTCTGGGGTAAATTAAAAAAAAATTAATATGCAGTGACTTTAAATATATGTAAGGGGTTTGGCCACCAATACTGTGATCAAACTAACAAAATTTCCATCACCTGCAGAGAAACCCCAGACCCACCAGCAGTCAGTCCAGTGTCCCCCTGCACTCAGCCGTCTGTGGCTCTCAGGTCCCTCCTGTCTGTAGTGAGCTCCCTACTGTGCACATTTCACAGTGACCAAATCACAGAAAAGGTGATCTTGTAAATTCTCAATTCACTGGTAAGAGGAGCGTGTGCATTGCTGTGGGGACATCACCACTATCTATAAATATGCGGATCACTTCATGTATGTACATGTCACCCTTGTGTGGAGGCCATACTAATCTATCTGCAAGGCCCTAATTTTAATGCATAGGATGTTGAAATGAGCATAATTTATTTTTACATATTGGTCTCTCAAATATTGAAGGATTTCAATTTTTTAAGAGATATTTTATTTACTTATTTGACAGAGAGAGATCACAAGTAGGCAGAGAGGAAGGCAGAGAGAGAGGGGGAAGCAGGCTCCCCGCTGAGCAGAGAGCCCGATGCGGGGCTCGATCCCAGGACCCTGAGACCATGACCCGAGCTGGAGGCAGAGGCTTTAACCCACTGAGCCACCCAGGCACCCCGGGTTTCAAATTTTTATTTTCCAATGTCTATTACATTCTTATTGAAAGAGCAGAGCAAGACTAACTCCATTAAGGATACAGAACCCCTAACCGCCAAAGACTGTAAACCCCGCCTTTAGCCCCGCCTTTAGCCTGCCAAACTCACGCGCCAATTCTGACCAGAGTGATAGGCTGGTTCAGACAGCTACTTTAGGGAGAATCGTAATTCAGTTGGCCATTTGCCTATGGCCTATGTGTGTTACAATCTTATTGGCCACTGAGTGCTTGTTACCAGCTCATTGGCTCCTGGCCCCTATAAAACCGCTGCGCCATCTGAGACTCCCTCTCTTTCTCCACAACACGCCACTGCCTCGGTGAGTGTGGGAGGGTGAGCTCGAGCTAGCTCGAATAAAGGCTCTTTTGCTTTTGCATCGGACTCAGCTCCCTGGTGGTCTTTGGGGATCTAAAGATCTGGGCATAACATTTGGGGGCTCGTCCGGGATCCCCAAGGCCCTGAGGGACTCCCGACCCAAAGAGCCTATGGTAGGTGTTTGTCATGTTTGTCTCTGTTCTCTGTCTTTCTGTCTCGCCGATATCAGGGGGCATCTGGCGTCAGAAGTGCGGGTTCGAGTCCCGCCTGGCATCAGACGTACGGGTTCGAGTCCCGCCGTGTGAGCTCACTTCTGTAATTCTGGTAGTGCCCAAGGCGGTCAAGGTGGACGCACTGGGGGCCGCGGGCTGGAGGATAGCGGAAGACGTTCTGATCCTCTCTGGAGGGACGTGGAATCCCCTCGGTTTGAGATGAGGGACATGGAATCCCCTCGGTTTGAGATGAGGGACGTGGAATCCCCTCGGTCTGAGACGAGGCAGGTCGCCTTCACCGGTCGGCATGAGGCCATTGTCTAGCTTTCAGTTTTGCTTCCACGGAGTTGGAAGAATGTTCTTGGGTGCCCTCTCTTTGTTTTTGTGTTCTTCTGTTTTATTCTGTGGACTTACTGGACGGACATTATGGGACAGTCTCAGACTACTCCTCTAAGTATTATGATTGACCATTTTAAAGAGGTCAGGGAAAGAGCCAATAACTTCGGTGTGGTGGTCCAGAAGGGTCAGTGGCGGGTTTTTGTTCCAGTGAATGGCCGACTTTCAATGTCGGATGGCCGCCAGAGGGAACCTTCGACCTCCCCACCATCCACCGAGTCAGGGGCGTTGTTTCACGACCCAAGACCGGTCATCCTGATCAATTCCCTTACATTCTTACTTGGCAGGACCTTGTGGAAAACCCGCCCTCGTGGCTTAACCCCTTCCTAACTCCGTGCCCCCCCGGAGGCGCGACCTATTCTTGCTTCACAGGGGACGGAAAAGGAAAAGGAGAAGAGGAGTTCTACCAAGCCCTCGGCGCCACCCCTCTACCCTATCCTACAGGGGGGAACTGAAGAAGAATTAACTTTTCCTCCCCCATATCAGTCTCATAGAGAGCCAGGGGAACATGACCATCCCCCATCTAGGGAAGCGGAAGCTGCTCCGGGAGCAGGGGGCGGGAATGCTCCAAGGGGAAGCCCACCCTATACC
>CM052889.1:58959974-58990880 GCA_028534135.1 Potos flavus | reverse complement strand
CAATTTGGCCAAGGTAGGGAATGCAACAGGAAAAAGACGAATCCCCAGCTGCCTTTTTAGAACGGATCATGGAGGCTTTTCGTACCTATACCCCCATGAATCCAGAAGCACCTGAAAATAAGGCAGCTGTTATCATGGCCTTTGTAAATCAGTCTGCTACAGATATAAGAAAGAAACTGCAGAAAATAGATAGGTTAGGAGAAAAAAGCCTACAAGACCTGCTGGTAGTGGCTGAAAAGGTATACAATAACCGGGAGTCTCCGGAGGACAAGCAGGCTTGCGCCGCGGCAGCCGCCAGCAGTAAACAGACTCGGGACCTGGCCAGAATCTTACTAGCTACAACTGCTGACTCTCCTGAGGAATGGGACCGCCGCCTCCAGCAGCTTGCGAGCGATCAAAAAGGAGGTAAGCAGACTGTCCAAGGAGGGAGGCGAAGGCTGATAAAAGACCAATGCACCTACTGTAAAGAAATGGGACATTGGGCCCGGGAGTGCCCAAACAAGGCAAACAAAGCCGGCATCAAGAAAATCTTGGAGCTGGATGAACTTAGTGACTAGGGGAGTCAGGGTTTGAACCCCCTCCCCGACCAGGGTAACCCTAAAAGTGGAGGGGACCCCTATTAACTTCCTTGTTAACACTGGAGTGCAAAATTCAGTCTTCCACGCACCACAGGGAAAACTAACAAACAAGAAATCCTGGGTACAAGGGGCAACTGGTATGAACCAGTATTCATGGACTACCCAAAGAACAGTAGACTTGGGACCGGGCCGAGTATCCCACTCCTTCATGGTAATACCGGAGTGCCCCTACCCCCTGTTGGGGCGGGACTTACTGACCAAGATTGGAGCTCAAATAACTTTCAGACAAGGGGGGCCACAGGTCACCGATGGCAGAGGCCACCCCATTCAGGTCCTAACCCTGAGATTAGAGGATGAATACCGCCTCCACCAAAAGGCGGCTCCTTCCAGGGTGACAGAGTTAACGATGTCCGGACGCGGGAAGCAGGGCGGCAAGGGGCGCGCCAAGGCCAAGACGCGCTCGTCATGGGCTGGCCTCCAGTTCCCGGTGGGCCGCGTGCACCGCCTGCTCCGCAAGGGCAACTACTCTGGAGCGGGTTGGAGCCGGCGCGCCCGTCTACCTGGAGGCTGTGCTCGAGTACCTGACAGCCGAGATCCTGGAGCTGGCGGTCAACGCGGCCTGTGACAACAAGAAGACGCGCATCATCCCGCGCCACCTGCAGTTGGCTATCCGCAATGACAAGGAGCTCAGCAAACTGCTCAGCAAAGTCACCATCGTGCAGGGCAGCATCCTGCCCAACATCCAGGCCATACTGCTGCCCAAGAAGACCGAGAGCCACCACAAGACCAAATGAACAAGGGACCAGACTCAGAGGAACCAAACCAGGAGTACAATGGGAGACAGACTTCACTGAAGTCAAACCAGGAAAGTATGGTTACAAATATCTTTTAGTCTTTGTAGATACCTTCTCTGGCTGGGTAGAGGCATACCCAACCAAGTATGAGACAGCTCAGACGGTGGCCAAGAAGCTACTGGAAGACATCCTACCCAGGTATGGTTTTCCTGCTATGATAGGATCAGACAACGGGCCAGGTTTTATCTCACGGGTAACGCAGGTGGTAGCCAAGGTAATTGGGGCAAATTGGAAATTACATTGTGCTTATAGCTCAGGGCAGGTAGAAAGAATAAATCAAACCCTAAAAGAGACCCTTACCAAATTAACCATAGAGACTGGCAGGGACTGGGTGACTCTCCTTCCGTACGCCCTCTACCAGGTAAGAAACACTGCTTACACCCTGGGTTTTACTCCCTATGAGATTGTTTGGTAGGCCCCCCCCCCCATCATTCCCAACCTTAAGGCCGAACTTCTGGTTGAATTTGAAAATCAGGAAATATCTTTTTCTTTAAGAGAACTCCAGAAGGCGCATGAAAACATTTGGCCACACCTCCGTGCTATCTACGAGGCTGGCCCGACCCTGAAGCCACATCAGTACGAACCAGGGGACTGGGTCTTTGTCAAAAGACACCTCCGGGAAACCCTCGAGCCATGTTGGAAGGGCCCTTATATAGTAGTGCTGACTACACCCACCGCTCTCAAGGTAGACGGCATCGCCACCTGGGTTCATCACATGTCCCGTCCGGCCAGCTCCTCCGCGGTCCAGAAGGAGATCGTCACTCAGTGGAGCATCGATCAAGACCAGCACAATCCGCTCAAGCTCAAGCTACGATGCACTCATCCTTCATGATGTTGGTAACTTTATTCGCCACTACCTGTGCGGTCGGGAGCCCCCATGCCCCTTATAATCTGACTTGTTGTTCATGCAGCAAGGGGGACTATGTGCAGCCCTAGGGGAGGAATGTTGTTTCTATGTTGATCACTCAGGGGTCGTAAAAAAATCTATGGCCCTCATAAGGGAAGGACTGCAAAAGCGAAAGTTAGAAAGGGAGCAATCTCAGTCCTGGTATGAGTCTCTGTTCAACTTGTCCCCTTGGTTAACCACCCTCATCTCTGCCCTTGCCGGGCCCCTCATAATCCTGCTGCTGTTGTTAACCGTCGGCCCCTGTGTCGTCAATAGGCTAGTTCAGTTTGTTAAGAAATGTATAGGGGTTGTCCAGATGGTGGTCCTACACAGCCACTACAAGCCTTTAACAACCGAAGGCGAAATAGAAACACGGTCCGTCCCATGATTGGGCCGTAAGTTACAAGACAAGGGGGGAATGAAAGAGCAGAGCAAGGCTAACTCCATTAAGGAATACGGAACCCCTACCGCCAAAGACTGTAAGCCCCGCCTTTAGCCCGCCAAACTCAGGCTCCAATTCTGACCAGAGTGATAGGCTAGTTCAAACAGTTACTTTAGGGTAAATCGTAATTCAATTGGCCATCTGCGTATGGCCTGTGTGTATTGGCCACTGAGTACTTGTTACCAGCTCATTGGCCCCTGGCCCCTATAAAACTGCTGTGCCTTCTGAAACTCACGCTCTTCTCCACAACACGCCACTGAGTCAGTGAGTGTGGGAGGATGAGCTCGAGCTAGCTCGAATAAAGGCTCTTTTGCTTTTGCATTGGACTTGGCTCCCTGGTGGTCTTTGGGGATCTAAAGATCTGGGCATAACAAAAACCAGTGGTCAATAAATCTCAAGGAAAGTAGGGTAATTCTGCTACAGACCAAGGGACTTAGGTCAGCAAACGTGGAGTGCATAACCTTGAAACAAGCTCACCCTTAAAACCAGTGGGAGTGTGGTTACAGTGAGAGGAAACATCCTGAGATGTGTGCAATCTGTATATTAAAGGAAATCATAAAATTTCCTGAAAACTATGAAAGCACATCTGAAAACATGGTGAGCATCTTATTGTTGTCTTCAATAAGAAAACAAACTATAATATATCTCAACAGGTAGTAGGTGATCTCATGCAACTCATCTTCTGGCTTCTATTTTCCAGTTTGGAGTCTGAATGGAAGAAATTTCCTAACTTGAAGGAAATTGAGGAAAGCTTGACCATATATGGCAGAAAAAGAAAGACCTACCCATGCATTACAGAAGGAATGTGAGAAATGAAGGATCACAGAGTGGCTGAACTAGGCACACCCTAGAGGGGGTTCTCCAACATTCACAGGGGAGCAGCTAGCATCGGCCCATGCACCTGCAGCCACAGTCAGCTGGGGGTTCAAGCAGAGAAGCAACATGGAAGATTCAATGGGTGAGTTCGGTGAGGTGAGTGGGAGTAACCCTGGTGGAGTTAAAGAATGGATTATGATGATGATAATGATGATCCATGATTTTAAGTAAGTGAGGAGGAATGGGGAGTATAAGGAAATGAAGTAATCAGCAGGGAAAGGAGAGAGAAGAATGTATTTATTTCATGTTCACCAATATTTTCATGTCCATCCTCACTTGAAAGGACGGGGTGCTATCTCTCCCACCCTGCCTCCTGACTTGTCACTTTGTCACCAAAGCAGAAGTAGAAAGAAATCAATTGTGATAATAGTTAAACAATTAAAGCAACAGATGATATAAATGATTGTAATGAACAGGATTGGAATCAATATTCCCTCAGGTGTGTTACTGAAACATATATTTTTTCTCTATAATCACCCTCATTTCTACTGAATATAGCCAAATTAACATTAATTTGCTCACCAAGTAATTGTAGTTTCATAAAGAACTTGGTCTGATTATTTATATACGGGCATCAAGTAGCAGTTGACCATATAGGCTCTTTAAAACCTGCTTCACTGGAACTTTTGTAAGAAACCTATAGATTGAACATTTAACAGCCCATCCAGGCCAGAGGCTAGGCCAAAAGTTGTGCCAGGAACTTGCCATCAGACTTAACCTGCAACACCTATAGACCTGGGGAAATTCTCTGTTCTTGTAAAACCAAAAATATCCTGAGGGTTCTGCACCTGCCAGGACCTTCTTTTTTAATAATTTTTTTTTTTTTTTTTTTTAAGATTGAAAGAGAGAGAGAGAGAAAGAGAGAACACATAAGTGGGAGAAGGGGCAGAGAAAGAGGAAGAAGCAGAATCCCTGCTGAGCAGGGAGCTGGAAGCAGGGCTTGATCCCAGGACCTCAGGATCATGACCTGAGCAGTAGGCCAATGCTTAAATGACTGAACCAGCCAGGTGCCCCAGGACATGACCTTCTTGACTCACTTGGTAAACCTGCTGGAAACGCTGTATGCAGCTGATACTTCCAAGGGGCTCTATTGTCTCCATAAAGTCAGTGTTAGTCCCTTAAAGCTCTCTGGTCATATCTGAGTATGTACATATACCTATCTCTTTCAAATATGACATTCTAGTCAACGTCTTGGTAAAATAACAAATGTTTCCAGTTATATCATGTTATAAGGAAAATAGAATCTTATCAAAATTAAGCTAATAAATATATTGCCATAAAGTATATGAATACTAAGTGACAATTTCTGAGTTTTGGAGGGATCAGGTATGGGGGGAAAAGATAAATAGTTTCATTTGTTCACAAAGGTATATTTCATCGTCATTATTGATTAGTGCACATAAGAGAAGCTTCCTTAAACCTGAAGGAAGAATATATCTTTATTTTTTATATAGTTTAAAGATTTTATTTATTTATTTGACAGAGAGATAGAGAGAGATCACAAGTAGGCAGAGAGGCAGGCAGAGAGGCGGGGAAGCAGGCTCCCTGCTGAGCTGAGAGCCCGATGCGGGGCTCGATCCCAGGACCCTGAGATCATGATCTGAGCCGAAGGCAGAGGCTTTAACCCACTGAGCCACCCAGGTGCCCCAAGGAAGAAAATATTTTTAAAAGTCTATAATGTTTCAAATAAAAAGGCATATAAATTATAGTGATCTTCCTTTATACATTCAGTTTTGTTATTCATTTTTGTTCTGTTAGAATCCAGTTTTTCTATTAGTTCTGGTAATTCTTACTTTAGTTTTACTATCTTAAATGTATCTGAAACCTACATTTTTCAAAGTCCTCTCCATGAATATGCTTGAAGATGTAACACATTTGCAGTAGCATCGGAGTAAGATGGAAACTACATGACAAGACATGAGAGCGGCCATGGCTACAGATGGAATTAGAGTTCATTACAATGCAATTGACAAGGAAATGTGGTTATTCCCCTGATACACAACACTAACATGTATCACAGGCAAATACAGAAAGTTACACAGTTGTAAGCAAATGGAGGACTTTTTTAAATATTAAAAATATATTTTTTTCAATGCATCAAAGTCCTGATAAACAGGAAATATTTTGGTGAAACACAGAGTGCATGTTTTCTGGGCACATAATTTTAAAGGTGAATAAGAACTTTTGTTTACCATTTTTTTTTTTGGAAGAGCAGACCAATGATTTAAGGTAAATTTTGACTTTTTAACCAAGTTAAAACAGAACCTTAATTTTGCATCCACATTGTTTGATAATAAAATCACTTATTTACAAAAATTTATCTTAATTTTTCCCAAATACTTGTATTTTATTTTTTCAGTGTTCCAAGATTCATTGTTCATGTACCACACCCAGTGCTCCATGCAATACGTGCCCTCCTCAATACCTACCACCAGGCTCGCCCAACCCCCCGTCCCCCTCCCCTCCAAAACCTTCAATTTGTTGCTCAGAGTCCACAGTCTCTCATGGTTCATCTCCCCCTCTTATTTCCCCCAATTCACCCTTCCTTTCCTTCTCACAATGTCCTCCATGTTTTTCCTTATGCTCCACACGTAAGTGAAACCATATGATAATTGACTCTCTCTGCTAAGAGCCAGTTGTACCCCCAATGTTCATAGCAGCAATGGCCACAATTGCCAAACTGTGGAAAGAATCAAGATGCCCTTCAACAGATGAATGGATAAAAATTTATCTTAATTTTAATCAGTATTTCCTACACAGAAAATTCCTTTCAAGGTTCTTTTTCCAAAAACCTACTACAACTTTCTCCTTTCTCTAGAACCCATCACCACTCTCTCTGTGTCTCTCCCCCATCCAGGGTCCTGGGCCCAGTCTGGGCTAACACAGAGCTGCCCTCTGTGTTTGGGGCCCTAGGCAAGAGGGTCACCATCTCCTGAACTAGAAGCATCTCCAATCCCAGGGGTTATGCTCTAAACTGATATCGACAGCTCCCAGGAGCAGCCCCTTAAACTCCTCATCTATGCTCCTAATAATCAAGCTTTGGTGGGCCCTAAAACGACTCTGGCTCCAGGTCTGACAACTCAAGCTCCCTGACCATCACTGGACTCCATGCTGAGGATGTGGCTGATTACTACCGCCCATCCTCTGACAGCAGACTCCATGCTCACACAGTGCTCTGGGCCTGTGGGGAAGTGACAAACTTGCTGTTACCACAGCAATGGGACTCCCTGTGCAGCCCTATCTTCCTGGCCAAATCAGCTGCTTCTTTTGTTTCTTTGGTATAAACTGGGTCCTGAGATCCATCTGAGGGAAATTGTCCACGAATTTTTTTCACATTCTTTTAAATTTGACCCTGAACGTTGTTCTTGACAAGAATCATATGTTGTCACATTCTCAAATTGAGCAAAAATTTCTGGGCAGCAAAGACAGGATGTCCAATGGACAGAGCCCGTTATGAGTTAGGGAAGAACCCACAAAACATAATCTAGCTTTATCTGAGTCCCAACGCATCAGGAGTGCCCAATATGCATCCTGGTACCAACAGCTCCCACGTATGGGGACCCAAAACCTCAACTACTGTGATGGTGAGACCCCTGGAGTCCCTGATCTTTTCTTTCTTTCTATGTCTGACAACTCTGGCTCCTTGATCACCAATGGGCTGAGGTCTGATGACATTCTTCTCCCCACTTCCCTTCCTGTGACAGCATCTCAGGGCTCACATGGACTCCAGACCCGTGGAAATTGGGACCAGAGCCCCTTTCTCATCTGCCAGGAGAGGGAGCCCCAATAGCTGTTCAGGCTCTGCCTGTGACTTCTGCTGCTCCTGCTGCTGCAATATGGGGCCAGGTCCATGCAAAAGCCCTGCCTGGGAATGAGGGCTCTTCCTTTCCTCCTGTCCCCAAAGTCACTCACAGCATCCTCTCCCTAGATAGAGGGTCTCAAAGGACACAGAAAGTCATCTCCTTCAGGTTGGGACACAGGGTCTCTACACTGAAATTCACAGCCTGGGGGTGGCAGGTCCAGGGTGCTTATCTCCCCCCGAACTATGAGGAATCTGGGATCTTCATTCTTGGTCATTTACCTATTTCCAGAAGTTTCCAGAACTACGCAATCCTATTAGTCTTCCGTAGGAATGCCTGTTCTTTTTTTTTTTTTTTTTTTAGGAATGCCTGTTCTTTCTGCTCATTGGGCCGATTTCTTCTGTCCCTGCTGCACAAACAGAGAGTATTGGGGAATTATATATTTAGATCTTTAAGGATGACTCCATTTTTATTCCCATCAATGCTGAGATCTAACCAGTGATTTCTCTTGTTTGCTTTCATTGTCTAATACTTGCAGAAAGGCGTTGAATAATAATGGAGTTCAAGTCACTTATACTTGTTCTCGATCTTATCGAAATGTCCTTTCTGCCTCACCACAGCAGCTAATTTCCTGTCTTGGGACTGAGTCCTAGGTGTGTGGGAATGTGTTACTATGGTACAAATGTGTCTGTCTGTTTCTATTTTATGCAGTTTTTGTTAGGATGTTGCTTTCCATTTGTCAAAGGTTCTTTCAAGATCTAGTGAGATAATGTGATTTTTATCTATTTATTTACTAATAGGATGCCTGATATAAAATAATTTAGTAAAATGGAATTCACCTTGTACACATGCAGTAATTCACATATGGTCATGGTGTATGATGTGACATATGGGTGTGACTTTAAAGTCACACTGTTCATATTGTATTTAGATCATTTGCAAAATATGTCAATACTGATCTGCAAATTTATTTGTACTATATATTATTTTTCAGGTATAGCTATCAATTTTAAAATTCTTCCTATAAAAATTTTAATTTTCTAAGGACAGTTGCTTGCTTAGTCAGTAGAGCATGCTACTCTGGATCATAGGGTCATGAGTTCAAGGCAGACATTGGACATGGAGCCTACTTAAAATTGTAAAAATAAATAAATAATAAAATTTCCATTGTTTTTCAATATTTTGAAATAAGATATATATGAAGCAAACACATAAGTTTTTCTGCTCTCTGAAGTCTTGTTAATGTTTCCTGTGAAGCTAACATCGTCTCATGCCTTTTTGTAGAACAGTTCCTAATAGTATTCTTTTTTTTCCTTAAAACAATTTTACTCATTTATTAGAAAGAGAGAGAAAGAGTGAGAGAGAGAGAAGATTAAACATGAGCAGGGCAAGGGGCGAAATGACCTCTCCAGTATGTGACTGTCCTGTACTGTGACCCTCTAACCCCCTGGAGAAACAGGATTCTGGTCTACCTCAGCCTCCGGGGGACCTAGGTCATCTCTTCCTTCTTCCTGTGACTAGAACCATCACCAGCCCAGAGTGATACAGTGACTGGGCATGGGGGTGACAGCAGCATATTTGCACGAAAGTCTATGTCCAAGAACAATGGAGAAGAATGAGCGAAACTCAGTGTCCCCAGTCATGTAGTGGCCCTCAGGAGGCTGTGGTGTTCTGTTTCCTACATGGCTCCACATTCATTTGCAGCATACAATCCACAGGAGATCACTCCCTGTTACTCAAGTGCAGTTCACTGAAGAATCCCTGCCCTCACCTGTAGGGGGTGGTGCAGACCCAGCCCCACCCCATGTGGGATTCCAGAAGAGTCACCTGCTCCTTCCCTGGAGTTGGATCAGCAGGAACATCCAAGTCAGCACAATTAAAGTCCCTGCCCAGATGAGCAAATGTCAGGGAACGCAGTTGGGAACAAGGCTCTTCTGATGGAAGGAAGTACTGTGGGGTGTCTTGAGAGGAGTATTGGGGTAGAACTCCCACAAAATGGAAGACACAAAGTGGGTGACAGATGACAAGTTTTTTGGCTCCCAAGGCCATCTCTGAGCTGGCGGCATCCTGAGCAATGACTGGTTCAATCTTCTTCCTCTTCTCCTTCCTCTTCTTCTTGTTACTTCTTCCTCTCCTTATTCTTCCTTCTTCTCCTTCTCCTCCTCCACCTCCTCTGCCTTCTTCTTCTTTTGAGGTTATTTATTTGAGAAAGAGTGAGAAGGGGAACAAAGGGAAAGGGAGAGAGAGAATCATCAAGCTGACTCCCCACTGAATGCGGAAACCAATGGGAGACTGGATCTGACAACCTGAAATCAGGGCCTGAGCCAAAATCAAAAGTGAGACCCTAAACTGGCTGAGAAACTCTTGTGCCTCGGTGACTGGATCAATCTTCTTATAGGTTCTCTGTGTCTGTCCAGCTTCCTCATTCCCTCAGCCATTCATTTCATCACATTCTTCAGGTTCCTCAGACAGCTCCCTTCTGGAGGGGTAGGGGCTATGTGCTGGGACCCTGCAATGAATTAGACAGCTCCTTTCTTAGATCCTTTCTCTCTGCAATAAATGCTCTTCCTTACTTCTACTCACCCTCATTTCACCTTCTCCCCATCCCAAGGCATCCCAAAACTTTTATCCTTCCCAAAAGAGTAATTGACTCTTACACCTGTTATTCTCGCAGGATGAGGAGGATATCCAACCTTCACCTGGGTTTCCTTGAGAGACTTCTCCCCTTTTGTCAACAGTCTGAGGCATAGCTCTTCCCTGGACCACGTTCCTCTCTATCCCTTCTGAGAATCTGTTCCTTATTTCTCTTTCCACCTTCCCCTTCTCATATCTATCCTTGTCTATGACCAGAAGCAGAGATGGGACACATATGTGGAATTGATGTTTGGTCATAGACAACTACACCAAGTAGAGAAGATGCATCATCCCAAGGGAACCAATGTGCTGGTGAAGATCCATGTGTCTCCCTGAGTCTCCTCATTCAGTTCCTTCCTCACATGGGGAGCTGAGAGGTGGGCCAGACCCACACATCTTGGGGAGGACTGATGGTCTTTGGCAACCTCCTCACCTAAGGATTCACTTAAGTAATCTCCATCCCCTCAACATGAATTACCCACTGGCAAGCATCCCTGAACTTTTGTCATGCACATGTCATATCCTACTGATATCTATTTATTTTTAATATTGGCCAAAATACTGATATTGTATGTGAAAATGATGCAATTGATGAATATCTGGCTCTTACTGTAGAGGATAAATATGCAGTGGTTTGTATAATTTATAAATGTATAACTGAAAATGTCTCAGTAATGGAACATATGAACCAATAAAATAAAAGTATAATTATCTGTAAATAATTTATAATCAGAATTTTACAAGCTTCTAACTACATAGTTCCAGTGTAAATATAAAGTTGAATTAGTGGGGTAGAATACATTATTTTCCCCATCTTCATCCAACAGTCCAACGTGGGTGTCAAAGCTTGAGAGGTTACCTTTGGATATCACTGACCTTCTTAGAGAAAAAGGAATCTGGGTCCAGGAGGAAGGTGGTTGGAGAAGCTGGTGGTGGGAGGAGGGAGTGGGGAGCTGGTCAACCAGCAGAGAGTGGCTGGATGCGGGAAGGTCCATGTCCTCTCCCAGGGACCACAGCCTGAGGAATCAGAGAGCTGGAAGCAGAGCTCTCCTCTCAGTCCTGAGACTGAGCATGACATTGGGTCAGGAACACAGAGTGGGCTCCTTCCTGAACCTTCCTATTACTTCCTTACCTGCATCAATCAGAAAATAGGTGGTGCTTCTAAAATATGTGTTTCACAAATAACTACATAAGTTATAGAACATATAAATGAGTTATTTCACAAACTAGACAATAAAAAAAAAACTTTATGCTTCTTTATTTAATCCTTAAGAATTGGAGGTAGTGCAGGTTCAGTTTAGTTCTTAAACTCATCCTGTGTTCAAAATCTACCCTGTGAGATCACCGATTCCATGCTCATGGATGCAGAGCTTCCCTCTCATAGTCCCTCCTGTTTCATTACTTGTTCCTACTCTTCCCAAATAGGGAACAAGTTATTTTATCTCCTCTAAGCTGTCTCTGTCTAGCATCTCCTACAAGAGTTCATGTAGGAAATTCCCCACAACCACCAAGTGATTTTCTCTACATCAACAATGAAGAAGCCCAAGAGGATATAAAAAACAATTTCATTTAAGATAGCTTCAAAAAGAATAGAACATTTAGGGGTCAACTTAACCAAGTAGGCAAAAAACTTGTAAACTGAGAAGTACAAAGGATTGCTGAAAATACTAAAAAGATTTAAATAAGTGAGAAGAGCCCACATCCATCAGTTGGATGACTTAATATTGTGAACGTACAACCAACACCACCCAAATCCACGTCCACATTCAGAGCTGTCCAGCCATGAGCTTATTGCCCCCAGTTTAAACCCATGATGTCTGCTGTTCACCCCCACCCCCACTTATTGGAGGGTTTTGGATAAATGTCTGCTCTTTGGACCCAGATTTTAGACACTCATCCCCCGTGAGTTCCACATTAGGCCATGAGGGTTTTCAGTGTAGGAGAGATGGAAGAACCCCTCAATAGAGGAAGGCTCCATTTACAGTAATGTTCTATGTATACCAATCTTCATACTAATTAAAAGCATAAAACTGGTGTATATACATATCAAATATATAAGCATCTTTCAGGCTAAATTTCAAGAAAACTTTGAGCCCAGAAAAGTCAGCAGGAGCAGAAGACCCATTTTCCTGATAGCATTCTGTTCTCATGGCAGAGACTGGCATCATAAGTCCTTGCAGTGCAAGGGGACCTCAGCCTGAGCGGACCTCACAGGAGAATCTAAACCCACAACAGCAACAATGGTCAAACTGGTAGACGGGTCCAGGTAGAATTACTACGAGGTGTGAACCACCTTGGTACTCTGAGAACTTTAAGGCTTTTACTTGGTTCAAGGTGATGGGAGACTGTTATGACTCCAAGCTCCTGGAAGAGGCAAACCTCAAAGTCAGGTAATCCTGAAATACCTGCTAACATAAGCACTGTGCAATACACCATGTATTTAACTATCCAGAGGTCATTAGTGACCTGGGGGGGATGTCAGCCCGAACACTACAGAGGACACCTCTTCATTCTACTGCCCTGGGCAGTGACATCATTCTAGATCCAATTGTAAAAGCCTGGAAGTCATTCCAGGAGCACTGGGAGGTGTCAGAGGGTCTGGAGAACTGGTGTCTCAGCCCAGCAGATAGTGCTGTGGAACTGGGCCGGTGAGGGCAGGCTTCTGGTCCAGAAGAACTAGGGAAATACTCTAAGAATTCTTGCACACTTGGCAGGCAGTGTCTTCACTGAGGTGTGACTGTGGCCCCTGTGTCCCCGAAGCTGCATGGGGGCTCAGCTCTGACTCACCCCCTCCTTCCTGCCTCATCCTCCACCCCATGGAGGGCTTGCCCACACTGGTGTTCAGACAATGACAGACAAACCCACACCTGGAAAGTTTGCATCATGAAAAAAACTCACCTGCCATGCTACCTGGGTCTAGGGAAGAGACCCCTGGGGAGGGGAATGCCAATTCTGTGGCCTCAGCCAGTAGAACTCTAGGGCTTCCCTGTCCCATCCTGATTCCTCTATCACCTCCTCCCTTATAGACAAGGAGTCCCCTTTAGGGCTGAAGAGAAAAAATGCTGGGATGGGGGAGGCATTTGCCCTGCTTTGTTCCCAAACGAAGTCCCATTCTTTCTGTCACCTTATAGCCTCCAGCTTTTCTTCCAGGGCCCTGTCAGACTGTGCTCTCCAGGAATCTGAGTCCTGGATAGGGGGAAAAGGGAAAAAAAAAATATGTATATATATAGTAAATATTACATATTATAAAATTATAGATACCATATAAGCATATATTAAATGTGTACAATATATTATATTGAATTATTACATATATCACTTTATTATATATACTCTAGTAAATATAGATATTAGGTATGATATAAAATACTATAGATTATATGTAAATATTGTATCATGTATATGGTACATGTTACATGTTGTGTATACATATCATATAAGTTATACATTTAAGTACTATAAGTTATATATAGAGGGAGGGAGAAGAAAGTGAAGTTACTGTGTCTGGAAACTAATGTGAGTTTGCTCTGTCCTGAGTTAAATTTAGAGACTGAGCCAGTTGTGTAGTCACACAAAGGCATCTGTATTTGCAGCAAATAAGGAAATCAGAGGGAATAACTTGCAAAGCCTTGACTCTGGGAGCAGGAGAGAGTGGGTTCTTTTTATTTAGTATTTGGAATGATTATTCAGAAGGGGAGCTTTGTCATCCGATGTCAAGGTGGGCACAAGGTGGGTCAGGAGGACTGAGAACACAGGCCTCTACAGGCATCCTCTGCTATGTTACTACAGGCTGGGCTCCTCCTAGTGCAGAGATGTTCACATTATAATGAAGCAGAGGAGGCTGTCCCACAAGGGGAAGAGGCTAGAGACCTGCCCCCAGAGCCAGGATAAACTGGAAAGTGTCTGAGCTCCTTATCTGGGGTAAGGATTGTGGGGCCTGGTTTCCTTTGAAACGGCATTGGGGATTTCACTGATTTGCTGTCTCTGATGTGGTTAGACTGTTTCCTGGCCTGGTAGAGGCTGTCAATTTTCATATTCCCTTTGCTCCCTTAGAATCCTTAACTGCTGAAGTTTTTTTTTTTTTTTTTCTCCTTCCATTTCTTCTTAGTTCTGACACCTCTGAGGAAGATCTGTATGATGTGTGCTGGGAAAGTAGAGCTGCTGGGGCAGAGATCACAGGAAATAGCTGGGGGGGGGATGGCGTTAATTGACTTCTCTTGTGTCAGGAAAGCTGTATCCCACCTTTTTTGTTTGTTTTCCCCCTAGGGACCCCTAGATTTTTCTGCTCACACATGGACCCACTGATGGGACTCCTTCGTATTGTAGCCCACGGTGGGCAGTGTCCATCAGCATGGTCCTTCAGAGATGAAAATCACAGCCCAAAGACTGCTCTCCCCTGGGTCATCCAGCATCACCCTAGAGTCAGCAGGGGTTGAGAGACGTCTGCCTCCTCCTTCCAACCTGTGAGGGGCTCCTGGGCTCTAGGTTCTTCTCCAACACCCAGTTTTCCAACCTTTGTGCTCACCACTGTCTCCAGACCTTCGCAGTAAGAAAGGATTCTTCTGACCCATGAGGCCTTCAGAATGTGTGTGACAGTTTCTCAGGGCTCCCTTCAAGGTCAGGGATCCCAGCTGATTACTGTGACTCTCCAATTTATTCATGATGAAATATATTTCATTAGTTCTCAAACTCATGGTTTTTGTTGCTATTTCTAAGAAATATGATATTGGTCATTTATTTCTGTATTTTATAGTGATTTACAGAAGCTGACAAGTTTTTTTTTCAGATATGTCTATTATTCGTTCTAATTTTTCCTTTTTCTCTTAAGTTTGGGTCCTCTTTATCTTCAAATTTGTTGCACATAAAACTGCATACATTTCTCCAGCGTATCAAAGGATTTTTTGTTAAACAGACATAAAGTGATTGGGTAGGAACTTTTGTGTGATATAAGTTGGGCTCTTAAACACAGATATTGAGGAGGGCAAACAGCAACCATGCACATTGTATGAAACAGACAATGTACTGGCAGTTTTGAGATGAATATAAAATCATATTTTATTGAATTTGTAATGAACACTGTTTTGAACATTCCTTAAATGTGTATTTTAAGAATGTGGGGGAGGTGGACCTGGATGGGTCAGTCGGTGAAGCATCTGCCTTAGGTTCCAGTCATAACCTCAGGGTCCTGGGATCAAGCCCTGGGTCTGGCTCAGCAGAGAGTCTGTTTCTCCCTCTTCTTCTGTGCCCCTCCCCCCCCAGTTTGTACATGCACTCTCTCTCTCTAATAAATGAATAAAATCTTTTTAAAAATAAAGAATGTAGATGAGAATGAATGAATGAATGAATGCTGCAGACTAAGCCCTCACATAGGTGGTTACTGTATTAGCTGCATCCTTCCTATGAGGGAGGGAAGGTGTTTCCCAGCCCTGTTCATCTGTGTTTCCACACCTCTCCATGGGTCGCACCATGGTCGCCATGTGACAGAGGGACAACAGACTATCAGCAGATCCCCACCCGTTCTCCACCTGACCTCACCTGTGTCAGTCTGGGCATCCCCATCAAGGTGCGCATCACTCTCCATCCACCTGACACTCTTACCCATCCTTCCCTCTCTCAGCCCAGGGTCCAGTCGGTCCCCTCCCTGTGTTGCACCTGGGGACACATGACATTTCTCCCTTCCTTGTTTCCTCTGCTCTCTGCTTCCTCCAGCTGCCCTCCTGGTGTCACCTTCCATGTCTCCCTGTCCGAAGTTCTGTCCTAGAACTTCCCAAAGAGATAAATCCCTAAAGAGCAGCACTGACTAGAAGCACAGCTTCTGGACTCACAGCAAATGGAAGGGAGGTCACAGGATGGCCTGTCTCTTGTTCTTGTTGCATACCCAGACCTTGCTCTGTCCTCACAGCCCCTGTGTGTCCTGTCAGTCCTGCTCAGGAAGGGCCCAGCATTCTCACACTCAGTGTTCTCCTCTGTGAAAGTGTGTGTCCCCTCCACAAACTCCTGTTCATGCTCAGCTCCCAGACCCAGCCCACCTCCTCTGAGGCCCTCCTGCGGGGACAGATTCCTTCTTCTCTCTGTTCCCTATGTCTTGTCCTCAGCTCCACAGTGGTTCCCAGGATCTCCTGGGTCAGGACTGCTCATGCACCTCCTGCTAGACCCCAGTCCATGGAGGAAGCCTAATCAAGGACAGCACAGCAGGACCTCTGTCCTTCCCCGGAAGGTCACTGTCACATGGTGGGAACACAGGTTTCACAGAAGCAGGTGAAGGAGAGGCTTGCCATCTATGGGAATGAAGGAGAGATTCTCCCAGAGACCAACAGGGGGCGTGGTGAGACCGTGTCTCGGGGTTTCTGCAGGACAGGGTCTCCCAGCAGAGCACCCCTCCACTGACAGGAGGCCCCTGGCCTGGGTCCCTAGCTTTCAGTGGGGACAGGGTAGGTGTAGCCTCTTTGAGGCTGGATAAATCCCTGAACCAGGGCCTGTTAGGTCCCAGCAGCTACTTCCTCCAGGCCCACCAGGGGAAACTAGTACATCAGGAATTCTCCCTGTCCAAGGGCCACAGATCTGTAAGTGAACAGGAGGGAGACTCAGGGGTGGGTCACATTTGCATGAGCAGCCCCTCCTCTGTGAGGCCCCTGGGGAGAGGCTAAGACAGGCCAGGGGCAGCCCAGCCCCAGCTCTGTGGCCTAAGAAGGGTTTGTGTCACCATGGCCTGGAGCCCTGTCCTCCTCGTGCTCCTTTGTCACTGCACAGGTAGGGACAGGCCCCAGTGCAAGAGGGTGGCCCCCAAGCCTGAGTCAGATCTCTCTGACTCAGCTCCTCAACCACACGCACCCTAACCATTCTCTTCATCCTGATGTGTCTGTGTTTGCAGGTTCGCTGTCCCAGCCTGTGCTGACCCAGCCGCCCTCCCTCTCTGCATCTCTGGGAACAAGAGCCAGACTCACCTGCACCCTGAGCAAGGACATCAGTGTTGGCAGCTACTACATGTACTGGTACCAGCAGAAGCCGGGGAGCCCTCCCCAGTATTTCTTGTACTATTACTCAGACTCAGACAAGGATTTGGGACCTGGGGTCCCCAGTCGGGTCTCCGGATCCAAAGATGCTTCCACTAATACGGCAATTTTGCACATCTCTGGGCTCCAGCCTGAGGACGAGGCTGACTATTACTGGGCTGTAGGTCATGGCAGCGGGAGCAGCTTTCGTTACCCACAGTGTCTCAGACAACGAGGAAGTGATACAAAAACCCCTGGACCCACAGACTTGTCTCTGAGCCTCTTTTATTGAGAAACTTCTGTGGGGCTTCCTGTCAGGTGTTGCCAGTGGCGCTAAGCACAGTAAGAGAGACAAAGAGGGAGTGGGACAAAGTCCTGGGGCTGTAGGTTCCAAGCGGTGACATGTGTATTGAGGTGGTTAATCCCTTCATGGTGACAGTGGTAGAACATATTCCCCGAGGACTTGGGCATGAAATGGGGCCCTGTTGGAACGCTGTCCTTTCCTTACACACGGGACCCATGGAGCCTCTCAAATGTTAGACAAAATGTATATTAATACTAATAAATACTAGCATCACTAATACATTTTCCCTTGTAAAATGTGTTGAACAGAAGATGATAACCATCCAGAAGGCAACACACATTACACTATGTTTTAGGAATCATTACACGTATGTAGATATTTTCTTTTTATTTCTTTTAAGATTTTATTTTTACATAATCTTTACACCCAGAGTGGGGTTCCAATTTACAACCTGAGATCCAGAGTCACATGCCCCAGGGACTGAGCCAGCCAGGCACACTTCTATATGCATATTATCAGGACAGAGTGTCACCTGGGGCTTATCCCAGCCCCCAGGCTGTGCTGTTTGCCTCCAAATGAGAAAGCTAATTAAAGAGACGAACTTTCTGAGGAGCCTCCCCTCCCTAACAGAGATTTCACCCCAAAGCAGTGTTTGTTTGCCCCTGGGAACTGGCAGTGAACCTAGAGTTCAGAACCCGCATAGTCCAAATGTGCTGCTTTTAACCTAAAATTCTGTCTCTGGGTCCATTATGTAAAAAGCCCTGGCAGCTCAGCTCAAGGGTCCTCACACTTTGTGTGGTTGTTGTTGTTGTTTCTTTGTGTGTGTGTGTGTTATTTTGTCTCATTTTAGAGTCAAACACACCATCCCTTGGAGCCACAGAATTCCCAGGGCCTCTCTGATGGGCAGTAACGTATTTCTTGTAAAATAAAAGCTGAGTGAGTGTGTGTGTGTGTGTGTGCATGCGCGTGTATGTGTGTGTATATATATATATATATATATATAACTATATAATATAAAATAATAATATAATATAATATAAAATATATAATATATATAATATATATTACTATGTTACTATGTTTTGCTCCACTTTGCATCGCAAATTAAGTTTCTTGCCTCCTAGGAGGTCTTCTTAAAGCAGGCTCTTAATTTTAAACTAAAATAAAGCAGAGCCTTTACTGTGAGAAAGAGAAATATTTCATTTTAATTGAGTGGCAAAATTAAATATGCCTGGGAGATAGGTCTCCCTTTGAAGGTTCCCAGTTCAGTTTGGTAATGCCAGAAGCTGCCACCATGATTAAAGCAGGGGGGGTATACTTTCAGTAGTTCCCAAAATTCTCATTTAAATATTCCTCCATCAATAGCCCATGGGAGGAAGTCATGGTGCAGGGATCAACGGCCCAGGTTTAGCCCATTTTCCAAAGGACACTAGCTTCCGTGTGTACCAAGTCAATCTTTGTTATTTCAACATTTAGTTCTTATTTTGTTTAAGAACACTTTAGTGAGGGGTATTAAGGAGGGCACATATTGCAATGAGCAATTGCAATTTGTTTATATGTTATATGCAAACGGAACACTACATCAAAAACTAATGAAGTACTGTTTGGTGATTAAGATAACATTAAATAAATAAATAAATAAATAAGTGAATAAACACTTCGTGTTTTTGTGGATTTCCAGTATACAAATGGATTCCATATTTATGTTCTATGTCTGTATTATCGTGGAAAATTAGCAGGCGGGCTTTATGTTTTTTGGTTATTTTTGTTTCTGTTCTAATACACATGTAGGAATGTTTCATTCTCTAAGTAAAATTTTTTTATGCAACTATTTGTATTCTATGTATCTTCCTTAGTGAATGTTACTTAGATTAAAAAAGAGAAGTAGATTGTTTATGTTCAGATTGTTAAATTTTTAGATCACTTTATATATTCTGTGTGCACATATTGAGGTTAAATGAAAAAAAGAGAATCACAGGAATAGTCCTTCTATCTGCTAGTCCAACTGTTTATGGTCATGTGGTAGAAGAGAACAAAAGTTCCCAAACTGCAAGTTGGTGCAAAGGCACCCTTGTCCTATTGATTTTTAATTAAAGGGAAATTAAAGCTTGGACTTAAGGTGAGAAAGAATTACTGGGAAATTACCATACCTTAGGGCTTAGAGAGCAATCCATTAAAGTAGAGAATGAAATTCTCATTAAAAATAAGGAAATATGCAAGGGGACATGCATTGCCCAGTTCTTCCAGGAAACGGAAGGAAGGAAGGAAGGAAGGTAGGAAAGAAGGAAGGAAAGAAAGAAGGGAGGGAGGGAGGGAGAGAGGAAGGAAGGAAGGAAGGAAAGAAAGAGGATTTCCCTAATCAATGACTCACACAGTATCATCTATCCTTCCAGATCCTATTCCTTGAGGTTACATTCCTGACCTGGAGATACCTCTCCAGGGACCCCATGTCCTTCTTTCCCAAGACCACAATGCAGTCCCTGCTTCTGTGCCCCAGGACCCCTGGGCTGGCCTTGGCTGCCACTATCAGGTCTCCAAGCCTGGGGGAAAGAAGGGGAGGGAAGGAGCTGTCAGGTGGGACCTTTGGGTCAGAGCTCCTGGATCCACAGAACTGAGGAGAATGAATGAATTCACACTTGTTAAGAGTGCTTCTCTGCATGGGTCCCAGAGCGCCCTGGGGGACCTCTCCTTGCCACCCTCCCTCTCTGTAGAGGATCCAGCCACAGGGATCTCAGGCACACACCAGGTTCTCCTGGGATTTTTCTGGGTGCAAGGTAATCCCTCCTAAGGGCCCTGCGGGGGATGAGCATTTATGGCAGCCTTCCTGCCTGGAAGGAGCTGGACCCTCAGCTCTGACCATAGGGATTCACTGCCATGATGGCACCTGCCCAATGTCCTCCACACACATTTCATTGATTATCACCTCAACCTGCAGGTTCTGTTGTCCCATCCTCACTCAGGGGTGCCCCCTTCTTCATAATCTCCAAACCTGACAGCTAAGACTCATATTTTATTCCTTGTGTCCTTCCCCTCATAGATACAGAAGGACACAGGTCCTATGGGACCCCCTCCTCAGCATGTCTGACACGTTCCTTCTTTATTTTCCCATTTCTTTTCCTGCCATGGATTTCTCATGCCCCCACACACTCCTCTTTTCTGATGTGATTCTTGTGTAGCCATGAGATGTCTGGTCATACACACAGTCTAGTATGTGACATCTCCCCTGCCAGGTCTCTGCTGCTCCATGAAAAATGATCTGCTCAGAAGTCTTCCCCACAGCCCTCTGCACCCACCCTACCCCCGGGGCCACTGTCACATGTCACTCCGCTCATGTGAGGGTCTGTGTGTCTGCTGTCCCACTTGGCCTGTGTCATTTAAAAGGAGGGATAGGATTAAAAATGATATTGCAAGCCTCCTCCTTAGCCGCTGAATTTTAGAATAAAGCAAAGCTATGGATAGATAATGTTCTGTGAGAATGTAGATGTATTTTATTTTTATATTTGGAGGTGGTGGTGGTGTTGCTCACAAGAGAGATTCTCTTAGATTCAGAAGGCCATTAGAGAAACAACACATTCTTTCTGTATCTGTAAAGTTCAACTTGTAGTTATTTAATTACATCTACAAGCCCACACAAGTGAACAATGACTTTAGGCGTGTTTCATGTATTTGGTCCAGTTGTATCATCAGCTGATTCAGTGCCTTGAAAATTTAAACTCCACATATTATTTTCACATATTGGTTTTTCTTAACTAAGTAAATTATTTTACAGAATTAATCATCCTGATTCCTGAAATAGTAAATAAAATGAAATATATTAAACTTACATGTGTGGAACCAAATAATGCACATCAGTGAAGTAAGATTTCAACTGAAAACAGATCTAAAATAGTCAGTTATGCAATTTAAAATTGGATTTTCGAACATGTCTTTATACTATATTTTAACAAATATTTCAGAAGATACTGAAGTATCATAATCCTTCTTATCACAGTTAAAGTAATTCAAGTATTTGACTTTTCTCCACCTGCCTATTATGCATTTAAAATTGTACTGTGCTTGACCAGCAGGCTTCTACAATGGAGAATGTCATCAGGAGGAACCAGGTATGACACTTACACTTGTTGTCAGGGACCGGCAACTGTCATGTTCCAGAATAATTCTTTTTCCTTCCTAGTTCATGCCCTGAGCCCCTTGTGAAAGGCACTGAGTTGTGTGCTTCACATGTAACAAGAGGTGGCTCTGCCATCCGGTTACCAGATCTGACAGACAAGGGGTCTGTACGTGCACGTCTGCACACATCAGAGGACACGTGAAGGTGCTGTGTACGGAAGGCTCGTTCCCAGGCTCCAGACCCACTGGCACTTCATGCAGACAATCGAAGGCTGAGACTGAGTTCCCCTGGGAGTGAGCCCTTCCTTAGGGACACCCAAGGGCCTTTGCAGATTCAGGGCTTGACTCAGATTAGATTCTAGGTCAGGATGTTCATGTGCTTCCTCCCCTGCATCCTCCTCCCTAGCCTCCCCCCCCTCCCCACTGTGGAGGGTAGGAGGAGAGTGACCCTCAGACCGGTCAACCTGTGAGCCCACTCCTGATGGCCTTTGAGCTGTTGGGTTTCTCCAGGTGTTGGGGGTAGATGTGCATGAGGAGTCCCTGTTCAGGGATGTGATGTCAACGAGCGAGACTGAGGGGGGTCCCAGCAGATCCGTAGATCTCAGAGTGAACAGCTCAGAGTTGGCTGCAACTTGGTCTAGACCCGTCCCCTCCCCATGCCCCCCAGGTTCTGCATAGGTGACAAGCATGGTGCAGCAGGGGATTTGACTTCTCTCTCTGCATATGCTAATGAATCTCCTCATGGGATAGATCTGAAGCAGACACACACACATCACACCCCTGATCCACCAGCACTCAGCCTCCCTGAGCTCCTATTCACACCTCCTTCTGTACCTGATATGAATGTGATGTTCCTGAATACAAGAACTACGCTGGGGACAGTGGTGGCAGCATCTTCATGGCCTGACCAGTTCTTGTCATGATACAGCCCCTCTCTGTCTCTTGTCATTTGAGTCCTCAGCAGGGCTTGGACACATGTGGCAAATCTTCAGTCTCCCCAGGAGAGACCAAGGCCTCCTCAGCAGGACTGCAATGGAGATGAGGAGCACTCAGATTGGGTCCTAACCAGAGACCTCATTCAGGGACAAAAGGTCAAGGCTGATATGACTAAGAGATTAAGTACCTTTCAGGACACTGATCAGATGCTCTGATTGTCCTCCATTCCCTATGGGGCTGGCACCTCTCACTCTGATAGTCACACAGCGAGCTCCAGGGACACTTGCAGAAGTTAAGCATGTCAGGAGCACAATGGTTAGACACCTGGAAAACCTAAGGCATATGGTCCATGAGCTTGAGATGGTCAGTGGGAGGAGAGAACTGATGATGTTGAGAGGTCACACTCCTTGGCAGCCAAATGTGGGGGAGACGATGGTGTTTGCTCTGGGCCTCTATGGCCCATGCGGGAGAGCCACCTGGAGATGCTTTAAATCCTGCCACAGAGAGCCTCCCAAGTGGTAGAATATTGACCTCAACAGGCAGTTGGTTTATAGGGGTGCCCTGAATTTACCCATAAACCTGACTCTGAAAATTAGGCTTATAATCAATCACGGAGATGTTGATCATTGAGTTATTGTTAATAAATGCACCCATTGCTGTGCTGAAGCTTGTCTTATCTGGGTGTGGACAAGGTCCTCTGTGCCAGCAGTGTGTGTGGACTGCAGAGCTGTTTCTCATGATGGCATCGCTTTCTCTGACAGATTACAAACTCTTGTCCACCATCCATTGTCTTGCTCTGACCACAACGTCTACTCAGAGGAAGGAAGCACATGCTACTTGTTGACAAGGGGCCAGAGCCCATGTTCACCCTGCTCCTTAGTCTCCCCTTCTGCCTCCCTGACCAGCATTATTCCAAGGATGGATTCTCATCCATGTCAGCATGGGAGGTACCTGAGCACACGCAGCCTCATGGAGGGAGAGCAGTTTCCATAAGAGGTGGGGATGTTGTGCCCTTCAGTTTCTGATGAATGGGGCCCGGTAAAAGTGCTTCCGATCTTTGTTAATACAAAGCCCAGACAAGGGCACGTGCAACTCTGGGAAATCACTGGGACTCACTGAGGATCATGCCCTGAGTCCAGAATTTGCAGAGGAGGGGTCTGAGGCAGTGAGGATTTGATTTAGGAGGGGTTGAGAGCATGGGGATCAAAGTTCCCCCATACTGAGCAGACAAACCCTCTGGGTTCTCAGGTCTTTAGGCCATGATGAGGTGTTTGCCCTGTGACCAGAAAGGGGCAGTGTGGGACTGTGCTGAGGTCCTTATCCAGCTGTTCAGTGAGGACCATTCAAGCAAAGGAGCCTGGGACTGGAGGCTGGGTTCTGTGCTCCCCGATGGGCACTCAACAGCTGTGTCCTCTCTGGTTGGTAGACTCCCCTGAGTAGGGACCTGTGTGTGGCCTCAGCAGGTGCTTCCTCTCAGGGCTCTCCCCAAGGCCTGGAGCCAACTGGTATCATCCTCAGTGTGTGCTGTGAGTTGACCTCCAGCATCAGGGCTCAAGGAGAGGCTGGGCAGTCACTGGATGGACTCCATGTGCATGGACAGCCCCTCCTGTGACAGAGGGTGGAGAAAAGGAGGCCTGGGGGAGCCCAATCCCCGTGGGGACTCGAGTCTGTGTCACCATGGCCTGGGGTTTTAAATCTTTGTCCCACTCTCTCATTGCACAAGTAAGGACTAGCCCCAGGGATACAGAGCAACCTGTCAGCCTATGTCAGCTACTCTGGCTTAGAGGTTTGAGGAAATTTAATCTGGCCTCTGATCCATCATCCATAAATGTGTTTGTAGGTTCTGTGTCCCAGCCTATGCTGAGTCAGCCACCTTCAGTCTCTGCATCCCTGGGATCATCAGTGAGACTCACATGCACCCTGAGCAGTGGCTTCAGTGTGGGGACTTCTGCCTTACCCTGGTTCCAGCAGCAGCCAGGAAGCCCTCCTGAGTATCTGCTGTGGTGCTACTCAGACTCAACACGTCTCTGAGATCCCCAGGTGCTTCTCTGGATCCAAAGATGCCTCGGCCCATGCAGGGCTTCTGCTCATCTCTGGGCTGCAGCCTGAGGACGAGGTTGACTCTCACTGGGCTACAGATCATGGCGGTGGGAGCAGCTTTCATTACTCACAGTATCTCAGTGAAACAAAGACCCTTGGGCCCACCGACCTTGGCTTCAGACTATTTTCAGTGAGAAAGTGAACCTGGAGACACACACAGTGGGTACATATTTGTTGAAGATCTGTTCTTGAACACAAGAGGAATACCCAGGTTATGCCTGCAGGGTGACACATCAAAGGGCATCCCCGGAAGACAGGGACAGATGAGGTATCAGACCCCAACTACACATCCCCACTGGGTCTTGGGAAGATGGACAGGAATAAACACTGTGTCTGCTCCCGAACCTGCTGCCCAGTGAATATTCATCCACAATCAGTTCTGTCATCTTATTCCATAAAGTGTGACCTCGTGTCACTGCTGATGTAACCATCCACCCTGGTGCTTGATGGTGCTTTTTTCCTCCTTTGGGAAATCTCTGAGCTGTTGAACTATTTCTCTGCTTCAAGAGCATCTCTTGCTTTCTTGCTCTCTCAGTCTCTGGTTCTCTAGAAACTGGTTACTTTCTTCCAACCAGATGGGGGCGTCCCAAGACAGGGGGTGGGCACTGTACTTTCTGGGGCTCAAGGCTGGGATGAGAAGGGATCCCATCCCCCTCCTCAGCACTTGCCAGGATATGCCAGCATCCCCTCAGGACTATCATGTGTCTTGGGATTGGACAGACCATGACCAGAGGTTTGGGAAGCTGGGGAGGGGAGGGCGGCAGGTAGACATGAGCCCTCCCTCCTCTGGATGCTGAGGGTGTGCTGGCCACTTGTAAGACTGGACTTGCTGGCTGGTGCTGAATCTGAGGCTTGGCTAGGCCCTGCTTGTGCAGCTTCCGCCCGACAGACACCCACCCAGGATACAGTGTGGCACTGAGGAGGCTGGGCCCAGCTGGCTACAGGGACTGTGGTGTGGAGCCCATTCAGGACTGTGTGCAAGGCGTGCCAGGCATGAGCGGCGCTCCAGCTTTTGGTCTCTCAAGGTGTTGTATCCCCCCAGGGTTGAGGTAAGTTACAGCCAGTTCCATGAATGTTGATTATAGCAAGATCCTTGTCAGCCACTGTGTCCCACCCTCAAACTCGGTTCTTCCCTAGCCTGGCCTAAGGACCTATGGCCTGCAGGTAGGGATGGGGCAAGCAGGGGGCTGCCTCTTACAGCGGCAAGGAAAAGGGGAGGTCTCTTGGGTCAGACTGACATGAGATGGGGCAAGGGCCCATGGAACTTGGGCTCCTTGGTGGGCCATGGTTTGGCGATGGCCTCACAGCCTTCCAAGGGCTCCAGGCTTGGGTGCAGTGGAAGATGCGGGATGCCCTTGGGCTCTTCTGACCCTTGTATCCTGGGGGACCCAGCTCCCGTAATTCCCTCTGGGCCCTGCTAGAGATGGGAGAACAGCAGGGAGACAGACCAGGGTGTGGCGGGGAAGGCGGTGAGGGCGGCTGTCAGGAGAGCTCAAAGAGCCCCCTAGGACAACCCCTGCCCCCCAGCAGATGAAAGAAAGATGGAGTTGGCTGTGTTGGGGTGAAGGAAGGGCATGCAGTGCAGGCACCAGGGGCAGGCAGGAGTTCGCAAGTGCATTCATACACATGCATGTGAGTGCATGTGGCTGGTCCCCCGGCCACCCCTTCCTGCCTGGGTGCGGCCGGCAGGTGCACAGGGCAGAGCTTTCACTGGATTCAAAGACCTCAGGTGCTGGACCAAGAGCTGAAGGTCTCCCCTGAGGGCAGGGTCTGGAGAAGACATCCTGCCCAGAGCTTGGCAGCTTCCTGTGCCAGGGGCTGGGAGTCCCACCCTACTTGATGAGGAGACAGCAGGGCAAGTACTGAGAGAAGTACTTGGAGACCTCGGGGTAGCCCCAGGGCAGCTGGTCAGCTCCAGCTCTTCCAGCTCCTGCAGCTGCACCAGGACCCACAGCCCGATGGTGGTCACCTGTGGGCAGCCTGCCACAGACAAGAGATGCCAGCTCCTCCTGGCCAGGAGCTCCTGCAGCCTGAAGTCCCACACCTGGCAGCACCATCATAGGTAGAGGCTGCAGAGGGACAACATGGTGGACAAATAGCTGAGGCCAGTATCTGTGATGTGCACACACCCTGGTGCTTGAGGGTTATTAATTAATTAATTAATCAATTAATTAATTTTAATTTTAGGAAATAACTTTCCCTCAGAGAAGTTATGGTTCATTGCCTTCTAACTTCCAGTGTCATTCATGAGGGGTCCAAAACCTCTCTGATGTTTTAAAAAGATTTTATTTATTTATTTGTCAGAGAGTGAGAGAGAGAGAGAGAAATCACAAGCAGGGGGGAATAGCAGACAGAGGTAAAGCAGGCTCCCCATGCAGCAGGGAGCCCAATATTGACCATAACCCTGGTCACAAACACACTCTCCTCTCTCTGAACCAGCTACACATGAAATTGGACCAGATCCTACAGACTCTTCTGGAAAAGACCCCCGACACACTCCTCCTCTTCTTCTCTCTGCTCCCATGTCCCTCAAGCTTCAGTCTCTTCCTCTGGCTCTTCAGTCTGAGTTCTGTCTCCATGTCAGGATTTCAGAGAAAACTAGAAATGATTATGGTGTAGTTTCCAGTCTCCAGGGTCCATCTCTGAGAAGGAGAATGACTAGAAAATAGAGTTGCATAAAACCCCTCACATTCTCCACCTTGTTTCTTTCACTCAAGAAGACCCGGATTTCTGATTCGGGAAATTGTAAAAAGGTCTGCTCTCAAATCAGTCCTCACTGCCTAAATAAATCCTTCCCCATGGAGAACGTAAGACCTCAGGCTCAGTGCTCCTCCCCTGGAGCTTAAGGCCCACGGGGATGTGGGGCCAATCCTCTGTGCTCTTGAGGCTGGGCTGTGACTCCCTCAGTCATCCCTGTGACACCTCCAAAGAGGCTGGACCTCTGCTGAGACTCCACTGTCCCAACACAGGGCCACAGGGCTATGACATCGGGTACACTGTCCCTCTTATCTCCACATCTCTTCCACTCAGATGTGGGACCTTGGACAGAAACTTCTGGGTCTGGTTTTCTTGGGTAATAGAATTTCCTTTTTCTAGTCATGGGTGGCTGAGTGAACAATTGCTGTGTCCTGAATGTGCTGAACACAAGGCACAGGGAGTACAGCTGTGCCCAATCCCGAGTCCAGTCTGATCCCAAATATTTCCTTCCTGGAGGCTCTGTCTGTGTTTGGTAATTCTATCTCTGAGATGGCTCTGTTCATAGGAACAGTTTCATAGGAAAGTTCATAGGAACTTTCATATGAACTCAAGTTCATAGGAACGGTTTCTTGGGTTTCACAGGGGGCCCCATCAGCTTTTTCTGTTTTTAAGATTTTATTTATTTGAGAGAGAGAGAGAGTGAGTGAGAGAGAGCATGAGAGGGGAGGAGGTCAGAGGGAGAAACAGACTCCCCTCAGAGCTGGGAGCCCGATGTGGGACTCGATCCTGGGACTCCGGGATCATGACCTGAGCCGAAGGCAGTTGCTTAACTAACTGAGCCACCCAGGTACACCCCCCCTCCATCAGCTTTTGACCTGCAGGACCATACCCATGATACACAACTCATGACTATAATAATAATAATAATAATAAAAAAATAATAATAATAAATCAAATTATTAGAAAGAAGTTTATAGATCCCTATTCAACTGAAAACAGAAGGCATTTATTTTCTATTGTTTTCCCATTTATGCTTTTAACCATAAACTCCAACCATTTTCTATCCATGACAACAGATCTCACAAAAGTACACTAGTCATTGTACTTGCAACTTCTCCTTCTCATTGTCCCTGAGTTTAAATCCATCTGACCAAGTTAAATTTGGATAAACTAACCTGCATCCATTTCAAGTGCGCAGCTGGCAAAGTGGTTATTAATAAATAAAATGTGTCACTCCATTGCTATCACATCAGCAGTGTTACTCCTTCCCTCCCAGAATTTCCTACAGGTTTCTGAGGTCAGTATCACACAAAGCCTCACATGGCAGGGCTCCCACAGACTAGTATTTGTGCTAGGAGGACAGATCCTAGGAAGGAACCACTGTCCCAGTGTGTGGAGAACTGTTGTTTCAAGCAGGTATAAAGAGTGACCCATGACAAAGATGTTCAGTGGGTAACCTCTCTAGGAAGGCACGCCAGGGTTTCTACCCACAACCTAGAGAGAAGAAGACTCCATCTCCTCAGTGCTTCCACTGGAAACCATGAAGGAGTCACATAAAAGAAAGGGCTCAGCATCCTGCAGAGAAGGGGCCATGTGTCCTTTGGGTCCTGTCACTGTTCTGAGCTTCATCCTGATCTAAGAGGAGTTCGTGCAGAGACACCATTTGAGTCCTGACCCATAAGAGCCATGGACAGACTCACTCTGAGGAGACTAAGTAGAGTATAATGTCTGTCCCGTGATGGTGGAAGGACATGTAAGGGGAGGCCTGGCCTGGCTCTAATGCAGCAGACAGTGGTCAGTGCAGTGGGAAGGCCAGAGCGCTCTGAAAAGCTCTGGTCACCATGTCACGCAAGGGTGTTTCTGAGCCTGGACACCTGGGGTGCCCGGGTCCCATTTCTGAAGGATCAGCGGTGATCAGAGCTGGGACCTGTCATCTGGCCCTGTCTGTGCCCTCTGCTCTGGGCTCACAGCTGGGACATCCCCACCCAATAGTTCCACACAACAACACTCCCTGCTCTCCCCACTGACACCCTCCGGTGAGGAACCTGACTCAGAGCTAGTGAGGGGTCAGAGAGCTGGGGTCTCATTTGCATGAACAGTCCCTCCCTCTCTCTCAGGTAGAAGAGGGGAAGGGAGAGATTAGGGGAGGTCTGAACCCCAAATATTTCCCAGGCAAGACGCTCTGACATAGATAGAGCTTGAACATGCTAGGGACAGTCTGTGTCCCCATGTTGTTGAAAATGTCATGAGAGAGAAGGAAGACACACAAGTATGAATATCAACGCAAATAAGATATTAATGGAGTATGAGGAGGGGTGAGGTTGGTGGAGTGGGGCTGCAGCACTGGAGGGGTTGACAGAGAACCCTGGATTCTGATGTGCTGTGATGATGTCCTGAGGCTGAACTGATGAGGAGGAGCAGGAGGGGAGCATGAAGATAGAGACCGGGTGGGGGCTGTGGATGGCGCCCATGTCACATTAGGAGTCTTGATGAAGGGTGGCAGGTGAGGCGGGGAAGGAGGATCAGGTTCCCCATGACATGGAGGAAGCAGGGACTGAGGATGGGGGCAGGAAGGAGAAGGAGCAGTTGCAGGGCCTTGGGAACAGAGAAGGGAGGGGGCTCCATCCACTAGAACAGTGGGAGGACCCATCTCTGATGCAGGATGACTTCTATCTCTGGCTCCCAGGAAACAGGATCAGCCCTGATCCAGGAGACTGTTCATCAGATTTCCAGGAATGCAGATGTTTGCTTATCGCATCTGACACGTGATTAAACTTCACCTGTGCCTGTTGAAAATCGGGGACTTTTTACAAGAATGCCATGTGGGGATGAGCTTAGTCCCTTTGTTTATGAACGCACGGGAATGAACGTGATGGAAAGTGTGCTGAACCAGGCACAAGGTCCCCATCAGGCAGAAGAGAGCCTCATCCTGCAGGGGCTCAGCGTGGGCCTTGCAGCCTTGGATCTGGACAGTTCTCTCAGAGGAAAGAGGCACAGTTGGGCACTGTGTTCCTGCTTCAGCACTGTGTGTCCAGGGTGGCTACAGACATTGGGCTGAGATGGCAGGAAGCTGAGTGGCCTCGTTTCAGAAGACGCCACTGTTGGCAGGGCTACTGGGTGATCCTGAGTTCCTCTGATGCCTTCTCTCCCCTCCTGCAGCCCAGCACCTCTAGCTGCAGCCCAGCTCCTGACCGTTCTGCTGGTCCCTCCATAGAGCAGTTCCAGGCCAGTCCAGGCTCACTCCCACCTGCAGGGCTTGACCTGAAATTCAGGTAGTCTCATGTGAGGAAGAAACAGAAAATAAATTCCTCATGATGGAATTCCTCTGACTGCCTGCACCTTGCTCTCACCCAGAGCTGGACACACTGCTGGTCTGGGGTTGTTCCTGCCCAAACTCAAATCAGTTCAAATCTGCTCCATAGAATTCCAGAACTTTTCTAGTTAAAAAATATACCTTTATAATCTGTTGGTAAATGAGATCTGTTTTTCCATTTTGCAGTTGTTATTGCTGATGTTTGTTTGTTTGTTTTGCTTTATTTGATCTTTCCGGAAAAATCATGATGAACTGTGGATAGATTTTCAGACATCAGCATGTAAATTGTTCTCATTTTTATCAACCCACATAGCACTCATTCTTGAGTATGGACTATATTTTTCTCAAACCCTGCGTTTGGAATGCTGATCATAACCACCACCA
>CM052889.1:58919029-58959474 GCA_028534135.1 Potos flavus | reverse complement strand
ACAGGATTATCTGTTTTTTGAGAGTTAAGTTTGAGGAGTTCTTTATAGATCTTAGATATCAGACCTTTGTCTGTAGTGTCATTTGAGAATATCTTTTCCCATTCCGTGGGTTGCCTGTTTGTTGTGTTGACTGTTTCCTTTGCTGTGCAGAAGCTTTTTATCTTGATGAAGTCCCAAAAGTTCATTTTCGCTTTTATTTGCAATTTTTAATTTATTTTTAAATTTAAATTCAATTAGCCAAGGTATAGTACAATATTAATTTTTGGTATAATGTTCAATGATTCATTAGTTGAGTATAACACCCAGTACTTCAATTTTAAAAGCCAGTTTTATCTCATCAAGAATCATCAAATTCTTTCAATTTTTCCTTCATTATCTCTATACATTACCTGCTTGTTCTGTGTATGCAGGTATGTCTCTGTACTTAGTGATCTCTCTCTGTGAATTCATGAGCCATCTCTGTCACTGGGTGCGTGAGAGTGCCTTTTCACTGAGAATTCAGAAAGGCGTATCACAGTATTCCCTAAGCGCATTTCTGTTATAAATAGGGTGGGTAAAATATATATGGATGTAATTAACTACTTCACAAATGGAAATCATTGGATAATCACAAAAATCTACATTTGAATGTGTGTTCTATTAATAAATTGATAACCAAGCACACACATTCTTATGATCAATTTGTGACAACTCGCCACAGGGAGGTAAGTGACCATAGATAAAATTCATGGAATAAGTGAAAATTTTAGGACAACTATGAAACAGTTGCCACATTAACAACAAAGTCAATGTCATTCATGGTATGAAATGCTATAGGACCCATGCCCATTTCAGCTGATTCAGCCCACATCTCTATGTATGTGAGAGAGAGAGATGAAGAGAGAGAGAGAGAGTGTGTGTGTGTGTAGAAAACAGTACAGTTTTCTGAATGTTTTCCATGAAAAGGTGATGTTGGGGACAGTTTGAAGTGGCTATGTGAGTTCTCAGTCATCTCATGACACCTCCTCAGAACAGGCCATCACCAAAAGTCTTTGTGATCTAATGGGTGGTCCATGTCATACTCTGTGGTGAGGGTCCCCCAAGAGCAGAGGAAGGTGTAAAAACCCCCTTTACCTGTAATTCAGCCTGGCTCAGGTGCTCAAATCCCACTGTTGAGGTCTCCAGGGAGCCCACCTCAATCCTCACTCCTTCCTCCAGATCCCAGGGAATAATCTGAAGGAAGGGATCTTCTCTGATCAAAGTGAGGGAAGGAATAAGAAAGGACTGGGCATCTCTGTCTCAGATGGGGGACAGGAAGAGCTCTGCGGGCATCTCCACACAGCCTGAACTTTTCTCCTCCCAATACTCCCCAGTCACCAACAGACAACAGGTTTCTGCCATCAGGGGAGGGCCTCTAGGTGGTTACATGGCCCTTTCTTTCTCCTTGGTCCTCAATTCACTTGTGAGAGGATGCGACTCTCTTTCTCTGTGACTCTCTGTCCTTCAGTTCAGGGCTCTGGGCATGGTCTTTGGTGACCCAGTCATGTTGATGTCAGATACTCTAGACCAGGAGGTCTCTCTCCATAACCTGCTTTGGGAACAGCAGCAACACTGGATCTGAGAATGTGTGTGCTTTTCAGCTCTTAGAGCTGCCGCCCCAAAATACTGACTCTTGCAAATACTTGACCATCAGGGATTCCAGATTGATCTTCTCGCTCCAAGTCAGATACATGGCTTCACAGAACATCTGTGGCTCCATTCTGAGGACAGAGGTGATGGTAACTATCACACATGACAGAGACCTCTGTACCCACACAATGCTGTGCCCCAAGAGGAACTGGGACATAAAACACACTCTGGGGCCCCAGATCAGATCTTCAGTCCCCTTGGGATTGATGTCACCCTGTCACCAGTACCTAAGGTGACATGACAGGGACTGAGGCCCCTCTGTGGGTCTGCTGATCTGAGAATGTCCCCTCACTGGATCCCATCCAGCCTTCAGCCTGCGACAGTCCCATGACCCCAGCTGTTCCTGGCCACGTCTGCACAGGCAGCAGATCCTCATCCAGAGCATGGGGTCTGGTGGGGGACAAGGGAAGGCTAGTCCTAGACATTTGTAAACATGAAGGACATTGAGACTGGACCGAGGCCCAGCAGTCTCCGGCCATATGTGGATCTCCAGCTACTGGATACAACAGTGTATTAATACACAACAGTGTGTTAAATGCTGGTTACCATGTTCCCATGAAAACCTGAAAAAGGAAACACTCCCATTTCTGGAGTTGTGATAGATGAGCTAATAAAATTCTGTGTGTGTTTGGGGATGCAGCTGAGACACAGCTCCCTTTGGCCTCTTTGTAGTGAGAAGGGCCTCCCTTAACTGGAGACTTTCATTTTCAAGATTCCCAGATGCACAGGGTCCTTCTCTGACATCAGGAACAGCTTAGAAAAGAGGGTCAGGATGTCTCATGGGACTATAACTGGAGTGCCAGGAATGTCAGGGAGGACAGGGAGTGTTTGGGATCTAAGGGTATGTGGGATAGGCTGGGACAATCCTATATGACCCCTGCAGGCTGGGACACTCAGGCCCTTTCGGGGGTCAAGCATCAGTGTACTCACTAGATGATGCTGACCTGCCAGGACCTTGGGGTTATCACCACCCAAACCACCTCTGCCCCTGGGTCAGCTCATCCTCTCCTCTGTCTCCTTCCATCTGTAAGCATGGAGGGCAGACAGACAGACAGCAGGGGCTTATCTGAGGCCAGCACCTCTGCTCACATGGAAGTTTCTGGAGATAGAAAGAGATTTTTGGATCAGTCACCACACAGAGCTTTAGGGTCAGAGTCTGTTTCTCTACTATGGCCTGGGCTCCTCCCTTCCTCGCCCTCCTCACTCCCTGCACAGGTGACTGCCGACCTTACCCAGGGTGGGTGGGAGAGCTCCCTGTTCCATGTCCCCACTCTCCTTCATGGTGGGCTGCCATCCTTCTCATACCTCTCCATTCCCTTATGGTGTCTGATGCCCAGGTGGGGCTGACTTCCCACACAGAGGGCCACATTCGATGCACCAGAAACAGGGGCACAATTGGCAATGAGGGAGCAGCTTGACTATAGCAAGACTTGGACCATGTCCCCAGCTACTGATCCACAGTAGAAACACCCAGCCCTCTGGGGTCTGCCACAGAGTCTCTGTGCCACAGAGTCTCAGGCAGCCTGGTCTCCCTGACCATCCCCAGGCTCCGGGGTAAGGAAGAGCCTGAGGATTCCTGCTCAGTGTGGGATAGCAGCTGGGGAGTCTGCCTAGTGCCTCAGGCCTGTGGGGAAGAGACACCCTGACCCTGATCTCCCAGACCTCACCCGACACCATGGGGACCTCACAGAGCACCCTGCCGCTGGCCCGTTAAGAGACAAGGGCCGGGTTCCACCTGACATTTGTGAGGACAATTTGGGATTATAGGAAATAATAAAGTGAGGAAAAGGCTGAGCTGCAGAAGTAGCAAGTGACCCTGGGCAGCCTTGTTGTGAATATAATGGTGACCATGTGGATATGCAGACATTCACCTGCATTCAGGTGGAGTAAGAACAGATTTCAGGTGGAAGTCAAGGGATGATTATTTTCCTAGGTTGCCCTTTCTGTCTCATTTGGAAATGCTGGACTAACGTGCACAGCAGGTCCACCTCTCTGAGCTCCTGTGGATGCTCATCAGGGTCACCAGCCGCCAGCCTCCTCTGTGTTTCTAATCTTGGCCTATGCCCTGACCTCTGACCCATGGCTTCTGCTCCTGCAGGGACATTACTTGATTCACTCGATAGATCCTGCCTTATACACCACAGCGTGTATAAGAACTCCCACAGAGTTCTGTGGGATCCCCACCATGTCCTGGGGTCTCTCCTTCAGTCCCTCATGCAGGGAGTCTCTGCCAAATTTTACAGAAAGGAGCAGGTCCCCGAGGTCACCTGGGACCTGCTCTCTCCTCAGTTCCAGGAGCAGGCACAGTGACACTGGACTCACAGCCCATGTCTCAGTGTACTGGTCACTTGAGCAAAGGTACCTGATTTTTGCATTGGAAACCTCAGCAGTGTGGGCTATGCTGGATCTGGGACAGAAGCCCCAGAAATGTGATGATTAATGTCACTTAGGATGCAGCCTGAGTGAGAACAGATGGTCACTTCGGATCTTGGGTCACTGCTTCAACCTTCCATGGTGCTTTTCATCCTGGACAAGTGAGCCAACTCGTCTTCTCTGTTGCCTTGTTCCATCCATGGTGTCTCTGTTACTAAGTGTCACCAGTACTAGTCACAGTCACTCATTGGGGTGATCTCTGCTGTCACGTCTGCACCAGCATTGGACTGTCTAAGGCCATGATGTCCATTTGCATCTTTAAGAATGACTAATTGTCCTTTACCATCAATGCTAAGTATTAATCATTGATTTTCTTTCTTTAATTGCATTTTCCAATACTTGAGGAATACTGTTGAAAAATAATGGAAGTGAAGATCATCTTTGTCTTTACCTGATCTTTGTGAAAATGGTCCCCTTCACTACGCCATGAACTGAGATGCTGGTCTTAGGACTACATCATAAGTGTGCGAGAGAGGGTGTATTACCTTATTATAAATGTATCTGTTTGTACTTCCATATTTTTTTAATGATTTGGTCTAAAGCTCTTTCAAGAACAATTGGGGCAATATGATCATATCCCTTGATATAATAATATGGCATGTGATATGAAACTTGTTCTTAATGTGGAACACAACTTGTATCATTGGAACAAATCACACTTAATAATGTTGTTTCAATTTATTAATATGTACTGATGCCTCTTTGTTAATATTTTATACACAATATTTGTATCAATATTTAATGTTACAAGTGTGTAATTTTCATTTTTGTGAAAGGTAATTTGGTATGTGTGTTTATCAGTGTTATAACTCTTTTAGAAGAACTAAGAAGAACTAAGAAATATTCCGTCCTCTTTGGTGTTATGAAAAGAATATGAGGCAAAGAAATTGGAACCATCTTATCTCAGAAGGTTTGTTAGATGTCTCCTGTGTAAATGTCTGTATCCTATGCATTTCTGTGGAGTGCTTCTATAATCACATTTTCCATTTTCCTATTAAAAATTGGTCTACTCGCTCAAATTATTCCTAGTAGAACTAATTTTGTACCTTCTTTTTTAATTTTTTAAATTTATTTTAGAGAAGGAGTGAACAAGCAGGGGAGGAGCATAGGGAGAAGGAGAGAGAGAATCCCAAGTGCACTGCCTACTGAGCATGGAGTCCCATGCTGGGTTCAATCCCAGGACCCTAAGATCATGACCTGAGCCTACACCATGAGTCAGACGCTTAACTGACTGGTGCCCCTAATTTCGTATCTTTTTTTTTTTAAGATTTTATTTATTTATTTGACAGAGAGAGATCATAAGTAGGCAGAGAGGCAGCAGAGAGAGAGGAGGAAGCAGGCACCCCGCTGAGCAGAGAACCCAATGCGGGGCTTGATCCCAGGACCCTGAGATCATGACTTGAGCCAAGGACAGAGGCTCTAACCCACTGAGCCACCCAGGCGTCCCCTAATTTTGTATCTTCTTAAGAAAGTATGAATTTTGGGGATGCCTGGGTGGCTCAGTCAGTTAAGAAAGTATGAATTTTATCTATTCTTAATAGGAATTATCTCCTACAAGTTTTTTTCCTTTTTTTTTTCCTTTTTCATTTTTCCATGTGAGATTAACAGCGGGCACTGTAAGACTGCCCTGTAGTCCCTACAAAGTTGCTCAGTGAGGACTAGTCATTGAGGACATTTAGGTCTGGGGGCTCCGTGTGGTCTCAGCAGGTGCTTCCTCCCAGGGCTCTCCCCAAGGATGAGTGAACCTCCATCTTCCTCAGTGTTTGATGTGAACTGAGCTCCAGCACCAGGGCTCAGGGAGGGGACAGGCAGCCACTGGGTGGACCCCATTTGCATGCACAGCGCCTCCAGTGGAAGAGGTAAGAGGAGAGAAGGAGGCCTGTGGCAGCCCAGCCAACTGTGGGGATTAGGGGCTGTGTCACCATGGCCTGTACTCTTGTCCTCCTCATGCTCCTATCTTACTCTGCAGGTAAGGAGGGAGCTCAGGGACACAGGGCTGACCTTTAGCAGGTGTTAGTCTCTGTGGCTAAGACCATAGGGAACTTTATCTGGCCCCTGCTCCATCACCCATGAGTGTCTGTGTTTGCAGCTTGTGACAGGGCTCATGGAACACAGGGTGGTCCTGAAATCACTCTTTCTGTGCTTAATGTCCTGAGAATTTTTTTTTTCCATTTCTATCCCCATCACCCATATGTCTGTGTTTGCAGGTACCTTGTCCCAGCCTGTGCTGAACCAGCTGCCCTCCCTCTCCGCATCTCCTGGGGCAACAGCCAGACTCACATGCACCCTGAGCAGTGGCATCCGTGTTGGCAGCTACTACATCAGCTGGTACCAACAGAAGCCAGGGAGTCCTTCCAGGTTTCTCCTGTACTATTACTCAGACTCAAGTACACAGTTAGAATCTGGGGTCCCCAGCCACTTCTCTGGCTCCAAATACGCCTCAGCAAATGCTGGGCTTCTGCTCATCTCTGGGCTGCAGCCTGAGGATGAAGCTGACTATTACTGTGCTACAACTCATGGCAGTGGAAGCAGATTTCATTGCCCTCAGTGTCTCAGACAACTAGGAAGTGAGATAAAAATCCCTGGAACCAGAGATCTTTTCTCTGAGCCTCTTTAATTGAGAAGCTTCTGTGGAGGTTCCGGTAGGGGAGAGTGCTCTGCGGGAAGACCTGTCTTTGAGGAGGGAGAAGTGACACACAGATTATGCTGTTGCCTGAGACAGTGCAGGTTCCCCAAGTGCACACCTGGGTGAGGGAATAGAGTCCAATTGCACATACCCTACAGTCTGGGGTAAATTAAAAATAATAAATATATTTCAAAACGAAGCCTCAGTCTTTCCTTGTATCTCCATTATATCACCATTACTACTTACGTAAAACATTTCATGTCTGAGACATCTAGCTACCATTTCTGTGGATTTTCTTTTACAAAACAAGCAATTCTCTGTGACACCTGCTTGGTGTTCTAAAATTTAACTCAATTTGGGGCGCCTGGGTGGCTCAGTGGGTTAAAGCCTCTGCCTTTGGCTCAGGTCATGATCTCAGGGTCCTGGGATCAAGCCCCACATTGGGCTCTCTGCACAGCGGGAAGCCTGCTTCCCCCTCTCTCTCTGCCTGCCTCTCTGCCTACTTGTGATCTCTATGTCAAATAAATAAATAAAATCTTTAAAAAAAAATTTAACTCAATTTAACACTCAACTTACCTGCCTGGAGATGATGTCAGATGCACAAGATAATGACTCAGTAGACTGCTCCCCACTTTGATGCCAATGGCAACTTATAGGTTCCTCACAACTTCTGTCCCACTTGGCTACAAATCAGGGTTCTCACGACACTCTCCTCAGTTGACTTAATTTACTATAGTGGCTCATGGAAACTCTTCCCTTTACAAGTTCATTAGAGGATATGATGCAAACCGATGACCAGTCAGATGAAGAGACACATAGGGCAAGTTCTGAGAAGGTCCCACGTGCGGGAGATTCTGTCCCCATGGAATTGCAGTACATCACCCTCTGGGCATGGATATGTTCACCAATCTGGAAGCTCTTCAAAGTCCATATTTGGTATTTCTGTTGAGGCTTCAGGTAGAGATCATTGATCATTAACTCCATATTCAGCTCTTCTCTCCTCTCTGGATAATGGGAGTCTGAATATTCCCAGCATCTGATCAAGGCTTCATCTTTCTGGGGACCAGCCCCATCCCAGAGTCATCCACGAGTCCACACAGTCACCTCATTTGCACAAAGATGCTCCTAGTGCTCTTGTCACTTTGAATATGGCAAGGGTTTCAGGAGCCCTGCATCAAGAACTGGGGACAGAGATGTGCATATAGTTTCTAAGATCACACGATACTGTTTTATCAACTGAAAATGTTGATTGGCACATTTCTGTCACCCACAAGTCTTATGACTCTTGTGTTACTGATGACTCATTAGCTGGTATATTAACATCTACATTGATCACAATTTTTTTTTCTTTCTCTGAACCAGCCAACCGACAGTGAGTCACAACTGCTTCAGATTCTCTAACAACACCCATACATTAACTCCTCTTTTCCGCTCTGCTCCCATGTCCCTCAGGCCTTCAGCTCTCCCTCTGGCTCTCCAGTTCTGAACGTCACCTCCCTGTGGGTTTTTAGAGAAACCTGGGAATGACCTCTCTATACTTTCCACTCTCCAAGGTCCATTTCTAGGGGGAAGTGGCAGATAGTAAACCAGCATGAAATCCCTTCATCCTCTTAGTTCTCATCTCTGACTGTGGTTTCCATGTCCCATCAGCCTCAATCAATCTCTTTAATATGACAACATGATTATTCTATTTCCTACAAATGGATATTTATCCCGCCTTTGTGTATTTGCATATAGAAGCTATTGGTGTATTTACTTTTCCTTCTGCAGAATTACTGAGGCCTTACCCAAGGTAACTGTTGACCTAATCAACCAAGTTAGGATTGGCTGCATATTTCAATGCATGACAATCTTTTTCTTATTCTTGAGGATATTTGTTTCTAAGACTACCAGAACAATAACTTAGCCACACACATATTTGTCCTAATCAGTGAATACTCATGGATTAGACTTTTTGAAAATTGAGAGTAGACACTCTCTTCTGGTCACCCTGAGGGATGCATCAGGGAAACCTGGAAGCAAAGTGGGGGATGGTTGTGATGTGGGGCAGCATGAGGCATGGAGGTGTGTGGTGAAACTCTGCCCTGTGCTTTTGAGACCTGAAGACCCCACGGGGGTGGGACTTGTGTCAGCACAGAAGAAAATGAACAGATGCCTCACACCACTTATGACTCAATGTCTGATTCAGTGGAATCACTATTGGAATGAATCTGCAACCAAATTCCCCTTCCTTGTGTAAATTTTATCTTTGTGCAAGAGAAGTTGCCTTACAACTTCTTTAGCTCCAAGCTTCAGGACACTGGAAGGTCTTACAAAGAGCCTCTTCTGGGATGGATATCCACTCAGACAGTGGAGAGGAGATAATGTGGATGGGGGATACGTGTCTTCATGCTTGGCCTCTACAAGAAAGTCTTCCTGAGGGTACGTGGGACGTATTCTTATTCTCTGTCTGTATCTCTGTCTCTGTCTCTGTCTCTCTCTCTCTCTCTCACACACACACACCCCTCCTCTCTCTGAGTGTATAGTGTCCTGGGCTCTGCAGTTTCCAGACTTCTCTGTCTCTCCAGAAGTCAGGCTCAACCTGGGCTTACCCAGCTGTCTTCAGTCACAATCTCTATAAGGCAGAATCGCCATCATCAGGAAACACCAGGGACATGGACTGTGACTAAGGTCCTGACTCCAGGGCAGTCAGGATGTACCCTGAACACCTGCTCTCCTGGGTAGAGGCTGATGCTCAGGAATCCCAGGGGGAGTCTCTGTCAATGGGGGCAGCTCAGCCCCCAACCATCTAAGGGCTCCAGTCAGTGCTTGAAGATGATTAGTACATTGATTCTGGGATAACAGCCTCAGTGCTCAAGACCCATGGAGATGTGACACAGTCACCTGCCTTTGCTCTCAGGGCTAGGCTGTCCCTCCCTCCTTTACCCCAGTGACACAGCCAGCCTGGGCCTCTGCTGGAAATTCTTCTGTACCAACCCAGTACCACAGGGCCTATGACTTCAGAGACACAGTTCCCCTTTTCTCCACCTCTCCTCCACTCTCATGTGAGACCTTTCATAGGAAGTTCTGGGTTGGGATGGCCTTGAGTAATAGAAATTCATTTCTCTAGTCATGGGTGGCTGAATGAACAATGGCTCTATCCTGAACGTGCTGGACAAAAGGACTACAGCTGTGCCCACCACTGAATCAAGCCAAACTCCAAATCACTCCATCCTAGAAGCACTGTCTCTGGTAATTCCATCAGTGAGATGGCTCTGGGATTCATAGGACAGGCTTCTCATGGGGTTTCATTGGATCATATTCGGCTTTCCTACCTGCAGGAACAGACCCAGGATACAAAACTGATGACTAAAATACACATATACACAAAATTAGAATAAAATGAAGTTATATTACTAAAAGTTCATAGACTGTTATTGAACCAAGGGTAGAAGGCATTCCCTTTGCATTGTTGTTCCATTTATGTGTGGTTCTTTTTCCTCAATTACTTTTATTTTATTTTTTAATTGTTCCAAGATTCATTGTTCATGTACTACACCCAGTGCTCCATGCAATATGTGCCCTCCTCCAGGGTATATCTACCACCAGGCTCGCCAACCCCCCATCCCGCTCCCCTCCAAAACCTTCAGTTTGTTGCTTAGAGATATGTGTTTTTTTTTTTTTTAAGATTTTATTTATTCACTTGAGCAATAGAGAGACAGAGAAGACATGCAGGGGGAGAGGCAGAGGGAGAAAGAGAAGTAGGCTCTCCATCAAATAGGGAGCCCAACCTGGGGCTTGATTCCAGGACCTGGAAATCATGACCTGAGTCAAAGGCAGATGCTTAACCATTGGATCCACCCAGACATCCCTGTCCCATCTATGTTTTTAACCACAATTTCCATCCATATTCTTCCTGCAATAAACACAAGTCTGGGAGAAGTATACCAGCAGTTTACTGCATCTTCACAATGACATTAACATTGAGATATAATCAGTTTGGATGAGGTGAATTCTGTGTAACATTAACTTGCACCTATTTTATGTATGTGGTTGGTTCAGTGGTGACTAACACAAGAACTATGTCACTGAAAACCTGTCAGAGCATCTACAGTTGTCAATCCTGCCCTCCTAGAACTTCTGGAAGGTTTGCCCTCTATACTTTGGGGTCAACTGCACACATAGATTCACATAGCAGGGCTCCTGAAGACTTGCGTCTGTATGCTTAGAGGACAGATCCCAGGAGGGAATCACTGTCCATAGTGTGTACAGAACTGTTGTTTCAAGCAGGAGGAAACAGTGACAGGTGAGAAAGATTTTGTGTGTTACCCCCTCTGGGAATGCACACAGGGGCTTCTACCCACAATGTGGATAGAAGTGCTTTCCATCTCCTCAGTGCTGCGGGAACGTCAGAGGTGGAGACCTTTGGAAACCGGGAAGGGTCACATAGAAGGAAAGACCCAGTGTCTTGCACGGAAGAGACCATATGTCCATGGAGATCCATCATTGCTCTGTATTTAATCCTGGTCCAAGAGGAGTTTGTGTAGAGATGACCTGTCAGTCCTGACCCATGATCAGCCAAGGGAGCTGTGGAGACACTCACCCTGAGGAGTCTGAGTAGAGCACAAAGTCTGTTCTGAGGTGATGGGAGGACACATAAGGGGACACAAGGCCTGGACCTAATACAGGGGACAGTGATCAGAGCAGTGTGGGAGGCAGGAGTCCCGTCTAATGGGCTCCATTCACCATTTCACCAGCTCCAGCCCAGGATCACCATGTGACCTGCATCCACCAGAGGGCGCAGGTGCTCCACAGGCACGCAGCAGGGAGCTCCTGTCTCCATGCCTCTTGCCTATGCTCCTCTGTCAACCCTGGGGTGAAGCCCTCTCAAACTCTTACACTCTCTTTTGTTCCGCTGGATCCCAAGTTAGGTCAAAGGAGGGGCTTGCACAGCCTTAAGAAAGGGGAAGATTTGCAACGAAACCACCACCTCCACCCTGAGGATCAGGGGGACACTTAAGAAGTTTTGGTGGGCTAGGGGTGCCTGAGGGGCTCAGTGGGTTAAAGCCTCTGCCTTCAGCTCAGGTCATGATCTCAGGGTCCTAGGATCGAGCCCCGCATTGAGCTCTTTGCTCAGCAGGGAGCCTGCTTCCCCCTCTCTCTCTGCCTACTTGTGATCTCTCTCTCTCTCTCTCTGTCAAATAAATAAATAAAATCTTAAAAAAAGTTTTGGTGGGCTCAAGGAGAGCTGTGGGGTTCAAGAAGCAGAGTCTGTGGTGTGTCTACTAGGTCCTGGGCTCCCCTGCTTCTCACTCTCGTCACTCACTGCACAGGGGATTTCCAAATACACCTTGGGAGCAAAATATCCCAGAGATCTACCAGGTGAAATAACATATTCTCAGCTATTAGGCAGACTTTGCTTTATGTCCTTCTTATGCCCTTCACTGGAAAGAGGTCAGATGAGAAAAAAAAAGTACATATTTATGTCACTGGACAAGATCTGGACTTCTGACTCAGTAAAGTGTTAATAGGACCCATTACTTCTCTGGACCTCATCCTGATTTAAGAGGAGTTTGTGTAGAGATATCACATCAATTCTGACCCATAAACAGCCAAGGGAGCTATGGACAGACTCACCCTCAGGTATCTGAAAGGAGAATAAAGTATGCACTCAGGTGAGGCGAGGACACATAAGGGGACACCTAACCTGGCCTTAGTTTGGGGAACAATGAACAGAGCAATGGGAAGCAGGAACTGCCTCTAATGGGCTCTGGTCACCATGCCTACAGCGTATGTCTGGTACTCTACACCAGGAGGCAGTCAGGGCATTTTCCTGAGAGCCAATGGTGATCAGAAGTTGGATCTACCACCCAGCACAGCCTGTGCCACTGATCAGGGCTCACAGCTATGACCTCCTCAGCCCCTGGCCCCACAGAGCACATCCCTGCCTATCCCCATGACATTCTCATGCAGAGGGACCTGACCCAGGGCCAGGGAGGGGTCAGAGAGCTGGAGTCTCATTTGCATGGATGGGCCCTCCCTCTCTCAGAGGATGAAGAGGGGAAGGGGAGATTAGGGGAGGCTCTGCTGAGCTGTGGGCCACAGAAGGCAGGATCCATGATGACCTCCACCATGGCCTTGTCCTCTCTCCTCCTCACTATCCTCGCTCACTTCACAGGTGACTGAATGCAGGGTCAAGGGAACGGCCCTTGGGGAGAAATGTGGGCCCTGCTTCCTCCTCTTGTCTCTAGACCACAGCTCACCCTCTTTGTGTCTCTCCCCCTTTCAGGGTCCTGGGCCCAGTCTGCGCTGACTCAGCCGCCCTCTGTGTCTGGTTCCCTGGGCCAGAGGATCACCATCTCCTGCACTGGAAGCAGCTCCAACATTGGGGGTGGTGAATCTGTGTCCTGGTTCCAACAGCTTCCAGGAATAGCCCCCAAAACCATCATCTACGGTAACAGCAATCGACCCTCAGGGGTCCCAGATCGATTCTCTGGCTCCAAGTCTGGCAGCTCAGGCTCCCTGACCATCACGGGGCTCCAGGCTGAGGATGAGGCTGATTATTACTGTGCATCATGGGACAAGAATCTCAGAGGTCACACAATGATCCAGGCCTGTGGGGAAGTGAGATAAAAACCCACTTACTCATCTGTAAAGAGGGGGACACACACCAGCAGTTCCTGCTCAGCTTAGCCTCTTATTCTGCTTATCCTTTCGCTGATGCCCTGGGCCCAGGTCCATCCAGGGGCATAGCCTGGGAGTAAGGCTCTTCTGTCCCTTCTGTCCTCAGAGTCACTGAGAGCAGCCCATTCCTAGACAAAGAGTCTTCATGTAAATAGAAATTTCTTGTCTTTATCAGGTGGGAACAATTTATTTCTAGGCTGGTTCATATTTCTATTTACCTTCTGATTTTAAAATAAGTGAAACAATTTCTTTTGTCCTTTAAAGTATCATGGGACCTCAGCTCTACCTATATAGCACTTAAAGACTAAGTCAGCCCTATTTGCTTTTTTTATTATTATCTGAATGACTATAACCAATGCTGGTAGTTTTTCTAAAAAATATTTGCTTATTAATTTTTTACAGAGAGAGAGAAAGCAGGGGGAGGGACATAGGGAGAGGGAGAGAGGGAATCTCAAGCACACTCCTCGCTGAGCTCAGGCCAGAATATAGGCTCAATCTCCCAACCTCAAAATCATGACCCGAGCTGAAATCAGAGTTTGAAGTTTATCTGACAGGGTCACCCAGGATCCCTGGCTGGTTTGCCATATATTCTGACTTTTTGTGAAACAGATGTCAACTTATAATTATAAAATTATTTTAAAAATCCACAGAGAAAAATCTGCAAGTGCATGTTTATATAAGTTGATTCATAATCACTAAAAACTGAAAGCAACCCAAAATCTGCATACAGATATTTATTCCAGGTTCATATATAATCCCCCCAAACCTGGAACCAAGTAAGGTGTCACCTAATAGTCACATTATAAAACAGGGTAATTTTCATAGTGTGATCATAATTATTTCACATATTGGGAGAGAGAAAACTCGAGAGAGAGAGAGAGAGAGAGCGAGCGAGCAAACATTTGCTGTTTCTGGAGGGGCTAAAGGAAGAAAAAGAGTTGAATGTGTGAAATGTATGAAACTGTTTTTGATCAATGGAACTATTCAATGGAACTATTCTCTGATACTGTAAAGTCACTGAAAGGCCAGAATCCACTGAACACCATACAGCCCCATGACTAAAAAAAAAATCCTTTAGGAGTTTTTGGGCCCATGGTGGAATGCAGAATTTAAAAAATCCATCTACCTTCAGTACAAACCTGTGAGCCCAGCTCAGTGCAGGGCTCAGAGGAAAGCTGCTGAGCTGAGTGACTGTGAAAATGAGCAGAGCCTGTCTGTGGAAAGTCACAGAGACTGCACGTGAGTGCTGTGCTGTAGTAGATAAGGTTGTATCCCGTGGGGAACAGATGGATTGTCTTGAGGGGGTTGTGATGTGTACAGGAATTGAACAAATAAGTAAATGGATGGATGGAGGTGGAGCCAGATTCCTCACTTTAGGAAAGGGAATCCAGATATAACCAAGGGAGGAGACTTGAGTGAAGCCTGTGTTTGGTCATGAATTACAGAGATGGCAGTTTGGAATCATGTTCAGTTTGATGGAGTCAGATAACTGCACGTGGAAATAGTCAGCACTATGTGCATGTTCCTGGGTTAGTTGAGTTATCTAAATGTCAGTTATCATTTGTCAGCTAAGTGGGACTGGAAGGAATGACACCACATAGCCATGAGATACATTTCCCCACATTTTGCTTTCTAATACCACTCTCCTGGGAGGAGATGCAGGCTTCTTTGGAGAAAGATTTAATTCTCAGGGGCACCTGTGTGGCTCAGTAGGTTAAGTGTTTTCCTTGGGTCAAGTCATGCTCCTGGGGTTCTGGGATGGAGCCCTGCATCAGGCTCCCTGCTGAGCAGGGAGCCTGCTTCTCCCTCTCCCTCTGCCCCTCCCCTGCTTGTGATCTCTTGTTCTCTCTCTGTCTGAAAAATAAATAAATAAATAAACAAACAAATAAATAAATAAATAAAATCTTAAATAAAAAACGATTTAATGCCCAGGTCAGGAATTTCACGGAATGAGCATAGAGCACCTTGTAGTGTCAGAAAGTAAAGAATCCTTTAAAACAAACACAAATGCCCAGTGCAACTCCACCACACACAGTTGTGCATGCACGCATGCGCATACGCACACACACACACACGCAAACACACACACACGCACACACACACACACACACACACACACACATATAAACACACAGGGTGGGATGTCAAGGAGCTCAAGAGTCAATTCAAAGGGCTCCCATTGGGAAAAACTGGAAAGATTTGAGGACCCAATAAATGTAAGTATAGGGCTGTATAAAGTTTAACTAGATGTCTGTGATCCATGTTGTTCATTGGTTGTATAAATGAATAAATGGAAGGCGAAGAGACACATTTCCATGTGGGGGTTTCAAAGAACAGATGTAAATACTCTGAGAGGGCAGGGTTCTGGGCCGGGCCAGCAGGAATATCCGTGACTGGCTCTCATATCCTAAGGCAAGTAGAGTCCTCACTGCAGGGTGACTGTCTTGCACCTGCACCCCAGGAGCCACATGAGCCCTCAGACTGACTCGCTCCCTCACATCGAGTTTCTCCCTCCACCCCCATGGTGTCCTTCTCCACACCTGAGGCCAGGCACAGACAGATGGACCATCGCACAGAACAATCACATTTGCATGAAGAATCTGGATCAGGAAGACCCTCAGAGGAGAGAATAGCAGAAAAGTGGGGAAGACGGGGTCTCAAAGCTAAAAGTGAGACCTCAGCAGAGCAGATGAGTTCTGAAGGTATCTCCCCCTGGCCTGGATATTTCTCCCCTACACCTTCCTCATCAATCACTGGCCAGGGAAGTCCTTTGGGGCAAATGAAAGACATACAGGACAAATTTTTGCTACCTTTTCTCCAGGAACACAGCACAAGTGTTCAAGCCTCCCATTCTTTATACCACCTTCTCTCCCTACTTCCAGGGTCCAGGTAGGACTGTGCTAGTCCCACCATTTACAGAGTTTGGGGGTCCGGATACAAAATAAAAATATAACTGTGTGTGTGTATATATACATATGAATGAGCACATATAATATTTATAATATTATATGTTAATATATTTATATGTTTATATGATATATATATCACTTATAATGTGTAGTATATAATCAGTAATAAAATACTTTCACTCAGACAAAAAGCAAAGCAGAGGCATCATAAGGGAATGCTAACAAATATGCAAGACAACTTCCAAGAATTTTTCAATAGAGAGCATGTGGCCCAAACTCATTTCTAATCCTAGGAAGTACATGACACACAACCCAACAGGAACAGTATTAAATATGAAAATTCCAGGCACCTGGGTGGCTCAGTCGGTTAAGCATCTGCCTTCGACTCAGGTCCTGATCCCAGGGTCCTGGGATTGAGCCCCGCATCGGGCTCCCTGCTCAGTGGAGAGCCGGCTTCTCTTTCTCCCTCTGTCTGCTGTTCTGCCTATTTGTGCTCTCTATTTCTCAGTCAAATAAATAAATAAAATCTTTTTAAAAAATAAAACTTTAGGACAATTCCATGTGTTAATATAGACACACGATCTCGAGAATATTAGCGAAAAGAATGCAACATTGATCGGTACAATTCCCCTTGGCCTCCAGGGAAGAACGGGCTGAAAGCGGCCTTTGTGTGGTCTCTGGAGGTGAGCTTACAGGGATTGTGGAGGGGGCTGGAGATAGCATGAGGTAATGAGTCATGTGTCCAGTGTCCCAGTAAGAGTCTCAGGCTCTCAGTGTCAATTCCTTAAACACTTTGGGAGAGAAAGATGGGGATATTAAGCACAGTGACAAAAGAAACAATTCCATTCTAGCCTGTGGTAAGCAGCATACCACGTGGTCATTCTTAGATCAAACAGACCTTTTGCTTGGGGCAAGCCGCATCTCCCAAGGGACACCAGGGAGTTGCTCTCTGCTCCTTCCTGCATTGATATGGGCTCCTGGATCCTTGGATTTTTCTGTAATACCTGGTTTGAAGATTCTACCATTCATTTCCGGATAAGGGGAAATGGAGGGATTGTTTAATGGGTATACAGTTACTGTTTGGAATTATGAAAAGGGTCTAGAAATGGATAGTGGTGGTGGTGCACAGCATTGTGAGCTTGTGAGCGTGCATAGTGGCACTGAATTGTACAGTTGAAGTGATTAAAGTTTTGAATTTTACATTTATGCACATGTTGCCATAATTTGAAAATTACTAGTTGAAAGTCCAAACTATATGTAAAAGTTATTCTCACAAAAATCTCCACAGCTCAATACCAACTTTATGACACCATGAGCTTCTTTTTAATTAAGATGTGATAGACTAGTCTCCCTCCACTACCCCTATGATCCATCTCTTGCCTGTCCCTATCTGTGACCCCCACCTGCTCATGTTTACCTTCCACAGTTGTGTTGCTAACATTAGGAGGCCTGGTGCTGTTACGTAGATCAGTCTTTATGAGGTCAATGAAATGTTGTGGTTAACCTCCATGGGATCTAACAACACAGCTCTAAGAGAACAAGGTGAATGGGCTCAGTCTTCTCGGGAATGGGGGTTGAGGAGCCCACCAGATGTGCCACTTGGACCAGCCAAGTTCTTCACCAAATTGGAGGTGAATCTAGAATGGGTAGTGGAGGAGAAGGCCTATTTGCATTCTCTGTGTCCTTGAGATTATTAAGGTCAGCAGCAGGGCTTGTCATTCACAGCACTGAATGATGCCTTGCAAATTTCCCACAGTGAAACTGATTTAAAAGCATCCAGGAGGAGCTGTTCTCAGGACTCACACTATGAGGCCAGGGGACCTGAGCAGTGCAAGGGCTGTGCTGTCATCATATAGTGGTGGCCTCCCTGTGGCTCTGTCATTCACCAACCTGTCTCAACTGAGTCGCCTTATGGGTCTTGTCCTTATGTAACCATTCACTCAAGGTCACTAATTCTTCCAAAGGCAGCCCGCATGCAATGACTGACTGATGCTGGTTCCATGAGTTAGTCCTCAGATTTCTCCCCTCAGGAGTATAAAGGGCCATCCCAGCCCCAGACTCAGCACAGAAGGGCTTGAGCTTGTTGCAACCATATCACAGTGCAAGTCTTTCCTCTGCCCCATTACGCACCCCTCACTCCTGAACTGCTGGTGACCCTAAGAGCTTTCGCCATCATCTTTGTGGACAAAATCTCCACTTCAGTGACAGCTGCTCAGGAAATGATGGGGACCAGGAACGTCTGACACTTATAGGAATGTAGGCTGGTGATGGCTCCTCCATAATCCATGAAGTTCTGGTGAGATTGTTACAAGAGTCTGTAGGGGCAGGGAGAGGGGTGTTCATCATCCCTGTAGCTGTAGGGAGTAAACATGCAGTTTGGATGTGCCTCTCCTTATTTCAGGGGAGTAACAACATATCTGTTACACATATCAGCCTGTAGTAAAGGATCTCAATAATCAGGAAACGTGACAGAGGCTTCTTTTTGCATATTTGTTTCTACTGGCAATTGAATGTGATTTAAGGAAATATATATTATTTTATTTTTAAAAAGAAGTCTTCTCAATAATAATCTAAGTAAAAAAATCAAATGATCTGAACAGTCACAGATGATATACAGATGGCAAACACACTTGAGAAAAGATGTTCAACATCATATGTCAGTAGAGAATTGTAAAATAATACAGCAATGAAATAGTGTTACATACCCATGAGAATGGCCAAAATCCAAAACACAGATGACACCAAAGGCCGTCCCGGACATGGAGTGACAGGAACTCTCTTTCATTGCTGGTGGGAATGCAGGTTGTGCAGTCACTTGGGAAAAGGGCTTGACTGTTTCTTTAAAAGTAAACATTTTCTCACCTGAACAATCCACCAACCATACCCCTTGGTATTTACCTAAAGGAGTTCAAAACAATGTGAACAAAACAAAACAAAGCAAACAAACAAAAAAAACTGCACAAGGATGTTGACAACTGTTTTATTTATAACTGTCCAAACCTGGAAGCAGTCAACTGAGATGACTTTCCGGAAGTGATGGATGAATAAATTTGGGTGCACCCAAACAATAACCTATTGATCAGTGATAAGAAGATCTGAGCCATCAAGCTATGAAAAGACATGGAGTGCATTTAGATGCATATTGCTCAGTGAAAGAAGCCAACCTGAAAGGGCTGCACTCCATATGACTCCAAGGATACAACATTCCCCAAAAAAAAAAAGAAAAAAAAATCTAGGGACATCTAGGGACTTGGTTGGTTGAGTGTCCAACTCAGCTTTGTCTTAGGTCATGATTGCAGGGTCATGGGATTGGGTCACGTGTTGGGCAGGCACAGTGTGGCATTGTCCTTTTGCTCTCTGAACTGAGGATGCTGCTAACACTCTTTCTTACCCCAATAGCAGAGACAGCACTGCAGCAGTGGAGACAGTTGGAGACAGACCTCCAACACAGCAGGGGCTTCTAAGCTGAATGTGGGCATGAGGCTGGGGCCTAAGGATGGCCCATGCATGGCCTGTTCTCCACAGATAGTGCTCAGGGGATCCACAGCAGTGGAGGTGGAGGGTTCACTGCTCTGGGCTCCAGCATCCTCATATCAGTTAGGGGGGCACAGGAGTGGGGCAGAGCGGCAGTGTGAGCCTGTCCTTAGGATTCATGCAGGGATGTCAGCTAGGAAAGCAGCCCCTGCCTGAATGTGGGCGCAGTGTCCAGCTGACTTCATTTGCAGGACCTCAGTGCTAGCCCACTCCCCATGAAAGATACCAAGTAGAGGAAATGGAGTTGAGGAGTGGGGACCTGAATGCAGTGCTCCTTCCCCCAGAGGCTGAGGGGAATGAGAGAGAGTCTGCAGCTCTGCCTCCCTGTGACTGGAAGTCCAGGGGATGTGCAGGTGGGGTGAGAAGTTTGGGTTCTTCTCCATTCCCACTTCTCCTTATGCACACTGTCCCAGGCACTTCAGCCTGACCCTGGATGCTCCACACTTAAGCATCCTCGTGACTCTTGCTGAGCAACCCCTGGGGTATGAAGGTCTACAAACATCACCACCAGACAGATCTTCACTGTCTTCAGCCTTCCCTAGAACAATTACACAGGAAAGACAAAGAGAGGCTGGTCTCACCCGAACTGACACCCAGCTCACCACTTGGGAGCCTGAGCAGAAGGTAGGATATCACTAACACACACGCTGCAGGAATGATGAAGGAACTGAACGTGGGAGCCAGCCTGGAATGAGGGACTCTGCTTCCAGGACTCCTATCACCCATTCTGGACATGGGGATGGTGCATAGGGTTGCGTTCCAGGATCCTGTCCCTCCTACATGTCCACAGCTGTGCCAGGGACTGCTCACCAGCCTGGACACCAGCATCAGGCCGTGGTCATGGCATGCTGCCACTCAAGGTCAAGTGAGCTTAGAATTCACTATTTCTTCTTATGTTTCAGATCCTCAATTCTTTTGTGAACAGAGAAGCATCTTATTATCTAATGCTCCACTACAGTAAATGGCAGCACCATCTAATGGGCCAGTCAAAGCAGAAACCCCCACATCACGCTATACTCTTCCTCCTTCTCTCCCTGAGTTCCTCCTGCTCCAAAGTCCTGAGCATCTCCTATGAGCACAACCACCGGCTCCCCTGCCTCCTGTTTTCCTGTCTCAGCTGTTCTTCCCTGGCCACATCGTTTCTTCAGTTATGCCCTGTTGTGACCACCCTTCTGTTCCCCTGTGCACACTGTCACCGGATGGTTTCCCCACTCTGTGAAATTGCTGTCCCCTCATGGTTTGAGAATCTTCACACCCTGTTTTGATTTTTTTCTTCTATGAGCTCATTTGGAGAACACAGTCACTCCTCTCCTGAGACATATCGTGAAGCCATCCTGTGAGGAGATCCCAAACTGTCCTGGGGTGAGATAATTTCATTCTTTTATATGTTTCATGTTTTTTACAGATTCTTATACTCACAGGAGTGTTTATTTCTGGATGACCATTCCCTGCATGTTGCAAGCCTCTCAAATCACAGACATGTGTCCATGTTCTTTAAATCAGACCCAACATGGTGCTTCACACAGTCATTCAGGTCACTAAATGCTGGTGGCACAGGTGTAGACATTAACCTCAGGACACTGAGGACCCTGCAGGCAGGGGGCACTGTGCATCCCTGGGCCCTGCAAGGGGTCCGTCAAGTTGGGGGAGCTCCCTACCCTCAGGGCTTGGCAGAGGCAGAGCTGCCCCCTGTACTCCCTGATGAGATCCAGCAGCCTGGTCCCTCAGGGACTGGCAGAGGGTCCTGTGAAGAGTTCTGTGGGTGTCCCCACAGCTGCTCCCTCCACCCCCTTCTGGGTCTGACTCAGAGTAGGAAATGCCCTCAGCTTCTTCTGTCCTCAGATCCTGAATCAGTGATCACATGGACTCTGAGAGAGTCTGTAAGGGGGTGCAAATTTGTGTAAACAAATTACTTTTCCTGGGGAATGTAAGAAGGAAAAGACAAGGCTGGGAAAATCCAACCCAACTGTGGAGACTAGGAGCTATGTCACCATGGTCCAAACCAGACCATTCTTCTCCTTTTCTTCCTCCCTCTATGCTCAGGTAGGGACAAATCAGACTTTGGGGTCAGCTCCCAGACAGTATCAGCCTCAAGACCAAGAAACTCCCAGCTTCATTTCCCCATCACCCATGAGTGTCTATGTTTACAGGCTCTCTGTCCCAGCCCATGCTAACCTAGCTGCCCTCCCTCTCTGCATCTAGGGAAACAACAGTCAGACTCCCTGCACCCAGAGCATTGGTTTAAGTGTTGGGAGCTACTACATTTACTGGTTCCAGCAGATGCCAGGAAGCCCTCCCCACTATCGCTGGTACTATTCAGACTCAAGAATGGCGATGTGTTCCAGGGTCCCCAGCTGCTGCTCTTGATCCCAATTTGTCTCAGGCAATGCAAGGCTTCTGTTCATCTCTGGGCTGCAGCCTGAGGATGACGCTGAGTATTACTGTGTGATTGAACAGCAGTGCTTCTCACAGTGACACAGGCTGATGGAGACCTGGAACTGAATGCTCCACCCGCTCAGTGTCTTGTTCAATGACATTTCAAAACTTGTAAAAAAATGTATACACACAAACTGTAATTGTACTTACTACTTGGCTTATAATGGGTCTACTCTCAGTTATCCGTTCAATGACACTATGGCTTTGAGGAAAACAGAACAAGAATATCAGCAAATACTTCAATGTCATGATGATTCTGGTGTTTCCTGGTTATTCCTCTGGGATAAAACCAGCTTCTGTGCATCTGCCCTTTTTTCTCTTGAAATAAGGAAAACTAAAAAAAAAAAAAAAAAAAAAAAAAAGAAAGAAAGAAGGAAAACTAGCTTTTCATTGCCTCTATCCTCAGCAGAGCCCAGGGACCATCCCAGCAGGTGGATGGTCTTCCACTGCATGGACTCTGCCCTTCCAGGTGTCAGAGCAGAGACCCGCCCTTCCCAGGCACCTGTGCTTAGGACTGGCTGAGGCTCCCTGTGTCCCATCGATGAGGCTCTAGGTTGTGAGATGCTGTGTGAGAACACAGGCCTGGGAGGGGTTGGCTTGGAATACTTGCTGGGCATCTGAGATTTCAGTTGTGAAGTTAAGGAGAGGGAAAATTTGTGGGCTTGAGGCCAGGAATCCTCTTACGATCCAGTAGAGTATGAGAGATGTTGCATCGTTGCTGGAAAAGGGAGAGCATGTCCCAGAGCAGTTGGGGGAATAGGGTCCATAGATGAGGCTCTGCTACAGCCGACACCACTCAGGGCCCATGAGGCTCTCCTTAAATGGGTTTTCCTGAGCCCACAGTCAGGATTTTGTCTGGCTCACTCTCCATACCTTATTAGAGCTTCTGTGAGGTCAGGCTGTGGGAAGTCCAGATCAGGAACTCCCCCATATGTGCATGTGTCACTGCCCTTGTGAAGCTCTTGATGACTCCAGATTTGAGGCCACCATCACCTGCACAGGAAAGAATAAACACTGGGTGTTCACATGAAATTGGTACCAAGACTCAGACTGAGCCCCTAAGCTTGTGCTTGAGACAGCATGAAGGACTGTCTTCATTTCCAACCTCATTCTCCAGATCCAACTGTGTTATCAGGAACTCTTTTATGATCTCGTGGCTTCATTCTGAGGAGAGGCATTATCATTGTTATAGAGCTGACACAACCAAATGTCACACAGGTCCATGGGCAAATGTAATAACATTCTCTCTAACCCTGTTCTCATCTTATTGATCATTCCCATGTTCCTGTATGGGATCAAACACAGCTCAGATTATGGTTTCTACTGTTACATGTCATACTGAGATCAGAAGACTTCATGCTCTAGATTTTGTGGATGTTTATGAGGTCAATAAAATATATTTTATATATATATATGTGTTTTATAGGTATTGGTCTCCCAATGCAGTAGAATTACTTTGTTTCCGAAAGCAAAATGGCCCCCATAATTGCTGGGTGACAATGACAAAATGGGCTGTGGGTCAGGATGTATGACCCAGGAGAACCAGATGGTCCTTTGTCCAAACCCCTTCATGCCCCGTGTCGCCATCCTGGGCTTTACTGAGAATTTCATGATATTTGAAATCTTAGAGATAGTCAGTTTTTCTCTTTGTCCTGAGATTTGGGAAATGACAACACATATACATTGATGTGAGAGTAGTTGGAATCCCTGTTTTTTTGCACAAAACTTTTGGAACAATGAACATGTAGGTAACGTGCTAAATCACATGAGGTTCATATACCATACATGGATGATGGAGTGTTTGGATTTGTTTCATGTTCTGGAAGGGAGCAGGACAAGGGACAAAGAGGGGTGGGATAGTCAAGGAGATGAGTCATTTCCCTGACCTTGTGTTAGTTACTGGTGAAAGCTGTACTTTGTATATAAACGATTGTCTATAGTTTAACTTAACTATATAAAAATATATTTATATTTATTCTCTCTTGATTATATATACTTACATTTATATATTTGTGTATGTGTATATATATATACAAATACATATATAAACTCTTCTGCCATCTGTGATGATGTGAGTATATCAAGTAATAAAGAGCCACTGACTGCCACTTAGAGTTGCCAAAAAATGTGTTTTCTCTATGATAACAAGTGGAAAGCCATCTACACAAAGACTGAGAAAGACATGGCTTGGAGATGAGGAAAGGGGCTGAAATTCAGGGATGTTTTTGTTGTTGTTGTTGTTGTTGTTTTGTTTTTTTTTTACATTATACTGTGATTGTTGTTGTTGTTTTCTTAATTTTTTAATTTAATTTTATTTTTTCAGTGTTCCAAGACTCATTGTTCATGCTCCACACCCAGTGCTCCATGCAATACGTGCCCTCTTCAATACCCACCACCAGGCTCACCCAACCCTCCGTCTCCAACCCCTCCAAAACCCTCAGTTTGTTTCTCAGAGTCCACAGTCTCTCATGTTTCATTGCCCCTTCCGATTTCCCACAATTCACCCTTCCTTTCCTTCTCCCAATGTCCTCCATGTTTTTTTTATGCTTCACACATAAGTGAAACCATGTGATAACTGACTCTCTCTGCTTGACTTATTTCACTCAGCATAATCTCTTCCAGTCCCATCCATGTCAATGCAAAAGTCGGGTATTCATCCTTGCTGATGCAGGCATAATATTCCATTGTATATATGGACCATATCTTCTTTATTCATTTGTCTGTTGAAGGGTATCTTGGCTCTTTCTGGTTTAGCAATTGTGGCTATTGCTGCTGTGAACATTGGGATACATGTGGCCCTTCTTTTCACTACATCTGTATCATTCTGGTAAATACTCAGTAGTGCAATTGCTGGGTCATAGGGTCGCTCTATTTTAATTCCTCCAGGAATCTCCACACTGTTTTCCAAAGTGGCTGCACCAACTTGCATTCCCACCAACAGTGGAAGACGGTTCCCCTTTCTCCATATCCTCTTCAACACTTGTTGTTTACTGTCTTGTTGATTTTGGCCATTCTAACTGGTGTAAGGTGGTATCTCAATGTGGTTTTGATTTGAATCTCCCTGATGCCTAATGATGATGAGCATTTTTTCATGTGTCTGTTAGCCATTTGTATGTGTTCTTTGGAGAAGTGTCTGTTCATGTCTTCTGCCCATTTTTTGACATGATTATCTGTTTTTTGGGTGTTGAGTTTGAGGAGTTCTTTATGGATCTTAGATATCAGCCCTTTGTCTATAGTGTCATTCGCGAATATCTTCTCCCATTCCGTGGGTTACCTGTTTGTTTTGTTGACTGTTTTCTTTGCTGTGCAGAACCTATTTATCTTCAATAAGTCCCAAAAGTTCATTTTCGCTTTTCTTTCCTTTGCCTTTGCAGACGTGTCTTGAAAGAAGTTACTGTGGCCAATGTCGAAGAGGTTACTGCCTATGTTCTCCTCTAGGATTTGGATAGATTCATGCCTCACATTGAGGTCTTTTATCTATTTTGAGTTTATCTTTGTGTATAGTGTAAGAGAATGGTCAAGTTTCATTCTTCTATATATAGCTGTCCAATTTTCCTGGCACCATTTATTGAAGAGACTGTCTTTTTTCCACTGGATATTTTTCCCTACATTGTCAAAGATTATTTGACCATAGAGTTGCGGGTCCATATCTGGGGTCTCTATTCTGTTCCACTGGTCTATGTGTCTGTTTTTGTGCCAGTACCATGCTGTCTTGGTGATCACAGCCTGGTAGTAACGCTTGACATCAGGCAATGTGATGCCCCCAACGTTGCTTTTCTTCTTCAACATTTCCTTAGCAACTCACGGTCTTTTCTGGTTTCATACAAATTTGAGGATTGTTGGCTCCAGCCCTTTGAAAAAATGCCAGTGGAATTTTGATCGGGATGGCATTGAAAGTATAGATTGCTCTGGGCAGTATAGACATTTTAACAATGTTTATTCTTCCGATTCTTGAGCAAGGAATGCTTTTCCACCTTTTTGTGTCTTCTTCAATTTCTTTCATGAGGGTTCTGTAGTTCCTCGAGTACAGATCCTTTACTCCTTTGGTTTGGTTTATTCCCAGGTACCTTATGGTTCTTGGTGCTATTGTAAACGGAATGGATTCTCTAATTTCCCTTTCCATATTTTCATTGTTAGTGTATAAGAAAGCAACTGATTTCTGTGCATTGATTTTGTATCCTGCCACATTACTGAATTGCTGTATGAGTTCCAGTAGTTTGGGGGTGGAGTCTTTTGGGTTTTCCAAATAAAGTATCATGTCATCTGCAAAGAGAGAGAGTTCGATTCTTCTTTGCCAATTTGAATACCTTTTATTTCTTTTTGTTGTCTGATTGCTGTTGCTAGGACTTCTAGTACTATGTTGAACAAGAGCAGCAGGAGTGGGCATCCTTGTCATGTTCCTGATCTCAAAGGGAAGGCTGTCAGCTTTTCCCCACTGAGAACGATATTCGCTATGGGCTTTTCATAGATAGATTTTATGAAGTTGAGGAATGTTCCTATATTCCTATATTTTGAAGAGTTTCAATCAGGAACGGGTGCCGAATTTTGTCCAATGCTTTTTCTGCATCAGTTGAGAGGACCATGTGATTCTTCTCTCTTGCCTTATTGATTTGTTCTATCACTTTGATTGATTTGCGAATGTTGAACCACACTTGCATCCCAGGGATAAATCCTACCTGTTCGTGGTGAATAATCTTTTTAATGTGCTGTTGGATCCTATTAGCTAAGATCTTGTTGAGAATCTTGGCATTCATTTTCATCAGGGATATTGGTCTGAAATTTTCCTTTTTAATGGGGTCTTTGCCTGGTTTGGGGATTAGGGTAACACTGGATTCATAGAAAGAGTCTGGAAGCTTTTCTTCTGCTTCAGTTTTTGAAACAGTTTCAGGAGAATAAGTATTATTACTTCTTTGACTTTTTGGTAGAATTCCCCAGGGTATCTGTCAGGTCATGGGCTCTTGTTTCTTGGGAGATTTTTGATCACTGCTTCATTCTCGTTACTAGATGTTGGTCTATTCAGGTCGTCAATTTCTTCCTGTTTTAGTCTTGGAAGTTCATATATTTCCATGAATATATCGATTCCTTCTAGGCTGCTTAACTTATTGTCATGTAGCTGTTGATAACAATTTCTGGTGATTGTTACTATTTCCTTGCTGTTATTCGTGATCTTTCCACTTTCATTCATAATTTTATTAATTTGGGTCCTCTTTCCTATCTTTTGGATTAGTTTGGTCAGTGGTTTATCGATCTTATTGATTCTTTAAAAAAAAAAACTGGTTTAGTTGAATGTGTTCTATTGTATCTCTAGTTTCTAACTCATTGATCTCTGCTCTAATCATGATTATTTCTCTAGATGTGCGTGGGGTTGGCTTAATTTGTTGTTGATTTTCCAGTTCTATAAGGTGTAAAGAGAGCTGGTGTATTTGGGATTTTTCAATTTTTTGAGTGAGGCTTGGATGGCTATGTATTTCCCCCTTAGGACTACCTTTGCTGTATCCCATAGGTTTTGGACCAATGTGTCTTCATTCTCATTTATTTCCATGAATTGTTTAAGTTCTTTGATTTCCTGGTTGATCCAAACATTCTTGAGCAGGTTGGTCTTTAGCCTCCAAGTGCTTGAATTCCTTCCAAACTTTTTCTTGTTGTTGAGTTCCAGTTTCAAAGAATTGTGATCTGAGAATATGAGGGAATCTTCTCAATCTTTTGGTATCAGTTGAGTCCTGATTTGTGATCCAGTATGTGGTCTATTCTGGAGAAAGTTCCATTTGTGCTCAAGAAGAATGAGTATTCTGTTGTTTTAGGGTGGAATGTTCTGTATATATCTATGAGGTCCATTGGTCCAACGTGTCATTCAAAGTTTTTGTTTCTTTATTGATTTTCTGTTTGGATGACCTGTCTGTTACTGAGAGTGGCGTGTTAAGATCTCCTACAGTTAATGTATTCATATCATTATCTCTTTATTTTGATTAACAGTTGGCTTATGTAGTTGGCTGCTCCTCTATTGGGAAAATAAATATTTACAATTGTTAGATCTTCTTGGAGGATAGACCCTTTAAGAATGACATAGTGTCCTTCTGTATCTCTCACTGGAGTCTTTAGCTTAAAATCTAATTTATCTGATATGAGAATCACTACCACAGATTTCTTTTGAGGCTCTTTGGCATGAAATATGGTTCTCCATCCTTTCACTTTCAGTCTGAATGTATCTTTAGGTTCCAAATGTGTCTCTTGTAGACAGCGTATGGACGGGTGTTTTATCCATTCTGAAACCCTGTGCCATATTATGGGAATATTTAGGCCATTCACTTTGAGAGTGATTGTTGAAAGAACTTTCTACTGACATCATGTTGCCTCTGAAGTCCTTGTTTCTATAGATTGTCTCTGTAAGTTTCTGTTCTATGTCATTCTTGGGTTCTTTCTTCTTTTATAGAACCCCCCCCCTTAATATTTCTTGTAGTGCCAGCTTGGTCATCACATACTCTTTTAAACTTTGCCAGTCTTGGAAGCTCTTTGTCTCTCCTTCCATTTTGAATGTCAGCCTTGCCGGATAAAGTATTCTTGGCTGCATGTTCTTCTCATTTAATGCCCTGAATATGTCTTGCAAGCCCTTTCTGGCTTGCCACGTTTCTGTGGACAGGTCTGATGTTATTCTGATGGACCTTCCTCTTTATGTAAAGATTCTCTTCCCCCTAGCTGCCCTCAGGACTTCTTGTCTAAAATTATAACTCATGAATCTCACAATGATGTGTCTAGATGATTTTCTAGACTCATTGATCTTGGTGGGTGTCCTTTCTGCCTCTAGAACACGAACACTTGCTCCATTTTCCAGGTTGGGGAAATTTTCATTCAGAATTTGGTCAGCTATATCTTTTAGTCTTTTGTCTTTCTCTACCCCTTCAGGGATTCCAATAATTCTGATATTGTTACGTTTCATGGCATCATTTATTTCCCTAAGTCTGTGCTCATGGTTCCTAAGCAGTTTGTTCCAACCCTCCTCCTGACCTTTCCTCTCAACCATCTTATCCCCTAGATCGCTTATTCTATCCTCTGTGTCTGTAACTCTAGCTGTTAGAATATTTAGATTAGATTGGATCTCATTGATAGAATTTTTAACTTCAGCCATATGGGCTCTCAGTTCCACCCTTAGAGATTCTATATTGTCACTAATATTTTTCTCCAACGTAGCCATTGCCTAGATAATTGTTACCCTGAATTCCCTTTCTGACATACTGTTTATGTCCATATCCAATAATTCTGAGGGAGAGGGCACAGTCTCTGGGTTTTTCCTCTGTTGGGTGTTCCTCCTCCTAGTCCTTCTGATTAGAAGTGTTTGAGGGGGTATATAGCTGAATAGATCAACCACGATCCAGGCAAAGTGCACCCTTGAAAGTTTTGGAGCAATCGGAATTCACCACCAAAAAAGAAAGAAAAAGAGAAAGAGAGAGAGAAAGAGAGAAAAAAAAGAGAGAAATTCCACCCAAAATAAGTCCTAAAAGTAAGATTTATAAGATATATAAACAAACACGAAGGAACGAAAAGACCGATAAAAGTAAATGACAAAAAAAAAAAAAAAAAAAAAGGAGCCCAACGAAAATGTACCCCAGGAATAAGATTTATATAGTACCAGAACAAAAACAAATACACAGAAACACTGACAGAAGAATAAGATGGAAAGGTGGTTATAAATCCTTGATGTGGGCGAGGAAGGTTATTTCGGATCTTCCTGGGTGTATGGTTGTTTTAAGCCTCTAGTTGTAATGTTAAGTAGTTTAAAAAAATTAAAAGAACCAGAATCCTGAGAACAAAAAACAAAACAAAACAAAACAAAACAAAAAATTTGTATCTATTAAATATATAGGCTTTAGGTCAATACCGGGGGCTTAATATATTTTGCTCCCCTGATGTTGGGGTTTTACAGTTTTATGGGGACCCTGTGGTTGTCCTCTTGCTTTTGGTTGTCTTCTAAGGGAGGGGCCTGCTGCATTGTTTTCCAGTCAATCTTGCTTGGGTTGTGTTGCCCTGGCAGCTCTCAAGGGGCTGGGCTCTGTGGAAACCGGTTTTTCAGGATTTTGCTCTCTGGAGGTTCTTTTGTGGCTTTTTGTGGCTTTTCAGAGGGTCAGAGCAAAGAATCTGCCTGTACCCAGACCTCCACTTGAGAGAGTAGCCTCAGTCTGCTCCCCTTCTGGGTGGTCCAGAACACACAGGCCCTCCCTCTGCAAACTCTGTTCACACTGCAGCCTCCCACAGGCAGTGCACACCCCCGGCCACCATCCCAGTGGTCACCCAAGGACCCCGCTTGTCTCTGCACCCCCGTGACCACTAAAACTGCAGGCGCTGCCATTGCTGAAACTGCTCTCTGGGGCCCAGGCCCACGCCGGGTGCTCTCAGACCTCTCAGGTCTCACAGGCTGTGGAGGGATTCAGTCCCAAGATCGCTCCATGTTCTCTGAGGCATGGGCTGGGAGTGCTCTGACCCCTCCGTGGTACACGGAGGGCCGAGGTCCTAAAGAAACCACTGGCTGGCACCCACACCAGGCTCTCTTAGGCGCTTGCGGGAGTGCGCCCAGCCTGAGTGGTGGTGGAAGCTGAGGAAAGCTGTAGGCTCATGGACCATGGACTGGACCCCCTGTTGGTCTCTCTCTGATGCCGGTGTTTGCCCGTGGTGGTGTCTTTCCTGGGAATGTGGGCTTAGGCCCGTGCCCATTGCAAGGTTTCAGCGGCGGGGAAAAGGATAAAGGAGAGACTCAGAGGTGGCAAGTGGTTCGAGTAGGCTTTAATGGAGGCGCTCTCGGATGAGGTTCCCTGGTCTGCCAGGAAAATGGAGGGCCGAGGAAGTTGCACGCCGGGATAGGGAAGTGGGGTTTTTATTTGGGACGGGGTGGGTAGGACAGGGTTATTTCCTTATATGGCAGGGTTCCAGCGCAGCTCAAGTGGAGAGTCCTGAGGCGCCATGTTGTCTAGCGTGGCAGACAGTTTGTGGAGTCTCCCGCAGTCTTGGGTCCGCCAACCCAACACCCATGACCACCCGATTCCACTAGTTGCCTTTAAGATCTTTTGCTCTTTCTGAGTGTTTTTAATCAAACTCCAAGTTAATGCTGGTCCCCAATCACAGGGCACTTTCACATTAGGTTATTACTTTCCTTGGGTCACTTCTGGTGGCTCTTGCCCCCTTCTGTTTATCCTCCTATATCAGTCCAAGTGCTCCCACCCACTTTACCACTCCACTACTGTCTTCTGCCCCTGCAGAGATCCAGAAATGTATAATCTTATATCTCAGGCTGATTTCATGGGTGTTCAGAGTGTTACGGTAGATATTTAGCTCCCTTTAGGGAACCAGTTGAAACAGGTGTCCTACTTCTCTGCCATCTTGCCTCTTCTCTATCGAAATTCAGGGTTTTGAAGTAATAGGAAAAGAGGGAAGTTGGGGGTCAGAGAGCAAGGGACAGGGCTGTATGGTGGGTGGGGCCAGAGAATAAAGGTCACTTTGGCGGGGGAGCGGTTTGTGTTTTCTGCCAAGAGCAATGGGAGTGTCACTACAGGGAGTACCTGCCTGAGCTCAATGAGGAAGATCCCTTTGCCTGCCCTTAGGACAGAGTGTCTGAGGGAAGATGGCAAATCCTCATCACAGGAATTAACTAGAAGGCCCTTGAATCTAGATATTTGGAGAACATTTGCACAGTGAAAGCTGAGCTGGATTCACGGGGCACTGAGGAAAGGAAGGTTTATGGAAACAACTGCTCAGACATTGAACACATCTGGAAAACTCTAACATCTCACATTTAACTTCTACTAAACTAAGATGAAGCATCAAAAAATATAGGTAGGGTTTTTTTAATATAAAGAAATTTTATGACACCTAAGACAAACTCCTGCCAAGAAATGTGTGACATAGATAAATAGAACGTTTAAACTTGGGAATATTAACTTAATTCTTAAAATTTACATATATATTACACTCTTTTATTTTTATTTTATTTTTTATTGTGTTATGTTAGTCATCATAAAATACATCATTAGTTTTTTTTTAAGATTTTATTTATTTATTTGACAGAGAGAGAGAGAGAGAGATCACAAGTAGGCAGAGACGCATGCAGAGAGAGAGGGGGAAGCAGGCTCCCTGCTGAGCAGAAAGCCTGATGCACTGCTTGATCCCAGGACCCTGAGATCATGACCTGCACCGAAGGCAGAGGCTTTAACCCACTGAGCCACCCATGCGCCCCACATCATTAGTTTTTGATGCAGTGGTGGTATATATTACACTCTTGATGGGTAAATGTGAAGCCAACAAAAGCCATTATTTGTATTTATTTTTTTACCCATCATTAAATCAAATGTAATTGCCACCAACACTTTCAATGCAATGTTTTGAAATTTTTGTTGCATTGTCCTCTTCGGAATATGACACTGAGTGAGAGTATTCCTACGATATCCCCTGTCTATGCCTTTCCTAGAAGCAGCCCATACAGCTTCTTCAAAGCAGCTCAGGTGTCCCCCGCTCTGTGACTCCTGACCTGATGCACACCTGGGCCATTCAGCATTATCTAGAATGTCTTCTAATTATATATGCACATATTTACACATCCCAGGACCATCCTCCTGGAGCGAGAACTTACAGGAAGCCAGCACAAGCATCAGAATCATACTACAAGTATCCGCAACTGTTGAAAGTTCTCTTTACACCACTTAGCTTTTATGAAACATTTACATATCTGTTTTTACTGATAAAAGAAATCTGAAGAGGATTTTCAGTTTTATATTAAAAAAGAAAGAAAGAAAAGCCAAACTAACATTCAGCATTTGTTTTTCAGGAAGACTCTACAAGAGAGTGCACCACTCAGAAAGCAGGAGGGGCACCATCCAGCTCCTTCCTGGGAACTACACACAGTATCTCAGTATCGGGACATCAGCACTTTGAACTGTGTACGTTATCATATTTGCTTTTTCTTCATTTATTTTGCATGTCTGACAGCAAAATGCGTCCTTAGGTATAGAGAAGTCTAGGAAAAACTTTTTTGAGTCTGGAAACATACAAAAGTTTGTGCATATAAATTAATGTTAATTGCTTCTTTGTCTTATGCCATTGTGTCTTACTAAAGACCCTTAGGAATGATGTACTTTCAGATAGCATGATAAATGTACTAAGATTTGGAAGATGGATGTTTGTATAGACAGGGAATTGAAGAGCTGCCCAAATCAGCGGGGTGTTCAGGGCTTTGGGACACAGGGACTGCTGCACCCTGTGACCAGCAGGTGGTGCTGTGGGACCGCCCTGTGATCCCTACAAGGCTGCTCAGTGAGGAACATTCACTCAAGAGAAATGACCTAGGGACCTAGCCCTGTCCTCCTTGATGGGAACTCAGCAGCTGTGTCTTTTCTGATCTGGCAGAGTCCCCTAAGCAGGGAGCTGTGTGTGGTCCCAGCAGATGCTTCCTCCCTGGGCTCTCCCCGGGAGGTGAAACCAAATACCATCCTCCTCAGTGTGTGGTATGTGCTGAGCTCCAGCACCAGGACTTAGGGAGGGGCTGGGCAGTCACTGGGTGGACCCCATTTGCATGGACAGCCCCTCCTGTGGCAGGGGTTGGAGAAGAAAAGGAAGACGGGGGTGGCCCAACCCATTGTGTGGACCAGAGTCTGTGTCACCATGGCCTGGATTCCTGTCCTCCTCATGCTCCTGTCTCACTGCACAGGTAGGGAAAGGGCTCAGGGACACAGGGGGCCCCAAATGACTCTTCCCTAGCTCAGCATTTTGAGATGTTTTTTCCACCTATACTTATGAGTGTCTGTATTTTTGAGTGTTTTTTCCACCTATACCACCCATGAGTGTCTGTATTTGCAGGTTCCCTGTCCCAGCCTGTGGTGACTCAGCCTCCTTACTTCTCTGCATCTCCGGGAACAACAGCCAGACTCACCTGCACCCTGAACAGGGACATCAGTGTTGGTGGGAAAAACATGTTCTGGTACCAGCAGAAGCCGGGGAGCCCTTCCCAGTTTTTCCTGTACTATTACTCAGACTCAGACAAGCAGCTGGGACCTGGGGTCCCCAGTCGGGTCTCAGGATCCAAAGATGCCTCCACTAATATGGCAATTTTGCACATCTCTGGGCTCCAGCCTGAGGACGAGGCTGACTATTACTGTGCAATCTGGCACAGTAATGCTGGTCACAGTGATACACACAGATGGGGAAGTGGGACAAATACCTCAGCCTGCTCAGACCCTTATAATCTGACTCTTTTCCAATTTAAAATAACTAGAGTACACATTGGCCGTACTTGGAAGTAGCTTCTAGATCACAATATCCTTCCTTCCACTTTCCTTTGCAACCTAAGTGATCTCTCAGGGGGAAAAAAAAGACAACATAAAACTCATGGACCCGTGGTAATGGGGAAACTTTGTTGATCCAAATGTAAAAATCAGAGCCTGTTGAATTGTCATTTTTTTCTCTCTTTATAAAGACACACAAACTTTCCTTAGTTTTTTTTCTTGGTCAGAGCCTGCACACCATCCAAGCAGGTGGACAGTCCTCCAGAGCATGGACCCTGTTCTTCCAGGGCTCAGAGAAAAGACCCTCCTTCCCTCCAGGCTCTGGTGCTCAGGGCTGGCTGAGCACCTCGGTGTCTCAGGAACAAGGAATTAAGATTTGTGCTGAGAGAGGACCATAACAGGAGGCATTCCAGGCACACAGCTGGCCTGGCACAGGGGCTGGGTTCTATCATTTCGGCTGTGATGTCAGGAGAGGGTAGTTAGTCATGGGAGGAACTTTGAGTGTCAGTTAGCAGACCTCTCAGTGGGGCTTGTGGGGGTAAGAGGAAGGCTCTAACATTGCTATAAAATATTGAGCTTGCTCTAGGGAAGGTGGGTGAAATACATCCCTCAGATGTGAGGGACACACAGCCGACACTGTCAGGGTGATAGATTTCCTGAGCCCACAGGCACTGACTGTGTCCTCCTCCTCTTTCCTGCCACAATAGGGCTTGTCAGGGATCCACGCAGTATGGTGGCAACGTGGCACCATGAACAAGATCACCCAGACCTGTGCACAAGGATGTCCACCCCATGAGCCTTTCCAGAAATATGTCCTGCTGTTTGTGACAACGTGAATGGAGCTGCAGGACATTACCCTAATGTAATAAGGCCAACAGGGAAATAAGGCCAACAGGGAAAGACGAATGATGTTTTTCCTTATTTATATGTGGAATATACAGGAAAAAAAGAATAATAAAAAAATTGCTGCATATTTTTAGTAATGAGGATGACTTAGAAATAGGGTAACACAGATAAGAATGTAAAGGATATTTATATGTGTACAGCTTCTTAAATACAATTTTATTTTCAACTAATAATTTATAATTATTATACTATACACAACAGAAAAATTACTATTTCAATCACTGTTGAATGTGCAATTCAGAGATATCCCAATGTTGTGTACTCATCACAGCTGGCCGTTTCTAGAATTTTTCATCATCCCAAGCAGTAACTGTGTACCTGATAGGGGGATGGGTAACCAGGATTTGGCAGAGGAGCCAGGGCTCCAGGAGCCCATGCCAATGCAGGAAGCAGCAGAGAGCAGAGGGCAGCATTGATGGGGGCTCTTGGCAGATGTGGCCTGTCCCAGGTGAGAGCATTCTTTGGGCTGTGCTTCCTACCCCAGATTGACCATGTGGATGCACTGTGCCTGCCATGGCATGGGTATCAATGTGCCCATTGCAGGGTGTTCAGTCATGCCAGTGTTGTCTCCCAAAGTGTGCCAGGAAGCATTAGTGAGAACACAAGGATCTCATTTGGGGCATCTGCCATATGAATCATGTATATTCCTATCTGAATTGCCTCCAAAATCCATGCCTTCTCTATTCCAGAGACCTCGTGAAGGCCCTGTTTTCAGCCAATGTCCTCCCTGCTGGTCGAAGGGAACCTGTATTTATTCTGTTTTTTTTTTTTTTTTTTAAATTCTGTGGAATCGATCTGTGTGTCACTAGGCCAATATGATACTGTTTTCATTGCTATAGCGCTGTAATATAATTTGAAAGCAGGAAGTATGGTGTGTCCAGCATTGTTCTTTCTCAAGATTGCTTGGGCAATTTGAGGTCTTTTCTGGCTCTATACAAAACTCAGGATTTTTTTTCTACTCCTGAGAATAATGTCATTGGAATTTCCATAGAAAATGCATTGAATGTATAGATTACTTTGGGTAACAGGGACATTTTAATGTTATTTTTTTGTGGAGAGCACTGGATTTAGGAATTACTTGGAGATTGGGTGTCAGGTGTAAGGATGTTTCTAAGATTACACCCATGTCTGTGGTTAAGAATTTGAATTGATGATGGTCAGAATGAAGCTTGAGATAGATATTTTAGCCATAAGTTAGAGAGGTGGATATTTGCATTTTTTCATTTGCTGATTTATTTTAATCCATAAGTATTTACTGAACACAAGCTAAGTATCAGCAAGCTCCAGATACTTAGTGCTGCAAGAAGAAAAACAAAATTGTGAAGATAATGGGCACATATTCGATTTTTATCTGACTCACTATGAAAGACAGTGATCAGATATTTTATGTGAAGTTCAGAGGGACCCATTAAGCATTTGTAGGAATAGGGTGCAGGCATCTCACTTGTGGGCTCAGAAGCAGAGCCTGGGGCGTCTCCATCATGGCCAGGACCCTTATCACCCTCCTCACTCTCTGCTCAGGTGACTGGCTCTGGGAAGTAGGGGGAGTGATTATGGGGAGCCCCAGGCTATTTCTTGCTTCTTTTTGAGAACCCCTTTTGGACAGTCACCAGAGACTCACCTGTGTGTGACCCCACTGCTCTGTTGCAGGGTCCTGGGCACAGTCTGCATTGACACAGGAGCCTCCATGTCAGGGTCTGTGGGACAGAAGGTCTCCCTCACCTGCACTGGAAACAGCAACAATGTTGGAGCACGTTATGTGGGCTGGTACCAACAGACTTCTCACAGTGCCCCCAAAACTGTGATGCTCGGAACCACTAGGCCCTCAGGGATCCAGGTAGGTTCTCTGGCTCCCGCTCTGGGAACACAGCTTCTCTGACCATCTCTGGCCTGCAGCTTGAGGACAAGGCTGATTATTACCACTCAGCGTGGGACAACAGCATCAACAAGGACACAGTGCTGCAGGCCCATAAGGACCCAAGATAAAAACCTGCCCCTGTTCCACACGGTCACACCCATGACTGTGTGTGACAAATAGGGAGACTGTGGAGAGCCTGGAGGGTCTGAGTGTCTGACTGTCTGAGCACAGAACAACTTTACAGGCAGAGTGACAGTAGCTTCTTGTGCTATTTTTTTTTCTAAAACAACAACAAAAAAGTGTATTATTATTTGCATGACATGAAGTTCACTGATTTAAAGGGTATAGTTCAGGGGCGCCTGAATGGCTCAGTGGGTTGAAGCCTCTGCCTTCGGCTCAGGTCATGATCTCGAGGTCCTGGGATTGAGCCCCCATCGGGCTCTCTGCTCGGCGAGAGCCTGCTTCCCCCTCTCTCTCTGCTTGCCTCTCTGTCTGCTTGTGACCTCTCTCTCTGTCAAATAAATAAATAAAAATCTTAAAAAAAAATAAAGGGTACAGTTCAGTGGTCTGTAGTATATTTAACTGAGTTGAGCAACTACCATCAGGATTAAATTTATATTTCCATCACCTGCAGAGAAACCCCTGACCCACCAGCAGTCAGGCCAGTGACCCCACTGTGCTCAGCCCTCTATGGCCCCAAATTCCCTCCTGTCTGCATTATGTTCCCTACTGTGCGCATTTCACAGGGACTGAACCCCAGAACGTCTCGTTGTATGTGCTCCATTCACTGGCATGAGGAGCGTGTGCATTGCTGTGGTGACATCACCACTATCTGTAAATCGCTTCATGTATGTACACGTTACCCTTGTGTGGAGGCCACTTTAATCTATTTGTACAGTCCTAATTTTAATGCATGGGATATTGAAATGTTCATGATTTATTCTTCCATAGTGGTTTATAAAATAATTAAGGATTGGAATATTTTTTATTTTTATTTTCCAGTATCAAATATCCCTTATCAATTTTTTTACGTTTGTTCAAAATAAATAATTCAGGCAGTGGTTTTTATTCTATTATGAAAAATAATATTATGTGTTACTTAGATATTTTTTCTAGTTTTTCTCTCATTAATTTTTTTTTTTTTTTTTTACTTATGGTGGGAAGTGGGCTATTTCTCCTTTCCCTTTTCCCTACTCCCCAGTGCCTGGCAGACACTAAATGTCTCCTATCACTTCTTTTCCCATCACTGTGGTGTTTTCAGGGCTCCCCACCTAAGGTTCTCACCCATTCTGTGGTCAGAGCCCAGGTCTCCTCCTCGCTGTCCTATGTCTTCACACACAGGGAACTTTCTCCTCTAATGGTGGTTCAGGCCTGTTGCTAGCTTCCCCTTCTGTCTCCCACAGACTTCTGGAACTGACTTTTTTTTCCCCTGAAGATCATGACTTAATGGAGTTAGCATGGGAGCGAGGCCACCAAGGTCTCTGGTCTGTTTGGGCATTTATGTATTCATTTGTTTTCATTAACAGGATGGGAGAAGTTGGTGTATGAACTATCTCATGTGTTAATATGGTGTGAGTCCTATGTAGTTTCCTCTGTCTTTCTAATTGTGAAGGTGTTTTGAAGAGGTATAATTTCTGTGCAGTGCAAGCATATTGCATATATTTATTAAAAAGTATTTACAATTATAAATACTTTTGGAAAGGATTTTTCTTCCCTAATACCCTGAAAGGAGTTGGATCATCTCAAAGAGTGTATATTGAATTTGTAGCCCTTAGAGCCAAGGAATGTAACCTTATTGGAAAATGGGGTTGTCCTAGATGTAATTATGAAAGATGAGGCAATAACGGGGTGGGGTGACCTCCTAATCTGAGATGACTGGTGTGAGTGTAATAAGACAACCAGATGGAGACCAGGAGGGCACCATGGGGAGGTGGAGGCAGAGACTGTGGCCCTGGAGCTATACACAGAGAATGCCAAAAATTGCCCTCAAACCTCCAATGGTTAGAGAGAGGCAAAGAGGATTCCTCTGTAGGTTTTAGAGAGAGCATAGTCAAGCCCTGCAAACTGCGGGATGATGTGAGAACAGCAAAAATACATTTCTACTGTTTGAACCTACCTAGTCTGTGGTACTTTCTTATGGCAGCCATAGAAGAATAACATACCTAAAAATCAACATGTATAAATATGGGAAATGTCACTAGTAACTGGAGAAATGCAACTTAACAATGAAATTATTTCTCAGTTATAAAATTGGTAAATATTAAGATTGAGTTTGCCCTCTGTAATATGTGCGCTGAAATGGGAACTCTCACACACTGATGGTGAGAGTGTAAATTGATGAACCAATTTTGTGACATAAATTTTAAATTTTTATCAAATGTTATATATATATACATGTATATGGTTCACATCAGTGTTACATTTTTGGAAGTCAATTATTCCTGAAAATTATCTAATTAAAACACTAAAAAATGGATATATGGGCATATTCAGTTCAGATATGTTACAATAATAATTAAGAGCAACATGGATATTTCTCCATGGAAAAGTGGTCAAATTATGGTAAATTATCCCATGAAATAATGAAGAAGTATGAAACAAAATTAGAGACATCTCCATGCTTCTCAAATGAATATCATGGATGATATTTTATATATAAAAGACAGTCATTGAGCACAGGAACAACGCAAGAAGCAAGATTGTGTTATGTTTTATGCATATGTATATGTATATATATTTAACATATATGCATATATACATGCATATTTAATATATATTTTATACATATTTAATATGCATGCATATATACATGCATATATACATGTGTATGTATATATATGTGTATATATATAAATTAAAATTACTAGAGCACATTCTTTTTTTAAATTTAATTTTATTTTTTCAGTATTCCAAGATTCATTGTTCATTCACCACACCCAGTGCTCCATGCAATATGTGCCCTCCTCAATACCCATCACCAGGCTCAGCCAACCCCCCACTCCCATCCCCTCCAAAACCCTCAGTTTGTTTCTCAGAGTCCACAGTTTCTTATGTTCCACCTCCCCCCCAATTTCTCCCAATTCACCCTATCTTTCATTCTCCCAATGTCTTCCATGTTTTCCTTATGCTCCACACGTAAGTGAAACCATATG
>CM052889.1:58884654-58918529 GCA_028534135.1 Potos flavus | reverse complement strand
TGATTGGGGCATTTAGCCCATTTACATTCAGGGTAACTATTTAAAGATATGAATTTAGTGCCACTGTATTGTACGTAAGGTGACTATTACTGTGTATTGTCCCTGTTCCTTTCTGGTCTGTTACTTTTGGGCTCTCTCTTTGCTTAGAGGACCCCTTTCAATATTTCCTGTAGGTCTGGTTTGGTTTCCCAAATTCTTTTAGTTTCTGTGTGTCCTGGAAGTTTTTTATCTCTCTTTCTATTTTCAATGATAGCCTAGTTGGCTATAGTATTCTTGGCTGCATATTTTTCTCATTTAGTGCTCTGAATATAACATGTCAGGCCTTCCTGGCCTGCCAAGTCTCTGTGTATAGGTCTGCTGCCAATCTAGTATTTCGGCCATCGTAGGTTACAGACCTCTTGTCCAGAGCTGCTTTCAGGTTTTGTTTGTCTCTGAGACTTGTAATTTTTACTATTAGATGACAGGGTGTTGACCTATTTTTATTGATTTGAAGGGGTTTCTCTGTGCCTCCTGGATTTTCATGCTTGTTTCCTTCCCCAAATTAGGGAAGTTCTCTGATATAATTTGCTCCAGTATACCTTCTGCCCCTTTCTCTCTTTCTTCTTCTCCTAGGATCCCAATTATTCTAATATCTTTTCATCTTATGGTATCACTTACCTCTCAAAATCACCACTCATGATCCAGTAGTTGTTTATCTCTCTTTTTCTCAGCTTTATTCTACATCATTTGGTCTTCTACATCACTAATTCTCTCTTCTGCCTCATTTATTCTAGCAGTAACAGCCTCCACTTTTTATTGCACCTCATTATTCCCCAGGGAATCCGTCAGGTCCTGGACTCTTGCTTTTTGGGAGGTTTTTGATCACTGCTTCAACCTGTTACTAGATATTGGTCTATTCAGGTTGTCAATTTCTTCCTGTTTCAATCTTGGAAGTTTATAGGTTTCCAGGAATGCATCCAGTTCTTCTAGCTTATTTAATTTATTGGCATATACCTGTTTTTTGTTTTTTGTTTTTGTTTTTGTTTTTTTTTTTTTGGCATATACCTGTTGATAGTAATTTCTGATGATTAAGTTTCTATTTCCTTTGGATTAGTCGTGATCTCTCCCCTTTCATTCATAATTTTTTTAATTTGGGTCCTCTCTCTTTTCTTTTGAATTAGTTTGGTCAGTGAATTAATTATCTTTTTGGTTCTTTCAAAAACCAACTTCTGGATTCATTGATGCGTTCTATTGTTTCTCTAGTTTCTAAGTCATTGATCTCTGCTCTAATCTAGATTATTTCCCTTCTTGTGCATGGGGTTGGCTTAATTTGTTGTTGATTGTCCAGTTCTTTAAGGTGTAAAGAGAGCTGGTGTATTCGGGATTTTTCAATTTTTTTTGAGTGAGGCTTGGATGGCTATGTATTTTCCCCTTAGGACTGCCTTTGCCGTGTCCCATAGGTTTTGGACCGATGTGTCTTCATTCTCATTGCTCTCCATGAATTGTTTAAGCCCTTCTTTGATTTCCTGGTTGATTCAAACATTCTTCGGCAGGTTGGTCTTTAGCTTCCAAATGTTTGAATTCCTTCCAAACTTTTTCTGGTGGTTGAGTTCCAGTTTCAAAGCATTGTGGTCTGAGAATAAGCAGGGAATCATCGCAATATTTTGGTATCGATTGAGTCCTGATTTGTGCCCCAGTATGTGGTCTATTCTGGAGAAAGTTCCATGTGCGCTTGAGAAGAATGTGTATTCTGTTGTTTTAGGGTGGAATGTTCTGTATATATCTATGAGGTCCATTTGGTCCCATGTGTCATTGAAAGCTCTTGTTTCTTTATTGATTTTCTGTTTAGATGATCTGCCTGTTACTGAGTGGCGTGTTAAGATCTCCTATAATTAATGTATTCATATCAATATGACTCTTTATTTTGATTAATAATTGGCTTATGTAGTTGGCTGCTCCTATATTGGGGGCATAAATGTTTACAATTGTTAGATATTCTTGGAGGACTGACCCTTTAAGAATGATGTAGTGTCCTTCTGTATCTTTGACTATAGTCTTTAGCTTAAAATCTAATTGATCTGATATGAGAATCACTGCCCCACCTTTCTTTTGAGGCTCATTGGCATGAAAGACGATCCTCCATCCCTTCATTTTCAGTCTGGATGTATCTTTAGGTTCCAAATGTGTCTTTTGTAGACAGCATATGGATGGAATTCTGTCGTTTTATCCAGTCTGCAACCCTGTGCCATATTATGGGAGCATTTAGGCCATTCATGTTGAGAGTGATTATTGAAAGATAAGTTTTTATTGACATCATGTTGCTTGTGAAATCTTTGTTTCAATAGATTGTAAGTTTCTGTTCTATGTCACTCTTGGGTTCTTTCTACTTTTATAGACCCCCCCCCTTTAATATTTCTTGTAGTGCCAGCTTGGTGGTCACATACCCTTTTAATCCTTGCCAGTCTTGTAAGCTCTTTATCTCTCCATCCATCTTGAATATCAGCCTTGCTGGATAAAGTATTCTTGGCTGCATGTTCTTCTCACTTAGTGCCCTGAATATGTCTTGCCAGCCCTTTTTGGCTTGCCATGTTTCTGTGGACAGGTATGATGTTATTGTGATGGGTCTTCCTCTGTACACAAGGGATCTCTTCCCCCTAGTTGCCCTCAGGACTTCTTGTCTAAAATTATAATTTGCAAGGCACCTGGGTTGCTCGGTGGGTTAAAGCCTTTGCCTTCGGCTCAGGTCACGACCTCAGGGTCCTGGGATCGAGCCCCAAATTGGGCTCTCTGATCAGCAGGGAGCCTGCTTCCCCGTCTCCCTCTGCCTACTTCTCTGCCTACTTGTGATCTCTCTCCTTTCTATCAAATAAATAAATAAAATCTTTTAAAAAATAAAAAAATAAAATTTTAATTTGCAAATTTCCCACTGATATTTCTAGATGATTTTCTAGACTTGTTGATCTCAGGGGGTGTCCTTTCTGCCTTAGGACATGAACACTTGTTCCCTTCCCCAGATTGGGGAAATTTTCATCTAGAATTGATCAGCTGTATCTTCTAGTATTCTGTCTTTCTCCACCCCCTCAGGGATTCCAATAATTCTGACATTGGGACATTTCATGGCATCATTTATTTCCCTAAGTCTGTTCTTATGGTTCCTAAGAAGTTTGTTCCAGCCCTCCTCCTTTATTGCACCTCATTAATAGCTTTTTGGATTTCGGATTTCAACTTGATTAGATTTTAGTTCTTTTATTTCCCCAGAAAGGGATTGTATTTCTTCAGAAAGGGATTCTCTGGTATCTTCTAGCTTTTTTTCAAGCCCAATTAGCATCTTTATAATTGTCATTCTGAATTCTAGTTTTGACATTTTAATAATGTCCATATTGATTAGTTCCCTAACAGTCGGTACTGCCTCTTGTTCTTTTTTTTTGAGGTGAGTTTTTCCTCCTTGTCTTTTTATCCAATTAAGAATAGATGAATGAGAGAAAAATGTTAAAAGGACAACAAGCACCCCAGAAAAATATACACTAAACAAATCAGAAGAGACCCAAAACTGGGGTGAAAAGGGTAAAAAAAAAAAAATATATATATATATATGTATAGATATATAGATCTATAGATCTATATATATCTATATAGATCTATATATCTATAGATCTATATCTCTATAGAGATATAGATCTATAGATATATAGATTTATATATATATTATATATATAATATATATAATATTATAATATTATATATATAATAAAAAAATATTATATATATAATCACTCTGGTGAATAGAACAGAACCACACACTTGATTTTTGATTTTTGATATATTAATATTAACATATTAATATATTAATCTGTTAAAAGAAATTGCCTCCCAAAATTTTAGGGAAATATAGATAGATAGATAGATAGATAGATAGTTAGATGATGAATGTATGGAATATGACATTTACATTTACAGGATGAAAATTAAAGAAAGATTTTTGAAAAGGAATTTATAAGATAAGAAGTTGGTTAAAAAAGAAAAAAAGAGAGAGAGGGAGAGAGAGAATATGATCAGACTGGAGATTAGAACAAAGCCATAAGCTAGATTTAGGGTATATTTTGGTCTGTTAGAAGATGCTGTTTTCCAAAATAAAGAAAAAAAACCTGATATGTATACAAAAGAAATAAGGTTAAATACAATGAAGGGGTAGAATATGACTATAACAATGAAATTTAAAAAATAATTTTAAAAAGGTATTGATAAGATAAAATAGTTAAAATAACTTAAAACAGAAAAGAGGAAAATTAAAAAAGAGAAAGAGAAAAAAATGATGGAAATTTTTTAAAAATTAACTTTTTAAAAAAAAAGATTATTTATTTATTTGTTTGTTTATTTATTTATTTATTTGATGGAGATAGAGAGAGATCCCAAGTAGGCAGAGAGGCAGACAAAGAGAGAGAGGGAAGCAGGCTCCCTGCTGAGCAGAGAGCCCCATGCAGGGCTCAATCCCAGGACCCCGAGATCATGACCTGAGCCAAAGGCAGAGGCTTTAATCCACTGAGCCACCCAGGTGCCCTAAAAAATTAACTTTTTAAGACTAAAGAATTATGGGGGGAAAGTCATGAATTATATGTGCTATCTTTCCCTAGCATTGGCGTTTTGCAATTCTCATTGATCTGTAAATGTGGTCTTGGCTTGATGTTCTTGGAATTGCACCACCCTTGCCAGGGCCAGGCTAAGTAATCTGGTCATGTTTTTTCTTGGTAGCTTTTGTTCCCTGAAAGTTTTCCTTACAGCTTTGAAGGTTGAGAATGAAAATGTTGTCTTCCCAATCTCCAGCACTGGATGAGCCAATAGCTCAGAGAAAAGCAGTCCATCATGCCTGCCTCCTTCATCTCCAGCTGCACTCTGAGCTTACCCAGCCTGTGACTGGGCCTTCCCATCTGTCAGATGACCCTGTCTGGAGTGGGCCTTCCCATCTGTCAGATGACCCTGTCTGGAGTATCCAAACCCAGAAGATTCCTGCAGTGCACTCCTGAGCTACTCTTCCCGGTGGAGGAAGGGGGGTGTCTCTCCAGATAGGCCACTTGTGGGTAACTGTTCGAAGAGTAGTGGCCTGACTTTGCCTTGGATCACAGTTTATGGCAACCCTAAGATGAGAGGACCCTCCTTGGCTCCATCTTTGCAGCCGCCATCCCTGCTCTGATACCTGAGAGCTCTCCCACACTCAGGCACCTCCAGTCTTTCTGTGACCCCGAGGGTTTTGAGCCCACAGAATGAAATGAGCCCACACTGACCCAGCAAGGATTCCACCCCCTGCTCAGCCACTGGAGCCACATTCCTCAATGGAGCAGACTTTTAAAAATTCTGATTTTGTACTCCACTGCTCTGTCACTTGCTTGGACCCCTCCCACCATGGTCTATCTTCCCATATATCTCCTCAGATTCATCTCTCTGCATATCCTACCTTCCAGAAAGTAGTCACTTTTCTGTTCATAGAATTGCTGCTATTCTTCTCTTTGATCTCCCATTGAGTTTGTAGGTGTTCAGAGTGGTTTGATAACTATATAGCTGAATTCCTGAGACCAGACGAAATCTAGGTCTCCTACTCCTCTGCCATCCTGCTCCTCCTACTCTTCTGGTTTTTTAATAAATGAAACATTTTGGGGGTCTCTGAACCTTCATGGGGCCTCAGCACGTCCCTGTTCTGATTGATGGATATGTCAGTTCTCTTTGCATTTATTATCATTATTTGCTGAACTTTAACCAGATAACTCAATTTGTTTATATTCTGATATTTGTGGGGATTATGGGAAATGTGCCAAAATACAAATTAGAAAAGGTGAAACCAAAACAAAATTTCTGTCCAGAAAGAATCCTGCATGTGAATGTTTATAAAAGATTTATTCATAATCGCCACAAGTGAAAGCAATCAGAAGTGTACATGGATTTTTATAATAATCCCTAAGACTGATGTAGTAAAGATGTCCCCCAATAAGTTATACATTTGTACACTGGGATATTAGTCAGTGTTCTACCCCATGATCCAGCTTGCACTACTAGGTATTTACCCAAAGGATATACAAAAATTATTTGAAGGGGCACATACACCCAATGTTTAGAGCAATATTATCAACAATAGCCAAACTATGGAAAGAGCCCAAATGTCCATCGACTGATGAATGGATAAAGAAGATTTGGTATATATATATATATATATATATATATATATATATATATATATATAATGGTTTATTGTTCAGGCATCAAAAAGAATGAAAGCTTGCCATTTGCAACAATGTGGAAGGAGCTAGCATGTATTATGCTAAGCAAGATAAGTCAGTAAGAGAAAGACAAAATCTGTATGATTTCACTCATAAGTGGAATTAAAGAAATGAACAGGTGATCATATGAGAAGGAAAAAAAGGGAGGGAAAGGGAAGCAAAACATAAGAGTATCTAAACTATTGAGAATAAACAAGGCTGATTGAAGGAGGTGGGTCGGGGATGGGCTAAAAGGGTGATGGGTGTTAAGGAGGGGACTTGTGGTGATCACTGTTATATGTAAGAAACGAATCACTAAATTCTACACCTGAAACCAATTTTACCATATATTTTAATGATAAATTAAATAAGCAAATTGAAAAGAGAAAAAAACACAAAACAAAAACAAACAAAAAATAAATAAAACAGGGGAGCCTGAGTGGCTCAGTGGGTTAAAGCCTCTGCCTTCGGCTTAGGTTATGATCTCAGAGTCCTGGGATCAAGCCCCGCATGGGGCTCTCTGCTCAGCAGGGAGCCTGCTTCTCCTTCTCTCTCTGCCTGGCTCTCTGCCTACTTGTGATCTCTCTCTCTCTATCAAATAAATAAATAAAATCTTTAAAAATAAATAAATAAAAATAAATAAATAAATAAAACAAGTGACCTATGAAGTCCCAATAGTATACATGAATTTTAAATACATATTTCTGCAGGAAGAAGAGCACTTAAAGTGCTACATTTAATATAATTATAATTGAACTGCATTTTAGAAGAGGCGCAAATCTAGAGATGCTAGAAAGGTCAGTAACAGAAAGAAGGTGGAGGAAGGAGCAGGAGGAGAATATGCAAGAACAGCGTTTATGGCATGGTCACTCTTGTACAGGACACTGTTAAGGTGGCCATGCCACAATGCTGTGTTGTTACAGCTCAGTAAACTCTATGGCACAATGACAACACCTTAGTGCATGCACAAAGTCATCTAGGAAGTCTGGGATTCATGATGGAGAGCACAATGTGACGTCATCCCATTTGCTGCTCTGCAAAGGTAGGAAGCCAACTCACTGAAAGGGTGGACAAAAGGCTGATGACCTGACGGATTTTGAAAAGGAAGGGAGACTATATCCAGGGATAAAAGAAACTGTACTTGAGCCCCTTTCTCCAGTTGATGGACTTGTGTCTGATGGAGTGATTGATCAATAATTGTGACATTTCTGAGCCGTGCCTGAATTGAACAATGAAGTTAATGGTTGCAGATTGCGGGAGCCAATGTTCTCCCTTCAGGAACAGAAGTTCATGTTTTGTGCAGATCTCAGCTTCTCCATAAACAATGCAGTGGTTGGGCCAACCCTTGAGGTTCTTTTTTTTTTTTTTTAAGATTTTTATTTATTTATTTGACAGAGAGAGAGAGATCACAAGTAGGCAGAGAGGCAGGCAGAGACAGAGGGGGAAGCAGTTTCCCTGCTGAGCAGAGAGCCCGATGCAGGGCTCAATCCCAGGACCCTGAGATCACAACCTGAGCTGAAGGCAGAGGCTTTAATCCACTGAGCCACCCAGGGGCCCCCACCCTTGAGGTTCTTATTATGACTGTAAGTCATCCTTCAGCTACAACCATAGGAATCTTTGAAAAATAAAGTTTTTATTACTTATAAGACCTTGAAATTAGACAGCACTCTTGTGACCGCAAACCAAGGTCATGAATCAAGAAAGAGTGAGCCTGTGTCCTCCCCATCAGGAGAATGGACAGAGCCACAACTGATAGAGGAAGAAACTGGGGGTGGGAGACAGAGACACACATAAAGACAGAGACAGACCAACTTTCTTGGATACCACTCAGTTTCATGGGGGCAGAGGAACTGAGGCCTTTGTCCTTTTTCTCTTTGCATTAAAGATGGGTTCTGACACCTCACCTCACCTCAGCCTGTTAGTGGAGAAGTACTGGAGAAGCGGAGACAGTTGGAGACAGTTCTCAGTGAGGAGCCACAGCAGGAAATTTTGAGTGTGGCCATTAGGCTCCTGCCTAAGAAAGGCCCAATGTGGCACATCACCCATTGGAATTGGACAGGGGACCTACAGTGCTGGAAGCAGGGGGAGTTTTGCTCTGGTCTCCAGTCCCCTCATCTCAGTTAGGGGAATGCAGGACTGGGGCAACAGGGGCACTGTGAGCCTGTCCATGGTGTCCATGGGATGATGGCACTGGGAATGCAGCATCTGCTTGAGTAGGGGCCCAAGGCCCAGCTGCCTTGACCCCTGGGAGTGCAGAGTTCACATAGGCCCTCCCAGTCCACTCCTGATGACAGACACTGAAAAGATGAAGTGGGGGCAGGGAGCAATGACCAGAATGCAGTGCTCCTCTCCTAATGGCTGAAGCGGATGAGAGGGCCTGCAACTCTGCCTCTCTATGGCTTGAAGTCCTGGGGATATGCAGGTGGGGCGATACGTTTGGGTTCTTCTCCATCCCCACTTCTTCATGATGCCCACTGTCCAAAGCATTTCAGACTGACCTTGAATGCTCCACCCTTATGCACCCTCATGACCTTTCCTAAGCTCACCCTTGAGTGTAAAGGTCTGTAATTATCACCACCAAACACATCTTCACTATTCTCTGACCTCCCTAAACCTCCCTTTATATTGGGAAAGACAGCTCACCCAACTCACCACTCGATATCCTGAGCAGAAGGTAGGATGTCACTCACACACACACTACAGGAATGATAAAGGGTCTGATATGGGAGCCAGCCTGGACTGAAGAACGCTGCCGTCAGGACTCCTCTCACCCATTCTGGACACGGGGATGGTGCCCAGGTTTATGTCCCAGGCTCTTGTCCCTCCTACATGCCAACATCCACATTCAGGACTGCTCACCACACTTGGACACCAGCTTTAAGATATGGTCACTGCTTGCTGCCACATAAGATCAGAGTCCACCATTTCCAAACTTGGAATTCAGTATTTTGACTTTTTTTTTCTCAGATCTTCAACTCTTTTATCAATAGAGAAACATCTCATTATCTAATGCTCAGCTACAGTAAATAGTAGGACCATCTAATGTGTCAGTCAAAGTAGAAACCTCCAGTTCACACTATACTTTTCCTCCTTCTCTCCCTAAGTTCCTCTGGCTCCACAGTCCTGAGCATCTCCTGTGAGCACAGCTGCCTACATACCTGCCTCCTGTTTTCCTGCCTCAGTTCCTCTTCCCCGACCACATACTTTCTTCAGTCCTGCCCTGTTGCGTTCACCCTTCTTTCCCCCTGTGGATCCTATAAACAGATGGTTTCCCACTCTGTGAAATTGCTGTGTGTGTTCATCATTTGAGCATCTTCACACCCTGTTTTGATTTTCTGTTCTATGAGCCCATGTGGGGAACATGGTCACTCCTCTCCTGAGACATACATGAAAGTCCCCTCAGAGGAGTTGCTCCCAAAATGTCCCCAGGCATGGTTTTGTGCAACAACACTCCCTTTGAAGCTCTCAATAGGGTCCAATGAGGAGCTCACCTTTGTCACACAAAATACAGCAGAAACATTGGAGGTTATCACGATGGTGGGTCTCCCAGGCAAGTCCCCTAAGTCTGTGACCTAGAATAGCAGTGATGAATCTTCAGGAGTCCCAAGCAAATCTTCCTGCTCCTGGTTTGTCAGCATGACCTCCTTGGTCAACCCTGGCCTGCATCTTGAGGATGAGACTGACTCCAACCATCACAGAGCTGAGCACAGCCCCAGTGCCATCAAGAGCTACCCTTCCACATCTGCCTCCCCATCAGATGCTCTGACCCATCTTTCCCAATCCTAGCCTGTGGCGAACATCAGCTCTGCTTCTCTGGTTTTACTTATGCTTCAGAAACCAGAGAACTCCACATACTTGACTCCATCTATCTTATGGGCTCAATGAAATTAACTTACTTTCATGGCACCTGGATGGCTCAGTTGGTTAAGTGTCTGCCTTAGGGTTAGGTCATCAACCTAGAGCCCTGGGATCAAACCCAGCAACAGGCTGTCTCCTCAGCAGTGAGTCTGCTTCTGCCTCTCCCTCTGCACCGCCCATCATGCTCTCTCTCTGTCTCTCTCTCCCTCTCAAGTAAATAAATAAAATCTTGAAAAAAAAAAAGAAAATAACATACTTTCTTACTGTGTCCCAGTCTAAACAAACTCACTTCATCTCAAGAAGCAAAAATATCACCCACACTTGTTGGGTGGGGATGGTAAGGAAAGCACTAATATAGAACTGTGATCTGAGAGACCCAAGTCCCTTCTGCCATGCTCCTTAATGTCCCCTGGTCCTGTCCCAGGATTTGCTGATCATTTCCTGACTCTGAAACAAGCCAGTCTGTTTCTCTGTCTCTTCTAATGATGCCCTGGGGATTGTAGGAATGCCCTGGGGTAGGAGATGGCTCTTCCCCTTTTGAGGACAGGGCCCTTAGACATGCTCACTTATACCTGTTTAATCCCAGAGTTCACATACTTTTCTCTCTCTGGTTCTTTGTTTGGGATGATGTTAAATAAATCTGTTATTGCAGGTCTAGATCCTGTAAATCCAAATCCCATTATCGGATAAACTTTTATTATGGGAAAATTTCTACATAATCCTAGTTTTTTTCCCCCAAATACTTTTATTTTATTTTCTCAGTGTTACAAGATTCATTGTTCATGTACCACACCCAGTGCTCCATGCTATACGTGCCCTCCTAGATACCCACCGTCAGGCTTGCCCAACCCCCACCCCCTCCTCTCCAAAACCTTCAGTTGGTTGCTCAGAGTCCACAGTCTCTCATGGTTCATGTCCCCCTCCAATTTCCCCCAATTCACCATTCCTTTCCTTCTCACAATGTCCTTCATGTTTTCCTTATGCTCCACTCTCTCTGCTTGACTTATTTCACTCAGCATAATCTCTTCCAGTCCCTTCTATGTTGATACAAAAGTTGGATATTCCTCTTTTCTGATGGAGGCATAATTTTCCATTGTATATATAAACCATAATGTTCTTTATCCACTCATCTGTTGAAGGGCATCTTGACTCTTTCCAGTTTGGCGATTACGGCCATTGCTGCTATGAACATTGGGGTACATGTGGCCCTTCTTTGTACTGCATCTGCATCTTTGGGGTAAACACCTAGTTTTCTAAGTGATGATCCATGGAGCTCTCAACAAAATTGGCCAGACCCTGTGCTGGTGGGTAACAGGTCACGAGGTTCCTGCAGTACAGACAGTAGAAGGAGGACCACTAATTCAGAGGAGGTTCCACTATAGCAATAATTTTTTATACCAATTGTCTTACTAAGAACAATTACAAAACTCTCCTAAAATATGTTAAATATATCAGAGAAGCAAAAGAAAAATAAGGAATTTCCAGGTTTACAGGGCAAACGGAAACCAAGAGAGATACGAATGAGCAGAATACTCTTTTCCCAACAATGTCATATTTTCATGACCAATACAGACATCAAATATCAAGTCCTGTACAATGTGGCCTAACCTAACAGGAGGCCCTTAACCAAGAGCAACTTCACAATGACACACCTTATAAAAGGAATCCATGTACATTCAATTCCAGTTATGAACATGAGGGAACTCTGGGGAAGATAAATCCTTAATCTTAAGGACCAGTTCAAGCTGGTCATGGAATGATAATGGCCCAGTACAGGGCTGAGTGAATCCAAATGCCAGGTAATTCTGATTATCTGGTAACATAATCACTGTGCAATACATTGTGTTTAGCTTTCTGGAGTTCATTAGTGACCTGGAAAAAAAATTAATTTCATAGTCCCAATCATGGTGTAGGTGACCTACTCATTCTATGCCCTTGGGCAGTATCATCAGAAAAATCCATCTCAAATCAGGATGGTCCAGGAGGGCTGGGTGGTGTCAGGGGGGCTCTGAGTTCAGCAGGCTTCACTGCTGAGGTGGTAGAGAAGGGACAGGGCTCTGGTTAAGCCAACTAGGAAAATATTCTACTGACTGTTGCATAATTGACCAAGCATTGTCCTCAGTGAAGTGAGACTCTTTGCACATGTGGTCCCTAGAAACCACATGAGTACTCAGCACTGACTCACACCCAGCATCAAGATTCATTCTCCATTATCGTGAGTTGTAATCCTGGCACAGGTCCAGGCAGGGACAGATGGACAGTCAAACACAGAGACAGATTTGTATGAGGATACCTGACCTATGAGGACAAGTTTCCATAGGATCAGTGACACCTGTGGATGGGAGTGGCAGATTTCCAAATAGTTGTCCTCCACAAGCAGAATCTGGGGGCTTCAGCATGGCCAGGATTTCTCTACCCTTCACTGATCTCAATCCATAAGTAATGCATTCCATGAGGACACTAGTGAAAATTAATGAAAATATTTTGAGGGCATGAACATGCAGGGACAGCAGATGTGAGGTAAATAATATGCACAGTACATCAGCTGTCCCAGTTAGTGAGAGAGCCCCTGAGCCTCAGCTCTGGTTTCCTGAAGAAGTGAGGTGGGTGGAAAGTTGTAGTCACTGCACACATTGCCTTGGGACTCACTGCTACCTTAACCCAGGGTAGGAGGAATGTATGGGCATGTCCTTCAGGGATTGAAAGCACAACCCAAGGAAAGCTCTCGGCTGCATCAAACAGCATCACCATGGAACACCTGGACAGCTGCTGTCTGTGCTTCTCATTGTGAGGGGTTCCTGGAGCTCTGGTTCTCCCTCATCCAGCTTCCCACTTTTCCCATTCAGCTCTGGCTCCTACTTACCCCCTAGACAGTCCTCAGATACAGTAATTTAGTAATGCAGACCCACCAATGAGAATGACTGGGATAATCAGCGGCATTGTCTCAGGGCTCCCTCTAGTGGTCAGGGATCCTTCTGGAAATTGGCATCCCTGCGCATATCTGATGAAATACACAATGCATGCAGGTTCCTTATGTACAATATCCATAGATGGTATTTATGATTATTCTATCACTTCTCATTTGCTTCATCATTTTGTAGCGATGGATGAGAACAAATGCTTACATCTTCAGATGTGTCAATTTTCCTTTCTAATTCTTCCTTTCCCCCTTAAGTTTTAGGTCCTCTTCACCTCAAAATTTCATACTTACAATTACACCTTAACTACTTTTCCAGGAATAACGTTGTTTAATAGATATCGTTGAATTTAATATGAACATTTATGTCTGATGTCATTTAAGTCCCTAGACACAGATAATAAAGGGAAAAAATGGCCATGCAAACTTAACTTCATTAAACAATTTGCTAAAATTCATAAATGAGAATTTGATCATCTTTTTATTGAATAATGGGATGAACTCCAAATTTGTGCTTCTTTTTCACCTATTACTCTAGAAATTTTATGTTTCTCCCAAATCCACTATCACTCCTAGTTCTTTCTGCTCCATAATGACTGCACAAGGAAAGGGTATTTTATAATGTTCACATAAATGTTCCCACAGATGTTTTCAGATAGTGTCATTCTCATTTCAGAGTATGACACACATTCTTCCTTTCTTTTTTTTTTATGTGTGTGATCTTTGGATAAATTTCATAATTTAATATTAGTATGGCTAATTTTCCCCTGAGAATGTTCACTTACAGAAGGGAGGGGGCAGAGGGAGCGAGTGACTAGGGAGATGGGTATTAAGGAGGGCACGTGTTGGGATGAGTACTGGGTGCTATATGCAACTAATGAATCATCGAACACTACAACAAAACCTTATGATGTACTATATGTTGGCTAACTGAACATAATGAAAAAAAAAAAAAAAGTACCTCACTCGCTATTGTAACATCAAGCTGCCAGATGTTTGAACTGTCCGACTATCTGTGCTTTATCCCCATTTACTTTCTGCATCTGCTAGAAATATGTTTTCCTAGTGTATCAGAAAAGCCAAAGAGATGTTATTTTTTAAGTCTGAGAATATTTTTAAAAAATCATATGAATTCATTGCGAAGCTTCCTCCCATTATGCCACGTTAAAATAAGAAAGAATTTGTAGGAATATTCAACTGTCGGATTGCAGAAGAAACATGTACTAGAAATCAGACCATGGATAGGTATATATAGACAAGGACCTGGTGAGCTGCAGAAACCAGCTGGGCTCTCAGGGCTTTGGGCTTTGGGAGGTGTGTGCGCTGTGACCAGCAGGGGGTGCTGTGGGACCGCACTGCGGTGCCTCCACAAAGGATCTGGGAGGAATTTCCACTCTGTGAAGCCTGGGACTGGAAACTGAATCTCGTGTTCCCTGATGGAGACCCAACAGTTCTGTCCTCCTGAGTCCCCTGAGCAGGTAGAGGGACATATTGGCAGAGTCCCCTGAGCAGAGGCCTATGTGTGTCTTAGCAAGTACTTCCTCTCAGGGCTCTACCCAGGGGTGAGGTGAACCCCCATCCTCCTCAGTGTGTGGTGTGAGCTGAGCTCCACCACCAGGGATTAGGGAGGGGCTGGGCAGTCACTGGGTGATACCCATTTGCAAGGCCAGACCCTCCTGAGGCAGAGGGTGGAGGAGAAAACAAGGTCTGGGGCAGCCCAGCCCACTGTGGGGACTAGAGCCTGCATCACCATGGCATGGACTCCAGGCCTTGGTATTTTTCTTTCTCATGGCACAGGTGGGGACACAAGACTGCCCTACAGTTGGTGTCAGCTCCTCTGTCACAGAGTCTGATATACTTTATACTTGTCCTTGCCCCATCACCCATGAGTGTCTGTGTTTGCAGGTCACCTCTCTCTGTCTGTGCTAACTCAGCTGCACTCTCTCTCTACATCTTTTGAAGCAACTGATAGACTCTCCTGCACCCAGAGCAGTGACACGTCAATGTTGGGGGATTCTATATTGTCTGATATGAGCAGAAGTCAGGAATCTCTTCCTGGAGTATCCTATACTATTAATCAGACTCAGATAAGCACCAGGGCTCCGGAGTTCCCAGGGGATTCTCTGGCTCCAATGATGCCTGGGCTCATGTAGAGCTTCTGCTCACCTCTGGGCTGCAGGCTGAGGGCAAGACTGACTCTTACTGAGGTATTTAGCATGACAACTCTTATATGGACAATGTCCTCCAGAACCTGGGGAAGTGAGACTAAAACCTCCCCAGTGCTCTCCCTGCATGCTGCAGTCACCCCTGGCCTGCCTGTTACCAAGGCTACTCCAGGTGACATCTGTTGTCATGTCTTCACTCAGTTTCCCTTCCTAGGAATTTTTTATGTGCAAACGTCCTCTTATTTTCTTTACAGGGTTCATTTGCTCCATGGCTAATATCTTCTTATATAGATCTCACTGGCTCCATAGGAAGAAATCAGGTCTTAGGGCAAAGTACCACTTCAGGGATATTATGGAGGGTGGTGACCCCATTCATGCCAGCCCAGGGTCTAGGCCTGACTCAGAGACGTGGATGGTCTGAGTGCTTGTGGTGGGTCACTGGGTCCAACATGTCCCATGCCCATCTCCCAGGGTACAGTATTAACAGTCAGACACCTTCTTTCTGCATCTGCTGATTCCATTCTTTCCTAGGAACTGTTTTCCCCCTCTTTCTGGGAACTGTTTTCACACACACCCCCACGAGGCCCAGAAGCAGCTGGTCTCTGTAGCTCCTAGGAGGCTGAGCAACAGATTCTTCTCTAAAGTGTGATGTGACAGTGTGTGTGGACTCCCTGTGTGCACTGGATGCCCAGAATCAGGTCCCCTCATCACTAAAGCAGGTTTTATAAGAGCCTTGTTTCTTCTTCATCTCAAGATGATCTGAGGCTCATGCCACAATGCTGAAAAGTCTGCAAATACTCAGGGTCTAGGGACATACACAGAAAAAGAAAAGAAGTTGCAATTCCACAAGTTATGGAATGAAGATCACAGAGATACAAGGAAACTGAGTCACCACCCCACTGTTTCAGGAAGCTCACTCTGGGGACACCCCTCTCAGACTGGGTCCTTCCTTTTTCCACTTCTCTTTGCACAGGTAAATGATTGGTGTGGTGTCTGGAAATGGTCCCTAGAAGAACTTTGGCTGTACCTCTCTTTTCCATCCCCTAGCAATGCCATGTGGCCCTTGGTTCACCCTAATCAACAGTGCAGGACTCTGGATGCATAAAACCCAATCACTTTATGTTCTGAAGACAAATACGTCTTGGATACTCTCTAAGCCTAAGATTCATTTATCTTCATGTAACAATGAGAGTTAACAAAGGTAGTCTGTTGCTGATTCCAAATTCTCTCTCATGTGGCCTGACCTGGGCTAACCGAAACTGCAATGTGTCCCTCCCCCAATTACCATACTCCCTTGACATCTCTGTTTCATCAACACTGATTGCAGTCTTGACTGTAAACCTCTCGTGAGCACTTAAGGCTCATTCTTCTGATGCTCATCCCTGCCAGTCCTGTCACCCATGCAGGTATTTAAAAGTGAAGCATCTCTGGAGATATTACTTCTGGAGCACAGCCCCATATCCATCCCATTGCCCTGCTCTTTCTCCTCTGCTTCTCCTCAGGCTTATGAAAGGAGGGAAGAGCTGGGTGCCTTTCCAAGTTCATCCATGGAATCTCCCCAGTAACGACTGATTGGTGGGGACAATGCAGAACCTTGTGAGGTTTGCATTTGCAGCCAGGGTGCAGTGAAGAAAAATATTCCTCCTGATTGTGGATGTTATATCAATGTGGAATGGTGACCATTCCAGGGTGGGGACTCACCCTCCCTCATGTGGACAGCTTGTGTGTTTGGAAGTGCCCCTGAGTATGACAGGATCATATCGCATATCACAGAAGCTCTGCAAACTCAGGAAGGCTTTGGACTTTGGTGAAAGCTCTCCTTGATTGTTCTCATGATTGTGAACTTCCCCTGAGTGATAATCATGGCTTGTCATCACACAATGTGCAATTCAGGGGATCCTTGTGGTAGTGGAGGGCTTGTGCACAATCACTGAGGAATTTCTCTGGGCACTAAATGTGAGCTCCAACTCTTCCTTGTCTGAGATCTGCCAACAGATCTCATGAGGCCTGTCACCATGTGGAGACCCAGTCCTGTGCAGTCTGGCAGTGACAGCTTCCTCATCACAAGGGACCTTCTCTCCTCCAGTCATTTCCCCTGGTCAGAAGGACACAGGTGGGGATGACACAGGGTGGCATCTCATGAAGATACTCCTGTCCTGTTCCTCAGCTGCGGGGATCAGGAGGAATGGAACAGTCCTTTGGAGTCTCTATACTCCTTGTTCCAGAGACAAGGGGCCAGAGAAGTGGGTCAGATTTCCCCCTGAACTTGAGATAGGTCTTCCAAAAAGATGCTCCAGAAATCACTTTCTGGGTGCTGAAATAACTTCTCTGCCGAGAATGAAAATGCAGGTGACACTTCAGAAATTACAACTTGCATATTACAGTGAAAAAGGACAGAGCCATCTCTTTTTTGACATCGGGAAGTTTCTGAGGTGATGTGATGGTTGGGGTAGGTCTTTAGAGTGGAGAATTTGGGGCTATCATGCTAAGGCCTGCTGGTGATTATTGTTGTGGAAATGTCCTGAATCACATGGAATACCAGCAGTTTGCTCCTGTCAGGCCAGAGAACCAGCAATGATGTGGCAGACTATCATTATGGGGTTAGGGGCTCAGTTAGGAAACCGAGTTTGACCCCCAGAATTGTGCTGAAATTCTTTCAGATTTTGAGCCTGATTCTAGATGGGAGACACACAATCCAGAGAAAGAACTCTGAAAAGCACTCTATGTCCTGTCTAGTGGCCATGATGAGACCGACCTGTCAGGGCTCCTCACATCACAGGCAACAGGAACCTGGGCACCACATGACCAATATCTCTATGATGCTAGACGTCAAAAAGCAAGCAAATAGCATGATTTATTTCATATTAATGTTTCCTGTGAAATCCAAGCCTCCCAATGCCACATGGAGTGGACTAACATCAGTAAATTCAACCTGACCACACTCTTTGCCACACAGGCATGTCCCTCCCTGTTTGTTGAATGACAGTGACAAGGACAGATGCGGAGTCCTCAGGAGCTTCCCAGGTGCCTGCAGATGGGTGGATGACCAGCAGGGGGGCGACATGGCTCTGTCAGTCACTTGAGGGAGTTCCAGTTAGGCAACCACTCTGACACCAAGTCATTCTAGTGGGCTCTGGTCCATGACACAGTACTCACGTCTCAGCCACCGTGTCCCTAGTGGTACAAGAGTCCCTGTTACCCACGCAACTCTGGTTTGACCAAGAAGCTGCTTCCTCCCGAATTCTCCCCACAGAGCAAATTCAGAGCATCTTTGCCCCTTCAACTTTTCTGTCCATATAACTTTCTCAGGTTCCTTCTCATAGTTCAGAGAGGGACAAAGCCAGATTAAGATGGGGGCAAATTTGCATGACAGTCATCTGCCCCTCAGGTAGTAAGGTGGATAAGAAAGGCCTTGCCCAGTCCAGCCTCAGCTCTGGGACTTCTGTCACTGTGACCACCATGGACTGGAGCCCTCTCCTCCTCATGATCCTCTCACCGTACAGGTAGGGGCAAGCTTTGGAGGAGCAGGGAAGCCCCTCAAGCTGTGTGGGCAGCCCTATCTAATCCCTTGCCAGCTGCCAAGTTGCCCCAGCTCCATTAGGAATGTGTGACCTTGTTACAGGTTCCCTGTCCCAGCCTGTGCCGACCCAACCTCCCTCCCTCTCTGCAACTCCAGTGACAATGGCCAGACTCACCTGCAACCTGAGCAGTGGCTTCAGTGTTGACAGCAATGACATATATTGGTACCAGCAGAAGCCAGGGAGCCCTCCCCGGTATCTGCTATACTACTACTCAGACTCAGACAAGCACCAGGGCTCCGAAGTCCCCAACTGCTTCTCTGGCTCCAAAGATGCTTTGGCCAATGTAGGGCTTCTGCTCATCTCTGGGCTGCAACCTGAGGACGAGGCTGACTATTAATGTGCTACAGCTCGTGGTGGTGGGAGGAGCTTTCATTCCTCACAGTGTCTCAGATAAGGAGAAAGTGGGTCAAAAACTTGTTTCTGAGCCTCTTTTCAGGAAGAAACCTACCTGGAGAGACATAGTACGGTGGTCTCTTCTGAAAGATGATCTCTTTCAACAGGGAAAGAGGAAAAGTCATGTAACGCACATAAAGTGAGACAAAATGGGACATCCCAGAAGGACACAGACAGATGAGATTTCAGAGCCCAACTGCCTTTTGCCACTCAATATGGAGAAGATGAAGAGGAATTAATTCTGTGTCTACAACTGAACACGCTGTCCAATGACCATTCATCCACAATCCGTTCTATCATCTTATTCCATAAAGTGTTTCCTGTGTCACTGCTGATGTATCCACAGCTGATACATTGACAATAACCCTAGTCACAGACCCAGTCTCTTCTCTCTGAACCAGTTACACATGAACTTGGACCAGGTCCTACAGACTTTCACTGACAACACTCCCCAAACCCTCCCTCCTCTTCTCCTCTCTGCTTCCACATCCTCAGACTTCAATCTCTCCCTCTGGCTCTTCAGTCAGAGCTCTGTCTTCACATCATGATTTTATTTTATTTTTCTAAGATTTATTTATTTATTTATTTATTTATTTATTTATTTATTTACACAGAGAGAGACAGTGAGAGAGAGAAACACAAGCAGGGAGAGTGGGAGAGGGAGAAGCAGGCATCCCACTCAGCAGTGAGCATGATGCAGGACTCAGTCCCAGGACTCTGGGATCATGACAGGATACGAACCTAGAGTTGGAAGCTGAACCTACTGTACCCCTCTGGAGCCCTCAAATTAGATTCTTTAATATGAAAATAAAGTTATCACATTTCCTGAAATGGATGTATTCATCTACCTTTAGGTATTTGCACATGGAATCTATTGTTTCTTACCTACTTCAGAATTAACTGATGTCCCCGCCCATGGGGAGTCTTGGAGGAATCCACAGACAAGGATCACATGCATATTTTAAGATATGTCATTATTTTTCTTATGCTCCAGATTCTCATTATTTTTTTTTAAAGATTTTATTTATTTATTTGACAGAGGGAGAGAGATCACAAGTAGGCAGAGAGGCAGGCAGAGAGAGGGGGAAGCAGGCTCCCTGCTGAGCAGAGAGCCGGATGCGGGGCTCCATCCCAGGACCCTGAGATCATGACCTGAGCTGAAGGCAGAGGCTTTAACCCACTGAGCCAGTCAGGTGGCCCAGATTCTCATTCCTAAGAACTTTCTGGACAGTAGATCCACCGCAGAAATATTTTCCTACAATTCCTAAAGTCTCAAGCTGTAGTGTATTTTCACACAGGTACAAAAACATCAGCAATATCTTGTTCTCACTCACTGGCAGATACCTGTGGACATGGGGGACTGTGGGTCTGGCTGGGATGTGGGGGCAGGAAAGAGGGGACTGTGTGCCCCCCTGCCCTGTGCTTCCAGACACCTGAAAACCCCACAGTTGTAGATCTTGTGTATGCAGAGATAAAAATTGATGGATTTCTTGTCACTCAACAGGACATAGACTCCTGATTCAGTCAATTGTTAATAGGTTTGCTCTCAAATGAGTCCTCCTGGCCTAAATAAATCCTTTTGCAGTAAAAATCTTTGAGATACTTACCTCTAAATGCAGGATCAGGACCCTGGGGTTTTATAAAGAGAACCACCATGAAAAAATATCTCTTAGAGTGTTTCAAAGTCAAAAGAGGGACAGGGGTCACGTAGCCTCATTTTTGGTCACACACACATGTGCGCGCACGCACACACACACACACACGCACACACACACAGCTCTCTCCTCCCTCTGAGTGAATAGTGTGCCTGGGACTCTGCAGTTTCCAGACTCTCTGTCCTAGAAGTCAGGTCAACTTGTGCTCACCCAGCCATCTTCAGTGTCACAATCTCCAGAATGCAGAATCCTCTTCAACAGGAAACCTGGACACCTCATGTGCAACTTTCGTCCTGTCAGCAGAGCATCCAGGATGGGTTTTGAGCACCTGCTCTCCTGGGATGAGGCTGATTCTCAAGAATCCCAGGGGGAGTCTCTGTCCCCGTGGACAGGTCAGCCCACAACCATCTGTGGGCTCCAGTCAGTGCCTAAGGCTGATCTGTACATTGATTTTGGGACGGAAGCCTCAGTTCTGCTCCCACTGAGATCAAGGACCATGGAGGACATGAGACACACCCTCTCTGTGCTCTCAGAGCTGGGCTGTCACTCCCTCAGTCACCCCAGTGACATCTCCAGCCAGGATGCACTCTGATGGAATGTCTTCTGCCCCAACCCAGGGCCACAGGGCCTGTGACCTCAGGGACACTGTTGTTTTTATCTCCACCTCTCCTCCACTCACATATAGGACCTTTGACAGAAATATCTGTGTCCAATTGGCCTTAGGTAGTAAAACTCATTTCTCTATGAGTTTTAGTGTGTGGCTGAATGAATACTGTTCCATCCTGAATATGCTGGACGCAGTTGCAGGGAATACAGCTGTATATACCCCAGAGAGTTGTCTGATCCCAAATCCCTCTGTCCTGGGAGCTCTGTCTGTGTTTGTTAATTATGTCCGCAGGATGGTTCTGAGTTCATAGGAACAGGCCCCTCAAGGGGTTTCACTGGGCACCATGTCGGCCTTTCCTATGTGGGTGACCAGGCATATGGTACAAATAAGTGATTTTAGAAAAAGTATATAAGTCCCTCTTGTCCTGAGAACAGAAAGAATTCCTGATCCACTGTTTTCTGTCCATGTGTTTAGCCACACTTTCCAGCCATTTTCTTCCTGCAATAAGCACAGATATGGAGAAAGTACACTACTGATTGGACCTATATCTTTCCAATGACCTTGCCATTGAGTTTAAATCAATCTTACTAAATGGAATTATGTATAATATAACACAATTTCATTTTAAATACGAGGTTAGCTCTGTGGTGACTCAAACATAAACTCTATCAGTAGGTCACTGTCAGAGCATCTGTAACTGTCACTCCTTTCTTCCTAGAACTTTCAGCAAGTTTGCCCTTTGTGCTCTGAGGTCAGTGCCACCCATAGCCTCATGTGGCATGACTCCTGCAGATTACTATCAGTGCCGGAGGACAGATCCTAGGAGGGCGTCAGTGTCCCAGTATGTGTGGACTGTTCTTTCAAGCAGGTGGAAAGAGTGACAAGTGACAAAGATGTTCAGTGTGTAACCCTGTAGGAATACACTTGAGGGATCCTATCCACAACCTGGAGAGAATCGTTCCCTGGCTCCTCAATGTTGTGGGAACCTCAGAGGATGGAGAGCACAGGAAAACAGGGAGAAGGCATATAGGAGGAAAGTCCCAGCACCCTGCACAGGAAGTCCCTGGGACTTCCTGTGCAGGATCCTCTGGACTGGATCCTGATCTAGAGGAGTTTGTGTAGAGACAGAGTTTCAATACTGACCCAGGAACAGAGAAAGGAGTCATGGACAGACTCACTTTGAAGGCTCCTAGTAGGGCATATAATGAGTCCTGACTTAATGGGAGATGACATATAGGGACAACAGATCAGGCCCTAATGCAGGGAACAGTGGACAAAACAGTTGGGGGATGTGTCTGGTGGGCTCTGGTCACCATGTCACACAGTGATGTGTCTGTCTCTGGACACCAGGGGGCAATCTGTCCCATTTCTGAGGAGTCAAGGGGGAGCAGGGCTGGAACCTGCCACCTGGCACTGCCTGTGCCCTCTTCTCAGGGCTCACAGCTCTATCCTCCCCACCCCCTGACTCCAGGCAGCTCCTCCCCTCCCCAGGCCCCTGACATGCTGAAGCAGAGGGACATGACTCAGAGCCAGTGAGTGGTCAGAGAACTGGGGTCTTATTTGCATGGATAGTCCCACCCTCTCTCAGAGGATGAAGAGGGGAAGGGACATGTTAGGGGAGGTCTGCTCAGCTGTGGGGTCACAGAAGACAAGATCAGTGATGACCTCCACCATGGCCTGGCCCCCTCTCTTCCTCATCCTCCTTGCTCACTGCACAGGTGACTGGATGCAGGGACAGGGGAGGGGGCCCTGGGAGGACATGTGAGGCCCTGTTTCTCCTCTTGTCTGCAGACCCCAGCATCACCCTCTTTGTGTCTCTCCTCTTTGCAGGGTCCTGGGCCCAGTCTGTGCTGACTCAGCCTCCCTCCGCGTCTGGGGCCCTGGGTCAGAGAGTCACCATCTCCTGCACTGGAAGCAGCACCAACATTGGGGGTGGTTATGTTGTGAACTGGTACCAACAGCTCCCAGGAAAGTCCCCTAAAACGATGATCTATGGTAGTACTGGTAGACCCTCGGGGGTCCCCGCACGATTCTCTGGCTCCAGGTCTGGCAGCTCAGGCACCCTGACTATCGCTGGGCTTCAGGCTGAGGACGAGGCTGATTATTATTGCTCAGCATGGGACAATAGTCTCAATGCTCACACAGTGCCCCAGACTTGTGGGGAAGTGAGACAAAAACCTGTTGTCCCCACAGCAATGGGTCTCCCTTTGCAGTTCCCACACCTTGGTCATTTCAGCTCTTTCCTTTGTTTGGTCTAAACTGTAGTCTGAGACTAATCTCAAGGAACATTAGCTACAAAATCATCCACATTCTCTTAAATTCAGCCCCTCTAGCCTGCCCTTAACAGGAATACATTGTTTGATTTTCTCATATTGAGGAGAAATTCCTAGGTCTCAGGGGCAGGCTACCTTGGTAACAGAGTCTGTTGATGAGGAAAACAAAGGCAGGAGAAATATAGCTTAACTTAAATCCCCTTATAGCTTGCTGCCCACTGATAGGTACCTGACACATGCAGGGTGTGACCATCCTCAAGGAGCTCAGGCTGCATTATTGCCTTAATGTTTATGTTTTATTAAAGACTAAAAGTAACCTTATCTTCACAGCAGCTAGGCCCTCCATTTCTGAAAGCCTTGCTTCTAAATTCCTTAGAGACTCACGCTACCCTTCACTTCCACTAATTGAAGAGTATATAAACCATCACTCATCACAATCCTAGTGAGCTTTCTGCCCACGGGTCCTGTCCCCATGCTATAGAAAAATCATCTTTTTTCAATGTTAAATGTCTCAAGAATTATTTCTTGAGCATTAGGCTTGACAATCCTGTATCACTGTGACAGGTCAGAACAGAACCAGAGACAGGGAGTCCAGCTGTGTCTGACTGAGGATAGAGCACTGTCCAGATAGTGTGCATTCGCACCACTCGCTGAACAAATAGCATGTGTCACAGGTAAGCCTAGCAATGTGGGACAGGTGTGGACATGACAGGAAAGGTCTGTTGGCTCAGGGAGCTGAAGCTGTCTGGGGGAAGAGAGAGGACATGGAAGTTAAACATGTCATAAAGGAAAGCTGTGTCTTAGGATAATGAGGAACGGTGAGGTCAGTGGGGTAGAGCTAGAATATTGGAGAGGTTCACAGGGAACCCCAGATTCTGATGTCCCAATGACATCCCACCACTACACAGACAATGATGGAATGGAGAGGGGGAATGTAGGTGGGACATGGTGGGGGCTGTGGACTCTGTCCCAGTCAGCCTAGAAGTTCAGGACAAGGGGTTGATGGGGAGGAAAGTAAGATTCCCCGTGAACTGGAGGAGGCAAGGACTGAGGATGGAACTGGGAAGGAGAGGAAAGAGGTGGGGGGCTTGGGAACAGTGAGTGGAGGGGTTTCCACCAGCTGGGAGAGTGTGATGAGTGTGATGACTTCTACCTCATGCTTTCAGGAGATAGGATCAGTCCCTGACCCATGGGACTGGTCATCAGAAGTCCTAGGGATGCACATCTCTGGTTACTCTTGTCTGACCCTTGATTAAACTTCAGCTGTGCCTGCTCTTGGAGAGGAAATATTTCCCATGCTATTCATGGTCCCTCTAGATGAATCAGAATGAAATTGACCTTTGGCAGATTAACAGGACAAACTCATATTTAATAGCCTACATAACGTGAATCCACACAGACATAGAGAATTCCAAAGATAGTCAGGCAACATGACACTTACATGAGTGAAGGAGAAGGGTAGGGGTCTGAGGATCAAAGAAGAGAAAGAGCATTAGCAAGAAGGTGAGAGGATAGATTTGGAAAACAAAGGTTGTATTGCTATGTACATATGAGTCTAAGGTAAAGAGAACACCCTTCTAATAGCTCTCTTCCTATTGCAAGCAAGCAGTTTGGGGGCGGTGTAGAGCTTTTCCTAAATCTGCTGAGTTTCATTTGCTTTTAACTTAAATAATGTTTATGTCAAAGTGGCCCATCTTGGAGCAGACTCTGGTTGCTCAGTTCCCTCCCTCCTCTGAAACTTCCCAAAGTTATACATGTCAAAAGTTGGGCTGGTAGATTGTTTATTTTTGTTGACTCTCTCCTGACAGTAGTACGATTTAGTTAAACTTATTTCAGGAGGGGGTGATGCAGGTGTGTCCTAAAAGTAAGGCCTGTGGTTCAAGAAATCAGGTATTAAGCAAGAGGCATTTCTATGGAAACAAACAGAAATGATGGTTAATGATTGCATCAAATTATAAAGCAGTTTCTGAGTTTTGAGGCTACCCAGGGGAGAAGACTTCTAGGTGTCAAGTACAAACCATCCTCAGAGAGAAAGACAGCAGGCAGTCCCTCTGACAATCTGACAGACTTTCCCGGTTTGTAGTTCACATGTGTCTGGTGATCTCTGAGTGGCCCACAGAGCAACAAGCAAGGAGACTGTCTCTATGTGAGCTGCTGTGGTGATTTTCTGAGGTTTACACCATATTGTTTGTGTTTACTTTTCAGGACTTCAGGGAAAAGGCAGTTTGAGTCCACTCAGAAAGGTGGTAGAAAATTCAACATGCTAGTTTAAAGACTTGTAGCCAGATATTGTAGGAAGCTGAAGAAAATCAGGATCTAGTCCAGGTTATAATGAACAGGATTGGAATCAAGTATTCACTCAAGTGTGTTATTGAGACATATTTTTCTTCTCTATAATCACTCTCATTTCTAATAAATATAGCCAAATTAACATTAATTTGTTCACCATGTAAGTGTACTTTCAAAAAGAACTTGGTCTGATTATTTACATAAGTGCAGCAAGAATGGTAATTGACTATATAGGCTCTTTAAAACCTGTTTTGCTGGAACTTTTATAAGAAACATCTAGATTGAACATTTAACAGCCCCTCCAGGCCCAAAGCCAAGCCAAAACTTATGCCAGATACTTGCCATCAGACTTAACCTGACAGAAACTGAACCTGGGGAAGTTCTCTGTTCTTCAGGTAACCAAATATCACAAGGTTCCTGCACCTGCTAGGACATGACCTTCTTGACTGACCTGGTAAAGCTGCTGGAAACTCTGTATCCAGGCTGATATTTCCAAGAGGCTTTATTGCATCCATAAAGTCAATGTTAATTCCTTAAAGCTGCTTGATCGTATCTGAGTACACACACACACACACACACATATATCTGTTAAATACAACATTCTCAATGTCTTGGTAATCTAACCAATGTTTCCAATTATAACTTGTTACAAGGAAAACGGAATCTTATCAAACTTATGCCAATAAATGTATTGCCATAAAAATATAAGAATATTCACTGACGGATTCTGAGTTTTGGAGGGATCGGGTATGAAGAAAAAATAAATAGGTTCATTTGTTCAAAAAAGTATAACTCATAAAGTCCTTATAGATCAGTTAGCTTAAGAGAATTTTCCTTAATTCTGAAGGAAAAAAACATTTTTAAAAGCCCTTCAACAGACAAATGGATAAAGAAGATATGGTCCATATATACTAAGGCATATTATGCCTCCATCAGAAAAGAGGAATATCTAACTTTTGTATCAACATGGATGGGACTAGAAGAGATTATGCTGAGTGAAATAAGTCAAGCAGAGAGAGTCAGTTATCATATGGTTTCACTTACGTGTGGAGCATAAGGAAAAACATGGAGAACATTGGGAGAAGGAAAGGAAGGGTGAATTGGGGGAAATGGGAGGGGGAGAGGAACCATGAGAGACTATGGACTCTGAGAAACAAATTGAAGGTTTTGGAGGGGAGGTTGGTGGGGAGGTTAGGTGAGCCTGGCGGTGGGTATTGAGGAGGGCACATATTGCATGGAGCACTGGGTGTGGTGCATAATCAATGACTCTTGGAACACTGAAAAAATTAAATTAAATTAAAAAAAGCCAACAATATTTCAAACAAAAAGTCATAAAAATATAATTATCTTCTTCTGTCCATTCAGTTTCATGTTACTCATTTTTGTTCTGTTTGAATCCAATAGTTTTCTATTAGTTCTGGCAATTTTTACTTTAGCTTTACCATCTTAATGATATTGAAAACCTACATTTTTCAAAGTCCTGTCCATGAAATTCCTTGAAGATGTAACACATTTGCAGTAGCATCATAGTAAGATGGTAACTGTACGTGACAGGACATGAAAGTGGCCATGGCTACAGATGGGATTAGAGTTCATTATGATGCAGTTGACAAGGAAATGTGGTTATTCCTGTGACACACAATGCAAACATATATCAAAGGCAAATACGGAAAGTTATATTCTTGTAAACAAAATTAAGAATTTTTTAAATATCAAAAAATATTTTTAATGCATCAAATTCCAGATAAACATAGGAAATATTTTGGTGAAACACAGAATTCATGTTTTCTAGGCAGGTAATTTTAAAAGTGGATAAAAACTTTTGTTTACCATTTTATTTTGTAATAGTAGACCAATAATTCAAGAAAAATATTGACCTTTAAACCAAGTAAAAATAGAATTTTAATTTTGCATCCACATAGTTTGATATTAAAGCTCATTTATTTACTTAAATTTATCTTAATTTTAACCAGGTTTGACAACACATGAAATGCCTTTCCAGGTTCCTTTTCCAAAAACCTACTATAACTTTCTTTTATACATTTAAATTTAGACTTAAGTTTTCTTTCCATAACCAGCCTTTCTTTATTTTTTTCCCAAATACTTTTATTTTATTTTTTCAGTGTTACAAGATTCATTGTTTATGTACCACACCCAGTGCTCCATGCAATACGTGCCCTCCTCAATACCCCACGACCAGGCTCGCCCATCCCCCCACTCCCTCCACTCCAAAACCCTCAGTCCCTTGTTCTGAGTTCACAGTCTCTCATGGTTCTTCACCCCTCCGATTTCCTCCAATTCATCCCTCCCTTCCCTCTCACAATGTCCTCCATGTTTTTCCTTATGCTCCACACGTAAGTGAGACCATATGATAATTGGCTTTCTCCGCTTGACTTATTTCACTCAACATAATCTCTTCCAGTCCAGTCCATGTTAAAATAAAAGTTGGGTATTCATCCTTTCTGATGGAGGCATAATATTCCATTGTATATATGGATCATATCTTCTTGATCCATTCATCTGTTGAAGGGCATCTTGGCTTTTTCCACGGTTTCATAACCAGCCTTTCTTTAGGACAAAGTCATTTTTCTTTTTCCTCAACAAAAAATGTTTTCCCATTCCACATACTTTTTTCTCCCTCCTCAAAAAAAAAAAAAAAAAAATCTTACTTTCCTGGCACACGGAGTTCTTTTCTTTATCATTTCTAGTAGTCTAAATTACATTTATTAGAATTCTTAACTCTTAGAAACCTTAGTTTCAGGGAAAGCTATATAGTAAATGTTTGTGAACTGTTTGTTATGCCAGTATTCTTTAGTGTAGCAAGTTTATGAATACATGTTACAATTTCTAGAAACATAGTACCATATTTCAATAATGTACACACCAGGTTTACTGATGGACCCATGGTTATCTTTATAGTTTCCCTATAATAAGACAAAAGCAGATAAACCTATGGTTAGTACTTAATGCTTTATTATTTTATCATATTTAACATAACAAAACAATAAGGAACTAAGTATATTGTTAAGAAGGGTGAATTGAGGGAAATTGGAGGGGGAGATGAACCATGAGAGACTGTGGACTCTGAGCAACAAACTGAAGGTTTTGGAGGGGAGGGGGATGGGGGCTTGGGTGAGCCTGGTGGTGGGTATTGAGGAGGGAATGTATTGCATGGAGCACTGGGTATGGTACATGAACAATGAATCTCGGAACACTGAAAAAATAAAATAAAAGTAATTGGGGGAAAAAATGAAGGCAATACTCCATGTTGGGCATGGAGCCTTCTTTGAAAAAAAAAAAGGAGGCAGCAATAGCCTCCCTAGAAATTGATAGATTAACTGCAATCCCTATTGAAACCCTGAAAGACTGTTTGCACACTCAGAAAAGAGGATCTTAAATTTTCTATGGAATTACAGGGACTCAGAACATGCAAACAAACCTGAAGATGAACAAATTTGTAGGACTCACAATTCTAGGTTTCAAAGCTTTAAACCTTACTTATAAAGCTATGATAATCAAGAGTGTGGTACTGTCATAAAGATAGACATGAAGACAGGCACCTGAGTGGCTCAGTCATTAAGTGTCTGCTTTTGGTTCAGGTCATGATCCAAGGGTCCTAAGGATCAAGTTCCTCATTAGGCTCACTGCTTGGCAGGAAGCCTGCTTCTCCCTCGCCCACTCCCCTTGCTTATGTTCCCTTTATTACTGTATTTCTCTGTCAAATAAATAAATAAAATCTTTTTAAAAAGATAGACATATAGATATATTAAACATATTTGAGAGTCCAGAAATAAATCACTCATCTGTGGTCAATAGATTTTCAAAAGGGTGCTAAGAGAATTTGATGTGAAAAAAATGGTCTCTCCAACAATGGTGATGGTGCAACTAGATATCCACCTGCAAAAGAATGCAATTAGGCCCTTACCACATTATATATATATACATACATAAAACGGATTAAAGACCTATATTTAAGCTCTAAGACTATTAAAATCTTAGAAGAATGGGAGGTGCAAGATGGCAGAGAAGTAGGAGACTTTGTTTTAACCAGTCCCCTAAAGTGAGCTAAATATCTACCAGAACACTCTGAACACCCATGAAATCAGCCTGAAATGTAAGATTATAAACAGGGGCAGAAGACAGCATTGAAGAGGTGAAGTGGAGTGGGAACACTCTACCTGATATCAGAGGATAAACAGAAGGTAGAGGGAGCCACCAGAAGTGACCCAAGGAAAGTAATACCCCAATATGAAAGTGCCCTGTGATTGGGGATCAGCATTAACTTGGTGTCTGGTTAAAAACACTCAAAAAGAGCAAAAAATCTTAAGAGGCAACTAGTGGAATCAGGTGGTCATGGGCACAGACCTAAGGCCACATTCCCAGGAAGGACACCACTACAGGTGACCACCTGCATCAGAGAGAGATGGGTGGGTGGTCCAGTCCTTGGTCCATGAGCATTCGAATTTCTGTTGCTTGCACCACCACTTGGGCCGGGTGCACTCCTGCAAGTGCCTAAGAGAGCGTGGTGTGGGCACCATCTGACAGTCTTCTGCAGCCCTCCGTGGGGACTGAACACACTCCCTACCACACCTGAGAGAGCTTGGTGTGGGCTCCAGCTGGCGGTCTTCCACGGCCCTCCACAAGGTCTGAGCACTCCCAGCCCATGCCTGAGAGAACACGGGGTGAACTCGGGATAGGCCCCCTCTAAGGCCTGCATGACCCAGGGGATCTCAGCGCACTCAGTGTGGACCTGGACCCCAGAGAGCAGCCCCGGCAATGGCAGCCACTGAAAGCGAGTTTCCTGGACCAATATCGCTCATGGTTTTAATGGCACAGGGGTGCAGAGACAAGTGGGGGCCTCAGGTGACTACTGGGATGGTGGCTGGGGGTAAGCACTGCCTAAAGGAGGCTGCAGTGTGCGGGGGAATTTGCAGACAGGCAGACTGTGTGTTCTAGACCACCCAGAGAAGAGCAGACTGAGGCTTCTCTCTGAGGTGGAGGTCTGGGTATAGACAGATTCCTTGCTCTGACAAATCAGGACTCAACCAATACGAAAAGATTGAGATGATTCCTTGCATACTCTCAGACCACAATGCTTTGAAACTGGAACTCAACCACAAGAAAAAGTTTGGAAGGAATTTAAACACTTGGAGGCTAAAGACCAACCTGCTCAAGAATGTTTGGATCAAGCAGGAAATCAAAAAAGAACTTAAACAATTCATGGAAACCAATGAGAATGAAGACATATCAGCCCAAAACATTTAGAATATGACAATGGGAGTCCTAAGGGACCTTGGATAAATACCCATCCAAGTCTCACTCATAAAAATTGAAAAATCCTGAATATATCAGTTCTCTTTGCAACTCAAATAACTAGAAAATCAACGACAAATTAAGCCAACCGCAAGCACAAGAAGGGAAATAATCAAGATTAGAGCAGAGATCAATGAGATAGAAACTAGATATACAGTAGAACACATCCACAAAACTAAAAGTTGGTTTTCTGAAAGAATCAATTAGATTGATAAACCACTGACCAAACTAATCCAGAAAAGGGAGAAGACCCAAATTAATAGAAAAGAGAGAAGACCCAAATTAATAGAATTATGAATGAAAGGAGAGAAATCATGACTAACACCAAGGAAAGAGAAACAATCATCAGAAATTATTATCAACAGCTATATGGCAAAAAGTTAAGCAACCTAGAAGAAATGGATGCAATCCTGGAAGCCTATAAACTTTCAAGACTGAACAATGAAACTTGTAACACTGAAAAAATAAAAGTATTTTTGGGGAAAAAAAAAACTTTCAAGACTGAAACAGGAAGAAATCGACAACCTGAATAGACCAATATCTAGTAGTGAGATTGAAGTAGTGATCAGAAACCTCCCAAAAAACAAGAGCCTACGAGCTGACGGATTCCCTGGGGAATTCTACCAAACATTCAAAGGGGAAAGAATACCTATTCCATGAAGCTGTTTCAAAAAATAGAAACAGAAGGAAAACTTCCAGACTCTTCCTATGAAGCCAGCATTAACCTGATCCCCAAACCAGGAAAAGACTCCATCAAAAAGGAGAATTTCAGACCAATATCCCTGATGAATATGGATGCCAAGATTCTCAAGAAGATCCTAGCTAATAGGATCCAATAGCGCACTAAAAAGATTATCAACCATGACCAGGTAGGATTTATCCCTGGCATGAAAGGGTGGGTCAACATTCGCAAATCAATCAATATGATAGAACAAATCAATAAGAGAAGAGAGAAGAACCACATGCTCTTCTCAATTGATGCAGAAAAAGCAATTTACAAAAAACAGCATCCATTCCTGATTAAAACTATTCAAAGTATAGGGATAGAAGGAACATCCTCAACTTCATAAAATCTACCTATGAAAAGCCCACAGCAAATATCATTCTCAATGGGGAAAAGCTGACAGCCTTCCCTTTGAGATCAGGAACATGACAAGGATGTCCACTCTCTCTTCTCTTGTTGAACATAGTACTAGAAGTCCTAGCAGCAGCAGTCAACCAACAAAAAGAAATAAAAAGTATTCAAATTGGCAAAGAAGAAGTCAAACTCTCTCTCTTCACAGATGACATGATACTTCATATGGAAAATGCAAAAACTCTACCCCCAAACTACTAGAACTCATACAGCCATTCAGTAATGTGGCAGAATACAAAATCAATGCACGGAAATCCATTGCTTTCTTATACACCAACAATGAAAATATGGAAAAGGGAAATTAGAGAATCGATTTCATTTACTATAGCACGAAGAACCATAAGATACCTGGAAATAATCCTAACCAAAGAAGTAAAGGATCTGTACTCGTGGAACTACAGAACACCCATGAAAGAAATTGAATAAGACTCAAAAAGGTGGAAAAGCATTCCATGCTCATGGATCAGAAGAATAAAAATTGTTAAAATGTCTATACTGCCCAAAGCAATATATACTTTCAATGCCATCCTGATAAAAATTATACTGGCATTTTTCAAAGTGCTGGAAAAAACAATCCTAAAATCTGTATGGAACCAGAAAAGACCCCGAATTGCTAAGGAAATATTGAAAAAGAAAAACAAAGCTGGGGACATCTCGTTGCCTGATTTCAAGCTTTACAACAAAGCTTCGATCACCAAAACAGCATGGTACTGGCACAAAAACAGACACATAGACCAGTGGAATAAAGTAGAGAGTTCAGATAGGACCCACAACTCTATGGTCAAATCATCCTTGACAAAGCAGGGAAAAATATCCAATGGAAAAAAGACAGTCTCTTCAATAAATGGTGCTGGGAAAATTGGACAGCTATATGTAGAAGAATGAAACTTGACCATTTCTTACACTATACACGAAGATTAACTCGAAAAAGATAAAAGAGCTCAACATGACGCAGGAATCCATCAAAATCCTAGAGGAGAACATAAGCAGTAACCTCTTTGACATCGGCCACAGCAGCTTCTTTCAGGACATGTCTCCAAAGGCAAAAAACAAAAGTGAAAATGAACTTTTGGGACTTCGTCAAGATTAAAAACTTTTGCACAGCAAAGGAAACAGTCAACAATACAAACAGGCAACCCACGGAATGGGAGAAGATATTCGCAAATGACACTACAGACAAAGGTCTGATATCTAAGATCTATCAAGAACTCCTCAAAGTCAACTCTCAAAAAACAGATAATCACATCAGAAAATGGGCAGAAGACATGAACAGACACTTCTCCAAAGAACACATACAAATGGCTAACAGACACATGAAAAATATTCATCATCATTAGCCATCAGGGAGATTCAAATCAAAACCGCACAGATACCACCTTACACCAGTTAGAATGGCCAAAATCAACAAGACAGTAAACAACAAATGTTGGAGAGGATGTGGAGAAAGGGGAATCCTTATACACTG
>CM052889.1:58864641-58884154 GCA_028534135.1 Potos flavus | reverse complement strand
CAATTTTCTCCAATTCATCCCTCCCTTCCCTCTCACAATGTCCTCCATGTTTTTCCTTATGCTCCACACGTAAGTGAGACCGTAGGATAATTGACTTTCTCCGCTTGACTTATTTCACTCAACATAATCTCTTCCAGTCCAGTCCCTGTTAAAATAAAAGTTGGGTATTCATCCTTTCTGATGGAGGCATAATATTCCATTGTATATATGGACCATATCTTCTTGATCCATTCATCTGTTGAAGGGCATCTTGGCTCTTTCCACAGTTTGGCGATTCACAACACTTTTTCTAGGTTAAAACTCTCCACAGTGTATGGAGAGAGGGAAAATACTTCAATATCATAAAAACCATATATAAAAATCCCATTGTGAGTATCATTCTCAGTGGGGGAATATTGACTACTTTTCCCCTAAGGTCAGGAACACGATAGGGATGTCCACGCTCACCAGTGTTGTTCAACATGATAGTGGAAATCTTAGCCTCAGCAATCATACAACAAATAGAAATAAAAGGCATTCAAATTGGCAAGGAAGAAGTCAAACTGTCACTCTTTGCAGATAACTTAATACTGTATGTTGAAAACCCAAAAGACTCCACCCAAAAATTACAAGAATTCAGCAAAATAGAAGGATATAAAATCAATCCATAGAAATCAGTTGCATTTCTATAGACTTAATAATGACACAAAAGAAAGAGAAATTAAGGAATTGATCCCATTTACAATTGCACCAAAAGCCATAAGATACCTATGAATAAACCAAAAAAGGCAAAGGATCTGTACTAAGAAAACTACAGAAAACTCATGAAAGAATTGAGGAAGACACGAAGAAATAGAAAAACATTCCATGCTCATGGATTAGAAGAACAAATGCTATAAAAATATCTGGGCTCCCAAGAAGAATGTATATATTCAATGCAATCTCTATCAAAATACCATTAGCATTTTCAAATAGCTGGGTAATAATAAAATTTGAATGGAACAAAAGAGTGTCCAGATAGCCAAAGGAATGTGATGTGTTGAGCACTGGGCATTTTATACAAAACTAATAAATCATTGAACATTATATAAAAAAATAATGATGTACTATATGTTTTCTAATTGAATTTAAATTAAAAATAAAATAAAATCAATACTGGTGGCATCACAATTCGTGATTTGAAACTATCTTACAAGGGTGCCTGGGTGGCTCAGTGGGTTAAAGACTCTGCCTTCGGCTCAGGTTATGATCTTGGGGTCCTGGGATCGAGCCCCGCAGGGAGCCTGCTTTCCCCTCTCTCTCTGCCTGCCTCTGCCTACTTGTGATATCTCTCTCTCTGTCAAATAAATGAATAAAATCTTTAAAAAAGAAAAAAAGAAACTATCTTACTAAGCTGTAATCATCAATATAGTATGATCCTGGCACAAAAGCAGTTATATAATCAATAGAACAGAATAGAGAACCCTGAAATGGACCCTCAACTCAATGGGCAACTAATCTTTGACTAAGTAGGGTAGAATATCCAATGGAAAAAAAAAATCTCTTCAACAAATGGTGTTGGGAAAAATGGATGGCCACATGCAGAAGAATGATACTGAACCATTTTCTCACACTATATACAAAAATAAACTCAAAATGGATTAAATACCTAAATGTGAAACAGGAATCCATTAAAAATCCTAGAGAAGAACACAGGCGGCAACCTTTTGGACCTCAGCCATAGCAACTTGTTGCATGACATGTCTTCAAAGGCAAGGGAAACAATTATAAAAATGAACTATTGGGACTTCATCAAGATAAAAAGCTTTGCACAGGAAAGGAAACAATTGACAAAACCAAAAGTCAACCTAACAGTATGGGAGAAGATATTTGCAAATATCTTATCACATAATGGGTTAGTATCCAAAATATATAAAGCACTTACCAAACTCACCACCCAAAAAACAAATAATACAGCCAAAAAAAGGGGCAGAAAACTTGAAAAGTCATTTCTCCAAAGAAGACATAAAAATGGCCAGCAGACACATGAAAAAATGCTCCACATCACTTTCATCAGGGAAATACAAATCAAGACCCCAAAGAGATACCACCACACATCAGTCAGAATGACTACAATTAAGACAGGAAGCAGTAGATATCAGCAAAAGGGGAAACCTCTTATGCTGCTGGTGGGGTTGCAAGCTGGTATAGCCACTCTGGAAAATGGTATGTAGTTTTCTCAAGAAGTTAAAAATAGGGACACCTGGGTCGCTCAGTCAGTTAAGAAGTTAAGAAATAGAGCTATCCTATGACCCAGCAATTGCACTCCTAGGTATTTACACAAAGGTTACAAATGTAGTGATGGGAAGGGGTACCTGCACCCCAGTATTTATAGCAGCAATATACATAATAGCTGAACTGTGGAAATAGCCCATATATCCAGCAATAGCTGAATTCATAAAAATATTATATATATATATATATCAAGTGAATTATGTCAATCAGAGAAAGACAATTATCATTTGATTTCACTCATATGTGGAATTTAAGAAACAAAAAGAGAGGGTCATAGGGGAACAGAGGGAATAATAAAATAAGACTAAATCAGAGAGGGAGACAAATGATAAAAGACTCAACTATGGGAAACAAATGGTGGGTTGCTGAAGCGGAAGTGAGTGGGGGATGAGTTAACTGTGTGATGAGCATTAAGGAGGACACTTGATGTAATGAGCACTGGTCCTTATGTGCAACTGATGAATCATTAAACTCTAACTTTGAAACTAATAATACACTATATATCAATTAATTTAATTAAGAAAAAAAAAAAGAACCAGGAAAATCAAACCTTGAATGAGGTAGAATTTACTGTCACTAACACTAGGGTTACTCAGTTTTCTGAAATTATAAGATGGATATTTTTAGGCAACGATCATAAAATCCATCTGATGAGCACGTGTAGATGCTCTTGGAACAAATGGCAAAAATAGAAATGCAGAACTGAAATAGAGGTCATCAAAACACACCAAATGGAAATTATAGAACCGAAAAATACAATAGATGAAATTGATAAAGAAGCTTCTTTGAATAAATTCAAGAATAGGAAACACATACTTGTTATTTCTTTGCTGAAAGCACAAATGGGCTTCATTCTTTCTGCCTAATTCCCTCCACCATGAATAGACTCCTAAGGATGTCACTAGGGGGCGCTGTGGACCTTCCCAAAGCTGGCAAGGGCTGAAATCAACTGAAATGGTTCCACCTGACTGGACCCTGCATTCCTGTTCACTCCCTGAGTGAGAGGTGACAGCAGCTGCTTCCTCCCAGGGGACAAACTCAGAACTCTTGACCTCCCCAGAACTCCTCTTGGGAGAGAAGCTAGTAGTTGAGCTGAGGCCCCAGATTCAAATGGCAATGTCGGCTCATATTTGCATAATACACCGCAAAGCACTCCCTCTACCCTTGGAGCTCAGGAGGAGATAAAAGACACATCCCAGAGACCAGCACCAGCCATAAGGCCAGGGAAACTATGGAGGTGCACAGCATGACCTAGACTCCTCTCCTCCTCGTCCTCCTCTCCTCACCCACCACCCAGGTTCATGGAGATTTCAAAAGCCAGCCTTTGGAGGGATACCTATGCCTTTATTCTTCATTACTAACATGTGTCTATTTTCATTTCAGAGACAAGTTCTCAGGCTGTGGTGACTCCGGAGCCCTCACTGACTGTATCCCCAGGAGGGACAGTCACTCTCACCTGTGCCTCTAGCACTGGAGCAGTCACTAATGCTCACTATCCATATTGGTTCCAGCAGAAGCCTGGCCAAGTACCCAGGGCATTGATTTAGGATACAAGCAATATACAATCCTGAACCCACACCAAGTTCTCAGGTTAAATCTTTGGAGGCAAAACTCCCCTGACCCTCGCTGATGTCCATGCCCAGGACAAAGCTGGATACCACTGTGGGCTAGGCTTTCAGTGGTGCTTGGTGCAGTGGGAGACCCAGATGAGGAAGCAAGATGTAAAGTGTTTTCACCAAGTGAGGGCACAAATATGATCATGTCATACTGGCATTGCATGACCAGACACCTGACTTCCAGGATAAACTAAATATTAGTCATCCATGCAGAGATGGGAATGGGATGGGTCTGAATGTTAACAAATTATTGAAACAATCTTGGAACATACAATTTTGATATTTTATCAAAATATTAAATATATACAAAGTGTGACTGAGTATTTTATTTTTAGAAAACAATTATTAAAGAAAATTATCTACCTAAGACATCGCAGAATGAATATACAAGTATGTCCAGTTCAGAGTTGTTGCAGTGAAAAATAATTGAAACCAGTAGGGATGTTTTTCATTGGAAAAGTGGCCTAATTACAGCTAATCACCCTATCAGATAAGGATGATCTATGAGTCAAAATGAGACAGATGTGCATATACTGTTAAACAAAGATCACCAATTACATTTTATGTGGAAATGCCTGTCATGGAACGATGGAACACAAATGCAGCATCTCATTATGTAATTATAAAATATGTATTTTATATATTCATATATAATTTCTTTATGCAAATATATATTATATATTTATACATATATTTATATATAATATATATCAAATTTATATAGAGATATATATTATATATACTATATGTACTTATATATAGTGCATATAAATTAAATATATGTAAATTATATATGTATGTTTATATTATATATTTATTAATATATAATTCTATAATATAATAATTTAATGATATAATATATATTAATATAATATATTTATATATTTATTTGTATATTTCATACATTTATATGTGATTTAAATATGCAAATGCATTATGTATATATAATTAAATATATCATATATGTATATACGTATATATAAATTTATATATAAATTAAATATATATAAATTTTATATATGGGTGTGTGTGTGTGTGTGTGTGTATGTGTATATATATATATATATATTGCTACAGCACATCCTTTAAAATATTAACAGTTGGGGCTCTCCTGGGTAGCTCAGTGGATTAAGCCTCTGCCTTTGGCTTGGGTGGTGATCTCAGGGTCTTGAGATCTAGCCCTGCATAGGGCTCTCTACTCAGCGGACAGCCTGCTTCCACCTCTCTCTGCCTGCCTCTCTGTCTAATTGTGATCTCTTTCTGTCAAATAAATAAATAAAATCTTAATAAATAAATAAATAAGTAAATGAAGTATTAACAGTTAACCATTCAGGAAGGAAGTGGCAGTGGAACAGAGGAGTAGATTTTTAGTGGACAGCATCATATTAATTTTATAGACCACTTATGGAAATGTTATTAAATATCAATCCTTGTACTGAGATAATTTAGAAAATTAGAGAAAAAACATCTTAAATATATCAGAGTTAGTACAAATTATTATAAGGATATAAAAATTATTAAAGCATAAATGAGGACCCACAGAAGTAATCAAAGACAAAAAAACATGTTTTTCCCTGACAGCATGATATTTTTGTGACAAAGACAGATATACTGTACAGACAAGGTATATGCCATGAGGGCTGGTAAACCTAATAGGAGACCCTGACAACAACCATAACCAAATAAGTCAACCTCTAAGGGTAGCCCAGGTAGAATTATCACCAGGGTTGAACCAATGGGCTTCTCTGAGGAACTTTAAGCCTTGAGCTTGTTTCAAGTGAATTACATCCCAGTAATGAAACCAGGGACAAAGCAGAAGCAAAGTCAGATAATCAGGTAATTCTGAAATTTCTCATAACATAAATATTTCCCCTAGCTATTTAACTGAGGGCACTGATGCCCTGGAAAAATGAATGTCTGAACCCCAGAGTTGATCTCCTCATTCTACTTCCCTGGGTGTCGACATCAGAAAAGTCCTCCTGAAAGTTCAGAAAGTCCTTCCAGGAGTGCTGGGCAGTGTAACATGGGCTGGGAGCATAGTGTCTGAGGCCATCAAGGGGCACTTGTGGGCTGCTCCTGAGAGATCAGGTGTCTAGGTCTGGATCAGGAAGAACAGGAAAATCTATCACTGGCCCTTGCACACTTAGGAAGCAGCGTCCTCACTGTGGGTGACTATCCTGCACCTGGGCACTCAGAAGCAACATGAGACTTCAGCTCTGAATCACACAGGCTTCATATTTTGTCCTCCACTGCATCATGGAGTAACCCAATTTTTATGGAAAGATAGATGGACAACAAAAATAAATTTGCTTCCTGAACTCAACTGCAACACTCCCTGGGCAAAGGATAGGACACACCAGCATAGGAACTGTCTCTATGCCAACAACTGGGCTTCAGCAAGCAGAACTCTGGGGCTTCTCCACCATGACCTGGATTTCTCTCTTCAACTCCCCACTGATTGAATAGAAAGTTTCCTTTAGGAAAAAAGTGAAAAGTGGGGGAGTGAGGAGAGGCATTGGCTCTGCACGTTGCTCCTATGATCTGGGCACAGGTGGTCATCATCCCATTCTTTCTGTCACCTTCTGACCCTCCTTCCAGGATTGTGAGACAGATGGGGCTAGCTCTACCACCCACAGTATCTAAGTCTTTGTTTTAAAAATGGTTTAAAATGTATATTAAAATAAGAGATGTGTATCCTAAACTCATTTTCTCACTCTAGCAAATCAGTGGAAGGAGCACAACCCAACAGAAGAGTATGAGATGTGAAAATTACAGGGCAATCTCATTCATGAACATGGTTGATAGTTGCACAAATGACTCATCACATGAGCCACTAGAATCATGTTATCTCAGAAAAAATTCACTTTGACCACCAGGGAGGATTAGGACTGAGACCAGTTGTGCGCAGTCTCTCAGTGATGAGGAACATGGAATGTGGGGGACCACATGTGAAGACACTGTGCCATGTGTCAGATGCCTGAACCAGGTAAGGGCTCCTGAGCTCCCAATGCTAGTTTCCTGGCACTGGGAAAGAACAGTGAAGTCACCAGACACACCTTATGGGGCACAGTGATCTATCTCTAGAGCACATGGTCATCCACATGTCCTCTCAGATACAAGCACAGCCCAGAAGGAGCTCCTCTCTGATTCATACAGGAACATTCAGGACCCACAGGGAGAACTGCTCTACCAGCTTCTCATGTGTGAGGCATCCCTGGCATACTGGGTGCTTCTCCCATCTCCAGCCAATCAATCCCACCATTACCTCTGATTGGGAATCCCCATCCAGATCTGCCCCTTGGGGAAGTGAATGGGACCTTGGTGTCTGGGGTATGCCAGAGATAAAGTGTCTGAGTGGCCACCCTCAGGGACCTTTGCTGCTAATTATGACTTCCAAATGTGCCCATGATGAAATATGCAGTAAGTGTGTGAGCCATTTATCTTCCAGTGTTTCAGTTGTTATTGTGTACCGATCTTTTTCATTTATGCAAATACTTTATAGGGATTTATGGAAACTGATATTAATCAGTTTTTAGCTTTCAAATTTTTTTCTTTTTTCTTGAGTGTCAATACTGCTCCTTACCTCAAAATTTGATAGATATGAAAGTACCCATTGGTCTCTAAAGTATCTGCGTCATTAGTTTAATAAGAACACCATTTTGTGTGAGTGTTTTTCTCTGACATGAGTTGCAGTTCTCAAACATATGCGAAGAGACAGGAAAAGTATTCTGAAAGAATTATCAAACCGGCAATCTACTAGCGATTCCAATATGCCTATCATATTTATAACTCATCCTGGGAAGAGCACCAACCCTGAGCCTCACCAACCGCCTTAATCCTCCTGCCAGTCCTCCTAACTACCAGGCCCTCCTCCAGACTTCTAAGTCCTACTCCTCAGAAGAGCACAAAAAGAAAGGGATTTGAAAATGACCTTAATAGCCATATCCACTTGTTTACACAGTGTCATTTTTTTCTTTTAATTTCATTAATTAATTTTTTAAAGTAAGCTTTATGCTCAGTGTAGGACTTGAACTTACAATCCTGAGATCAAACATCATATGCTATATCCAGTAAGCAGTCAAGCACACAGTATCCTTTTTATTTCTGATCATGAGTCACACTTGTCTCTGTTTGTTATATCCAATGTAGACATTGTTTCAGAATTTCATGGTGACCCTCTGATCTTTCCTCCTCAAAGACTACAGTTACATTGATGGACTTCACAGAATAGACAGCTTCTTAAGGGTCACTCACTATGAGTACCCCTAGCCCTACTATGCTCCCCCTTGGCTACCAGAAACAGGTTCTAGGACTGAGTCTGAGGAGACCCTCGTCCCTTCACACCAAAGATGGGTGCTCTGAGATTCCCAGTGGACTCACTGGAGGAGGAGTGACCACTAAGATCCACCAAGGAGACAATCAGGGATGTCTCTGGGGAGGTCAGAAAATGTTCCCAGGGCTGTGATAGATTTGGGATGAGCTAAAAGCAAGGTCAGGATGTGGAAAACACACCCATGTCCTCATTCAGTCTCAATCTTTCCAGAGAAAAGACTTGGAACTGAGGTCACCAGACATGTGGGGGAGCTGACTTGGTGAAAGATGTCATCCCTGTCATTCAGCGTCCCAGTCACCCTGCAGTCACTGGTCCATGTAAGTTCCCAGGATATGCCTCTTTCAAATTCTCCTGCAGGGGACAGCAGGGTGACACTGGTGCAAGAAGAGAGAAAGGAAGATGATTTGCATGAAGCACCTTCACTTAATGGGTCTGAGAGGCATGAAAAGGCCTGGGGACACCACACTCACCAGCCCAGGAGCCTGAGGTGGCTGCAATCTCTGAGCATCCCCATCATGGCCTGGACAGTGCTTCTTCTTGTGTTCCTCACTTGTGGTTCAGGTCAGGGGAGGGGACTCAGGGTGACCCATGTCTCCCATAATAACACCTGTTTCTCCTCTTTATTTTAGGAGCAGATTCTCAGACTGTGGTGACCCAGGAGCCATCACTGATGGTGTCTCCAGGAGGGACAGTCACATGCACCTGTGCCCTTAGTTCTGGTTCAGTCACCACAAGTCACTACCCTAGCTGGCACCAGCAGACCCCAGGCCAGGCTCCTCGCACAATTATTTATAGCAAAAACAGCCGCCCCTCTGGGGTCCCTCATCGCTTTTCTGGATCTATCTCTGGGAACAATGCAGTCCTCACCATCACAGGGGCCCAGCCTGAGGACAAGGCTGACTATTACTGTGTTCTGTATATGGGTAGCAACACTTACACAGTGATTTAAATCAATGGGGAAGTGCAGCCAGAACCTCCTCATGGGCTCAGAATGACTCAGTCTTAGAGGTAGGAGAGAATATGAGAGAGGATAGCCAACACTACCATGGGAAGGGAGGCTCCCTGATCCCTTTCTTCTGTCCAGTGGCTCCTGCTCATGTGTCCCATCTCGACTCTACCAGGGTCTGTCCATCTCTCCAGTGTGACCCCGCAATCCTGAATGTCATCTCCCCTTATCTGTTTATGGTGATGGGGAGGGGGTCTAGGTCAAAAATAGATCCCCAAATAGCAAGCTCATTGTTCCTTTTGAGATGCTTCTTATTCAAATGACATTAACAGACATGTCCTCATTCAGGAATTTGATAAAGGTAACCAAATCTAATGAGCATTTCTTCACCTGGGTGACTTGAGCTGGATCCATAGCCCGTCTTCTGTTCTGCTCCACGTGCCAGATGCTTCCAGTCTGTGTGCAGTCTCCTTATGAAGGAGAAGAAGCATTTGGAGCAGTTCATGTGTGAATGCTGGCTGAGAGAGTTAATTGTCTTCTGATACCCATATCCCACACGTTTTATTTCTTCTAATTTGGGTCATCACTTAATTAACTATGGCAGTTTTTACCTTATTAATAATATAATTTAAAAACTTCTTGAAAAGTTAACAACAAATACGTGGAATAGTCATAAAATCATTTTTTTTAAATTATGGAAAGCATGTGCTCTTTGAGAAATTAGAAAATCAATTTACAGCAGGGGCATAGCCTGTGGGTGTTTGTGGACTGACAGTAAGCAGACTGTCAGTCCTGCCCCAACATCTTTTCCAGACAAAGCAGAAGTTTGGCCAGTGGAGATAGGGGGTGCTGAGTGCCTTCCCCATCATCTGCTCAGTGAGGCTCCCTGCTATATAATCCCCCAAACTCCCCAGGCTAAGGAATTGGCATCTTTGTGTACTGTGGGAATTCAGCAGCTATGTCACCTCTGGCTGGGCAGAGTGTCCTGCTCACTGGTCTGTGGAAGATCCTTGCAGCTACTTCCTCCCTGGTCCCTCCCAGGAGACAAACTCTGAGGCTCCCCCTAGACTCTAGTCTATCTAGGATCCAAGCTCAGACTATAGCTCATGCTCAAATGGAACAGACTGTCTGGTAGGAAAATGTTCATGTGAGCAGCCCTCCCTTTTTGTTACTGAAGAAAACAAAAAAGACCTGGCCACTCAGACGCGGCTTGGCACTCGGGACAGCTGTGTCCCCATGTCCTGTATTCCTGTCCTCCTCATGCTCCCCTCTCACTGTTCATGCACAGACAGGCCTCAGAGAACTGAGTTGGACATGTGCCACAATCAGATGACAGGAAGGGACTAGAAAAGAACATGATTGTCAGAGGGAACTGCTGATGATGGATCACTGGGGATGGAGCTGGAGTTGGAGGGAGATCCTGTAGCTATAGGTCTGACTCCTGGAAGGAGACAAGGAAGCAAGGGTCAGGTAGGAAGAGCCTGAGACCACAGGTCTATGCCTGTCAATAGGGATGAGGAAGGTCCTGGGACCTGGAGGGCATTAGTGGAGCCTTCTTCCCCCCAGGGGAAGCTGGATGCAGTATCCCTGAGCTCATACTTGTGTGTAGGCAACAAAGGGGAAATGGGGTGTCAGTTACCTAGCGATCTCCCTGCAGGGTCTTCTGGGGTGGGGGCAGGAGGACTAAGGCCTGCACTTCCAGGGCCGACACCACCAGCCTTTGCAACTGTCTGTCATCCTCAGGACAAGACTGTTCTCCTTCTGTCTCCTCCTCCACCTGGACCCCAAATTATGTCAAGCTGTGGTGTCTCAGGGTATTAAAGGCTCTGTCCCTTCCAGATCTCTGCAGGCACAGAGACCACCACAGCTGCCCCAACCCACTTGCTGGGAGGTAAGTGTCTGTGGGAGAGCCACTCCTCTTCAGTCAGCACCTCTGGGGATGCAATGCAATCCTTAGGCACTGAAATATCCATCACTGGAGCCCCTTTGTCTCTGGATTTTTCAAACACTTCTCCACTCTTTCACACCATGATCACCATGGGACACAGTAAACTGACACATCATCAGCCCCCCACCTGACCTCACCCATGTCAGTCAGGGCATCCCATCTCTGTGGGTATCACCCTCCATCCACCTGACATTCTGGACCATCCCTCCCTCTCCCATAGCCTAAGGTCTAATCAGTCACCTTCTTGTGTCCCACCTGGGGACATGTGATGTTTCTCCCTTCCCTCTTTCCTCTGTTCTCATCTTCCTCCAGTTGAGGCTGGATCCACAGATCCCTCCACTAATACAGCTGCAGCCTGAGGATGAGTCTGACTATTACTGTGCTGTAGGTCACTGGACTAGGAGTAAGTATACTCAGTCATGGTGTCTAAGACAGTGAAACAATTGAGGGAAAAATTTTGTGCACACAGATCATGGTTCTGAGCATAGTTTAAGTGAGAAAATTAAGTAGAGATACATGTGTCTTTTTTCCAGGGTCCTAGGGCCTGTCTGTGCTGAAACAGCCACCATCGGTGCCTGGGGTCCTAGATCAGAGGGTCATCATCTCCTGCACCAGAAGCAGCAGCAATATCAGGTATGGTTTCCTGTGAACTGGTACCAACAGTTCCCAGGAACAACCTCCCAACTCCTCATCCATCACTCTCAGGAGATGCAGATCCATTCTCTGCTCCAGTCTGGCAGCTGGGTTTCCTGACCATCACTGGGCTCCCGGCTGAAGATGAGGCTGATTGCTACTGCTCCATGTGAGACAAGGTTCTCAGTGCTCAGGAAGTACTCTAGCCTGTGGGAAAGCAAACCAAATTTCTACTTACTCCTCTGCAAAGAGCAGGGAGAGAACAGCACCTGGCTGCTCAGGTTAGGCTGTGATTCTCATTCCTATGCTGACATCCTGGGCCCATGTCCATCCAGGGATGCTGTCTGGGAGTGAAGACTCTTTCTCTCCCTTCTGTCCTCAGAGTCACTCAGACCAGCCCATTTCTACACAAAGGGTCTCAAAGGAAATAGAAATTCCTTGTCCTCATGAATTGGGACAGTTTCCTTCTGAGCTTATGTGCATTCCATAATTTTCTTCTTATATTTCAAAAATGAAACATTTTGTGGGCTCTGAGTCTCTTTTTAGGCCTCAGCACCATCTTGCTCTGCTTAGTAGATATATCAGTTCTGTTTGCGTCTGGGACCAGTATGGCCTTAGCTTTAGCAGGATGACCAGTTTGTTCACTTTCTGATATGTGCAGGAAATACTTAAAATGATGCCAAACTAAAAATGTTAAAAATGAAACAAAACAAAACAAAAAGTTTCTAGGGTAAAAACATGCATGCAATGTTTACGGCAACTTTATTCATAATCACCAAACATCAAAACAACCATAAATCTGTGAACTCAGAACAAGGGACTGAGAGTTTTGGAGGGGAGGGGGTGGGGGAATGGGTGAGCCTGGTGGTGGGTGTTGAGGAGGGCACGTATTGCATGGAGCACTGGGTGTGGTACATAAACAATGAATCTTGTAACACTGAAAAAATAAAATAAAAGTATTTGGGGAAAAAAAAAACCATAAATCTGCACATTGATTTTTATACCAGCTTTTTATATAATGACCAAGACTTGAGGTAACAAAGATGTTCTCTGATATTTTGTATATTCATAGACTGGGATATTAATCAAAATTTAAAAGATGTTAGCTCTCGTTCAAAAAATATGTATGAATTTTAAATAGGTATCTCTTAGTGAAGAACATACGAAAGACTCAAAAAAAGGCTCATTGCTTATAAAAGGCTCATTCCTTATCATTGCAATTGTATTGCACATAAAAGGCCCATTCCTTATCATTGCATTTGTGTTACATTTTGGAAGAGGCACCAATCTAGAGGTGGTAGAAAGGTCAGTGATTGACAGGAGGAGGGTGAATGTGTGAAGCACAGTGATTGTATTTATGGTGGTGTCACTCTCCTACATGACACTGTGATGGCAGCCACACCACACCGCTGTGTTGTCACAGCTCACTAAACTCTAGAGCACAGTGACAGCACCTTTATGCATGCATAGAAAGTCATCTAGGAGTCTGGGATCCTTGATGAAGTGCACAATGTGACATTATACCATCTGCTGTTACAAATTTGTGAACCCATCTCACAGAAGGGGTGAAACAGAAAGGTGCTGACCTGGGGGATTTTGCAAAGGAGGGGAGACTGTAAATGGAGAGACTAAAGTAATTGCATATGAGCCCCTTACTCCATTAAACACAATTGTGACCCATGGGGTGATAATTATGATTTTTCTGATCTGTGCCTGCAACTGACCAATGAAGTTAATGGTAAGACATTGTGTTAGCCACTGTTCTCCCATCAGGAAGGAAGTTCATGTTTTATGTGGGACTCAGCCTCTCCATAACCAATGTCATGGTCAGATCAACTCTTGTGGTTCTATTTATGACTGTTAAGTGTCCCTTCAGCTGCAACCATCACGAAACTTTGAAAAGGTTTATTATTCACAAGACCTGGAAATTACGCAGAACACCTGGGGACACAGAAGGAGGTCATGGTTAGAGGAAAAGTGAGCCCATACCCTCCCACCAGCAGTGTAGACAGAGGCTCAAGTGACAGATACAGAGACAGGGATAGACACTGAGGCAGAGAGACCAATCCTCTTTGGCCCCACACTGAGTGTTCACGTGGGCAAGTTGCTGGTGCTTGTGCTTTTGTCCTTTTGTCTCTGCACTGGGGATGATGGTGACACCCACCTTGCCCCATTAGTGGAGAAACACTAGAAAAATGGACATGGTTGGAGACAGTCCTCAGTGAGGAGCCACAGCAGGGGATTCTGAGCTGAGTGTGACCATGAGGCTGCAGTGTAAGGAAGGTCTGGATGTGGCCCAAACTCCTTGGGGAGTGGGCAGGGAGCCATATTGTTGGAGGCAAGGAGAGATCTGCTCTGGGCTCCTTTCCCCCCATCCCAGTAAAGAAGTGTCAGGACTGGGGCAGCAGGGACACTGTGAGTCTGCCCCTGGATTTCATGGTGTGATGCCAGGTGGGAAATAGCTCCTACCTGAGTCTGGACCCAGTGCCCAGCTGCCTTCTCCCCCAGGCCCGCAGAGCTCAGGTGAGTCCTCCCAGCACCCTCCAAATGACAGACACCAGGAAGAAGAAGTGGGGTTAGGGGGCAGTGACCAGAATGCACTGCTCATCCCCAGGTGACTGAAGGGGATAAGAGAGAACCTGCAGCTCTGCTTCCTGTGGCTGGAGGTCCTGGGGATGTGCTAGTGGGGTGAGAGGTTCCACTGTTATACCCTTTATTCCCCATATCCTAACCTTCCCCTGGGGTGTTAATGACTGCAAACATCACCACCAATCACATCTTCACTGTCCTCAGCCCTCTTTGGAACATTTACATGGGGAAGACAAAGAGGTATGGTCTGTCCTAAACTTACATCCAGCTGACCACTTAGAATTCTGAGCAGAAAGGAGGACTTCACTAACACACACAACACAGGAATGATGAAAGGACTGAACACAGGAAATAGCTCTGCTTCTCGGACCCTTCTCATACATTCTATACATGAGAATGGTGTTCAGGTTCCTGTCCCAGGTTCCTGTCCATCCTTCACATCTACACCCACACTGGGGACTGAACACTACATTTGGACACCAGCCTCCCAGACATTGTGCACAGCTTCCTGTTATACAAGCTCACGTTCCATCATGTCTGGGCTTGGAATTCAGTATTTCCAATTGGTGGCCAGATGTTCCACTATTTTGTGAATAGAAAACCATCCAATAGCCCTATTTTTACTGCACTAAATATCTACCTCTTTTGCTTTTCTGTTCAAACTGAGATCTCAAGTTTCTTATTTCACTCATCATCCTTTCTTTCCCCAGAGTTCCTTCTGGTTCACACTCCTGGAGATTGTATGGCTGAGCTTGGCTCCAATGCATCTTCTCCTCCTGTATTCCTGTCTAAAGTCTCCTTTCTACAGGACATCCTCCCTAAGGCTGCCCTGCTCTCCCCACACTTCCAATTCCCAGTCCCCTGTGTTGCTCCAGTCTGTGAAACTGCCATATCCCCTCTTGTTTTGAGCATTGACACTTCCTGTTTTCTTTTCTCTTTTGTTCCTCCAAGCAAAAAATACCCTTGCCACTGCCTTCAACCTCAGCTCCTCAAATGTCCCAGGTAATGAGAGTCTCACACTTGTATGTGTTTTATAGAGATTCTATTGTCCACAGTGTTGTGTATTGACAACTTTTCCTCTGAGTTGCAAGATGATGAAATCATATGAGCATTAATTAAAGGCAAATTAACAGGGTGCCCATGTGGTACAGTCCATTAAGCCTCTGACTCTTGTTTTCAACTCAGGTTGTGATCTCTTGGTCCTGAGATCAGGCTCCAAGTGATGCTCTGCACTCACTGTGAAGTGTCCTTGATTCTATCTCCCTCTGCCTCTGCACCTCTCACCCATTTTCTCTCAATTTCTCTCTCCCCCTCTCCCTCAAAGTAAATAAACCTTTAAACACACACACACACAGACACACACACACATTACCTTTTCTTCACTGGAGGTGAATACAGGGTTTCCAGCAGACATCTCTGTCACTGTGATCATGACACTTTTTTGGGTATCAACCTCAGGACACTGAGGACAGTGCAGATGGACATGTAACCAACAGGGATACTGTTTAATACCCTGTACCCTCCAGGGGGACACTCACAGCTGGGGGAGCCCCCTGGGTGAGTAGAGGCTGAGCTGTCCTTGTGTTCCTGATCAAGCCCAACAGCATGCTCCCTCAGGCCCTGGCAGAGGCTCCTGGGTAGGGTCCTGTAGTTGTTCCCACAGTTGATCCCTCCACCCCCTCCTGGGTCCCAATCAGAGCAGGTACTGCCCCTAACCTCCCCTTTCCTCAAGTTCCCTCTCAGGATCCTGAATCACTGAGCAGGTGATGTCAGAGAGGCTCTGTAAGGGTGGGGGTGCTGAGCTTTGGCATACCGTCCCTTCATTTCCCTGGGGACAGTAGGGAGGATAAGATAAGCCTGAGGGCAGCCCAGACACACAGTGGAGCCAGGGGCTGTGTCGCTACGGCCTGGGCACATGTCCTCCTCATGTAGGGATAAACTCAGTTTTCTGTGGAAGGTTCCCAGACATTATTAACTCCTGAGATGGTTAATGAGTATCTATGTTTGCATGTCCCTTGTCCCAGCCTGTGTTGAGCCAGCCACCCTCCTTCTCTGCCTCCCTGGAAAAACAGTCAGACTCCCCTGCACCCTGAGCAGTGGCTTCAGTGTTGACAGTTATGTCATAGGGTGGTACCAGCAGGAGCCAGGGAGCCCTCCCCAGTATCTCCTGCACCATTACTCAGACTCAGGTAAGCAGCAGGGCCCCAAGGTCTCCAGCATTTTCTCTGGATCCAAAGATGCATCAGCAAATTCAGGGACCCTGCTCATCTCTGGGTTCCTGCTTGTATTGTGTACTCCTCTCTCTCTCCTCACGGCTCATTGGAATATCTCACTAAGCACAGATGTAGAGGCGGGATTTTGGAATTCAGGGAACACGAATCCCAAAATATACATGTGGTGACCCCAACATGCTTCTGAGAAAACCCCTGTCAGTGGAGCAGCAGGAACACTGGGGCTTCTGGGACAACCAGTACCAAGGACTCCCAGGCAGAGCACCTAAGTGTATGACCTATGACAGCAATGGGATCTTCCAATGAAAATAACCATGTATTTGTCACCAGAAACTATAAAAATTCCCACTCATGCTAGCTGAGGATGACATGGAGAACAAAACTCCAGCCTGTGGGACTCAGGGCATCCTGGCTGCCCTCTGTCCAGTCCCTGACTTGTCCCATGAGACTGGCCCAGGTTTGCAGATCATTCCCTGAGCTCTGAAACCTTCTTCAAGCATGGTTTCTCTCTTTCCTCTCAGATTACATTCTGCAGATCTCTGGATTCCCAAGTGCAGAGGGTCCCCTTGCCATTAGGAACCTAGCTGTCAGAACCAGCACTTGCTCACCTGTCCCACATCTGTCTCAAATGTCATAATCCTTCCCCCATTCTGTTTCTTTTGAAGGAAGAATGGTAGATGATTAAATGCACTTTGGTTCTTTGGTGTCTAGAGCCTATAAGCCATCCTCATGATCACATAGAACCTCAATATTATAGGCACATTTCTAGAAAGGTCCGTACATTCTTCAATCTAGAACTGAAGCATTTAACAAAAATTTAACCAGGATTCAATGTGGAAACAGGACAAAGGCCTTGGAGTCCACTATGTGGGGGGGGGGGGTGATGTAAGTAAAATAAATAAATAAATAAATAAATAAATAAATAAATAAATAAATAAATAAATAAAACAAGAAAGCCAATGGTGTCGGGGAGAGATATGCTTAAGTTTTGGCTTAGTTTTCAATCCTAAAAACAGAACAATTATAAATTAACCTAAAAGGAAAAGCAATAATAAATACGTAGACCAAAAGAAGAATGACTAAATTTCCAGAATAGCAGTTAAGGGCCAATGAAAGTCAGAATAGTAAAGAAGCAAGAGAAGAGGACTGCTTTCCCTGACTGCATGCTGCATGTGTTCTTGTAGCCAAGTAAGACATGAGAGGCCAGCACGGTGGAGATGGGGATGGGACAGGGGCTTGTTCACAACACTGCCAGTAAAATAAGTCAACTTGTGAGGGCTACTCATACTGACAAAGATGATCCTATCAATATTTCAGGCCTCAAGATTTCTTGCTTAATCAAAGTCTTCCCACTCATCCCCAATCAAACATTCAGTATTCCATCTCTACCTGATAAATGCCCTCACTTAAACAGCAGTCACCCTGAGAAACTGGGGATTTGATCTGAATTCCAACTCACTTGGTGGCAGGATGAGTTTCCTGGTTTGGTTTTCAGCATCTCAGCCCTGTGGCTAAAACAGATAAGGGGTTTTGTTTTGTTTTGTTTTGTTTTGTTTTGTTTTGTTTTGTTTTGTTTTGTTGTGTGTGTGTGTGTGTGTGTGTGTGTGTGTTGGTTTCTAGGGCACAAAGATATTACAAGAGTTTGTCCATGTAAATATAGAGGCTGGGAGGCCAAAATCTGTAGTGCCAATGTCCCAGTTTGAGTCCCAAGGCTGGCAGGTTGTTGTAGAACCAAGAAGAGTCCATGTCACAGTTCAAAGGCCTTCAGTAGGGAACTGCTGATGTTCCAGTGTGAACACATCTGATAGACACATTTTATCTTACTCTGCAAAGGGAGGGGAGTGTGAGGATCAATCCCTTGTTATGCTCAGGTCTCACAGCATTAGAGGAGGCCCATACAGCCTGTGAAGGGCAATCTCCATTACTAGATCTACCTATCTAAATGTAAATCTCATTGAAAAATGCTGTCACAGAAATACCCACGATAGTATTTGATCAATATCTGGGTTATCTGTGGCCCAGTGATCCACGTCTCTTACTCAGCGATTGCTTGGCAAATGCAGGGCTTCTGCTCATCTTTGGGCTGCAGCCTGAGTATGCAGCAGACTATTACTGTAACATATGTCATGGCAACTCTCAGGCTTACTCTGTGCTCCAGACCCAAGAGGAAATGAGACCCAAACCTCACCTCCTGACCTGGTGCACCACCCACAGTAGGGGCTGTGACCAAGTCTGGCTCAGGGGTCACTTCCATTGTCATTTCTTCTGTCAGTATCTGTCAGTACCTGATTTTCCTCAGACCACTTGATCTCACAATATCACATGCTTGTGTTCAGTTAAAATTTAGATAAATCCATTGCTAATGTAGTTTCACTCTGGTAATGTTGCACTGGATAAATCCCATGCTCAGAGATAAATGGCTCTTAATGACAAAATTGAATGAGGATGAAACAATTGATTCAAGCAATGCCCTCAGGAGAGTGCAGAGTGACTCAGAGATGCTTCTGGTCTGAGTGTTTCAATTTGGGTTTGGGATGCAGTCCCCACATGCAAGTTGGAGTTGTGTTTTCTATTCTAGGATCAACCACCAAATATGAAAATTAGAAGTAATTCTATTTACAATAGTATTAAAAATATGAAACATATAAGGATAAATCTGAGAGAATTTGAAAATGTTATGGACTAAAAACTAAAAATTATTTATAAGAAATATTAAAGATATAAATAAATTACAAATACATCTTTCTCGTGGTCAAATATTCAATGTGGTGAAGATGACAATTCTCCTAGAACTGACCAATACCTTTGTTGCAAAAACTTCTAGTATAATGTCTTTGCAATGGTGGGGAAGTTCAGAAGAAAGAAAGAAAGAAGAAAGAAAGAAAGAAAGAAAGAAAGAAAGAAAGAAAGAAAGAAAGAAAGAAAGAAAGAAAGAAAGAAAGAAAGAAAGAAAGAAAGAAAGAA
>CM052889.1:58846601-58864141 GCA_028534135.1 Potos flavus | reverse complement strand
GGGAAGAGATCCCTTATGTACAGAGGAAGACCCATCAGAATAACATCAGACATGTCCACAGAAACCTGACAAACCGGAAAAGGGCTGGCAAGACATATTCAGGGTACTGAAGGAGAAGAACATGCAACCAAGAAAACGGTACCCAGCAAGGCTGACATTCAAAATGGATGGATAGATAAAGAACTTCCAAGGCTGGCAAGGATTAAAAGAGTATATGACTACCACGTTGGCACTACAAGAAATATTAAAGGGGGTTCTATAAAAGAAAGAACCCATGAGTGACATAGAACAGGAACTCACAATGTATAAAAACAAGGACTTTAGAGGCAACACAATGTCAATTAAAACTTATCTTTCAATAATCACTCTCAACGTGAACGGCCTAAACACTCCCATAAAATGGCACAGGGTTGCAGACTTGAAAAAATGACAGGACCCATCCATATGCTGTCTACAAGACACACATTTGGAGCCTAAACATACATCCAGGCTGAAAGTGAAGGGATAGAGAACCATCTTTTATGCCAATGGGCCTCAAAAGAAAGCTGGGGTAGCAATTCTCATATCAGATAAAATAGATTTTAAGCTAAAGACTCAGAGGTACAGAAGGACACTACATCATTCTTAAAGTGTCTATCCCCCAAGAAGATCTAAAAATTGTAAACATTTGTGCCCCTAATATAGGAGCAGCCAACTACATAAGCCAACTGTTAATCAAAGTAAAGAGTCATATTGATATGAATACATTAATTCTAGGAGATCTTAACACACCACTCTCAGGAACAGACAGATCATCCAAACCGAAAATCAATAAAGAAACAAGAGCTTTGAATGACACATTAGACCAAATGGACCTCATAGATATATTCAGAACATTCCACCCTAAATCAACAGAATACTCATTCTTCTCAAGCGCACATGGAACTTTCTCCAGAACAGACCACATACTGGGTCACAAATCAGGACTCAACCTGATTTGTGTCAATACCAAAAGATTGACCAATTGATCAATCGATAACAAAAGATTGATTGATCAATACCAAAAGATTGAGATGATTCCCTGCATATTCTCGGACCACAATGCTTCGAAACTGGAACTCAACCACAAGAAAAAGTTTGGAAGGAATTCAAGCACTTGGCGGCTAAAGACCAACCTGCTCAAAATGATTGGATCAACCAAGAAATCAAAGAAGAACTTAAACAATTCATGGAAACCAATGAGAATGAAGATACATTGGTCCAAAACCTATGGGATATGGCAAAGGCGGTCCTAAGGGGGAATACATAGCCATCCAAGCCTCACTCAAAAGATTAAAAAATCCCAAATATACCAGCTCTCTTTACACTTTAAAGAACTGGAAAATCAACAACAAATTAAGCCAACCCCACGCAGAAGAAGGGAAATAATCAAGATTAGAGCAGAGATCAACGAGTTAGAAACTAGAGAAACAGGAGATTGCATCAACAAATCCAGAAGTTGATTTTTTGAAAGAATCAATAAGATTGATAAACCACTGGCCAAACTAATTCAAAAGAAAAAAGAGAGGACCCAAATTAACAAAATTATGAATGAAAGGGGAGAGATCACGACTAATCTAAAGGATATTAAAACAACCATCAGAAACTATTATCAAAAGTTATATGCCAATAAGTTAAACAACCTAGAAGAAATGGATGCATTCCTGGAAACCTACAAGCTTCCAAGAGTGAATCACGAAGAAATTGACAACCTGAATAGACCAATATCTAGTAACGAGATTGAAGCAGTGATGAAAAACCTCCCAAAAAAATGTAGTCAGGACTTGATGGATTCCTTGGGGAGTTCTACCAAACATTCAAGGAATAAATAATACCTATTCTCCTGAAACTGTTTCAAAAAATAGAAACAGAAGGAAAACTTCCAGACTCTTTCTATGAAGCCAGCATTACCCTGATCCCCAAACCAGGCCAAGACCCCATCAAAAAGGAGAATTTCAGACCAATATCCCTGATGAATATGGACGCCAAGATTCTCAACAAGATCCTAGCTAATAGGATACAACGGTATATTAAAAAGATTATTCATCATGACTAGGTGGGATTTATCCCTGAGATGCAAGGATGGTTCAACATTCGCCAATCAATCAATGTGATAAAACAAATCAATCAGAGAAGAGAGAAGAACCACATGGTCCTCTCGATTGATGCAGAAAAAAGCATTTGACAAAATTCAGCATCCGTTCCTGATTAATACTTTTCAAAGTATAGAGATAGAAGGAACGTTCCTCAATTTCATAAAATCTATCTATGAAAAGCCCACAGCGAATATCATTCTCAATGGGGGAAAGCTGACAGCCTTCCCTTTGAGATCAGGAACACGACAAGGATGCCCACTCTCGCCACTCTTGTTCAACATAGTACTAGAAGTCCTAGCGACAGCAATCAGACAACAAAAAGAAAAAAAAGGTATTCAAATTGGCAAAGAAGGAGTCAAACTCCCTCTCTTCGCAGATGACTTGATACTTTATATGGAAAACCCAAAAGACTCCACTCCCAAACTACTAGAATTCATACAACAATCGGTAATGTGGCAGAATACAAAATCAATGCACAGAAATCAGTTGCTTTACTCTACACTAACAATGAAAATATGGAAAGGTAAAATATACAATGGATTCCATTTAAAATAGCACTAAGAACCATAAGATACCTGGGAAAAAAACCTAACCAAAGAGGTAAAGGATCTGTACACGAGGAACTACAGAACACTCATGAAAGAAATGGTAGAAGACACAAAAAATGTGGAAAAGCATTCCCTGCTCCTGGATCAGAAGAATAAACATTGTTAAAATGTCTATACTGCCCAGAGCAATCTATACTTTCAATGCCATCCCAATCAAAATTCCACCAGCATTTTTCAAAGAGTTGGAACAAACAATCCTAAATTTGGATGGAACGAGAAAAAACCCCGAATTGCTAAGGAAATGTTGATAAAGAAAAACAAAGCTGGGGGCATCACATTGCCTGATTTCAAACATTACTACAAAGTTGTGATCACTAAGACAGCATGGGACTGGCACAAAAACAGACACATAGACCAGTGGAACAGAGTAGAGAGCCCAGGTATGGACCCGCAACTCTATGGTCAAATAATCTTTGCCAAAGCAGGAAAAAATATGCAGTGGAAAAAAGACAGTCTCTTCAACAAATGGAGCTGGGAAAATTGGACAGCTATACGTACAAGAATGAAACTTGACCATTCTCTTACACCATACACAAAGATAAACTCGAAATGGATAAAAGACCTCAACGTGTGGCAGGACTGTATCAAAATCCTAGAGGAGAATATAGGCAGTAACCTCTTTGACATCGGCCACAGCAACTTCTTTCTGGACATGTCTCTGAAGGCAAAGGAAACAAAAGCGAAAATGAACTTTTGGGACTTCATCAAGATATAAAACTTCTGCACAGCAAAACAAAACAAAACAAAACAAAAAAAAAAAACAGTCAACAAAACAAACAGGCAACCCATGGAATGGGAGAAGATATTTGCAAATGACACTACAGACAAAGGTCTGATATCCAAGATCTATAAAGAACTCCTCAAACTAAAAAAAAAAACAAAAAACTCCTCAAACTCAACACTCAAAAAACAGATAATCACGTCAAAGAATAGGCAGATAACATGAACAGACACTTCTCCAAAGAAGACATACAAATGGCTAACAGACATATGGAAAAATGTTCATCATCATAAGCCTTCAGAGAGATTCAAATCAAAACACACTGAGATACCACCTCACACCAGTTAGCATGTCCAAAATCAACAAGACAGTAAATAACAAATGTTGGAGAGGATGTGGAGAAAGGGGAACCCTCTTCCACTGTTGGTGGGAATGCAAGTTGGTGCAGCCACTTTGGAAAACAGTGTGGAGATTCCTGAAGAAATTAAAAATAGAGCTACCCTATTACCCTGCAATTGCACTCCTGGGTATTTATCCCAAAGATGTAGATGCACTACAAGGAAGGGCCACACGTACCCCGATGTTCATAGAAGCAATGACCACAATTGCTAAACTGTGTAAAGAGCCAAGATGCCCTTCGACAGATGAATGGATAAGGAAGATATGGTCCATATATACAATGGAATATTATGCCTCCATCAGAAAGGATGAATACCCAACTTTTTTATCAACATGGACAGGATTGGAAGAGATTATGCTGAGTGAGATAAGTCAAGCAGAGAGAGTCAACTATCATATGGTCTCACATGTGGAGCATAAGGAAAAACATGGGTTATATTGTGAGAAGGAAAGGAAGGGTGACTTGGTGGAAATAGGAGGGTAGATGAACCATGAGAGACTGTGGACTCTGAGAAATAAACTGAAGGTTTTGAAGGTGGGGGGTTCAGCGAGCCTGTTGCTGGGTATTGGGGTGGGCACCTATTGCATGGAGCACTGTGTGTGGTACATGAACAGTGAATATTGTAACACTGAAAAAATAAAATAAAAGTATTTGGCAAAAAGAAAAAGAAAAGTGGAAGTAGCATGTGCTACATGTAAAAAAAATTTTAGGGGACTCTAACACCCTCTCGCTGAAATGGACAGATAATCTATGCAAAAAGATCAGCAAGGAAATACAGGCTTTAAATGACACACTGGACCAGATGGACATCACAGATATATTCAGAAAATTCCATCCCAAACCAGAGATTATACATTCTTCTCTAGTGCACATCGAACATTCTCCAGAATAGATCACATCCTGGGTCACAAATCAGGTCTCAACCAGTACCAAAAGATTGGCATCATTCTCTTCATATTTTCAAACCACAATGCTTTGAAACTAGAACTCAACCACAAGAGGAAAGTTGGAAAGAACTCAAATACATGGAGGGTAAAGAGCATCCTACTAAAGAATGAATGGGTTAACCAGGAAATTAAAGAAGAATTTAAAAAAATCATGGAAACAAATGAAAATGAGAACACAACTGTTCAAAATCTTTGGGATACTGCAAAGGTGGTCCTGAGAGGAAGGTATATAGCAATACAAGCCTTTCTCAAGAAACAAGAAAGATCTCAAATACACAACTTATCCCTACACCTAATAGAGCTAGTGAAAGAACATCAAATAAACCCTAAACCCAGCAGAAGAAGAGAAATAATAAAGATCAGAGCAGAAATCAGTGAAATAGAAACCAAAAGAACGGTAGAACGGAGGAACAAAAGTAGGAGCTTGTTGTTTGAAAGAATTAATAAGATTGATAAACCTCTAGCCGCACTTATCAAAAGGAAAAAAGAAAGGACCCAAATTAATAAAATCGTGAATGACAGAGGAGCAATCACAACCAACACCAAAGAAATACAACAATTATAAGAACATATTATGAGCAACTATACACCAGCAAATTTGACAATCTGGAAGAAATGGATGCATTCCTAGAGACCTATAAACTACCAAAACTGAACCAGGAAGAAATAGAAAACCTGAAAAAAAAAACAAAAACCAGTAAGGAGATCGAAGCAGTCATCAAAAATCTCCCAATAAACAAGAACCCAGGACCAAATCACTTCCCAGGGTAATTCTACCAAACATTTAAAGAAGAATTGGGGCGCCTGGGTGGCTCAGTGGGTTAAAGCCTCTGCCTTTGGCTTAGGTCATGATCTCAGGGTCCTGGGATCGAGTCCCGTGTCAGGCTTTCTGCTCAGCGGGGAGCCTGCTTCCCCGTCTCTCTCTGCCTGCCTCTCTGCCTATTTGTGATATCTCTCTCTCTGTCAAATAAATAAATAAAATCTTTAAAAAAATAAAGAATAATTAATACCTATTCTCCTGAAACTGTTCCAAAAAATAGAAATGGGAGGAAAGCTGTCAAACCCATTTTACGAGGCCAGCATTACCTTGATCCCAAAACCAAATGAAGACCCCATCAAAAAGGAGAATTACAAACCAATATCCTTGATGAACATGGATGCAAAAATTCTCACCAAAATACTAGCTAATAGGATCCAACAGTACATTAAAATGATTTTTCACCAAGACAAAGTGGGATTTACTCTTGGGCTGCAAGGTTGGTTCAACATCCGCAAGTCAATCAATGTGACAGTACATTAATTAAACAAAGCACAAGAACCATATAGAAGCTGAAAAAGCTTCTCAATAGAACTCAATAGAAGAACTCAATAGAAGCTGAAAAAGCATTTGACAAAGCACATCATCCTTTCTTGATCAAAACTCTTCACAGTGTAGGGATAGAGGGTACATAACTCAGTATCATAAAAGCCATCTATGAAAATCCCACAGCGAATCCATTCTGAATGGGGAAAAACTGAAAGCTTTTCCCCTAAGGTTAGGAAAATGGCAGGGCTGTCCACTATCACCACTACTATTCAACATAGTACTAGAAGTCCTAGCCTCAGCAATCAGACAAAAAGAAGAAATAAAAGGCATCCAAAAAATTGGCAAAGAGGAAGTCAAAGTCACTCTTTGCAGATGATATGATACGTTATGTGGAAAACCTAAAATACTCCACTCCAAACTGCTAGAACTCATACAGGAATTCAGATAAAATCAATGTGCAGAAATCAGTTGCATTTCTATACACCAACGAGACAGAAGAAAGAGAAATTAAGGAGTCAATCTCATTTATAATTGCACCCAAAACCATAAGATACCTAGGAATAAACCTAACCAAGAGGCAAACAACCTGTACTCAGAAAACGATAAAGTACTCATGAAAAAAATTGAGGAAGAAATGGAAAAACATTCCATGCTCATGGATTGGAAAAACAAATATTGTTAAAATGTCTATGCTACCTAGAGCAATCTACACGTTTAATGCAATCCCTATCAAAATACCATCAACTTTTTTCAAAGAAATGGAACAAATAATCCTAAAATTTATATGGAACCAGAAAAGACCATGAATAGCCAGAGGGATGTTGAGGGGGAAAAAAAAAAGTTGGTGACATCACAGTTCCAGACTTCAAGCTCTATTACAAAGCTGTAATCATCAAGACAGTATGGTATTGGCATAAAAAGAGACACATAGATCAATGGAACAGAATAGAGAGCCCAGAAATGGACCTTCAACTCTATGACCAACTAATCTATGACAAAGCAGGGAAGAATGTCCAATGGAAAAAAGACAGTCTCCTCAACAAAGGGTGTTGGGAAAATTGGACAGCCACATGTAGAAGATTGAAACTGGACCATTTCCATATACCACACACAAAAATAGACTCAAAATGGATGAAAGACCTCAAAGTGAGATAGAAATCCATCAGAATCATTCAGGAGAACACAGGCAGCAACGTCTTCGACCTCAGCTGCAACAACTTTTTCCTATAAACATCCCCAAAGGCAAGGGAAGCCAGGGCAAAAATGAACTATTGGGACTTCATCAAGATCAAAAGTTTTTGCACAGCCAAGGAAACAGTCAACAAAAGCCAAAGACAACCAACAGAATGGGAGAAGATATTCACAAATGACATATCAGATAAAGGGCTAGTATTCAAAATCTATAAAGAACCTATCAAACTCAACACCCAAGGAACAAATAATCCAATAATGAAATGGGAAGAAGACATGACCAAACATTTCTACAAAGAAGACATCCAAATGGCTAACAGACAAATGAAACAGTGCTCAACATCATTCAGCATCAGGGAAATACAAATCAAAACCACAGTGAGATACCACCTCGCACCAGTCAGAATGGTAAAAATAACCAGTCAGGAAATGACAGGTGTTGGAGAGGATGCACAGAAAGGGGAACCCTCCTACATTGTTCATGGGAATGCAAGCTGGTGTAGCCACTCTGGAAAACAGTATGGAGGTTCCTCAAAAAGTTGAAAATAGAGCTACTCTGCGACCCAGCAATTGCACTACTGGGTATTTACCCTAAATATACAAATGTAGTGATCTGAAGGGGCACATGCACCTGAATGTTTATAGCAGCAATCTCCACAACAGCCAAATTATGGAAAGAACCTAGATGTCCATCAAAAGATGAATGGATAAAGAAGAGGTGGTATGAAGGAGTACTATGCAGCCATCAAGAAAATGAAATCTTGCCATTTGCAATGATGTGGATAGATCTAGCGGGTATTATGCTAAGCGAAATAAGTCAATCAGAGAAAGACAATTACCATATGATCTCTCTGATATGAGGAATTTGAGAGGCAGGGCAGGGGTTCGTTAGGGGAAGGGAGGGAAAAATGAAACAAGATGGGACTGGGGAGGGAGACATACCATAAGAGACTCTTAATCTCAGGAAACAAACTGAGGTCTGCTGGAAGGGTTGTGGAGGGATAAGGTGGCTGGCTGATGGATACTGGGGAGGGTATTGCTATGGTGAGTGCTATGAATTGTGTAAGACTGATGATTCACTGACCTATACCCCTGTAACAAATAATACAATATATGTTAATAAAAATTAAAAAAAAGAAGACTCTTCGTCTTCAAAGAGGAAGCAGACCCAGAAAACTCAATGTGCAGATATGTTTGGAAAAACCAGTTACTACTAATAATGAACAACAGTGCACAAAATGCTTATTATGTGATTTAAAATAAAAAAATTGTCTGATGGTGGGTAATGGGTGGGCATGTATTACATGGAGCACTGGGTGTGGTGCATAAACAACGAATCTTGGAACACTGAAAAAATAAAATAAAATTTAAAAAATTGTCATAAAAACAAAGCTTTTTTTCCCCCCAAATACTTTTATTTTATTTTTTCAGTGTTACAAGATTCATTGTTTATGTACCACACCCAGTGCTCCATGCAATATGTGTCCTCCTCAATACCCACCACCAGGCTCACCCAACCCCCCGCCCCCACCCTTACAAAACCCTCAGTCTGTTTCTCAGAGTCCACAGTCTCTCATTCAAATAAAGGATATTTCAAAAGATAAAATTCTTCTAAAGCAAAATTATGATATAGGTTTTCTTTCAGTTAAATTCATGGAGTAATTTTGTAGAAGTAATAATCTTAGATTTTCGCTAATCAATTTAAAAAATGTTGATACATTTAAAATCTCAAAGTAGCACAATTACACTGTTACACACTCACATACTGACAGTTTGTTCTTTTTCACCCCAAATAATTCCCCTAAGTAAAATCAGTTAAGACTCTGGTACATAGAATTCTAGAATTTTTCTAATGAAAAAAACATTTGTTTGTGATATTTTGGGAAATGGGATCAATGGTTTTATGGTTTTTTGTTTTGCTTTTTCTTTTTTGGCTAAAATCTATCTTCCTGACAAAGTCATGATGTAAAATGGGCATATATTCACACACAAGCATGTAAATCGGTTTCATTGTCAATTGGCCCCCACAGCACTGAGTATGGACAATACCTTTTCACATCCTCTATTTGGCATGTGGATCCTAACAGCCACCACTTTTCAGTCTGCTGGGAATAGACCCCACTCAAGAGATTCAGAGTTTCAATTAAAATGCTTCAGAGAACACCATTTATCCCAGCCGCCTGCAGACAAGTGTCCTGCACTTGTCTTAGATTTTCTTTCTAGGAATCACGTTACTGTGTAAAAAAGGTGTGGACAATGGTATTCCTCAAGTGCATGGGTCATTGACAGACAAGGAAGATTCACTCAGCTTCACCCACTGGGGATGATCACCTGGGATCTTCCCTTGTCCTTCCATCCCTAGAGAGAAGCTCCCTCTATCTTCAGTCCTGGTGATGGAGGTGTCCACAGGAAAGGGGAGCCATGGTCACGAGGGACTTACATGAGACAAGAGAATGTGGCATCCTACACAGAAGGAACCATGTGTCTATGAGAATCCATCACTGTTCTGGACTTGATCCTGATCTAAATAGAGTTTGTATAGAGACACCATCTCAGTCTTGGCCCAAGAACACCCAAGGGAGCCATACCCACTCTCACCCTGAGGAGTCTGAGTAGAGCATAAATCTACCCTGAGGTGACAAGAGGTCACATAAGCGCACAGATGAGATGGCTCTAATACTGGGAACAGCACACAGAGCAATGGGGAGTCGGGAGCTGTCTCTGATGGGCTCTGGTCACCATGTCATAAAATGGTGTGTCTGAGAATGGACCCCAGGTAACACTGGGGTGCCCAGGTGGCACTTGGGCCCATTTCCAAAGTTTCAAGGATGATCATAGCTGGGAGCTGCTGCATATCATTGCTTGCTCCCTCTTCTCAGGTTCACAGCTGGGACCTCCCCAACCCCTGTCCCCACACAGCCACTCTACTGCCCACAGTCCTGACATTATCAGGTAGAGGGACCTCACCCAGGGCCAGTGAGTGGTCTGATAGCTGGGGGTCTCATTTGCATTTATAGGCCCTCCCTCTCTCAGAGGATGAAGAAGGGAAGGTAGAGATCCTGGGAGACATTACTCTGGTATGGGGGTCACAGAAGACAGGATTGGTGATGACCTTTACCATGGCCTCATTCTCTCTCCTCCCAATCCTCCTCACTCACTGCGCAAGTGACTGGATATGAAAAAAGGAAGGGAGTCCTGGGAGGACGTCAGGCCTTGGTTCCTTCCCTTGTTGCTAGGCCCCAGAATCACCTTCTCTGTGTCTCTTGTCCTTCCAGGGTCCTGGGCCCAGTCTGTGATGACTCAGATGCCCTCTGTGTCTGGTCTCTTGAGCCAGGGAGTCACCATCTCCCACACTGAAAACAGCTCCAACATTGGTGTCTGTGGTGTGAACTGGTACTGACAACTCCTAGACATAGCCTCCAAACTCCTCATTTATGGTAACAGCAGTTGACCCTTGGAGGTCCCCAATCAATTCTCTGGCTCCAATTCTGGCAACTCAGTCTCCCTGACTATCTGGACTACAGGCTGGAGATGAGGCTGATTATCACTGCTCCACGTGGCATGACAGTCTCAATGCTACCCAGTGCTGCAGGCTTTGGGGAAGTGAGAGAAAAACCTACTGTCCCCACAGCAAGTGAAGCTCCATGTGCAGGCCCAAATACTCAGTCAAGTCAGCTCCTTCCTTTGTTGTTTGGCCTAAACTGAGATCTGAATCCCCCCTCAGAATTTTTTCTACAAATCTGTCCTCAATCTCTTAAATTCTGCCTCCCAAACCTGTCATTTACAACAACATGTTGTGGAATTTTATCAAAATGAGCTGAAATTCCTGTTGCCAGGTGCAGGCATTTCAGGGGGCAGAGTACATGATGGGTAAAGGAAGAAGCAGGCACACAGAATCCAGCTGTGTCTGCATCAAGACACATCAGGAGTGTCCAATATGTGTCCTGATACCAACAGGCCCCACAAATAGGCTCCCAAATTCTCATCTGTTATGATGGTTAAACCCTTGAAGACACTGACCAATTCTCTGGCTCCATGTATGGCAACTCTGGGTCCCTGACCATCTCCGGGCTGAGGACAGAGGATGAGGTGTCTCATATGCCCCTCCTGTCACAGCATCTCAGGGCTCACACAGGGCCCCCAGGCTGTCAGAACTGAGCTCAGAACCCCTTTCTCATTTGCCAGGAGGAGAATCCCAGCAGCTGCTCAGGCTCAGCCTGTGGCTTCTGCTTCTGATGCTCCTGCTGCTGCCACATGGCCCCAGGTCCATGCAGGGGCACCATCTGGAATGAGGGCTCCTCCTTCTCTTCTGTCCCCGAGTCACTCACAGAAGCCCCTTCCTGAACAGATGGTCTCAAAGGACACAGAAAGATGATCTCTCCCATCAGGTTGGGACACAGAACCTCTGCACTGAAGTTCACTGACTAGGCCGTGGCAAGTCCACTGTGTTTATCTCCCACCTGACCTCTGAGAAATCCAGGTTCTCCATCTTTGGTCATTTACCTATTTCTAGAAGTTTCCAGAGCTATGCTATCCTCAGCCCTCATTAGGATTGCCTGTTGTTTGTGCTCACTGCAGAGTTTTCTTCTGTCACTGCTGAATCAGCACTGGAGTATCTTTGATTGAATCGTACTTTTGGATCTTTTGGAATGACTGCCTGTCCATTCCCATTAATGCTAGGATCCAGCCAGTGTTTTTTCTTACATAATTGCATTGTCTAATACCAGCAGAATGATGTTGAGTAATAATGGAGTTATCACATGTGGTTGTTCCTCATCTTGTGGAGATGTTTTCATCCCACATACCATTAGCTAAAGTGGTGGCTGTGGTAGTAAACATATATGTGTGGGAAAGAATGTGTTACATACTACAAATGAATTTGACTATATCTATTTTATGTGCTTTTTAAAAAGATTTTATTTATTTATTTGACAGAGAGAGATCACAAGTAGGCAGAGAGGCAGGCGGTGGGGGGGGGGGGGGAAGCAGGCTCCCTGCTGAGCAGAGAGCCCGACGCGGGGCTCTATCCCAGGACCCTGAGATCATGACCTGAGCCGAAGGCAGAGGCTTTAACCCACTGAGCCACCCAGGCGCCCCTATTTTATGTGCTTTTTATGAGGATTTTTATTTTGATTTGCTCAAAGGATCTTTCAAGTTCTATTGAGAAAATGCAATTTTATCTATTGATTTATTAATATGATGTCTTATATTAATAGACATTCCAATGTTTAACCCAACTTGTAAACCAGGAATAAATCCCACGTGGTCATGGTAAATCAATGAATTCGATATTGGAATCTCTTTTCTGTTAAATTTTTAGATTATTTATTTATTTATTTATTTATTTATTTATTTGACACAGAGAGAGAGATCACAAGTAGGCAGAGAGGCAGACAGAGAGAGAGGGGGAAGCAGGCTCCCCGCCAAGCAGAGAGCCTGATGCAGGGCTCGATCCCAGGACCCTGAGATCATGACCTGAGCCAAAAGAAGAGGCTTTAACCCACTGAGCCACCCAGGCACCCCAAATTTTTAGAATATTAACATCAAGGAGTGCCTGGGTGGCTCAGTCAGTTAATTGTCTTCCTTTGGCTCAGCTCATGATTCCAGGGTCCTGAGATCGAGCCCTGCATTGGGCTCCCTGCTCAGTGGGGAGCCTACTTCCCCTCTCCTCCATTCTCATGCTCTCTCTCGCTATCTCTGTCTCTCTCTCTAAAATAAAAAATAAAATCTTTAAAAAAATTTACATCAATATTTCATAATATTAGCCTGGACTTTCCTTTGTATTTTATTTATCAGGTGCAGATTATATCACCTTTGTACCTGTTCTGTATGCTTGCTTTTTAAATGTTCCATCTTATTCTTTGTTTCAAAAAAAAATTATGAATGGAAGTTTTGGATTTCTGAAAGCTTGTTAATGTTTCCAGTGAAAATAACTACATCTTCTACCATTTTTTGGAATAGTTCCATAATAATATTTTCTATTATTTCCTTTTTTTTCCTTAAGCATGCTGGATCTTCCCCGCCCCCCCCATACTTTTATTTTATTTTTTCAGTGTTACAAGATTCATTGCTCATGTACCACACCCAGTGCTCCATGCAATACGTGCCCTCCTCAATACCTACCACCAGGCTCACCCAACCACCTACCCCTTCCCCTCCAAAACCTTCAGTTTGTTGCTCAGAGTCCACAGTCTCTCATGGTTCATCTCCCCCTCCGAATTTCCCCAATTCACTCTTCCTTTCCTTCTCACAATGTCCTCCATGTTTTTCCTTATGCTCCACATGTAAGTGAGACCATATGATAGTTGACTCTCTCTGCTTGACTTATTTCACTCAGCATAATCTCTTCTAGTCCCGTCCATGTTGATACAAAAGTTGGGTATATATATATACAATGGAATATTATGCCTCCATCAGAAAGGATGAATACCCAAATTTTCTATTATTTCTAAGGAAAATGGTCTTTTTTTTCCTGGTTTAAAGCATTAAAATTTCCTATTAAACAAACTGAGTGTTTTGGCGGGGATGGTGGGGGGCTGTTGGGTGAGCCTGGTGGTGGGTATTGAGGAGGGCATGTATTGCATAGAGCACTGGGTGTGGTACATGAACAACGAATCTTGGAACACTTAAAAAGTAAAATAAAATTAATTGGAAATTAAAAAAATTAAAAATCATGTATTTATTTACTTTTAACAACACCATTGTTCTTTTTAAATTTAAATTCAATTAGCCAACAGATAGTACATCATTAGTTTCAGATGTAGTGTGCAATAATTTATCAGTTGCATGTAACATCCAGTGCTAATCATGTGTCATGCCCTCCTTAAAGCCCATCACCCAAATAACCCATTCGCCACCCACCTCCCCACCAGCAACCCTCAGTTTGTTTCCTATACTTAACAGTCTTTTATGATTTTTCTCCCACTGATGACTCACAATTCAGTTTTCCCTTCCTTCCCATATGATCCTCTGCACTGTGTCTTATATTCCCCATATGAGTGAAACCATGATAATTGTCTTTCTCTGATTGACTTATTTCACTCAGCATAATACCTTCCATTTCTTTTTTTTTCCCCCAAATACTTTTATTTTATTTTTTCAGTGTTACAAGACTCATTGTTTATATACCACACCCAGTGCTCCATGCAATACGTGCCCTCCTCAATACCCACCACCAGGCTCGCCCATCTCCCCAACCCCTCCCCTCCAAAACTCTCAGTCCCTTGTTCTGAGTTCACAGTCTCTCATGGTTCTTCACCCCTCCGATTTCCTCTAATTCATCCCTCCCTTCCCTCTCACAATGTCCTCCATGTTTTTCCTTATGCTCCACACGTAAGTGAGACCATATGATAATTGACTTTCTCCGCTTGACTTATTTCACTCAACATAATCTCTTCCAGTCCAGTCCCTGTTAAAATAAAAGTTGGATTATTTTGAATGCAATTTTAAATGGAGTTGACTTCTAATTTCTTTCTTCTGTCTCATCGTTGGTGTATAGAAATGTAACTGATTTCTGTGCAATTGATCTTATATCCTGACACTTTACTGAATTCCTGTATGAGTCTGCAGTTTTTAGGTGGAGTCTTTTGGGTTTTCCACAAAAATTATCATATCATCTGCAAGGAGTGAGAGTTTGACTTCTTCTTTGCTAATTCAGATGCCTTTTACTTCTTTTTGTTGTCTGATTGCTGAAGCTAGGACTTGTAGTCTTTGTGATAGTGGACAACCCTGCCGTTTTCCTGACCTTAGGGGAGAAACTCTCAGTTTTTCCCCATTCAGAATGGTATTTGCTGTGGGCTTTTCATAGATGGCTTTGATGATATTGAGGTATGTTCCCTCTATCCCTACTCTGTGAAGAGTTTTGATCAAAAAGGATGCTGTACTTTGTCAAATGCTTTTTCTGCATCTATTGAGAGTATCGTATGATTCTTGTCCTTTCTTTTATTAACGTAATGTATCACATTGATTGATTTGTGGTTGTTGAACCAAACTTGAGGCCCAGGAATAAATCCCACTTGGTCGTGGAGCATAATCTTTTTAATGTACTGTTGGATCCTATTGGCTAGTATTTTAGTGAGAATTTTTCCATTGATGTTCATCAGGGATATTGGTCTGTAATTCTCCTTTTTGGTGTGGTCTTTGGTTTTGGGATCAAGGTAATGCTGGCCTCATAAAATGAGTTTGGCAGCTTTCCTTCCGTTTCAATTTTTTGGAACAATTTCAAGAGAATAGGTACTAATTCTTCTTTAAATGTTTGGTAGAATTCCCCTGGGAAGCCATCTGGCCCTGGTTTCTTGTTTGTTGGGAGATTTTTGATGACTGCTTCAATTTCCTTGCTGCTTATGGGTTGAAGATAACTGTAAAAGCAATTCCCATAACTAAGTATATATTAGGCAACTGAAACCTAACTGCTATTGTGGCTGCTGATGCATATGAGCAAATAGTGACTTCATCACCACATTAATTACCATACTAGTTAAATCCATGGTCAGTAATGATATGGGATCCAGTTGCTAAATATATTTCTTTACTTGCAATAAATAAATAAATAAATAAATAAATAAATAAATAAATAAATAAATAAATAATCCTATAAGAAAACACCATTGGCTACTTACCCAACAGCCAACAGCTTTTCCAAACCTTTTCCTTCTGTATTAAAGAAATTTAGTTTCGTTGAAATTTTCATTTCCTCCAAAAATTTGACTTCAGGAGGGTGATCGCATCTGTAGCACAGGAGTGAGTCGTGATTGGTCTGAAAAATCATTCGGTAATATGGCCACCCAGTGATTGGTTTAACAAAGGCCAGTTCGCTAAGCTTTTCTACTTTCATTATTTCATTTAAGTGTCAAAATCATTCCATTATGATTTCTTGTGCAAAATCAGTGTGCTACTAAATGTTGGAGCCAGAACTCCCACATTTGACCCAATTAAAATCAACAAGCTATTACTCTCCAAGATACTACAAGAGGCAAAACAACCTCTTGCTTTCTTAGCAACTCTGTTAATTCAATCAATAAGCATTTTCTGGTGAGCTTACAGTTGTAGAACAGTCTATGAGCTAATGGTTATGAAACAACACCTTTAAAAGAGAGAATAAAAAGTAAAAAAAAAAAATCTGTAAAGAACTTCTCAAACTCAACACCCAAGAAACAAATAATCCAGTAAAAAAAAAAAAAGGAAAAGGCATCAACAGACACTTCTCCAAAAAGACATACAAATGGCTAACAGACGCATGAAAAAATGTTCATCATCATTAGCCATTAGGGAGATTCAAATCAAAAGCACATTGAGATACCAACTTACACCAGCTAGAATCAACAGGGCAGGAAACAACAAGTGTTGGAGAAGATGTGGAGAAAGGGGAACCTTCTTACACTGTTGGTGGGAAGGCAAGTTTGTCTAGTCACTTTAGAAAACAGTGTGGAGGTTCCTCAAAATGTTATGAAGAATTAAAAATAGTTAAGAATACCCAGCAATTGCAATACTGGGTATTTACCTGAAAGATACAGATGTAGTGAAAAGAAGGAGCACATACACCCCAATGTTCATAGCACCAATAGCCAAACTGTGGAAGGAGCTAAGATACCCTTCAACAGATGAATGGATAGAGAATATATGGCTCATATATACATTGGAATATTAGCCATCAGAAAGGATGAATACTCATCATTTGCATCAACATGAATGGAACTGGAGAGGATTATGCTAAGTGAAATAAGCCAAGCAGAGAAAGACAATTATATGGTTTCATCGATATGTGCAACATAAAGAATTGCATGGAGGATATTAAGGGAAAGAAGGGAAAACTGAAGGTGGGGGAATCAGAGGGGGACATGAACCATGAGAGACTATGGACTCCAGGAAACAATCTGAGGGTTTCAGAGGGGAGGGGATGGGGTTATGGGTTGGCCCGGTGGTGGGTATTAAGAAAGGCAAGTGTTGTAATAAGCACTAGGTGTTATACGCAAATAAAGAATCATGGAACACTACATCAAAATCTAATGATGGATGGAGGCTAAAGAGCATCCTTCTAAAGAATGAATGGGTTAACCAGGAAATTAAAGAAGAATTAAAAAAATCATGGAAACAAATGAAAATGAGAACACAACTGTTCAAAATCTTTGGGACACAGCAAAGGCAGTCCTGAGAGGAAAGTATATAGCAATACAAGCCTTTCTAAAGAAACAAGAAAGATCTCAAGTACACAATCTAATCCTACACCTAAAAGAACTAGAGAAAGAACAGCAAAG
>CM052889.1:58828821-58846101 GCA_028534135.1 Potos flavus | reverse complement strand
TATGATCTCTCTGATATGAAGAATTTGAGAGGCAGGGAGGGGGGTCGTGGGGGGTGGGAGAGGGAAATGAAACAAGAGGGGATCAGGAAGGAGACAAACCATAAAAGACTCTTAAACTCATGAAACAAACTGAGGGTGGCTGGGGGGTAGGGGCGGGTAGGGATAGGGTGGCTGGGTTATGAACATTGAGGAGAGTATGTGCTATGGTAAGTGCTGTGAAATGTGTAAGCCTGAGGATCCACAGACATGTACCCTGGGGCAAATAATACATTATGTGCTAATTAAAATTAAAAAAAATTTAAAAAAAAAGAAGTAGAGCAATTTCAGAATGTACAATTTTCAATTTCATCATTACTAGTGCAATCCTATTCTCAACACATGAAGCAAAATCATATGGGACTCTATAGTTATAGGTAAACATATTTGTCACTTTCAGCAGCTATCTGCCAAATAAAAGGAGAATGAAGAGAGAAAATGAATGTCTGTCCTGGAACAGAAATCTGAATATCTGAGAACAAAAATGCATCTGGTTCCACAGAGTTGAATAAAAGCTCTTTTATTCAATTAAGATAATCCACACAGTGCACAACTTCCAACCTCAGACCTTTCTTTTACCAATATCACCAGGTACAATGATTATTCTTGAATAAATCGGAACCAGGGAAGTGGTAGATCAGAAGACTTTCTGCTGTTTTAAAATAATGAAATAAAAAAAAAAAAATCAGAAGAATCCAAATAGGAAACTTAACAGGCCAAGTCTTCTCTGGTTAGCTTCCTGACATGCATGCCAATCTCTGATGGGAAGTGCTTCTCTTTGTTCTTGGGTGCTGCTCCCACCCCCCCCCCCATATCAGCCCCCTACCTCCGACTCAGGCTGCAGCTGGGTGGGCAAGTCCCTGCAGGAGAGCCCCTTGGTGCCGTCCGTGCATGTGGCCACTCATTCATGGCTGAATATTCCTTTGTATTCTGTTTAATGCCTTTACTCACATCTCAGTGACACCCTTTGCATTTTTTGCGGTTGCTCTGGGGAACACCGTATGCAGCTTTAGTGTATCAGAATCCACTTAGAGTTAAGAGTGTACTAGTTTAATAAATGTCCAATTGTAAAATCCTTACCACGGGACAGTTCCATGTTTCTCTTCCTATCCATTGTGCTCTTGTCATAGATTTTATATCTCCCCATGTTAGAACCCCCACAATACAGTGGGAAGCTTTTGTCTTATGTAGTCCCAGGTCTTGGAAACAAATGAAGAGGGAAAAGTTGTTAGTATATATTTGGGGACAGAGGCTTAGAGGCTCTGGGGATTCACTTATTCTCTTTTGAGTTCACTGCACTGTTTGCTTCCAGCAGTGAACGTGGGGAAGGTAGGCCATCTGACTTATTTTGCAGATCATCAGTGCTCCAAGCATTTAAAAATATCATATTAGGTGGTCTACCCCAAATTACAAAAGAATTACCTTCCATCAACTGTTAATGAGTTGCTTGGTAGGCATACAGTTTTTATAGAAATACCCTTCAGCAGAGTGTTTGGATAGTGCCAGGGACTCAGTGTACCTGAAACAGCACTCCATTAGCCAGAGCTACCCATGAAGTAGAAGAGCATGATCCTGGAAAGATGCGTTCTGACATTGCAGCCCTGATGGTAGCACAAGGGACTTCCCCTGCACTAACTTCTCAGCCTAGGCACTGCTTCTGTTCAAGGCCAAGCTGTGTCTCACCATGGCTGCCGTCCAGCACAAGAGTTGGTTGGTAAGGTTTATGAGGTCTCGTCTGGGGCAGTAATGGGGAAAGAAAAGGTCTTTAGCAAAGAACTGGATGCATCAGCCGGCAGTCTGCTTCATTGTTCATAGTCTGGTGTCCAGCAGAAGGTTCTAGGGGCTGCAGTGGAAAAATTTTGCCAGAAGGATTCAAGTCATTCCTACTACAATTTCTTGAAAGCCAACTGGAATTAAGCAGGAAGCACCAGGACACTATAAATACTCCACCATAAGCAATAGTTCAAAACTACAATGTCACAGTATTGAAAACATGAAGACTGAGTATATTTCAGAGGCGTGATGGACGAGAGGGATCCACTGGGGACACTGGGGGTGGAAACTGTCGATGATTATGCAGGAGCTCTTGGGAGCAGACCACAGACAAAACCTGGGTCTTCTGAATCTCAAGCTGTTCCTCCTTTGCATGACATTGTCAGTGAAGAAACCGATTCAAGACCTCTGATTGGCTATATGAAATAAAAAGAAAGGTGGCCTCCTCTGTTTACATCATTTATGCTCAGAACTCATTTAGAGTGTTCTCATGGCACAGACATGTCCTACAGGGCACCCACTCTGTCTCAAAGAAACATTGACACAGGTGGATTTGAGAAAGTGAGGAAAGCTCTTGGTTCAGGGTTTCAGCACATTTTCTCAGGGCCCTGGGCAGGTCTTAGGTGCTCAGGGATCTCTCTCCCAAAGGAAACAACTACATTCCTGTCCTGGATCCATCACTCGTCAGCATGGCCACTCTGGACAGTCACTTCAGCTCCCTACATTTCATCGCCCTCCACTGTAAAATGTGGGTTCCAGCCCCTGCTTCCCCTCCCATCAGTGCTGCTATGGGGATTACAGGAGAAGATGATATGAATTCTCTGTCAGCTGCAAAGCATCAGTCCCACGTGAAGGATAAAGAGGGAGCTTCTATCCTCCCATGAAGTGCAAACATCCAAGTCCCATGTCTGGATTCATCCACAACCAGGTGGGTGTCTGATTCCATAGGTATTCAGAACCTGAACACGTACAGAACAATTGTGTAGCATCAGTCCTTTACTATATCTGAGGCTCCACTTGCAGTAAATCACTTTGGGCATCGTAACAGCACATTAATGTCTAGGTGGTATGAATATTTTCACATCTCAGGACATGGAACTGAGGCACAGAGGGCTCCTGGTAACTCTTTCAGGTAGGTGTGGCTGCTAAATGGGATGTGAATCCAGGCCATCAGGCATGGTCACTGTGCTTTGCTGTATTTCTATAATGTCTCTGCTAAATAACCATAGTTGCCTACAAAACCTGTCTGTTCGGGGATTTCAGTGCACAGCATGCTGCAACATCTTCCTAAGTCCAATTTTGAGGGAGGAATGTCTGCTGGGCAGCTGGTGAGAAGGGCGAGCAGAAGGTTGAACTACGAGTAGAGTATGTCTAATTCCCCTATGGTCTTCGACCAGGAAGATGCCAACACTGCTCTCTATTTTTCTGCATTTCCCAGGACTTTGTGTGGGAGATCGGCCTGAAGTTGTGGAGCCACCCACATCCATGTCAACCCCTTCCACGCCGAGATGGAAAAGGGTGAGATTCTCTGTCAATAACCGGGTTACCCATTTGGTGACACAGGGGAAGGTTCTGTGGGTATTTACTCATTACCTCAAGAATAATTATTATAGTTTCTTCAGTGTTGTATATTTAAGAGAAAACTACAAAGATGCTGTCTCATGTTTTTCCATTTCATGTGAGCACAGTTAAATGTATTAAGTGCATGATTAGTATAACTACAGAAGTCAAGATGCATTTGTAACTCAATGTCAGAAGAGGACTCAGTAGGAAGCAGTGAATCAGGGTTCCTGGGACAGTGGGGTGGACCCTGCCCCTAGCTAGAGGTCACCCTCTGTCCTGCCAGGGGTGATGAGGCTGAGCACCCACTTCAAACATGACTGTCCTTGCTGTGTCCCAGACCCACCCAGGCCCCTGCAATTGTCCACACACAGGATTCCTTCGCAGAGTTCAAAGGCTCAGGCACAGAGTCCCTGTGCCTGTCATTCATCCCCCCCCACCCCAGCTCTTGCACTTCCTCTCTCTGCTGCCCATTAGCACCTCTTCTTAGCTTTTCCCCATCCCCTCCTTTTTCAATGCCCACCCTGAAGGACCTGGTCTCCTGCAGGCACTCAGGCCTTACATCTGCCGTGTTCCTGAAACTTCTCTGCAGACATCCTCATCCCTTTCTAGCTGATGTTGCCCTGGCCCCTATCCCCTGGCTGCCCCACTGAGTCTGGGGAGAAGCCCTGAACAGCCCAGTAGGGAGTGAGGTTAGGAGTGAGTGGGGCTGAGCCCACCCTACTGGATGAAGAGCTCCAGGAATTGAGGATTTGCCTGGGTGGCCCCCTTGGCTGTTTCCTGCCTGGGTGGTGCTGGTCATGCTCTGGGCAGCTCTTGCTTTCAGCTCTCAGGAAGCTTCCTTTCAACAGACTTAAGAAGTAGAGGAAGCAGGAGGAGGAGCAAGATGGCAGAGGAGTAGGAGGCGGAGAAAGTGTCTGATCCCAGAAGTTCAGCTAGATAGTTATCAAATGACTCTAAACAACTACAAACTTAGCAGGAGATAGAAGAGAAGAAGAACAGCAACTCTAGGAACAGAAAATCGACCACTTTCTGGAAGGTAGGACTTGCGGAAAAGTGAATCCAAAGCGACGGGAAGATAGACTGCAGGGGGAGGGGCTGCCTCCTGGCAAGCCACAAAGCAGCGGAGCACAAAATCGAGACTTTTAGAAATCTGCTCCATGGCCTGGAGGCTGCCAGAGCGTGGCATCGGGGCCTCCAGACACAAAGACCCACCTGGGTGCCCACACACAGGATTCCTTTGCAGAGTTCACAGGCTCAGGCACAGGGAGCATTGCTGTGCCTGTTACTCATTTCCCCCTCCCAGCTCTTGCATTTCCTCTCTCTGCTGCCCATGAGCACATCTTCCTAGCTCTTCCCCATCCTCTCCTTTTCCGATGCCCACCCTGAAGGACCTGGTTTCCTGAAGGCACTGAGACCTTGCATCTGCCATGTCCGTGAAACTCCTCTGCAGCCCTCCTCAGCCCCTTTCTAAGTGGTGTTGCCCTGGCCCCTGACTCCTGGGCTGCCCCACTGAGTCTGGGGAGAAGCCCGGCACAGCCCAGTGAGGAGCAGGGTTAGGGGTCAGCAGGGCTAAGCCCACCCTGCTGGAGGAGGAGCTCCAGGAATTGAGGATCTGCCTGGGTGCCCCCACTCTGCTGTTTCCTGCCTGGGTGGTTCTGGTTATGCTCCAGGCAGCTCATGCTTTCAGCTCTCAGGAAGCTTCCTTCCAACAGACTTAAGAGAAGAAATAGAGGAAGCAGTTTGGAAGTTAGAACAAGAGGAGGAAATATGAATGTAGTGAGCTGGGCATGAAAGGGGGAAGACAACCATATGCCCATGCTCTCCATCACTTCCCCAATGTACTTATTGTCACTTCAGGAAAAGTCTCCAAAAAGTGAGGTGGCTGCTATTGTGTGTGAGCACAAAGTGGAGATAAGGGGGTGGTCATGAGTAGACCACAGGGCAGGCCCTCAAGAGCTTAATCTGGCATGTAAAGATGCTGGGGAAGAGGGACACAGATTAGCCTCCCAGCCCTTCCAGGCATTTCCTTTCAGGAAAACGTCGTGGCTTTTGATTCAGGCAGGGATTGACTCATTGGGGTGGAGGCTGGGTCAGGTACATGTCCTTTTCTAGGTGGGAAATTTGGGGAAAGGAGGGAGGGGAGCCCTGAGTTTAGAAGTTGAGCACATAAACTAGAGGTCTCAGGGGGTTCAGGGTTCTCTGTCCCCAGAAAGCCAACTACTTTCCTATACCTGAGCTTCCCTATCCCTGTCATTGCACAGTGACTCTGGGCAAGCCATTTAGCATATCTACATTTCAGTGCCATAAACCACAAAACAGTGGTCATAGCCCTTGGCCCCTGCCTCCCATAGGGAGGATGGCGGATGACAGGAGATGAGGACACATCTTCTCCATGGGCGGTAAAGCCTCATGCCCATGTGAATGCTAAAATGCCATCTTCCACCCTCCCCTTCCCTACAGTCATCAACATTTCCTCTCTGGGGGAAGTCACCCCTATATTTCTTGTCTATTCTTGCAGACATGTCATATTGGAACACTCATGCAGCGCTTATGAGGGACCACTCATTGTCTTCAGGGGCTATCTGGATTTTCTTCTATGAAGCCTCATAACATAATACCGGTAAGGAGACCCCACGTACAGAACAGGGAACCAAGGACAGAAAGGTCAAGTAACTTCTCCAGTTACATGTGGCTTTGACTAAGATTTGATACCAGCCACCGACACCAGCCTCTGTGCTCTCTGCTCACTGTGAGCATTGCTTTTTGAGATCGTCTTATCCAAATGGTCACATCCCCACCCAGTCCATGGGGTGTCAGGTACACACCACATCCAACACCCCTCTCTAAGTCTGGCTCAGACTTAGTTGGCTCCCCAGGCCCTGGTGAACAGGAATGCAAGTGTGACCAGGGAATGAATGAGGTGCTCCCAGGGTCTTTCCCAGCTTCACCTCAATGGTTCTAGTTTTGGTGTGTTTTCCAGGATTGTGGCTCAGGTTAGAAGAAGGAAAAGATCATAAGGGGCTCAAACACGGGAGTCAGAGCAAAATCATCTTCAGCCAAAAAATTCTACTGGCTGTCCCCATCTGTGGTTCAGCAGCACCCACATGGGGATCTGGCCAAACAAGAGAGGAGAGTCACGAACATCACTTCCGCTGACTACAACATCAAAGGCGCTGTGGGTTTAAATCAGTAGGTAGATTCAAGAGAAGGAACTGCAGTTTGTGCAGCAGAGAGTGGATGCTGGGAGGAAGGAAGGAGTGGGGAAGGTCACACTTAGAGCCAGCGAAGCTACTTCCCGCTCTCACAAGGTCTTAGTCCAGGCCGCACAGATAGCGGGTCAAATCTTAATCTAGAAGACATGGGGGCTAGTAGACTTCATGCATTAAGCCACTGAAGGGCCAGCCTGATCAGCCCTTTCCTAGTTCATTAACTGTTCCACAACCTGGTGTGGTCAGTTGAATATGAAGCTGTTTCTCTGAGCAACTGTCATGTGTGCAGTTGGTTTGGAATGTCCTGGGTTTTGAGGCAGTTGGCAGTTGATAGCATCAAATTCTGGGGGTGCAGAGGCAAGTAAAGGGGAGATGGCAGCAAGTTCAGATCCCCTCAATCCATCAGGGGGTCTTTGAAAGAGTAGAGCCAAACTAACTCCATTTTGAGAGCAGAGCTTAAACTAACCCCATTTTGTGCTACACCGCACCCCCCCCCTTGAGTTAGTTAAGTCAGGTAATAGGAATGCGGAACCCACCGACCCCGCGCACCATATAGGGTAAAAAGAAACTCAATTGGCCCTCTGTATATGGCCAGATATCACCTTGCTACTTTCTACGTGCATGTTACAATTTCATTGGCCAAAAACTCCCACAAAACTGTTGCACCTTCTGAAAACGAGGCTCTTTGTTCTCCTTCACACTGCTGCGCCGGTGGGGGTGGAGAGCAGGGAGCCCAAGCTAGCTTGAATAAAGGCTCTTTGCTCTTGCATCGGACTCGGCTCCCTGGTGGTCTTTGGGGATCTAAAAATCTGGGCATAACAGTCTTCATTTGGGGAAAAGACATTGTATTTGTGTCAGGGATTGAAATGTAGAGCCAGGAGACTGCTCAGGATTTGAGACACTCTCTTGGGGCACCAGCGACTTCTTGTAACAGTGTTAGGCAGGAGGATGTGGACCTGAGCCTGAGGACAGGGCTTGGTTCAGTGTGCGGGACATGACCCCATATCTGGTTGACCAGGGAACCATCTGTATCCTCTGCCCCAGAGCCCTCCTTCATCAGTGCTGTGACCCTGAGCACATCACTTAATCTCTCCCAATTTCCATGCCCTGCACCATAAAGTCTCGCTCCCCAGCCCCTCCCCTGCTAACCCCATGGTGTTGATGTGAGCAGAACAAGAATTAACGGTCTCTACACTGTCAGAAGTCGAGTATGGAAGTCTCCAACCATTACTGTTGAGGGGTCTGTACCTCTCCTCAATTGTCTCTTTCTGGATCATGTATTTTGGGGCCCTCTCAAGTGTGAAATGATCATAATTATCTCCATGAAGAGGGGCCACTTTTATTACTATTAATTGTCCTTCCTTGTGTAAAAAATGCCGTAGCCTTGGTCTTAGATTAACAAAGTTAGCCTAGTTGTTTCGTTAGATTAATATCTGCTTGGTACCTATTTTCCCATCATTTAACCCTCAACTTCTTTGTGTCCTAGATGTAAAGGCTGACTCCTGTAGACAGCATAGAGATTGCAGATTTTTATCCCCTCTGCCAGTCTCTGCCTCTTAATGGAGGTTGTAATCCATGTCAATTTAAGTTAATTACTTTTCAGGTAGCATTCCAAACTGTCCTTTTTCCATTTGTTTTCTATGTGTGTTATATTTTTTTGTTGTTGTTGTTATCACATGCCTCCATTACTGCTTTTCTTAATGTTATGTCCCAGAGTAGTAACTAAATCCCCATGTTGTTGCTTTTCCTGTGTATTCTGGCTTATATTCTTAGTAGCTTTCCTGGGCATTACAATTAACCTCTTTATTTATAGCATTCTAATTGGATTAATACCAGATTAATTTCCAAGGCCTACAGAGACTTTAGTCGATTTATGTCCCCTCCTTTTGCCATTATTGTCCTATATACTACATTTCTACATTTTGACATTGTGAGCTGATCAACACCAATTTACACTGACTTCATGTAGACATTTTGTAAATCAGAAGAAAATAATTTTATCTAAATTCAATTAGCTAAGGTATAGTGCATCATTGGTTTTTTATATAATGTTCAATGATTCATTAGTTCAGCACTGAATGTTCTTGTAAATGAGAATATATGTCATGTGTTTATTCCATGTACATTTTATGCACATGTGCATTTATACTTGCTTGTATATTCATCTCTGTAACTATTTCTCCACAGAGAATTGAGTTACTCTGTTGTCTTTTCCTTTCAACTTGAAGGACTCTCCCTAATATTTCTTGCAAGTGACAGCAAGGAGTTCTCTCAGGTTTTGTTTATCAGAGAATGTCTTGATATGTCCTTCCTTACTGATGGATGTCTGTGCTAGATGCTTGTTTGTTGCTTGACAGATTTTCTCTTGCAGCACCTTTGCATATCACCCTGCTGCCTCTGGCCTCTGTGGTTTCTGATGGAAAATTAGTCATTCACCTTATTGAGGAGCCTTGGTACACGATGAGGTCCATTTCTTGCTGCTTCCATGATTCTGCTTTTGCCTTTGGCCTTGAACCATTTTACTATGAGGTGGATTTATCCTACTCCATCTTTGTCAAACTTCTTAAATGTTGAGATGAATGTTTTGCATGAAATGTGGTGAGATTTGGGCTATTATTCCTTCATTTATTCTCACTATCCCTTTCTCTCTTTTATTTTTCTGGGGACTGTCTTGATGCCTGTGTTGGGATGCTTGGTGGTAGGACACGGTTCTCTGGGACTCCATTCATTTTCCTCGCCTGCTCTTAGTTTTTTAAATTTGCTGTTCACAAGACTGGGTGTCAGATGTTCTATCTTCAGATTTGCTGGTTCTGTCTTTCTCCTGTTCAATCCACTGTTCAGTCCTTTTAGGGATGTAAATCGTCCCCCCAAATTATATATATATGAGAGCCGTAAGCCACAGTAACTGTGAACATGTCCTTATTTGGAAAGCAGGTCTTTGCAGAGATAATCTAGCTGAGCTACAGTTACACTGGATGAGGGCAGGCCCTACTTCAATGGCTATTGTCCTTCCAGGAGCAGGTAGGTTTGGACACAAAGACAAGGGAGGGAAGGCCACGGAATGACAATGATGGCAGCACAGCAGCTGTAGGCCAAGGGAAACCCTGAGTTTCTAGAAAATTCCAAAAGCTAGAAAAAGGCAGTTGGCTAATTCTCTAGCTCTTTCACAGGGAGCAGAGCCCCTCCTACAGCTGGACTTCACTGCCGGCCCATCTAGCAGGCAGGCCTGTGTCAGGAAAGCAGCCTTAGTCCTGCCCTGCCAACACTTTTCTGTATAGAGCCAGACTTCCTTTTTCCCTTGAAGATCTCTTATTATTATTATTGTCCCAGGGGCAGGGGAGAATGGACTGGGCTTAAAATAAGAGAACATGGCAACTCTGGGAATCAGATTCCTATGCTTCCCCAGGATTTGTTGTTCCTGCTATTTTTTTGTCATTGCTCTTTTCTCATAAGTGACCCTTCTGAACTAACTCTTCAAGTTTGTAATCTCAGTCATGTGTGACCACTGTAGGCCCTGCTTGGCTGCTGGCTGGTCCCAGTGGCTGGGTAGAGATTGCATTAGCAGCCTCGAATGTAGGAGCGGCTCAGTCTGTGACGAGGGCTCTGTGGGCATATGGGGCCGTGTCTTCCACACTGAGCTGGCAGCTGAGAACTCTGCTGCAACCCTCCCTGCCTGGTTGTGCACAGCATCGGGGTCAGCCAGAGGGGCCAGTGTGCAACCTTCTCAGGTCTCTCCTGAGCATGCATGCAGCCCTGCACTGGTACACATCCTAGATTCCTGAGAAGTCAGAGCTTCTCCAAGCTCCTGTGGAAACCTCACTGCTTAGCTCATCTTTTAAGTTTTTTATTAGTCTGTCGTTTTTGCTCCAATTGTTGTCCCTCACGTTAAACAACCATAGATTGAACAGTTGCCTGTATTCTTTTTTTGTTTTATGTCATTTTTAACAATTTTCCAGGGAAAGGCTTTTTATTCTGGGCAGGTTCCAAGTCAGATTAAATACAGACTGTTGAACACATGGTGTCATACAGAGACCCATCAGATGGGCCCAGTAGTGATCAGGCTCTAGGAAGGAGGGATTGGGGGCTCCAGCTCGTCTCTGCTCCCTCCAGTGGCTGCCACATTGTTGATTTTCACTGTGAATGTGGCTCTTAGTTATCTGAAATTCCCTGGACCCGCAGGGTGGGGACTGGGACTAGGGCAAGTTACAACCACAGAAATCTCATGCTGTGACTGTAATTCTGCTGTTTTTTGGGTTTTGTTTCCTGGAGTTGACATCCCCTCTACTGCTGCAAGTTCTGGTTCATTGCCAGAGTTCTGAAAATATGGATGGGAGCGATTGTTGCCGGTTTCCTTTGTTGCTCTTTTAGAAGAGAGGATTTTTGGAGGTCTCTAAATGCCATTGTCACCTCAGTCAGTGACTACAGTGACTATCCATTTGAATATTTTCAGGCCATGGTCATGACTGATGATCCCTGGGGTCAACAGAACTCCTGTCTCAGATGAAACTCTTCATGCAGTCATGTGAGACTGTTAGGTCGCATCCATGGCATTCAACATAAAAATAGAGGTGTCTGCTTAAAAGAAATTGTCTTAAAAATCCTATGCTGAATGTTATGACTTAAGGCCTCTTGCTGATAGTGACAATGTGCTACCATTGAAATTACATTGTTAGACAGAGTTTTGTTGTGTTGTATTCCTCCTCCAACTTAAAAACATTTTTGACTTACGGTAGGTACAATTTTAGAGTAGTGGAGTTTGATGTTTAGTTTACGTATGATTTCTTGCAATTATCGATTTATTTACTTCATCCTCACAGTCAAAGAGCTGTTTTGGAATAGATTTGAATAACTATTTTGGCTGTTTTTTTCATCAAATACTATGTTGATAAGGCTTGCACTTTATGGGAAAGAAACAAGAACACATGCAGAGATTCTAAGTCATGATATAAAGCTTCCAGTCATTTTAAATCCACATTGTATCTTTAAAATACATGTATAATTGTCCCCAACTGCCCAAAGGCTCTCTGAGTCATCAAGAAGATGTGGCTGATGTTTGTCCTCCTGTTTTCCCGGAGATCATTGTAAACATTAGTGTCATCAGATGTGTGTGTGGCATGTGGTTGGAGAAGACTTGAATTCTCATTGAACCTCATGTCATGGAAGTCTGAGCCTCATGACAGAATTCCTGTGGATTTGGACTGACTCTGAAGTGCCCTGAGTTCTGTCTAAGCAGAGTCCACATCCTAACAGTTTTCCTCCCCCAGCCTCCTCCTCAAACTTTCCTTGTCACCTCCTGATTCCATCCATCTGGTGTTTCCTCAGCAGGAGACATCCTCTCACCTACTGCCTGACCCAGTCATGAACCAGGCTGTACCCCAGTTACCCTGCATGTGTTCCTCAGATGCAGGCTCAGTCAGCCCCCTCCCAGAGAGCCTTCTAAGATTTCCTGGAGCTGAACTGCATCCAGGTGATCTGTTTCAGGGATCATCCAGTAGGTTAATTTTTTTATCGTGTGGTTATATTATGTGTATCATCCCCAGAATAATTAGGATTAGTCCCTAGTTCCCCGAATTGGAGTTTCAGGGGTTTTACAGCATCTACTTTTTGATTGACAGGAATTATACACAAATACAAAACCTACTTTGGCTATTTATACATCATCAGCTTATGGCAAACATCAGAGGAAACACTAAAATGCCAAAGTACACTTCACATTAAATTCAGATTCCTGACATTGATTTGCTTACAGTTAAATCTTTTTAGAAAAAAAAATTGAAAGAATCAGCTCTAGGTGTCATAAATAAAATTTTTATTTTGACATCACATCAGAAATCCATCCAGTGTCATCCATCATAGACTATAAGGTACTCTTAATACCTATATTTGTATTCACACCACCACTAAGAAAAAAATCCTCAAAAAGTCATAAACTAAAATTAGTTGTTATCCGACATTTGCCAAAGTGACAGAGATTAGTTGATGATACTATTCAATAATTAAGCTCTTAAAAGTATACATTTTCATGACATAATTAATAAAGCTTTATAAATGTCAAAAAGTGATCAGTTTAGATATCATTGAGTAAAATGGTATGACTGCATTACCTAAAGAAGCAAAAAGATTGTTTTGTAATGTGTAAATTTATGCTGTTACTCATGTTTATTTTTCCAATCCTATTATGTTTTATAAGTCATAAAATATTTTAAAGGAAAACAGGTTATATTTACTGCCTGGAACTGCCTATTACTCCTGGTGTTTTGCTGAAGGGGGTCTGAATTTTCACTTCGCAAGAGACTACACAGCATATGGCCAGTCCCGCAGGTGCTTACAATGGATGTGGCCCCCTGCATGGCAGCTCAAGGGAGTTGATGGACAAAGGGTGAAACCAGCGGAGAGGTTTTGGGCCCAAACACTCAGAGTGCACAGACTGACCTCAGCTGCCAAGAGCTTTCTGCCCAGCAGTGACCTGCCTCACCTTATGAGTCTATGTAAGGACACCCCCTGCCTGCAAGAGTAGCCTAGCCCCAAGACCTGCATGCACTCCATGAGAGGCCCCATCCAGTGGTGGGGAGGACCCACTATCCACACAGAACTACCCTCATTGCAGACCAGAAATTCAGGATGGAGGGCAGGAGAGAGGGAGGTCAATGCATGAAATGCCTTTAAAATCTGAAATGCAGGAGAAATCCCGTGTTTTCAAAGAACATTTTTCTGCCCCCAGCAGAAAAGGAAACCTCAAAACCAAATTAATGAAATTCATTGGAAAACGAGGGAGATATTTTTGCATCCATAGCTTGTGGCTCAGGCAGTCCACCCCTGAGACAACATTAGTAATTGTCATCCTTGGCTCCAAGGGGCTCCTAGAAGGAAAACAGGGCCTTCCTGGGGAGAAGGGCCCTGTAGGAAAGACTTTTTTTTTTAAAAAAGAATTTATTTATTTATTTGATAGGGACAGAGAGAGAGAGAGAGAGCTGGAGAGAGAGCACAAGTGGGGGAGGAGCAGAGGGAGAAGCAGGCTCCTCGATGATCAGGGATCCACATGTGGAGCTCGGTCAGGACTATGGGATCATGACTGAGCCAATGGCAGACGTTTAACTGACTGAGCCACCTAGACACCCCAGGAAAGACTTGTTTTTACAGCATTTTATTAATAAAAGTTTTATACAATGGAAGATGTAAAACTTAAGTCTCCTATTGCCCCCTCCAGGAGTGTCCTTTTTTAAAAATTTTAATTAACATACAGTGTGAATATCGGTTTCTGGAGTAGAATTCAGTGATTCATCACTTGCATACAACATTCAGTGCTGATCACAACAAGTGCCCTCTTTAATGCCCACCATCCATCAAACCATCCCTGGCCCACTTCCCTCCATCAACCCAGTGTTCAGAGCTGCCTTCACTCTGAAAGTTCTATCATGACCCATCGCCACAGTGACGGTTATGTCACTGGGAAGGACGCCACCTTTCCTTCCATTTCAACTGTCACTCTGTGAGCCGAGCCCCTTGCAGTTTGGTGAACAGGTGTGAAGGTCCCCACCATGGGAAATATGAATTGTTGTTCTATGGGTATGTTTACATTGATTTTCTGAATTCTCTTCTCTCAAGTTGGCTGCCTCACTTTTAGAGAAATTGGTTTCTTTTTTTCTTTTCATTTCCACCCTCCAATCTCTCCTCATTGTCAGATAAATGTATTTTCTAATTTTTCTATGTTACTTAATTTTGATTTCTCAATGAAGCTGGATTCCTTAAATAGCTTCTAAATTCAAAAGCTGTACTATTTCTGAATGCCAATTTCATACACTGTCATATAGAAACACACATAGGTAACACACCACACTGTTCTGTGTGGATCCCAAGAATCTTGATGCCACCCTAGGAACCCATTACAGGTAAAGGAATTACAAGTCAACTCTTCTCAATATAGATGACAAAATCTGAAAGGAACTGTCAGCAGTCTAAATCCAGATATTTTAGAAGGAGAAAAGCTGGAATATTTTGTGGTATTTTCATGGGTTGTTGAGGAATTCACTGGCTGGATGATTCCTGGAAGTGAATGAGAAGGGACCGTGCCATAGGGTAAGTGGGATGAACATTTGGCAGCTGGGTAATGGATTGTCTGGTCTTCAAAGATACTTCTGTGGTCATTTTTTCAGGCCGTGTATGGAGGGGCTTCTCTAAGAGGAGACAAGAGACTGTCCCATAACCCTACAGTCTCTAGAGAGGATAAAGAGACCAGAGAGTAGAGAGTGGATGTGGAGGAGGAATGGAAGTGTAGGAAGGAACTCACTCCAGCCAGTATAGGCTCACTTTAGTCAAGGCTCCTCAGACCATTCCTAAGATCAATAGTAGGACATTCAACATCATAGAATTACTTCCTTAAACCAACCATCCCCAGCCCATATGGCTACCTTCATGTTAATTCCCATGAATTGCTCCTTAAGATCGGTCAGTTGAAAGCAAGCAAATTCCTGGCAGAGTCATAGTGTGACAGCTGGTTTGAAATGGCTTGGATTTTAAACCAGCTAGGAAGCCAAGCAGAACATCAGTCACAGTGGGTGGTCAACTGGCCTTCAGGAAGGCCCTGGGTTACTGAGATGACGTTTCAAAGAGCTGGGGAATGTGGACAAATCAGAACTTCCCTGGTCCTTCACTGGGGCTTGATCTGGAAGAACCTGCATCATATTTTATGTCAGGGACCCAAACACAGAGGTTAGTTAGGATTGAGATTGTTCTTGTGGCACAGACACCTCCTGCAGGGCACCCACTCTCTCAAAGAAACATTGGCACAGGTGGATTTGAGAATATGAGGGCAGCTGTTGATTCAGGGGTTCAGGACATTTTCTCAGGGGTCCTAGGCAGGTGTCAGGTTCTCAGGGATCTCTCTCCGCAGATAAACAACTACATTCCTGTCCCAGATCCATCACTCATCAGCATAACCACTCTGGACAGTCACTTCAGCTCCCTACATTTCAGTGCCCTTCACTGTAAAATATGGGTTACAACCCCTGCTTCCGCTCCCAATGGTGCTGCTCTGGGTATTATAGGAGTAGATGATACAGATTCTCTGTGAACTATAAAGCATCATTCCGGTTTGAAGAATAAAGATGAGCTTCCATCTTCCCATGCAGTGAAGCCATCCAAGTTCCATGTCTGGATTCACCCACAGCCAGGTGTCTACTTGATTCTGTAGGCATTCAATACCTATACACCTACAGAGCAATTGTGAATCACCAGGCCTTTACTATGTCTGGGGCTGTCCTTGTAAATCACTTTGGGCATCATAACAGCACACTAATGTCTAGGCGGTATGAATATTTCCACATTTCAGAACAGGCAACTGAGGCACAGAGGGCTCTTGGTAACACTCTCAGATTACTGTAGCTTCTTTTTCTTTATTTCTTTTTTTTTTTTCCAGGTTGATGTAGCTTCTAAATGGGACGTGAAGCAGGCCATCAGGCATGGTCACTGTGCTTTGCTGCATTTCTGTAATGTCTCTGCTAAATAACCATACTTGCCCGCAAAACCTGTCTGTTGGGGAATTTCAGTGCACACCACACTGCAACATCTACTTAAGTCCCACTTTGAGGGAAAACTTTCTGCTGGGCATCTGGTGAGTAGGGGGAGCCAAAGGTTGAACAGTCTAATTATGTCTAATTCCCCTATGACCTTCTGAAAACAAGATGCCAACACTGCTCTCTATTTCTATGCATTTCCCAGGACTACATGTGGAAGGGCAGCCTGAAGTTGTGAAGCCCGCTACAACCATGTTGGCCCCTCCCATGCCAAGACAGAAAGAGTGAGATTCTGCTTGAATCACCAGGTATATCCAACTGGTGACACAGACAAAGGTACTGTGGAAATTTACTCATTAAGTTGATTTAAGAAAGTTTTATATTTTCCCCCGAATACTTTAATTTATTTTTTGAGTGTTACAAGATTCATTGTTCATGTACCACACCCAGTGCTCCATGCAATACGTGCCCTCCTCAATACCCACCACCAGGCTCACCCAACCCCCCACACCCTCCCCTCCAAAACCTTCAGTTTGTTGCTCCCCTCCAAAACCCACAGTCTCTCATAGTTCATCTCCCCCCTTATATTCTTAAAATATAATTAAATCTTAAAATATAAAAAAATAATATGTATATCTTATATATATAATATTAAAAAATCTTAAAATATAATGAAATTTTTCATGAAATCTTTCATTCAGTGACATAGACATAACAGAAGAATATAAAATTGTTGAGACAGATTTTTCTATTATCATATCTACACATTTAAATTTATTAAGTCCATCACCATTAAGTATAGAAGTCAAGATGCATTTCTTTCTTTTTTTTTTTTTTTTTGTAAATTTTGGATCTGTACTTTATTTGACATTAAAGCTATATAAAAACCATGCACAGTTTATTTATAATTTCATACATTATATTTGAAGACTACACAAAAATTTCATGAAACTTACTCATACTGAAAGACATGTGAAATAGGAGGCTTTAAAAAGTTTCAGGTACATAATATTCCATCGAATATATGGACCATATCTTCTTTATCCATTCATCTGTTGAAGGGCATCTTGGCTCTTTCCACAGTTTGGCGATTATGGATTGTGAGAGGGAGGGGAGGGATGAATTTGGAGGAAATCGGAGGGGTGAAGAACCATGAGAGACTGTGAACTCAGAACAAGGGACTGAGG
>CM052889.1:58806558-58821152 GCA_028534135.1 Potos flavus | reverse complement strand
AAGTGAGATAAGTCAATCAGAGAAAGACAATTATCATATGATCTCTCTGATATGAAGAATTTGAGAGGCAGCGCGGGGGGTCGTGGGGGGTGGGGGAGGGAAATAAAAAAAGATCGGATCGGGAAGGAGACAAACCATAAGAGAGTCCTAAACTCACGAAACAAACTGGGGGGTAGGGGGGTGGGGATAGGGTGGCTGGGTTATGGATTGGGGAGAGTGTGTGCTATGGTAAGTGCTGTGACATGTGTAAGCCTGATGATTCAGAGACATGTACCCTGGGGCAAATAATACATTGTGTGTTAATAAAAATAAATAAATAAATAAAAATACACTCTGTGTTTACCATTCTAAAGGTTTGACAAATGCATAACGTCAAGTACTCCCATTCTGGTAACAGATAGAAATCTGTGCATCAATGTTTGAGACACCAGTATTCCCAATAACCATAGATAGATACAACCCAAAAATCCATTATGTGAGCAAAGGACACATTAAATGATACATTCACAGAATGTAATGCTATTCAGCCATAAGAAGAAACAAAAGTTTTCAATACTCTATGAAATGGATGGACCTTGAAAAACTGCCTTTTGAAAGAAGGCACACACAGATAGATGTATATTACATGATCCCACTCTTTGAGAAAACTAGAGTAGGGAAATTCGTAGACCCAGGAAGTAGCAAGTATGATAGAAAGAGGAAGGGGGGAGGTGCAGTCATTTCTTCATGGGTACAGAGTTTACATGACATGGAATGGAAATGTTTTGGATGTAGATGGTGGTGCTGACTACAAAATATTATGAGTGTAAATAGTGTCACTGAGCATACGCATACTAATTAATAAAAGCATAAATACTACTTAGATTCCATCACCTAAAAACCTAGTACCCTGAGGCAACAGAGGGCAGATACAGTCACTGCATGATGCAGGTATGAAAGTTGAACAAGTTCCGTGACCAGATGAAGAAGTGAGAATGTGGCTAGTCTTCACAGTGGGCAGGAGGGCTCAGGGACTGCGTCATTAAACACAGTGTGCCTTGAGTGTTTCCCAGTTTGGGACTGATGGGTTCCCAATGATTACATTCCCTCAGCTTGAAAGCAAAGGCCCATTTCCCTTTTCCATCCTGCTCCTCTCCTCTGTATTTCTATGTACACCAAAGAGGTTGGCCCAGCAGCAGGTCAGGCCTTGATTGGTCCCCTTTCACATCCATTCACTCTGGTCCCGTGTCAACATCAAGCAGGACTTCCTGAGTCATTCCTAAACAGTGCAACCAATATCCTGAGAGCTACTCTGTGTTCTCCTAGATTCTGTGGAGGGCCAGTCCGACAACCTTCCCAGAGACAGGACAGAAGAAGGGCCCCACTTGTCCCTGAGGTAAGCTTGCCTCTCTTTCTCTGAGATAGAAATGTTCCTTCCTTGATTTCTTCTTTAATGTACAATGAAAATCTCTCAATATACCTTAGAGATGGGATAAGCAGTCTCCGTTGTTGAAGGAATGCTCAATGAAAGTAGCTTACTAACTGACAGTTGACACAAAAAGGGTGATGACACAGTATAGCCTCAGTTACAAACTGTATGGGATCAAACACCTTCTTCGACAGAAAATGTTTCTCCTTGAAAAAAATCCTTAAGCCCATATATTTATTTTTTTTTCTATGTTCACTTAGCCACTGTATAGTACATCATTAGTTTTTGATGTAGTGTTCAGTGATTTATTAGCTGCCTATAACCCCCACTGCTCATCACATCATGTGCCCTCTTTAATACTCATCACCCGGCTGCCACATCCCCTCCTCCCCTCCCCTCTAAAACCCTCAGTTTGTTTCCCAGAGTCCATAATCTCTTATGATTTGTCTCCTTCACTTATTTCTCCCCCTTCAGTTTTCCCTTCCTTCCCCTTTGGTCCTCAGTGCTATGCCTTATGTTCCACATACGAGTGAAACCATGTGATAATTGTCTTTCTCCACTTGACTTATTTCACTTAGCACAATCCCCTCCAGTTCCATCCATGTCGATGCAAAGGGTGTGTATTCTTCCTTTCTGATGGCTGAATAATATTCCAATGTCTATATGAACCACATCTTCTCTATCCATTCCTCTGTTGAAGGGCATTTCCGCTCCTTCCACAGTTTGGCTATTGTGGACATTGCTGCTATGAACATTGGGATACACATGGCCCTTCTTTTCACTACCTCTGTATCTTTGTGGTAAATATCCAGTAGTGCAATTGCTGGGTCATAGGATAGCTTTATTTTTCACTTTTTGAGGAAACTCCACACTGTTTTCCAAAGTGGCAGAACAAACTTGCATTCCCACCAACAGTGTAAGAGGGTTCCCCTTTCTCCACATCCTCTCCAACATTAGTTGTTTCCTGCCTTGTTAATTTTGGCCATTCTTTTTTTTTTAACCCAAATACTTTTATTTTATTTTTTCAGTGTTACAAGATTCATTGTTCATGTACCACACCCAATGCTCCATGCACTTTTGACCATTCTAACTGGTGTAATGTGGTATCTGTGCTTTTGATTTGCATTTCTCTGATGGCTAATGATGTTGAACATTTTTTCATGTGTCTGTTAGCAATTTGTATGTCTTCTTTGGATAGTCTGTATTTTGTCCATTTTTTGATTTGATTATGTGTTTTTTGGGTGCTGAGTTTTAGAAGTTCTTTATAAATCTTGGATATCAGCCCTTTGTCTGTAGTGTCATTTTTTAATATCTTCTCCCATTCCATGGGTTGCCTCATAGTTTTGTTGACTGCTTACTTTGCTGTGCAGAAGTGTTTTATCTTGATGAAGTCCCAAAACTTCATTTTTGTTTTTCTTGCCTTTGGAGACATATCATGAAAGAAGTTGCTGTGGCCAATGTTGAAGAGATTACCGCTCTGTTCTCCTCTAGGATATTGATTCCTGTCTCCCATTGAGGTCTTTCATCCATTTTGAGTTTATCTTTGTGTATGGTGTAAGAGAATGGTCGAGTTTCATTCTTCTGTATATAGCTGCCCAATTTTCCCAGCACCATTTATTGAAGAGACTGTCTTTACCATTGGATATTTTCTCCTGATTTATCAATAATTAGTTGACCATAGAGTTGAAGGTCCATTTCTGGCGATTCTATTCTGTTTCACCTATGTGTCTGTTTTTGTGCTAATACTATACTGTCTTGGTGATCACAGCTTTGTAATATAGCTTGAAATCAGGCAATGTGATTCTCCCAGCTTTGTTTTTCTTTTTCAACATTTACTTGGAGATTCAGAGTCTTTTCTGGCTCCATACGAATTTTAAGATTGTTTGTTCCAGCTCTTTGAAAAGTGCCAATGCTATTTCGATAGGGATGGCATTGAAAATATAGATTGCTCAGGGAAGCATAGACATTTTAACAGTGTTTATTCTTCCAATCCATGAGCATGGAATGTTTTTCCATCTTTTTGTGTCTTCTTTAATTTCCTTCATAAGTATTTTATAGTTTCTACCTCTTTGGTTACATTTATTCCTAGATATCTTACAGGTTTTGGTTCAGTTATAAGTGGAATAGATTCCTTAATTTCTCTTTCTTTAGTCACATGGTTAGTGTATAGAAATCCAACTGATTTCTGTGCATTGATTTTGTATCCTGCCACATTACTGAATTACTGCGTGAGTTCTAGTAACTTGATTTTCATACACCTACTTTCCTCAAAGACACAAGGACACACACAGATCGCTTGATTGTAAAATGTCATTTGTTTGCTCCAAAACCTGTCCCATTGAAAGAAGGGTGTCCTAGAAATCTTAATCTGTGCATCACGGTTTCCATTGCTAGAGGTCGACTGCACAGTTTCAACATCAGAGGCACCAGTATTATCTGAGCCCACATCGCCCACACTTAGCATAATACTGAGCTCCTTCATGAATGGGGATGAGAAAGGACGTGGCCAACTTGCTGGGGTCACACTGTGTAGACCTCTTCTTCAGCACCTGGACAGAGCGGCTTTCTGTCATCGTCTCTTCCATCTACCTGGGTGACCCTTCCCCTCTCTCACACCCACCAAACTCTGTTGGTCCTTTTCAGCTTCATACTTTAGATTACTTAGATTTCTATTGTGGTATAAACGCATGTAACATCGCATCTACCCTCTTGGCAAATTTCCAAGTGTAAGGTACACTATCGTCAACTCAATGTGCCTGGTTTGGCACCAGGTCTCTAGATTCTTCCATCTGGCATGACTCAGTCTCCACAAGAATGGAACTACAACACCACATTTCCTCCTCCCTAAACTCCTGGCAGCCACCCCTCTTCTCTCTGCTTCCATGACTCTTACTAGTTTAGAGCCTTCGTGTAAATGCAATCAGATGGGAGTGGTTTTTCAGTGGTTGGCTTCTTTCACTCAGTCGTGTCCTCGATGATGTGTCCACAATGACAGGCATGTTCCTCCTCTAAAAGCTAAAAAAAAGTTGCATTGTATGGATATACCAATTTTTCCTTATAATTCATCTGTCACTGAATACTGGGCTATTTTTCACACCCTGGGGATTCTGGATAATTCTGCAAAGAAGATGTGACTGCAAGTGTATCTTTAATATAATGATTTATATTCCTTTGGCTGTGTCCTCAGACATGTGAGTGCTGGATCTATGCAAGTTCCTTTCGCAACTGTTTGAGGACACTTAGCACACTTTTCCTGGGTATTTGCACCATTCTGTATTCCACTAATAGTATACAAAGTCTCACATTTTCTGCATCCTTCCAACATGGGTTTTGGGTTGGAATTCCTGGTTTGCATCCTCGCAACCCTAAGAGATGAAGTCATAGCTCACCATCCTTTGGATTTACATTGCCCTCACGATGCATTATGTTGAGCATCTTTTCATAGGTCTGTTGGCTAGTGACTTGTTTCCTTTGCAGCAAAGGAAGTCTTCGAGTTATTCGAGTCTTTTCCCGATTCTCTAATTTGGTTAAATGTCATTCTTATTTTTTTTCCATTTTGTAAATGAACACCTTTTCTGATATAAGGATTGCAAATATTGTGTCCAATATATTGGTTGCCTTTTCATTCTGTTAGTTGTTTCAGAAGAGGATGCCTTTTCTAATCTGCAGTCTTGTCAAGGATCATTATGCCATCATGAGTGCATTTATTTGGGGGTCTCTATTTCGCTCCAACATGCCCCTGCTTATTTTTATGCCAGCAGCATCCTGTGTGCTTAGTGAAGTGATATAATGTATTTGAAAGTGAGCATCTATGGAGCCACGACCTGCTTCTTCATACTCAAGAACGTTTTGGCTGTTGGTGTTCCTTCGTGGTTCCATATATATTGTAGAAGTTTTTCTCTTTCTATAAAATCACATTGTGTTGCAGTGAATCTGTACATCATTTATTCTAGGAACTGGGGGTTGACCTTACTCTCTTAGTGTCCAAAGGCCTCCAACAGTGCCTTGCAGGTGTGTGTGAGCCCGGGAACTTCTTACATATAAATGGTCCTATCAGGCCAGCAATTAATGCCAGAGAAATAAGCAGGGGAGCAGGGGTGGTGTCTAGCTCATTGTTTGCTTCTAGTGCTGTGGTATCCAGAAAAGAATCTGTCTACAATCCATTTTACACACTTATTCATTAATTCAATGAACTATACTAAAATCATAAAAGAAAAGAAAACATCCAATTGCTCACTCACACTAGCCACATGTCAAGTGTCCCTTAATTGTTGGAATTTTAGATTCTGACATTTGGAGGGGAGAGCTGTAAAGAGCATGTAGAACTGACACTGAGGTGATTCCTACAGCATCTTGGTCTCATTAGAAGGTCTGAAACTCTGATCCCTGTCTCCTTGAAGGGCTCTGACTCCACCAGCCCTGTGAATATCTGACAATATACTAGAAAGGTTAGGCAGGTACTGCAAAGCCCATAGACATCTCGACTAAAGTGGGATGAATGGGTGAGTCAGTCTTTCTCGTAAAAGGATTGCTCCTGTTTCAGTTCTGACAGATCTGTGTGTGGAGAGCATACATGACTCCAGCAGTGAGAAGGAAGTCTCTTCAGGTAGGGAATGGCACAGAGAAAAGGAACAGTGAGAGAGGGCTCCTGGGAATGTGGGGTTGCACCTGCTGCTCTGGAGAATTAAGAAGGTGGATAAGAAATCAGAAAGGAAAAGGACACATTGGCAACAGGTCTGATTTGTTCATTTCATATTCTGACTGAAAAGAACAGATATGTGTCCACAGGCCTTTCGTGTATGCTGGGTTTGTAATCACCACTCCTTGACTGGCTATTTTAATGATGATTCCCATGAAACTTTTCCTTCCCTTTGCCACTGCCAAATGTCAAACCTTGATTTCTTTGGTCTCTGGCTCTCTGGAATTGTGCATAGGGGATTCTGGATCTTTCTTGGCATTGGCCTACAATGGACATGACTTGGGGGCCACAACAACCCTCTCCTGTGCAAGAGAACCAGGACACTAAGTTCTAGTGTGAGCCAAGAGGTGGAAGACAGGTAAACTCTCTCCCTCATAACGTCCAGGACATGTACCAAACCTTTTTGGTTCTGTCCTACTTGCTGTACCTTAAAGTGGACTCCCAGAGTTGGAGAAGATAAAGAATACTTCCTCTGGGTTCACTATGTAGGCTCCCATGTCCCTTAGCTTCTGGCAACCTTCACACCCCACCTGAGTCTGACCTGTGAATGTGCTTCCAGGGGAAAGAGGCCCCCATGCAGCTGCCGTGGAGACCCTCTGTGGTGGGCCAGGGTTCTAGCGCCTGTGTGAAGGTGTTGCTGGGCCTGTTTCACACACTTGTTTTCACAGCCCTGCTGACCTGTCACTAGGTGTCCTCTAGGCATAAGACAGAGCCTCTTGGAAGCAGTGCCAGGGAGTCACTGCTCCTTTCGCAACCCACCTCTCCAGCACACAACACTGGCCATGCTCCCCACTCCCCAGTCATGCCCAACATGTGAACTTTCCTTAGGCCTTCCCAGGTCCTGACCCCCTCCCCTTCCTTTTCCTGCAAGGCTCAGCGGGAGACCTGGCAGGCACCCTATGTTTCAGTGGCCATGCCTTTGGACTTTTTCCAGGGCTTCACTTAAAATTTTAGGCAAATTGACATGTTCCTAAGAAGGTCATCTCAGTCAGTGAGCAGACATGGGCTATGTGGAGGTGGTTATCATTCTCTCCCTGCAGTTCCCCAGCAATCCCAGACCCATGACAGCTGCTCCCGACACAGACGGATCAGGAGTTTGACTCAGTGGGAGTATCTCTTCTCTTTCCTTGGTTGTCCCATATTTGACAACAATATGCTTGGTGGAGCTTGGCAGGGAGAAGGACATGAAGCATCATTAGGAGAGGAGAAGGAAGGGAAGCACGGAGGGAGAGGGACAAGGACGGAGGAAGGCAAAGTCCTGCATAGACAGTCATGGGGACAGTGACCACCTCAGGAGGGATAGGATGACACAGACTTCATTCCTGGTCATGGAGAAAACCTGAAATGGGAGAAGCAGATGGGAGACCAGAGACCCACTTCCACCCTGTAGAGATGACGCAACCAAGGCCAGGGAGGACTTAGAGCTGAGGACCCATTAAACTGAGGCTAGAGTGCATTATCCCAAGAGCAGCAGGCCATAGGTTCTCACCTCCATTAACTCCCCTTTGTCCTCTCTCATGGCCACCCCAGCATCATCGCTTCTTTCTGCACTAGAAGATGACTCCACAAATCAAGAGGATTCAGACAGAAAGAGCAACATTGTGCCTGTAATTCATTTCCTCCTCCATTTCTTGCACTTCCTCTCTCTTCTGTCCACAAGCACATCCTCCTAGCTCTTCCCCATTCCCTGCTTTTATGAGGCCCACCCTGGAGGACCTAGACTCCTGCAGGCACTGAGGCTTTGCATCTGCACTGTTCAAGAGATCACTCTACATCCCACCTCACCCTTTTCTTAGCATCACCCTGACCCCTCACCATTGAGTCTGGGAAACAGCCCTGAACAGCTGAGCAGGGAGTGGGCCTGGGAGTTGGTAGGGCACAACTCACCCTGCTGGAGGGGCCTCAGGAAGGGAGGCTGGGCCTGGGTGCCCCCACTTGACTGTTTCCTGCCTAGGAGACTGTGATCATGCTCAATTCTGCTCTTCCTTCCAGCTCTCAAGAGGCTTCCCTTCAATGGCTTGAGAGAAAAAAACAAGGGAAGCAGTCTGTCAATCTGAAGAGGACTTAGGAATGGGGTGAGTTTGGCAGGAAAAGGGGCAGGCAAGAATCCACACATGTTCTCTGTCATTTCCCTGACTTAGTTGTTGGCACCTCAGGAAACCACACAAAACATGGGGTGTTGCCCTAGCATCTTTGCACAAAAAGGAGATGAGAGGAAGGTCACAGTTCCTGCTGGCACTAGGATGCCCTGAGCACATCCCACGGGGAACCTCAACCTGATCCATGCAACTTCTTGTGGTGGTTGGGTGGTGTCCTCCAGCAGCTGCAGAACTTGGAAGGGAGGGCAGTGGGTGCCTGTAGGGACTCGACCCCAGAAAGCATATGTACTGTGCTCTTTAGGAAAAGGGCCCTGGGAGTTGTTAATCCCCTCACTCTGAAGGACCTAGCCCTGCCCTCCAACCTGCAAGTCAGCTGATCACTTCCCAGAACATCACTAGTTGGGATGAGATATTGGTAGGGTGGCATAATCTTCCACTTCAAGCATCTGAGAAATGAGTGAACAAGACAGGCCTCCAGGCTCATGTGAGCAGGAGAGCTCACCGCACCTAGCACTGCATCCCCATTATCAAGTAGGTCTCATTATCAAGCTGAGACACGTACAACTGCCACTCCCTTGGGACCTATCCAACTACTCTAGTCCCTGAGCCTCCAAGAAGCCTTGTGGGAGGTAGGTCACCTCATGGCACCATTTCTCCATACAAGTTGATATTCTATCGATTCTCCTCAATCTGTAGGCAAGACCGTCAGGGAAAGGCCACCCTGTCTGCTCCCAGCTCACCCACGGCCTGCCCACAGTATGTGGACTGTGCAATATCACTTCCCATGGGAGTCAGGAACACATAGTCTCTGCCACTCCACCTGCAACACTCATGTGTGCAAAGGTTCTTCTACAGAGAAAGGCATGTTGAGGGCTCTCAGAGAGGCTGGGGAAGGGACAGTCAAGCAGGAGGAGGACGTCACAGTCACAGGGGAGGATAGTCACAGAAGGGGCCTGAGTGACACTGGGAGTGTAGTCTTCATTCAGCCCCAGGGGGACCATGGGAAGCTTCACTTTCTTCATGCCACACATCAGTCCTGCATGGAAGCCTCCACCTCAAGACCTCAGAAGACACTTCCAACAATAACCCACAGGCCTCTGGTAAGAGCTGCCCCAGACTACATGCCACTTGCTATCTCATACAACTCCACCTGCTGTCTCCCACAGCTACACAGCAAGACAGTCTGCCACGACCCAGATGCACCAGATTCTGCAGGGGTCCTCAGAGAAAGGGAGCCAGGAGGGCCTTGGGGCTCCATCTTTAGTTTGATATTGGCCCAGAGGAAGAGTCAGCCTGAAAAGGAAAGTTTCATGGAAAGGGGGTAAGAAAAACCTGGTATGCTATCATCAGTCTAACTCAGACTGTTGAGGCCAAAATCCATCAGCAAACATGTCTGCCCCAAAGCAGAATTCATAGTGCCCATTTGTTATTTGCAATTGGCAAAAATGTTAAAAGTATTTATACTGACTCCAAATATGCTTCCTAGTCCTGTATGCCCACGGAGCAATTTACAGAAAAAGGGATTCCTAACAAGCCATAACTCCCCAATCCAATATGGGCCTGAAATGATTGCACATTCAAAGAATGGCCCTCTAAACCCAAGTAGCCCTTGAAATCCTGACTGCAGTTTAAGGAGGCCCCGGATTAGTTGGCTGACTCCTGGCTGGGACCCAGTGACTATGCAGCTTTAACCTGTGACCATGGTTTCCCCCGGGTTGCAGAAGCCACTGTACTCTTGGATTGTGCCTGGATGCATGGGCACATTACTAAAACTATCACCAGCCCATCCAACCTTCCATATTTAAAGCAACAGTGGATGTTTGATTGGTATGACCACCTAGCACTCATCTTTGTTTCCTCTTTGGGACTGGAGGATGTTGTGTGGCACATGGAAGCCCTTACTGAGTACACAATCAAGGCCCTAAATGATACTCAAAACAGGATTTCTCTATTAAATACTGAAATGACTTCAATGTGTAAAGTACTTCTACAGTATAGAAAGGCATTAGATGTTTTAACTGCTGCTCAAGAATGAACTTGTGCTAATATAAAGACAGAATGCTCTGTGTACATTCCAGATGATCACAGATTTCTGGGTTCCTAACAGAAATGACTGCTCAAATTTGTGCTTTAAAGAATCCCTCTCTTTCCTTTAAGGATTGGCTCAACTCTTGGACGGGGAGAGGATTCTCATCCACTATCAAAGGACTCTTAATGGGGGTTCTCTTATTTTTTGTTAAGAATAACATGTTTTGAAGAATAAATCATGTTTTGTTGTTTTCTCCCCTGTTTCTCCACTTGGTGCCAAGAATCCTTCACTGCAATAATTTCCAGACAACTGATGGTCTTTCCATTCCACCAAACAAAAGTTCTCCCCTAGATTCAGCTGTCTCTGCCTTTTGCAACTCCTACATATATAGGACTCCAACTGACCAATACTGACCCTTAGATAAGGACATCTCTATGCTCCTATTGAGCAGGAAGAAGTTACAGAATATGAGACCTTCCACCTTCAACAACTTTAAAGATTGAAGGGTCAAAACTATGCAGGGGGGAAATAGGCAGCAGAAAGCTAGCTGAGGGCAAAGCAGAAGCTGGCACATCCCCCCGTGGCTCCCCCAGTGAGATATGTGTGACATTCCTCAGGCATTCCTGGCTGTCCTAAAGCAAAGGGAAGGAAAAAACAAATACTTAATAGAGATCACAATCCTGCAAGACCTGGGTCTCCCTCTGTTTAAAAATGTCCCATTGATTGACAAGGAAGAAGCTTGCTTATCAACAGGCTAACTTCCAGAGACTCATAACTCAGTTTCTTAAAGCCCTAACAACACCCTCCCCTCCATAACATTGAGGGAGGCTGAAGCAGAAGGAAATGTCAAGAAAATAATTTCTTTTAAACCTCCAGCCCACTGATAAGGATCTGTGATAGGAGGAATGTAACATTCCTCCAGGAAGCTCCCAGCTATCTTTTGTTAATGCCTTCCTAGAAGGAAAAACCACCTTAACTTGGTAAGAGCAAAGCCTCTGATATCCTGTGTGTCTTCTTTCATACAGGAAAGTTCTTGAAAAACTTTTTCCTCCCCCCCAACCCCAGAGTAGAGAATCAGCCACGCCTCATGACCCCAGTGCAGCAGCTCTTTCTGCCCACTGGTCCTGTTCCCGTGCTTTAATAAAATCACCTTTTGGCAACAAAGACGTCCCAAGAATTATTTCTTGACCGTCAGCCTTGAACTCTAACACCTTTCCTACATCAGACCTCACTCTCCTAAGGCACCTGTGGAAACACCCCTGCAACACTGTCCCATTTCTTTCAACTCATCCATCTTTATACACCTAACCTGCTGCACATTCCGTGGCCTTGGAAGACAGGACATTTCTGTTATTATTGGACTGAAACTGTGACATGGCACCTCTTTCAGTCCCTCCCTTTTGTTGAGTTTCCCCATCTTAATCTCCCCAGCATCCCATCCTCATGTTCTTTTTCTCACATTTTACCTTGTCAGTAGGTTCTAATCACCAATGTCCTATCACATGTTTCTGCTCCTTGCTAGAGGGCTCCATTTCTTTTCTTTGTGACCAAGGTCAAATTTTAACTCTCGGATGTTTGCCTCGCAGCTTTCACAAAATTTTCCTTCTCCTAATGCCTCTCTACCTGTTTCTCTTCTCCCTTTTTTTCAGACACTTTATTTTTCTTTTTATTATATTCAGTTAGCCACTGTATAGTAACATCAATAGTTTCTGAGGTAGTGTTCAATAATTCATTAATTACATGTAACAGCCAGTTCTCATCATTGCATGTGCCTTCCTTAATACCATCACTCTGTGATGAACTCATGTGGGGAGAAACACAAGCGCTGTATCATGGTGGGAGAAGCTTCAGTTGGAGCTCCAGCCTGAGCTTACACCAAGAAATCAGAATGCATGTCATCACTGACACAGTGGAGAAGGTGCAGGAATCTCCTGGGACACCCTGAATCATTGCTGCTGGTGAAATCCAGTGAAATCAATGTGGGAATCCCATTACTCATGGAGCCAACACATGAAGGACCTGGGAGGATTCATACAGAATAAAACCCTCTCGGTGTGAGAGGAAGAGAAAGTCCTCACTTATCCCTTATTTCTTAGTGAGCAAGGACAGCTTCACACTGAGGAAACACCGGTTCCAAAGCAAGGTGGAAAAATCCTTCCCCTGAAATTCACATCAGAGAACTCTAACTGGGAAAATACTTCACAAGTAATTTTTCTTTTTATTGTGCAATTGAGACAGGAGCTCGGACATTGGCAACTGTGCACTACAAATATACACCATTGTGAAGTATTCTGAGAAATGTTGAATGCAACACTTAATAGCAGGTAACAAAGGAAAGGAAGGGAAGCAAACTCACTTCAGTGGATCCCAGTATGTCAGCACTACTAAGTGGACATGTATCTGTCAAAACTATGAACACTGTGCTGAGCAAAAATTCCCAACCCCTTCCTAAATGAAAGCCCAAATAACGAAGAATAAAGAGAGCATTGACTAATGCCAGGTAATTATGTCTATCAGAAAAGACACCAAATTAAAGTCTCCACAACCAGGACAGAATGGACTTCACCACGTACTGTTAACCACTTACTGTGCCACCAAATTAGAGGGAATTAACCAAGGATCCATGTTTCTCACTTTAAAGAGGAGCTTTCACCTGAATGGACTTCAACTCCTGTAACTGAATACAGGTCCTCCTAGGATGACATTCACCTTCAACCCAGGATGAGAAACAGACAACAGCTGAGTAGAAAGCTATCTTCGTGATTCAGGACCAGGCCTGTTCTAGTGCTCATTACTCTTTTTAACTCTGGTAACAGGTGACCTTAAATCTGCTGGTTCATCTCCAACCCTCTCCTGTTACAGCCTCATACATTTCATGGTTACCCGTTCATCACACTGATCTTACACCCAACAGCACCATAATTACCTACTGTAAAGCCAATTTAAACCAAATGTTTAGGACATAATGGGATAACTCAAATGTGCCTTTACCTTCTGGCTGCTGCCTATTTGGGGATATATGTATTATAGGGGACCTATGTTAGGAAGAGCATACCAAGCCATGAGACCATGTTCATTCTGAAAGACAATGGACTAGTTTAACGACTCACTTTATTCCGGTTAAGAGTCAAGGACGTAGCCTCTTGGGAGATATTGGTAAAAGGGATTTCTCAGGTAAAGAGATTGTGGCAAGTAGCAACTTAAGCTGATGGCAGAAAATCAGCTTGATTAACGAAAATAAGATCTGACAAGTAGGGGAAAATGCATCTCAGTTAGGATTGTAAGTGAACAACCTTGATAAAATTACTCTGGGCAAAAGGTGAGTTGGTTTTTCCAGCACAGAAGTTGGTCCAGATGCACCTTTCCTAAGATCATAGGTAATGAGCTTACAAAAAAAAAAAAAAGCATTAAAAAAAAAATAACAACTCCAGGAAAGCAATGTGTAAGTGGTACTGAGCAAATGAGCAAAAGCAGAGATCTCTCCATGGGTCCCAGTGGCCTATGCTGGGTATAGCAACTACAGGTCAGAGAGACACAGAGAACAGAGGTCTGGGAGATGTGATGGGGCTGCAATGACTCCCGTCTGATGTTTCCATCCACTCTGGCTCTGCGTGGCTGTGGCTTGCAGCATGAAATTTTCCCCACAGCAAGTAGATTTGTCTACTTCCAAAGTCAACTGCTGGTCTCAGGGCCAGAACTGTGAACACTTCTATTCCCATATGTAAACCACCCCAAGCTAACTCTAGATGCTTTGTGATGCATTAAATAAGGCAGCATGTCTTTCTTCCAGGCTATTCAGGACATCCTCCCTAAGGCTGACACCCTGCCAGATGCTGAGGACTGTGGGTGTTCCACTTTACATGTAAATAACTGAGACTCACAGGCCTTGAGTGTCCTGTTCAGAGTCACTAAGACATGAAAGTTGTCAAGTGGCTTGGGTGGATACGGCTAACTCTCTCTAAAACTGCCCATCTCCTTCATTCTTGTTGACAGGAGCTTGAGTTTAAAGCTGCAATGCACCCTGCCCCAAGCTTATGGGGCTGTGATTAAGACAAGCTTATGATTAAGACAAACATGACAGGGAGTGGCAAGATGATGGAGAAGATGACCGCTATATTAAAGTGAGCTAAATATCTACCAGAACATTCTCAACACCCATGAAATCAGCCTGAGATATAAGATTATACACTTCTGGATCTCTACGGGAGCAGAAGACAGAAGTGGAGAGAGTACGCCTTGCCTGGATCATGACTGATATATTCAGAGATACATCCCCTCAACCACTTCTCATCAGAATGACTAGGAGGAAGAACACCCAACAGAGGAAAAACCAGGAAAGTGCCCTCTCCCTCAGAACTA
>CM052889.1:58795297-58806458 GCA_028534135.1 Potos flavus | reverse complement strand
TAGATTGTAAATGTATTTTATTTTGTAAGCAACAATCAAAATATATTTGTGTTACTGATTTCTTCAAATATTAAATGGGATCTTAACAAAATTTGTCCACTTTGATGTATTCTTATACAACTTTGGAATCTGCAAAGACCCTGACTAAAGAAACAGAAATAATTGCACAACTGAGACTGAAGGTGTTACAGTGCTGCAAATGATGCCAGATGTCTTACATTTAACCAAACACACCTTCAGAGGTCCCTTGATTTTGAGCATTAGGAACAATAGAGGAATATACGCTGGAAGTATCACCAATAGCTTTTTGCATTGTTTTATTTAAATACGACAGTATCCAACATAGCTGCTAAACACTGGACAATATTTGAAGTCATAAGTACATCCACATGTTCCTCCAAATGACGTTTGGGGTCCTGCTTGCCAACATTCTTTATTGCCAGCTGTTCAGGTGTCATCTTATCTTCTTCTTCTACAGCCTTATTGTAATTCTTGGCTAATTCCAACATCTCTTTTACCACTGATTCATTGTGTTTACAGTGTTCACTGTAGTCCTGAAGTGTCAAACCTTCCATCCAACTCTTCTTATGCAAATTTAGCAACATCTTCTGTTCCAGTTCATTTTTCCGGTAGTTAATAGTAATGGAGTAATAGTGTCTGTTCAGTCCATGAATTAACGCCTGGATAGACGGCTTGTTTAAATGACCCAGATTTGAGGTTGTTTGTCTTGGTTCATGTCCTAAGACCATCATATTAGCATTGATCAATCTGAAGGCATCAATAACAACCTTTCCTTTTACACTCTGAATGGGATCCACAACCACTGCCACAGCTCTCTCCGACAAGGCTTCAAAGCTCTGTTGAATGTTGATATCCACACCAGAAAGCCAACAACCAAAGCCAGGGTGACTGTGATACCAACCAACAACCATCTCAGGCCTTCCTGTCTGCTTCAACATATCTAACATTTTGGCTTGGAACACTGGATCAACTGCCTCCACACTGACGTCTGTTCCTGACTGTGGCATAGCAAACACATCAATCACTCTGACGGTGTAATCATCAACAAATTCTCCAAGCATCAGACCCATAACTTCCATGGGAACTCCAGCCCGACCATGCTTTAACATTTTTAACAGTGCAAGGGAAGAAATATCTAAATACTCTAACAGCTAGGGTAACTGAGGCAGAAGATAGAATTAGTGATCTAGAGGACAGGCTGATAGAGAAGAAAGATCAGGAGGAGGGCTAAACAAACTGCTTAGAAGCCATGAGAACAGAATGAAGGAAATAAATGACACCATGAAATGTTCCAGTGTCAGAATTATTGGAATCCTTGAGGGCTGGAGAAAGAAGACTAGAAGACATAGTTGAACAAATTCTGGATGAACATTTCCCCGCTTTGGGGAATGGAACAAGTGTTCAGGTCCTAGAGGCAGAAAGGACACCCACCAAGAACAACGAGTCTAGAAAGACATCCAGACACTGATTGTGATATTCACGAATTATAATTTTAGACAAGAGGTGCTGAGGGCAGCTAGGGGGAAGAGATTCCTTACATACAGAGGAATGTACATCAGGATAACGTCAGTCCTGTCCACAGACACGTACCAAGCCAGAAAAGACTGGCAAGACATATTCAGGGCACTAAAGGAGAAGAACACGCAGCCAAGAATACTTTATCCAGCAAGGCTGACATTCAAAATGGATGTAGAGATAAAGAGCTTCCAAGACTGGAAAGGTTTAAAAGACTATGTGACCACCAGGCCAGCACTATGAGAAATATTCAGGGGGGTTCTATAAAAGAAGAAAGAACTCAAGAGTGACATAGAACAGAAACTTACAGAGACAATCTATAGAAACAAGGACTTCAGAGGCAACATGATGTCAATAAAAACTTATCTAAAAATAATCACTCCCAACATGAACGGCCTAAATTCTCCCATAAAACAGCACTGGGTGAAACTTCCAGGCTCTTTCTGTGAAGCCAGCATTACCCTGATCCCCAAACCAGGCAAAGACCCCATCAAAAAGGAGAATTTCAGACCAATATCCCTGATGAATATGGATGCCAAGATTCTCAACCAGATCCTAGCTAATACGATCCAACACCACATTAAAAAGATTATTCACCATGACCAGGCGGGATTTATCCCTGGGATGCAAGAATGGTTCAATATACGTGAATCAATCAATGTGACAGAATAAATCAACAAGAGAAGAGAGAAGAAGCACATAGTCCTCTCAATTGATGCAGAAAAAGCAGAACAAGGGACTGAGAGTTTTGGAGGGGAGGGGGTGGGAGGATGGGCGAGCCTGGTGGTGGGTATTGAGGAGGGCACGTATTGCATGGAGCACTGGGTGTGGTACATAAACAATGAATCTTGTAACACTGAAAAAATAAAATAAAAGTATTTGGGGATAAAAAAAAAAAAAAGCATTTGACAAAATACAGCATCCGTTCCTGATTAAAAGTCTTCAAAGTGTAGGGATAGAGGGAAAATTTCTCAACTTCATAAAATCTATCTTTGAGAAGCCCACAGCGAATATCATTTTCAATAGGGAAAAGCTGACAGCCTTCCTTTTGAGATCAGGAACACGACAGGTATGCACAATCTAACCACTCTTGTTCAACGTAGTACTAAAATTCCTAGCAAAAGCAAGCAAACAACAAAAAGAAAAAAAAGTTATTCAAATTGGCAAAGAAGTAGTCAGCTCTCTCTCTTCGCGGATGACATGATAATTTATATGGAAACCCAAAAAACTCCACCCCCTAAACTAAAACTCCACCCCCTAAACAAAAAACTCCACCCCCTAAACTAAAACTCATACACAATTCAGTAATGTGGCAGGATACAAAATCAATGCACAGAGATCAGTTCCTTTCCTATACACTAACAATGAAAATATGGAAAGGGAAATTGGAGAATCAATTCCATTTACTACAGCACTAAGAAACATAAGATACCTGGGAATAAACCTAACCAAAGAAGTAATGGATCTGTACTCTAGAAACTACAGATCACCATGAGAGAAATTGAAAAAGACACAAAAAGGTGAAAAACGATTGCATGCTCACGGATCAGGAGAAAAAAACATCGTTAAAATGTCTACACTGCCCAGAGCAATCTATACTTTCAATGCCATCCTGATCAAAATTCCATAGCTTTTTTTTTTTCAAAGAGCTGGAATAAACAACCTTAAAATTTGTATGGAACCAGAAAAGACCCAGAATTGCTAAGGAAATGTTGAGAAAGAAAAACAAAGCTGGGGGCATCACGTTGCCTGATTTCAAGCTTTTCCTACAAAGCTGTGATCACCAAGACAGCATGGTATTGGCACAAAAAAGACATATGGACCACTAAAACAGAGTAGAGACCCGAGATATGGACCCACAACTCTATGGTCAAATAGTCTTTGACAAAGCAGGAGAAAATATCCAATGGAAAAGAGACAGTCTCTTCAATAAACAGTGCTGGGAAAATTGGACAGCTATATATAAAAGAATGAAACTTGACCATTCCCTTACACCATACACAAAGATAAACTCGAAATGGATAAAAGACTTCAACGTGAGGCAGGAATCTATCAAAATCCTACAGGAGAACATAGCCAGTAACCTCTTCGACATCAGCCACAGCAACTTCTTTCAGGACATGTCTCCAAAGGGAAAGGAAACAAAAGCGAAAATGAACTTTTGGTACTTCATCAGGATAAAAAGCTTCTGCACAACAAAGGAAAAAGTCAACAAAACAAACAGGCAACCCATGGAATGGAGAAGATATTCACAAATGACACTACAGACAAAGGTCTGATAGCTAAGATCTATAAAGACCTCCTCAAACTCAACACTCAAAAAACAGATAATCATGTCAAAAAAATGGGCAGAAGACATGAACAGACACTTCTCCAAAGAAGACATACAAATGGCTAACAGACACATGAGAAAATGTTCATCATCATTAGCCATCAGGGAGATTCAAATCAAAACCACACTGAGATACCACCTTACAGCAATTAGAATGGTCAAAATCAACAAGAGAGTAAACAAAAAATGTTGGAGAGGATGTGGAGAAAGGTGGTCTTCCACTGTTGGTGGGAATGCAAATTGGTGTAGCAACTTTGGAAAACAGTGTGGAGATTCCCGAAGAAATTAAAAATAGGTGTACCCTATGATCCTGCCATTGCACTGCTGGGTATTTACCCCAAAGATACAGATGCAGGCAAAGGACAGGCCACATGTACCCCAATGTTCATAGCAGCGATGGCCACAATAGCCAAACTGTGGAAAGAGCCAAGATGCCCTTCAACAGACGCATAGATAAAGAAGATATGGTTTATATATACAATGGAATATTATGCCTCCATTAGAAATGATGAATACCTAACTTTTATATCAACATGGACGGGACTGGAAGAGATTATGCTGAGTGAAATAAGTCAAGCAGAGAGAGTCAATTATCATATGGTTTCACTTACGTGTGGAGCATAAGGAAAAATATGGAGGACATTGGGAGAAGGAAAGAAAGAGTGAATTGGGAGAAAACGGAGGGGGAGATGAAACATGAGAGACTGTGTACTCTGAGAAACAAACAAGGTTTTGGAGGGGAGGCTGGTGGGGGTTTGGGTGAGCCTGCTAGTGGGTACTGAGGAGAGCACATATTGCATGGAGCACTGGGTGTGGTACATGAACAATGAATCTTGGAACACTGAAAAAAAAAAAAGACCAGCAAGGAGTCTCAGATGGGATAAAACGACAGGACCTATCAATATGCTGTGTACGAGAGACACATTTGGAACCTAAAATACATCCAGACTGAAAGTAATGGGATGGAAAACCATCTTTCATGCTGACGGGCCTCAAAAGAAAGGTGGAATAGTGATTCTCCTATCAGATGAATTAGAATTTAAGCTAAAGACTGTAGTCAGAGATACAGAAGGACACTACAGCATTCTTAAAGGGCCTATCCACCAAGAAGATCTAACAATTCTAAACATTTATGCCCCCAATATAGGAGTAGCCAACTACATAAACCAACTGTTAATCAAAATAAAGAGTCATATTGATATGAATACATTAATTGTAGGAGCTCTTAACACGCCACTCCCAGGAACAGACAGATCATCTAAACAGAAAATCAATAAAGAAACAAGAGCTTTGAATGACACATTGGACCACATGGACCTCATAGATATATACAGAACATTCCACCCTAAAACAACAGAATATTCATTCTTCTCGAGTGCACATGGAACTTTCTCCAGAATAGACCACATACTGAGTCACAAATCAGCGCTCAACGGACACGAAAAGATTGAGATTATTCCTTGCGTATTCTCAGACCACAATGCTTTGAAACTGGAACTCAACCGCAAGAAAAAGTTTGGAAGAAAGTCAAACACTTGCAGGCTAAAGACCAACCTGCTCAAGAATGTTTGGATCAACCAGGAAATCAAAGAAGAACTTAAACAATTCATGGAAACCAATGAGAATGAAGACACATTGGTTCAAAACCTATGGGATACGGCAAAGGCGGTCCTAAGGAGGAAATACATAGCCATCCATGCCTCACTCAAAATAGTCGAAAAATCCCAAATACACCAGCTCTCTTTACACCTTAAGAACTGGAAAATCAACAGCAAATTAAGCCATCTCCACGCACGAGAAGGGAAATGATCAAGATTAGAGCAGAGATCAATGGGTTAGAAACTAGAGATACAGTAGAACACATCAACGAAACCAGAAGTTGGTTTTTGAAAGAATCAATAAGATCAATAAACCCCTGGCCAAACTAATCCAAAAGAAGAGAGATCACAAATTAACAAAATTATGAATGAAAGGGGAGAGATCATGACTAACACTAAGGAAATAAAAACAATCATCAGAAATTATTATCAACAGCTATATGCCAATAAGTTAAGCAACCTGGAAGAAATGGATGCATTCCTGGAAACCTATAAACTTCCAAGGCTGAAATAGGAAGTAATTAACAACCTGAATAGACCAATATCTAGTAAGAGATTGAAGCAGTGATCAAAAACCTCCCAAAAAACAAGAGCGCAGGAACTGATCGATTCCCTGGGGAATTCTATCAAACTTTCAAAGAAGAAATAATACCTATCCTCTGAAACTGTTTCAAAAAATAGAAACAGAAGGAAAACGTCCAGACTCTTTTTTTCCCCCAAATAATTTTATTTTATTTTTTCAATTTTACAAGATTCATTGACATGTACCACACCCAGTGCTCCATGCAATACATGCCCTCCTCAATACCCACCACCAGGCTCACCCAATCACCCACCTCCACCCCTCCAAAACCTTCAGTTTGTTGCTCAGAGTCCACAGTCTCTCATGGTTCATCTCCCCCTCTGATTTCCCCCAATTCACCCTTCCTTTCCTTCTCACAATGTCCTCCATGTTTTTCCTTATGCTCCACACGTGAGACCAAATGATAATTGACTCTCTCTGCTTGACTTATTTCACTCAGCATAATCTCTTCCAGTCCCATCCATGTCGATACAAAAGTTGGGTATTCATCTTTCTGATGGAGACATAATATTCCATTGTATATATGAACCATATCTTCTTTATCCATTCATCTGTTGAAGGACATCTTGGCTCTTTCCACGGTTTGGCGATTGTGGCCATTGCTGCTATGAACATTGGGTACATGTGGCCCTTCTTTGTACTGCATCTGCATCTTTGGGGTAAATACCCAGTAGTGCAATTGCAGGGTAATAGGGTAGCTCTATTTTTAATTACTTCAGGAATCTCCACAACATTTTCCAAAGTGGCTGCACCAACTTGCATTCCCACCAGAAGTGGAAGAGGGTTCCCTTTTCTCCTTCACATCCTCTCCAACATTTATTGTTTACTGTCTTGTTGATTTTGGCCATTCTAACTGGTGTGAGGTGGTATCTCAGTGTGGTTTTGATTTGAATCTCCCTGATGGCTAATGATGATGAACACTTTTTCATGTGTCTGTTAGCCATTTGTATGTCTTCTTTAGAGAAGTGTCTGTTCATGTCTTCTGCCCATTTTTTGACGTGATTATCTGTTTTTTGAATGTTGAGTTTGATAAAGCCAGCATTACCCTGATCCCCAAACTAGGCAAAGACCCGATCAAAAAGGAGAATTTCACATCAGTATCTCTGATGGATATGAATGCCATGATTCTCAACAAGATTCTAGCTAATAGGATCCAACAGAACTTTCAAAAGAGTATCCACCATGACCAAATGGGATTTAGCCTTGGGATGCAAGGGTGGTTCAACATAAGTAAATCAAGCAATATGATAGAGCAAATAAATAAGAAAAGAGAGAACCACATGGTCCTCTTGATGCAAAAAAACATTCGATGAAATGCAGCATACGTTCTGATTAAAACTCTTCAAGGTATAGGTACATGAACAATGAATCTCGTAACACTGAAAAAATAAAATAAAAGTATTTGGGGAAAAAAAGATATAGGGATAGAGGGAACATTCCTCAACTTCATAAAATCTATCTATGAAAAGCCCACAGCGAATATCATTTTCAAAGGGGAAAAGTTGACAGTCTTCCCTTTTAGATCAGGAACAAGACAAGGATGCCCACTCTCACCACTCCTGTTCAACATAGTACTAGAAGTCCTAGCAACAACAATTAGACAACAAAAAGCAATAAAATGTAAGCAAATTGGCAAAGAAGTCAAACTCTCTCTCTTCGCAGATGACATGATACTTTATATGGAAAACCCAAAAAACTCCACCCCCAAACTACTAGAACTCATACAGCAATTCAGTAGTGTTGCAGGATACAAAATCAATGAACAGAAATCATTTGCTTTCTTATACACTAACAATGAAAATATGGAAAGGGAAATTAGAGAATCCATTCCATTTACTATAGCATCAAGAACCATAAGATACCTGGGAATAAATGTAACCAAAGAGGTAAAGGATCTGTACTCGAGGAACTACAGAACACTCATGATGAGAGAAACTGAAGAAGACACAAAAAAGTGGAAAAGAATTCCATGCTCATGGATCGGAAGAATAAACATTGTTAAAATGTCTTTACTGCCCAGAGCAATCTATACTTTCAATGCCATTCCGATCAAAATTCCACGGGTTTTTTTTCAAAGCGCTGGAACAAACAATCTTAAAATTTGTATGGAACCACAAAAGACCCCGGATTGCTAAGGAAATGTTGAAAAAGAAAAAGAAAGCTGGGGGCATCACATTGCCTGATTTCAATCTTTACTACAAAGCTGTGATCACCAAGACAGCATGGTCCTGGCACAAAAACAGACACATAGACCAGTGGAATCGAGTAGAGAGCCCAGATGTGGACCCACAACTCTATAGTCAATCTTTGACAAAGCAGGAAAAAATATCCAGTGGAAAAAAGACAATCTCTTCAATAAATGGTGCTGGGAAAATTGGGCAGCTATTTGTAGGAGAATGAAACTTGACCGTTCTCTTACACCATACACAAAGATAAATTCAAAATGGATAAAAGACCTCGACATGAGGCAGGAATCTATCAAAATCCTAGAGGAGAACATAGGCAGTAACCTCTTTGACATCAGCCACAGCAACTTCTTTCAGGACATGTCTCCAAAGGCAAAGGAAACAAAAAGGAAAATGAACTTTTGGGACTTCATCAAGATAAAAAGCTTCTGCACAGTAAAGGAAACAGTCAACAAAACAAATAGGCAACCCATGGAATGGGAAAAGATATTCGAAAATGGCACTACAGACAAAGTTCTGATATCTAAGATCTAGAAAGAACTCCTCAAACTCAACACTCAAAAAACAGATAATCACATCAAAAAAATGGGCAGAAGACGTGAACAGTGCAGCCACTTTGGAAAACAGTGTGGAGATTCCTGAAGAAATTAAAAATAGGTGTACCCTATGATCCTGCCATTGCCCTGCTGGGTATTTCCCCCAAAGATACAGATGCAGGCAAAGGACAGGCCACATGTACCCCAATGTTCATAGCAGCGATGGCCACAATAGCCAAACTGTGGAAAGAGCCAAGATGCCCTTCAACAAATGAATGAATAAAGAAGATATGGTTGAGGGGAGCCTGGCTGGCTCAGTGGGTTAAGCCTCTGCCTTCGGCTCAGGTCATGATCTCAGGGTCCTTGGATTGAGCCCCATATTGGGCTCTCTGCTCAGCAGGGAGCCTGCTTCCCCCTCTCTCCCTGCTTGCCTCTCTGCCTACTTGTGATCTCTTTCCCTCTGTCAAATAAATAAATGAAATCATTTAAAAAAAAAAAAAAGAAGATATGGTCCATATATACAATGGAATATTATGCCTCCATCAGAAAGGATGAATACCCAACTTTTGTATCAATATGGACAGGACTGGAAGAGATTATGCTGAGTGAAATAAGTCAGGTAGAGAGAATCAGTTATCATATGGTTTCACTTACATGTGGAGCATAAGTAAAAACATGGAGGACATTGGGAGAAGGAAAGGAAGGGTGAATTGGGAGAAAACAGAGGGGGATACGAAACATGAGAGACTGAGTACTCTGAGAAACAAACTGAGGGTTTTGGAGGGGAGGGTGGTGAGGGGTTGGGTGAGCCTGGTGGAGGGTACTGAGGAGGGCACGTATTGCATGGAGCACTGGGTGTGGTGCATGAACAATGAATCTTGGAACACTGAAAAAGTAAAATTAAATTTAAAAAATTATGCATTTTGTGAATCTCTGGCTCTTATTACAGAGACAAATGTCCAACAATTTCTATAACTTCTATAACCCTAATTGAAAATGTTTCAGTAATGGAGCTCATCAATATACATGAGTAATTTATATTCAGAAACATAGTTTAATATCTGTGCAATTCAGATATAAATATAAAAGACGACATAAATAAGTGGAGTAGAGTACATTTTTTTGTGTGTCTGACTTCAAATAATCCAGTAGCCCAAATTGGTTGTCAAAACTTGAGGGATCCTCTTTTGATGTCATTGAGCTTCTCAAAGTAGGAGGAATCAGGGCCTAGTAAAGAGGTAAAGGGAGGTCAAGGGATGCTGGAGGCTGGAGGAGGGAGTGAGAACTGCTCAATCAGGAGAGAAGGGTTGAGTCAGGGGAGGTCTGGTGCCCTCTCCCTGGGTCCAAACCCTCTGCTTGATGGATATGTCAGCTCTGCATCTTATATCATGATTTGCTTAACTCTAACCAAAGAACTAGTTTTGCTTTTTAGAAGTTTGTTTGTTTGTTTATTTATCAGAGAGAGAGAGAGAGCACGAGCAGGGGGAGCATCAGGTAAGGCAGAGGGAGAAGCAGGCTCCCTGAAGAGCAAGGAACCCTACTTGGGACTTGATCCCAGGGTCCTGGGATCGTGACCTGAGCCAAAGGCAGACACTTAACTAACTGAGCCACCCAGGTGTCCCAGGGAGTACTAGTTTTATTTATTTTATGATATTTCTAGGGAATACATAAAACAATATCAATGATATTAAAAATTATAAACAGTAAATCAATACTGCTGTGTCCAAAGAAAATCTTGCATTTAAGTGTTTATAGCAGCTTTATTTTTTTTCCCAAATATTTTTATTTTATTTTTTCAGTGTTACAAGATTCATTGTTTATGTACCACACCCAGTGCTCCATGCAATACGTGCCATCCTCAATACCCACCACCAGGCTGCCCCCCCCCACTCCCCTCCCCTCCGAAACCCTCAGTCTGTTGCTCTGAGTTCACAGTCTCTCATGGTTCTTCGCCCCTCCAATTTCCTCCAATTCACCCCTCCCTTCCCTCTCACAATAACCTCCATGTTTTTCCTTATGCTCCAGGTAAGTGAGACCATATGATAATTGACTCCGCTTGACTTATTTCACTCAAGATAATCTCTTCCAGTCCTGTCCACGTTAAAACAAAAGTTGGGTATTCATCCTTTCTGATGGAGGCATAATATTCCATTGTATTTATGGACCATATCTTCTTTATCCATTCATCTGTTGAAGGGCATCTTGGCTCTTTCCACAGTTTGGCGATTGTGGCCATTGCTGCTATGAACACTGGGGTACATGTGGCCCTTCTTTGTACTGCATCTGCATCTTTGGGGTAAATACCCAGTAGTGCAATTGCAGGGTCATAGGGTAACTCTATTTTTTGGGGGGGGTAACTCTATTTTTAATTTCTTGAGGAATCTCCGCAC
>CM052889.1:58762833-58794797 GCA_028534135.1 Potos flavus | reverse complement strand
TTCTTGAGGAATCTCCGCACTGTTTTCCAAAGTGGCTGCACCAACTTGCATTCCCACCAGAAGTGGAAGAGGGTTCCTCTTTCTCCACATCCTCTCCAACATTTGTTGTTTACTGTCTTGTTGATTTTGGCCATTCTAACTGGTGTGAGGTGGTATCTCAGTGTGGTTTTGATTTGAATCTCCCTGATGGCTAATGATGATGAACATTTTTTCATGTGTCTGTTAGCCATTTGTATCTCTTCTTGGGAGATATGTCTGTTCATGTCTTCTGACCATTTTTTGACATGATTATCTGTTTTTTGAGTGTTGAGTTTGAAGAGTTCTTTATAGATCTTAGATACTGCACAGCAAAGGAAACAGTCAACAAAACAAACAGGCATCCCACGGAATGGGAGAAGATATTCGCAAATGACACTACAGATAAAGGTCTGAGCAGCTTTATTTTTAATTACCAAACATGACAGCAATCAGAACTCTTCACATGGATGTTTATGCCATCTTTTTATGTAATCCCCAAGACTTGATGAAACACAGATATCCTCAAACAGGTTGTATATGTGCACAATGGAATATTAGTCAGAATTTAATAGTAATGATCTCAGAAGTCACAGTAATATACATGAATTTTACTGCATATTAGTTAGGAAGAAAAACATCTAAAAGGTTTCACTCCAGATAATTGTAATTGTATTACATTTTGGAAAAGGCAGGAATCTAAAGGTGGTAAAGAGGCCAGTGATTAACAGGAAGGTGGAGAAAGGAGGAGGAGGATGAACATGTGAAGCACAGGGACTGTATTTATGGTGGTGTCACTCTCATACAGAACACCATTATGGTGGCCACACCACACTGCTCTATTGTCACAGCTCACTAAACTCTACGGCATAGTGACAGCCCCTTAGTGAATGCATAGAAAGTCATCTAGGAGTCTGAGGCCCATGATGGAGGGCACAGTGTAACATTATCCCATCAGCTGCTCCACAAATTTATGAACCTGCCTCACTGAAGGGGTGGAGCAGAAATGCGCTGACCTGAAGGACTTTGCAAAGGAAGGGTGCCTGTAAGTCTACAGACAAAAGAACCCGCACATGATCCCCTTACTGCAGTTGATGGAATTGTGTCCCTGGGGGTGAGAGGTCAATAGTTAAATTTCTGTGCCATGCCTGAAATTGAACAATAAAGTCAATGGTCGCAGATGGTGGGAGTCAGCATTCTCCCATAAGGAAGGGAAGATGGTGTTTTATGTGGGTCTCACTCTCTCCATAAACAGTGTTGTGTTTGGACCTGTCTTTGTGGTTCTTATTATGATTGCAAGATCCCCTTCAGCAACAACCACCAGGAACCTTTGAAAAATAAGTATTTCTTATAAGACTTGGAAATTACATAGCACACCTGGGGCCACAGACTGAAGTCATGGGTACAGAAAGATCAGGCCTGCACCCTCCCCATCAGGAGTGTAGACAGAGGCTCAGCTGACAGAGGAAGGTGCTGGAGGGAGACACAGAGACAGACATAGAGAGACTAACCTTCTTTTTTTTTTTTTTTTTCATTTTTTTTATTAACATATAATGTATTATTTGCCCCAGGGTACATGTCTGTGAATCATCAGGCTTACACATTTCACAGCACTCACCATAGCACATACCCTCCCCAATGTCCGTAACCCAGCCACCCTATCCTTACTCTCCCTACCCCCCCAGCAACCCTCAGTTTTTTTCATGAGTTTAGAAGTCTCTTATGGTTTGTCTTCTTCCTGATCCCATCTTGTTTCATTTTCCCTCCACCCCCCACGACCACCCACCCTGCCTCTCAAATTCTTCATATCAGAGAGATCATATAATAATTGTCTTTATCTGATTGACATTTTTCACTTAGCATAATACCCTCTAGTTCCATCCACATCATTGCAAATGGCAAGATTTCATTTCTCTTGATGGCTGCATAGTATTCCATTGTATATGTATACCACATCTTCTTTATCCATTCATTTGTTGATGGACATCTAGGTTCTTTCCATAATTTGGCTGTTGTGGACACTGCTGCTATAAACATTCAGATGCATGTGCCCCTTCAGATCACTACATTTGTATATTTAGGGTAAATATCCAGTAGTGCAATTGCTGGGTCTCAGAGTAGCTCTATTTTCAACTTTTTGAGGAACCTCCATACTGTTTTCCAGAGTGGCTGTACCAGCTTGCATTCCCATCAACAGTGCAGGAAGTTTCCCCTTTCTCCATATCCTTGCCAACATCTGTCATTTCCTGACTTGTTAAATTTAGCTATTCTGACTGGTGTTGAGGTGGTATCTCACTGTGGTTTTGATTTGTATTTCTCTTATGCCCAGCGATATTGAGCACTTTTTCATGTGTCTGTTGGCCATTTGGATGTCCTCTTTGCAGAAATGTCTGTTCATATCTTCTGCCATTTCTTTTTCTTTTTTTTTAAAGATTTTATTTATTTATTAGACAGAGAAGAGAGAGATCACAAGTAGGCAGAGAGGCAGGCAGAGAGAGGGGGAAGCAGGCTCCCTGCTGAGCAGAGACCCCAATGTGGGGCTCCATCCCAGTACCCTGAGATCATGACCTGAGCCAAAGGCAGAGGCTTTAACCCACTGAGCCACCCAGGTGCCCCTCTTCTGCCCATTTCTTGATTGGATTATTTGTTCTTTGGGTGTTGAGTTTGAGAAGTTCTTTATAGATTTTGGATACTAGCCCTTTATCTGATATGTCATTTGTGAATATCTTCTCCTATTCTGTCAGTTGTCTTTTGGTTTTGCTGAGTGTTTCCTTTGCTGTGCAAAAGCTTTTGATTTTGATGAAGTCCCAATAGTTCATTTTTGCCCTTGCTTCCCTTGCCTTTGGTGATGTTTCTAGGAAGAAGTTGCTGAAGCTGAGGTTGAAGAGGTTGCTTCCTGTGTTCTCCTCAAGGATTTTGATGGATTCCTGTCTCACATTGAGGTCTTTCATCCATTTTGAGTCTATTTTTGTGTGTGGTGTAAGGAAATGGTCCAGTTTCATTCTTCTGCATGTGGCTGAGAGAGACTAACCTTCTTAAGTCCCATGAGTCCCACACCAAGGGCAGGTGTGCTGGTGCTTTGTCTTTTGGCTCTCTACACTGGAAATCTTCCTGAAATCCCTCCTGACCCAGATAGTACAGACAGCCCTGGAACAGTGGAAGTAGTTGGAGAGAGTCCAGAATAAGGAGCCTCAGCAGGGAATTCTGATTGGACTGTGTCCATGAGGTTTCGTCCAAAGGAATGCCCAGGTGTGTTCTATCCTCTGTGAGGAGAAGGCAGTGTCCCACAGCAGTGAAGGCAGGGGGAGCTCTGCTCTGGGAGGAGCAGACCCCCTCATCTCAGTCAGGGTGTCCAGGACTGGGGCAGCAGGGGCACTGTGAGCCTGTCTCTGGGTTTAATGAGGTGATGATGGAAGCTTGGGAAAGCAGCCCCTGCCTGAGTCTGGGCCCAGGGCCCAGCTGCCTTGACCCCAGGACCACGGAGGTCAGCTGAGTCCTCCTAGTTCACTCCTTGTGACAGACCCCAGGAAGAGGAAATAAGGGTAGGAAGCAGTGACCAGAATGCAGTGCTCCTGACACTGGGGGCTGAAAGGGTTGAGAGAGAGCCTGCAACTCTTCCTCCCTGTGGCTCTAGGTCGTGAGGATGTGCAGGTGGAGTGAGGGTATTGGGTTCTTCTCCATCCCTACATCTTCATGATGCATATTGTCCCAGGCACTTCAGCCTGTCCTTGGATGCTCCACACTCTTGACTCCTCCTGAGTTCTCCCTTGGGTATAAAGGTCTGCAAACATCACCAACAAACACATCTTTACTGTCTTCACCTTTCCCTGGAATATTTATACAGGAAACACTAAGAAGTGTCAGTCTCATCTAAACTGACACCCAGATCACCACTTGGGAGCCTGAGGACAAGGTGAGATGTCATTAACACACACGCTGCAGGAATGATGAAGGGTATGAACATGGGAGCCAGCCTGGACTGAGGGACTCTGCTTCCAGGATTCCTCTCACCCATTTTGTACACAGGGTTGGTACCCAGAATTCCATCCCAGTTCCTGTCCCTCTGTCATGTCCACACATGCACCATGGACTGGACACCGGCTTCGGGCCATGGAGAATCCTTGCTGCCACTCGGGGTCATGGTCCACCATTTCTGAGCTTGGAATTCAGTATTTCTCCTTGTTCCCCAGATCTTCAAATCTTTTATGAGCAGAGAAATATCTCATTATCTAATGCTCCACTGCAGTAAACAGCAGTGCCATCTGATGTGTCAGTCAAAACAGAAACCCCCAGTTCACACTATACTCTTCCTCCTTCTCTCCCCAAGTTCCTTCTGCTCCACAATCCTGAGCATGTCCTGTGAGCATAGCCACCTGCATCCCAGCCTCCTGTTTTCCTGCATCAGTCATTCTTCCCTGAACACAGAGTTGGTCCCGCCCTGTTCTGTCTACCCTTCTGTTCCCCTGTGCACGCTGTCATCAGATGGTTTCCCCACTCTGAAATCGCCACGTCCCTTCATGGTTTTGAGCATCTTTGTGCCCTACAGTGATTTTTTTTCTTCTATGCCTCTGTGCGGAGAACTCTTCTCTTGAGACCAACTTGAAAGATTCCCTCCTCTGAGGAGCTCCCCAAAAGTCCCAAATATCCCAATAATCTCACTTTTTTTTTATTATGTTCAGTTAGCCAACATAGAGTACATCATTAGGTTTTGATGTAGTGTTCAATGATTTATTTTATTTTACATGATTTATGTTTTGTGGACATTCTCACAGGAGTGTCTTCTTCATGACTTTCCCCTCTATGTTATCAGCTTCTAAAATCACAGACACTGCATGCATGTTCTTTAAATCAGACCCCACAAGGTGTTTCACACAGTTGTTCCGGTCTCTGTTGAATGCTGGTGACAAAGATGTGGACATTCATGACACTGAGGCCGCTGCAGGCAGGCATGTAACCAGCAGGGAGCACTGTGCATCTCCCTGAGCCCTATAGGGGAGCCCTCACAGCTGGAGAGCCTCCCTGGTCTCAGGGCTGGGCTGAGGCTGAGCTCTGCCTTATGCTCCCTGGCAGAATCTCCTGGACAGGGCCCTGTGGGTGTTCTCACAGCTGCTCCCACCACCTTCCTGGGTCTCATTCAGCAGGTCCTACCCGAAGAAAGGACAGGTCCCCTCTCAGTCTCCAGGATCAGTGCTAATGTGTCTGAGAGAGAGTCCAGAGTAAGGAGCCTCAGAAAGAGGCTCTGAGAGAGTCTGTAAGGAGGTACAAATTTGCATAAACAGGCCTTTTATTCACATGGGGAAAATAGGGAGGATAAAAGAAGCTTGGGGCAGCCCAGGCCCTCTGGGGGAACCAAGGACTGTGTTACTATGTTATGTTACTATGTTACTATGGCCCAGGGCCCTCTCCTCCTCCTGTTCCTCTCTTTCTGCTCAGGTAGCGACATCATATTTCTCCGGGAGCTTCCCAGACATTATCAGCCCCTAAGACTTGAGAAACTCCTAGTTTAAATGCCCCATCACCCATGAGTGTCTGTGTTTGCAGATTCCCTCTCCCAACCTGTGCCGACCCAGTGGCCTTCCCTCTCTGCATCTCTGGGAACAACAGCAAGACTCATCTGCACCCTGAGCAGTGGCTTCAGTATTGGTACCTACCCCACATCCTGGTATCAGCAGAATCTATGGAGCCCTTCCCAGTATCCCCTGAGCTTCTACTCAGACACAATTAAACAACAAGTCTCTGGGGGCCCCCAGCTGCTTCTCTAGATCCAAAGATGCCTCGGCCAATGCAGGGCTTCTGCTCATCTCTGGGCTGCAGCCTGAGGAAGAGGCTGACTATTACTGTCTTGTTGGATACAGTGCTGGTTCTCACAGTGATATAGGCAGAAGGAGAATTGAGACAAAAACGTTGATCTTCTCACAGTCATTGCTCTGCTGGTGAATGGGTTCCAGGAGGGTGTGGAGAAAGAAGCTATGGGAACAATATTACTTGGCAGAGGAGCCTGTGCCAGGCTCTAAAAGTCTTCGCTCTCATTTTCCATCAATGTAATGAAGTCATAGACAAAAATCAAGCAAAAAAAAAAAAATAATAAAAAATTTGAACTTGTGTCCAGAAAGAAACAAATAAGTCTACTAGCTTTCTTCTTCACAGCAAGGTACCATCACAACAGGTGGCAGTCCAGTAGGCATGGCTCCGCATCTGAAGGGAGAGAGGGACCTTCCCTTCCTTTCCCTTCCCTGCACTGTGCTCCTGGTATGATTCACTAAGATTGCAAATGCAGGTCTGGGAGAGTTCTAGACCCAGAGCTGGACTGGCACTAGTGTGATATCTGTGCCTTCAGTTGCCATGTCAAGGAGAGGGAGGCAATTGCAACCTGAGACCAACAAACCTATTTCTAGGGCTCGAGAGTGTGAACATTAGTTCCAGCATATGTAGGAAAATGCCAAATCCCATATATGACTTTCCCACATCTGATACCACTCAGGAGCCATGTGAAATCCCATGGGTAGGTTTTCCTGAGCCCACAGGAACTGATGTGTGTCCTCCTGTCCTCTTCTGCCCTGTAGGAGGTGTTTAGCACCCAGGGTGTCGGTGAGGGCCATAGAGTATCAGGGCAGAAACCTTCCAATATGTGTAAGAACACCCTCTCTGAAGCTGATGTGGTCCCAATAAGGTCATCACCTTGTGTCACACAGAGTGCAGCAGAAATATTGGAGGTTACCATTGGCATCTGGTAACAAGGTCTCCCAGGAAGAGCCCCTGAGTCTGTGACCCAGGACAGCAGTGATGGCCCTTCAGGAATCCTAGAAAAATCTTGCTCCTTGTTGTCAACATGGTCTCCTTGATCACCCCTGACCTGCAGCCTGAGGAGGAGACTAACTCCCAGCATCAAAGAGCTGAGCACAGCTCCAGTGCCACCAAAAGCTAGCCTTCCACAGGGAACTAAGAAAAACATCTGCCCCCCATGCCCCACAATTCTCTGACCCATATTCCCCCAATTCTTGCCTGTGACCAACACCAGCTCTACTTCTCTGGTGTTGCTTATGCTACAGAAGCCAGAGAACTCCACATACTTGACTCTATCTTATGGGCTCAATGAAAATAACCTACTTTTCTTACTTGCTCCTGATGCAAACAGACTAGCTTTGTTTCAAGAAGCAAAAGTATCACCAGCCCTGGTTGGGTGGGAATGGTAAAGAAAGCAACAATCCCACATGTGTGATCTGGGAGACCCAAGTCCCATCTGCCAACCCCCGATGTCCTCTGGTCCTGTCCTAGGATTTACTGTTCATTTCCTGACTCTGAAACCAGCAAGTCCGACTTTCTCTTCCAAGGGTATCTTGGGGATCATGGGAATGCCCTGGGACAGGAGATGACCCCTCCCCTTTCAGGACAGGGCCCTCAGACCTGCTCACTTCCTTGGTTTAATTCCAAAGCTCATATGCTTTTCTCTTTCAAGATCTTTGGGATAATGTAGGTAAACCTCCTACTGCAAACTTAGATCCTATAAACCCAAATCCTATTATTAGAAATAAATTTGTTATTAAAGGTAATTTCTGGAAAGTCCTATTTATTTTAGTGTTGATCCATGGAACAGGTAACAAAGTTGATTAGTCCAAGTGCAGGTGGGTTAATGGGTCATGAAGTTCCTGCACTCTGGGAGCAGAGGGAGGACCTCTAAGAGGGAGGAGGTTCCATTTATGTCAATGGTCTTTTCATATCAATTGTCTTACTAAAAACAATCACAAAACTCCACTAAAAATATGTTAAATAGGGATGCCTAGGCAGCTCAGTATGGTAAGCATCTGCCTTCAGCTTGGGTCATGATCCAGGGTTTTGGGACTGAGTCCTGCATCTGGCTCTCTATTCAGCAGGAGCCTGCTTCTCCCTCTCCCTGCAGCTCCCCCTGCTTGTACTCTCTCTCTCTCTGTCTTTCTCTGTCAAATAAACAAATAAAATATTTTTTAAAATCTTAAATATATCAGGGAGGCAGAAGAAAATAAAGAATTGCCAGGCTAACAAAGAAGGGCAAACAGAAACCAAGAGAGGTAAGAAAGAGCAGAAGACACCTTTCCCAACAACGTTATAGTCCCATGACCGATACGGACATCAAATGTTAAGGCCTGTGTGACAGGGTCTGAGGTAACCTAACAGGACACCCTTGCAGCAACAAGAATGACAGTAGAATGAGTCAACATTTAAGGGGAAGCCGTATAGATTTAGTACCAGTTATGAACATGGGGGAACTCTGGACACTTCAAGCCTTAACCTTGGTTCAATCTGGTCATTATCGGTAATGGCTCCAGGCACATGGCTGAAGAAAACTTAAATGCTTGGTAATCCTGACTGTCTGCTGACAGAATCACCATGCAATGCATCCTATATTGGCTTTCTGGAGTTCATTAGTGACATGGAAAAAATTAATGTTTCAGTCCCAAACATGGTGTAGGAGATCTATTCCTTCTATAGCCCTGAGCGGTAACACCAGAAAAACCCATCTGAAAATCAGGATTCTGTAGAAGTGCTGGGTGGTGTCAGAGGGGCTCTGAGTCATCTTGGAGCTATTCTGGGCTGGTCCTGAAAGGACAGTGTTCTGGTTATGTCAACTGGGAAAACATTCTATTAAATGGTGCACATTTGGACAAGTTCTGTCCACAGTGAAATGCAATTTTCTGTACTTGAGGTCTCCAGAAGCCACGTGAGCACTAAACACTGACTCACATCCTTGCATCAAGTTTCATCCTCCATCACCATGAGTTATCAAAGTCTGAGATAAATGGACAGTCATGCACAGGGACAAATTTGCATGAAGAAACTTAACTTACAAGGGCATATGGCTATAGGATCAGTGACACCTGAGGATGGAAGTGTCACATTTCCAATCACTTGTCCTCAGCAAGCAGAGTCTGGGGGTTTCATCATGGCCAGGATTTCTCTGAACTTCACAAACCTCAATTAGTAGATAAGGGGTTCCATTAAGGTGCAAGTGAAAATATCATAGGGTATCCATTTCCACTGCCTTTCGGTCCTGTCAGTTGGGTACAGGAGCCAGTCATCCCAGTCCTTCTCTCACCTTCTAACCCCTACTCCAGGGCCATCTGAGTGTGCCATCCACAGAGTCTGAAATTTGAAATTTTTTTATAGATTTTATTTATTTATTTGAAAGACAGAGAGAGTGCATGAGTGGGGGAGTGGGGAGAGAAGCAGAAGGAGAGGGAGAAGCAGAATCCCGGCTGAGCAGGGAGCCCAATGTGGGGCTCGATCCGGGGACCCTGAGGTCCTGAGCCAAAGACAGACACTTAACTGAGCCACTCGGACACCCATGAATATTTTTTGAAACAAATATATATAAATATATCATGTATCCAATCTTATTCTGTTGTTCCAGGAACCAATATATAAAAATAACAGGTTTGAATATTACAAGACAACCTCATTAGTGCACATAGAAGCAAAATGTCCTCAAAATATTAGTGAGTACAATCTATGATACATCGAGAATGATTCAGCTTTATTATCATGGAAGATGTGGATTGGGACATGTGCAAAGTCTCTGGAGGGTGATGTAATGAATGTTACAGGGACACTAGATGTGAGGTAAGTAATATGCCCCATATGTCCACTGCCCCAATTAGGGAGGGAGCCCCTGAACTTTCATCTCGGGTTTCCTGTCAAAGTTTGGGAGAAAAATGTGGAGTCACTGCACATATTGCCTTGGGACTTACAGATATTCTAGCCCATGTATGCATGGGCAGGGTTCTTCAAGGATAAAAAGCACAGCCTGAAGAAAGCTCTTGGCTGTGCAAGCAGCAGGATCAGGGGACACCTGGAAAGCTGCTGTCTGTCCTTGTTGTAAGGGGCTCCTGGTGCTCTGGTTCTTCTCACACACCCACACTTCTCCCATTCACAGCTGGCTTCCACTTGCTACCTAGACACTCCTCAGAGACAGTAATTCAATAATGCTGACCCATGGGAATGGCTTGGACAATTGTCAAGGATGTCTCAGGGCTCCCTCTAGCGGTCAGGGATCCTTCTGGAAACTATGGAGTCTAGGTTTATTCCGATGAAACGCATAATGCCTGCAGCATCCTTTATCTGCAACATCCATAGATATCTGTCAGACTAGTGTGTTACATCTCAAAATGGTTCAGCATTCCATAGTGAGTTATGAGAACTGATATATATGTCTTCAGATATTACAATTATCCTTTCTAATGCTTTCCTTTTTTCTTAAGTTTTAGGTCTTCCTCATCTCAAAATTTGATACACATAATTACAAATTTTCATTATGTTCTCAGGAATAACTTTCTTTAATAGACAGAATTTAATTTAATATGAATATTTATGTCTTATGTCAATTAAGTTCCTGAACACAGATGATGAGAAAAAAATATATGACCATGCAAATTTCATTACACAGTTTACTAATGATTCAGAAATGAGTATTGAATCACATTTTTAGCATAATGGGATAATCCCAATTCTGTGGTTTCTCTTTCACCTGTTACTGAATAAATTGTATGTACCTCTCAAATTCACACCCACATCCCCAGCCATCCTTCTAGTTCTTTCTACTCCACAGCAATTTACAAGGAAAGGGTATTTTATAATGCTCTAGGCTATTCACACAAAAGTTTTCAGACAGTGTCATTTCAGTTCAGATTATAGGGCACATGTTTCCTTGGTTTTTTTTTTTCTTCCCTGATGTTGGGATAAATCACATAACTAAGTGGTGATATGGTTATCTTTCTCCTCAAAACCAGAGGTTACATCCATGATACTTCATATAATAGATAGCTTCCAAGGACAAAGGAGGCTGGCCTCCCCAGCCTGGAGTGCATCTCAGTGAGGGCTCCCCCAGCCCTTCTCTGCTCCCCCATGGATACTAGAGAAGGGGTCCAGGACCAAGTCTGAGGGGAACATGTCCCTCCACCCTTACATGGGCTCTGAGATTCCCAGTGGACTCCTATCTGCAGGGGTGACCACTAAGATTCTCCAAATAGACAAGAAGATATTTCACTGGGGAGCAAAAAAAATGTTCCCAGGAATGAGTCAGATTTGGGATGAACTAGAAGCCAGGAGGTGGAGAACACACCCGTGTCCTCATTCAGTCTTAGGCTTTCCCCAGAAGACACTTGGGACTGAGGTCACTAATGACATGGGGAACTGATTTGGCAAAAATCACCCCTGTCACTGTGTCACAGTCACCATGCAGATATTGGCCTATGTGAGGTCCCAGCATTTGTCTCTTTTGAAATCTTCCCCAGGGCATATCAGTGACCCTGGGGCAGGGAGAGACAGGAAGGTGATTTGCATGAAGTGCCTTCTCCTTCTAATGGGTCTCGAGTGATGAAAAGGTGCCAAGGATACCTACTCCAACACAGGAGGGACCTCATCTTGTGAGGGTCCCCACAATGGGCTGGATGGTGCTTCTCCTCAGGCTCCTTGCTTACAGATCAGGTCAAAGGAAGGGACTCTGCATTTATGGGGGGCACATAAAAGCAGGATCTCAGGGTGACCCTTGTCTCCCATAACAACACCTATCTCCCCTCTTGGATTTAGGAGCATATTCAAAGACTGTGGTGATCTAAGAGCCATCACTGTCAGTGTCTCCAAGAGGGACAGTCACAATCATCTCTGCCCTGAGCACTGGGTCAGTGTCTACCAGTAAACTCCTTGGCTGGTACCAGCAGACCCCAGACCAGGCTCCCTGCTCCCTTATCTACTAGACAAACAGCCACCACTTTGGGGATCCTGATCACTTTTCCAGGCCATCTCTAGGAACAAAGCTGCCCTCACCATCACAGGAGCTGAGCCTGAGGACTGTCACTGTGCTCTGAGTATAGGTACTTATATTTGCACAGTGATTTAAATTTACTGGGAAGTGCAACCACAACCTCTTCCTGTTATCAGAATGGCCTTAGAGGCAGGAGAGAAAGTGGGAAGGGAAAATGGTCAGCACCGCCATAAGAAGGGAGGGTCCCTGGTCCCATTCTCCTGTCCCGTGGTTCATCCCCATGTGTCTTATCCCATCTCTCCCAGTGTGTGTCCATTTCCAGTGTGATTTTCCAGGACTGGGCTTCCTCTCTCCCTCTCTTCCTAGAATGTTTAGGAGTATATGTTCAACTCTACAATATATCAACTGAAAGTGAAACTCAGAGACTCCACTACTCCCTGAGAGATGCTTCTTACTCAAATGACATTAACAGACATGCACTCGTTCTTTTAACTGTTACAAATACTAAATTAATAATGGACATTTCTTCATCTGGACAGACATGAGATGAACCCATAGCCCATCTGATGTTCTTCTCCACCTGCCAGATGCTTCTAGTCAGTGTGCCGTAAAGATCATGAAGGAGAAGAAGCATTTGAAACAGCTCATGTGTGAATGCTATCTGAGATAGCTAAAACCCTCCTGATATCCATGTCCCACACTTTTCACCTCTATTGACTTACGGCATCACTTAAATAACTGACAGTGTTTTTACTTTTTAGTAGTATAATTTGAAAACTGTTCAAACCTTAATATTAATTATGTGGTAGATTTTTAAATTATGTTAATCTTGGAATATATTTGCTCTTTGAGAATTCACACAATCAATTTATATCGAACTTGGGTCACAGTCGGGCCACATGTCCCATGGGTGTTTGTGGACTGTCAGTGACCAAACGGTCAAGCCTTGACCCCAACATCATTTCCGCACAGAGCTGTAGTTTGGCCTGTGGGCAGTAGGGGGCACTGAGGGCCTATTCCTGGGTCTGCACAGTGGGGAACCCCTACTTCGTAATTCTTCCAACCCCCAAGGGACTTTGTTGCCTGTGTGTGGTGGTGAGGACTTAGCAGCTGTCCCCCCTCCACCTGGGCAGAGTGCCCAGAGTGTCACTAGTCTGTGGAAGTTCTCAGCAGCTGCTTCCTCCCTGGTCCCTCCCTGGGGACAAACTCTGAGACTCACATTCAGACTCTAGTCTGTCAAAAACAAAAAACAAAAAACAAAAAAAAAAAACAAGCTCAGACTTAAGCTCATGCGCAGGATGAAGCAAATTGTCTAGTAGAGAAAAAGTTCATGTGAGCAGCCGTCCTCTTTCAAGCCACTGGAGAAAACAAAAGAGGTCTGGTCACCTAGCCCCAGCTTGGCACTCAGGACAACTGTGTCCCCATGGTCTGAGCTGTCATCCTCCTTAAGCTCTACTCTCACTACTCAAGCAAGGACAGACCTCAGAGACCTGAATGTGACACCTCTGACAATCAGATAATGGGAAGAGGTTAGAAAACAACAGGATTGTCAGAGTGGACTACTGGTGACAGATCACTGGGAAAGGAGCTGGAGTGGGAACAAAAGCCTGCAGCCATAAGCCTGACCTATGAAGGAGACAGGGAAGGAAGGATCAGGTAGGAAGAGTCTCGGAACACAGTTCTGAACAAGTCAGCAGGGATGTGGAAGATCATCAGGCCTGGGGTTATGAGAGTAGCCTGCTTCCTGCCTGGCTCAGGAACCCCTGAACTCATGTCAGCCTGCCTGGAGCCACCCCAGGGGCAGTGGGGCTGTCAGCGACCTAGTCTCCTACCCTTGGAGGAATGTTGGGGGCTGACCTTTCAGGGCTACCACCACTGGCATCCGTTGCTGTAGTCCATCCTCAGGACAGTGACTGTGCCCTCTTCCCTCTGTCTCCTCCTCCACCTGGACCACAAGTAAGTCAAAGCTGAAGTTTCTGAGGGCAGTGGAGCATTTGTCACCTGCAGATCACTGCAGGTACAGAGACAACTACCTATGCCTCATGTTTCATGCCTGGCAGGGAAGACTCCATTGGAGACCCACACCTCTTAACAGTCAACACCTCTGGGGGACACAGCAAAGTCCTCAGACCCTGGAATATCCATGGAACAATCTCCATCCCTCTCCTGTGCTCAGCTTTACCTGCTTCAGTGGCCTGCGCCCTGACCTTAAGGCCCTAAGTATCTCTAGTATCTGGCACATACAGACATTCCGGAAATATCTGTTTAAAAAGTTGAATGAGTGAATGAATGAATGATGCAGACTAAGCCCTCAGGTGGTTGCTGTAACACCTGCATCCTTACTGCGGGGGAAGGAAGGCAACCCTCAGCCATGGTTGTCTGTGTTTCCACACCTTTCCACATGTCATACCATAGTCTCTGCGTGACACGAGAACATCAGACCCATTATCCTGCCTCCCACCTGCTCTCCCACCTGAACTCACCTGTGTCTACGGGAGACCCCTCCATTCATCTGACACTCTACACCATCTCTTTCTCTCCCACAGATCAGGGTCCAACCAGTCACCTCCCTGTGTCCCACCTGGGGACACATGACATTTCTCCTTTCCCTTTTTCCTTGGCTGTCATCCTCCCCCAGTCTTGCCCAATGTCCCCTTCCACATCTCCCTGTACCAAGTTCTATCCAAGAACTTCCCACAGAGCTAAATCTCTGAGCATCCCTGAGGACAGGTGCAGCTTGGATTAAAATTTTCACAGCACATGGAGAGGGGGTCACAGTATGGCTCTGCAGTCGTAACTGCTGGATACCCAGGCCCTGTTCTGTCTCCACGTCTGCAGCAACCTCATCAGAATTTGCTGTGTCCTGTCACCCCTATTCTGGAAGGGCTGAGCATTTACATGCTGTATGTCCTCCTCTGTGAAGATATGTGTCCCCTGGCCTAGCTCCTGTTTACACTCATCACCTAGAGCTAGCCGGCCTCCCCTGAGCCCCCTGTGGAGACATATCCCCTGTGCTCTCTGTTCCCTGTGTCTTGCCCTCGGCTCCACAGAGGTTCACAGGCTCTCCTGGGTCAGGACTGCACATGTCCCTTTCGCTAGAGCGGAGGGAGCCCTATCAGAAACAGTACACCAGGATCACACTTCCATCCTTCCCTGGAAGATCACTCTCACATGGTGAAAACAGTCATCAGAGAAGCAAGGGAAGGAGAGGTTTGGGGGCTGTGGGGGAAAAAGGAGAAGTTTGCTCAGGGACCAGTAGGGGGCACTGTGAGACTGTGTCGGGGTGTTTCTACAGGATAGGGGCTCCCAACTAGGCAACCTCCACAGACAGGAGGCCCCAGGGCTGGGCCCCTTGCTTCCTATAGGAACAGGGCAGGTGTGTCCTCTTTGGACCTGACTTTCATGCACCTGGACCTGGGTGTGGTCCCAGCAGCTGTTTCCTACAGGCCTACTCAGGGTAGAAATTAACATAACAGACAGGCTCCTTGTACCAAGGGTCCCAGACTCTGAGTGCACACAGGGGAGTGGCAGGGGAGGCTCACATTTGCATGAGCAGCCCTTCCTCTGTGAGCCCTGTAGGGAGGGGATAAGAGAGGCCTGGGGAAGCACAGCTCTAGGTCAGTGGCCTAAGAAGGGGTTGTGTCACCATGGCCTGGAGCCCTGTCCTCCTCATGCTCCTCTGTCACTGCACAGGTAGGGACAGGCCCCAATGCAAGAGGGTGACCCCCAGCCTGAGTCAGATCCCTCTGGCTCGACTCCTCAACCACATGCACCCTATCCCTTCTCTTCATTCTGATGTGTTTGTGTTTGCAGGTTCCCTGTCCCAGCCTGTGCTGACCCAGCCACCCCACCTCTCTGCATCTCCCGGAACAACAGCCAGACTCACCTGCACCCTGAGCAGGGACCTTAGTGTTGGTGGAAAAAGTATATACTGGCACCGGCAGAAGTCTGGAAGCCCTCCCTGGTTTTTCCTGTACTACTATTCAGACTCAGACAACCAGCTGGGACCTGGGGTCCCCAATCGAGTCTCTGGATCCAAAGATGCCTCCACAAATACAGCAATTTTGCTCATCTCTGGGCTCCAGCCTGAAGATGAGGCTGATTATTATTGTCAAGTGTATGGCAGTGGTGCTCAGCACAATGATAGACACAGATGAGGAAGTGAGACAAAAACTCCTCTGGTCCATAGATTTTAAGATGTGACACGTTTACTGAGGAAGTTAGTATCTTAACTGATAAGAGTACAACAAAAGCCTTGGGATTCTGGTTCAAAATAGTGCCACACTGTAACTGTCTCCCATCATTATGTAAAATATCCATGATGACTCTAAAATGAAAAATTTATACCACTACTACTAAGTTAAAAAAATATGACATTCAAGTATAGCCAGAATGGACAACACACAACATTCCCAACAGTAAAAGAAGGTTGGAGGTGAAGGTGAAATCCTTGTAGATGCCATCCACAATACCAGACCACTGCCTAGGAAGGGTGGTGTGTGTATGCGTGTGTGTGTGTGCATGTGTGTGTGTGATGGAGAAAAGCTCAATGCTTATTATGGACCCTAGGCTTGCCTTCTGCCTCTAACTGAGAAGCCCAGCTACAAACATAAACAAATCTCCACTGCAAGGATATGATTTTATCAGAGAGCAGTGTCAGCCCACCAGGAACCAGCAATAAATCCCATTGTGAGAGACTGATTTTCTTAAACACATTGCTCTTAAAATAAAATGGCATCATTGGATCAATCATGTATGTAGCACTTACAGCTCTGCTGACTGACACTTACACATGTTTTCAACCTTATATTCCTTCATTTTCAGACTGCTGTAAAATATCCATGTTGGTAACACAATTCTGATAGGGCCACCCTCTTAGAAATTTCTCTATTTTGTGTATAAAAAAAATTAGCAGATGTTTAAGTTTTGTTTTTTACTGAATGTGCAGCACTTTGGATCACAGAATAAATGTCCCTGTCCCTTATGAGATCTTTCTGAATCTGAAATAAATTTCAAAATAATGTACGCCAAATCCTTAGAATGTGAGGAGAATACACAGATTATTTTCATTTCATGGTCCAATAATATCTGCTTGAAAGGTTATTCTTCTTTTAAAAGTTTTCCAGCTTTAAGATCATAGAATTTGCATTTGTTTTCATTGAAAGATGGCAGAGTTTGCAATGCTGCCTCAACATTCTTTTAGGTAGTTTCTCCCTGACTCTCAAAGTGGGAAAATAACAAAGCATAGGTGTCTTGCTCTTCCTTCACTGTTTCAATCAGTACAACAGTTCAGTCAGCTCACCATCTGGGAGATCACAGCACACATACATTTATGTGCAGGTAGTTGGGATCCATTGTTTTAATGCATAAGGGTTTTGGAATATTAAACATGTAGGTAACATGCTCAAGCTTATACCCGTGAAGTTCAGATACCAGTGACTCTTATACACCAATGATGGAGTGCTTGGATTTGTTTGATATTCAGCAAGGGCACAGGAGGAGGAACAAAGAAGGGTGGGAGAGTCCACAAGATGAGTCCTACTGATGATAGTTGAGGCTGGATGATGGGTGTGAGGTGGTTCTTTGCACTAATCCCTATAGTTTGTGTAACTTCAAAATGGCCCACAATATGTAGATTTAAAATTCTCTATTCCCATCTTTGATGATGTATGTGTGTCCTGTTATTAAGAGACATTCAGAGCTGCCAAAATATGTGTTTTCTCCATGATCTCAAGTTGAGATCTCCTCCAAAGAGACAGAGGAGGAGACCATGGAAGGGATGGGAGTCAGAGTTGTAAAGTGATAGGAAAGAAGGGAAGCTGGAGGTCAGAGAGCAAGGAGCAAGGCTACTCTGCTTGTTGGGATGCGGACAGGGCAAGACCATGAAGACCCCTTAGGGGAGGAAGGAGTTAGAGTTTTATGCCACAGCATTAACGACCTGCCTGAGCTCAATGACTTCCTCATTGAGGGATCTTCCATCCCTCCAAGGACCATGAGGACGGTGTATCTGAGGGAAATGGGTGATCCTGGTCACAGGAATTTACTAAAAGGCCTTTGCGTCTAGACGTTTGGGTATCATGTTCACAGTGAAAACTGAGTTCCATCCCTGATACAGTGAGGAAGTGAAGATTTATGGATGTAACTGCCCACACACTCAACACATCTTCAAAACATTAAAATCTCACATTTATCTTCCACTCAACTAAGACAATGAGTGAGAAACTAAGACAATGAATAAGAAACTAAGAACTCAGACAATGAGTAAGAAAACACAGGTAGGGTATATTTTTTTTTAATATAAATAAATTTCATGATATTGAAAATATAATCTTGATAAGAAGTATGTGACACAGATAAGGAGAACCTAAAAATTAAGACTATAGAGCCAATTCCTAAATTAATGAGGTTTGTTACACCCTCCAGTGATAAAGTGGAAGCCTATCAAACCCATTATCATCATCATCATCATCATCATCATCATCGTCATCAACACCACTGTTATTTTAAAAATCTTTAAATATCTAATTAATTAATCTAAATAATCTAGATTAATTATCTAATTAAAATGTCTAATATAATCTATCTAAATCTCTAAATACCTAATCTCTATAAAATTTTGTTTTTTTAAGATTTTATTTATTTATTTGACAGAGAAAGACACAGTGATAGAGGGAACACAAGCAGGGGGAGTGGGAGAGGGAGGAGCAGGCTTCCTGCTGAGCATGGAGCCCAATGTGGGGCTCCTTCCCAGGACCCTGGGATCATGACCTGAGCTGAAGGCAGACACTAATGACTGAGCTACCCAGGATTAGTCTCTCCATAAAATTTGAAATGCATTACTTGACTTTTGAAATCTTTGCTGAATTGTTCAGTCTGAATATGCCACTGAGTATATCCTGTAAAAGTCTCTTCCAATGTCTTTTCAATGAACAGCCCCTAAGTCCTTCAAAGCACCTCAACTGACCTCTTGTTTGTGACACCTGACCTGATGCACACCTGGTTATTCTACTTCATCTAGAATGTCCTAGAACTAAGTATTGCACACATATGTGTGTGTCCCATGGACCATGGGGCAGTCACCCCGGCCCTGCCTGGAACCATAACTACCTCAGGGTGATATCTATTCTCATGCCTTCAGTCAATTTGCTTTCCTGGAAACTGTGGATATGGAAATATCCTCTCATTTTTCTTAAAGAGTTCATTTGTTCCACTGCTAATATCCTCTCATGCAGATCTCATCTCCATAGGCTTAAGGCAGGTCTTAGAGCAAAGTAACCCTCCAGGCAGATGATGGAGGAGGACAGAGGTGGGTGACCTCATTAATGCCAGCCCAGGGTCTAGGCCTGACTAAGAAAAGTGGGTGGTCTGAGTGCTTGTAGTGGATCACTGGATCTAGCATGTCCCAAAACCATGTCCCAGGGACCACTTCCAAGAGTAGGTCACCTTCCTTCTGCATCTGCTGACCCCAGTGTGTCTCTGGGAACTGTTCTTTCCCTCCTGAGTCTCAGAGGAAGCAGGTCACTGTAGCTCCAAGGATGTTGAACAAACAAATCATTCTCAAGTGAGATGTGACTGTTCTTGTGACCTACCTGTGTGCATTGGACACTCAATGTCAGATTCCCTCCCCACTGAAGCATGTTATATAGGAACCATGTCTTTTCTTCATCCCAAGGTTAATGGAGCTTCATACCACAACAATGAGGCTGTAGATACTCAGGGTTTGGGGACACTCAGATGAAGAAGATCCATCTCACAGGAGCCTCCTCCCCAAAGGAGGATCACAGAGTTAATGGGAGCTATGTTTCCACCCTGGTGTTTGGAAGACAACTCTGGGGACCCTCAAGCCCTGGACTGGGATTCTTCCCTCCTCACCTTTCTCTCTGCACAGGTGAGGGGTGAGAGGATTTTGGAAATAGCTCAACAGGGACACTGTCCCTATTTCTCTTTTCCATCCACTAGTACAGTGTCTATACTTTGTTCCAAATTCAAAGACCACTTGGATTGGAGCAAGAGAAGTTATCGGTGACCCCAAAATATGTCAGGGTTGCCTTTGCTGAGCTAACCTAGACTCCATCATACCTTCCTGACTTTCTTCACTCCCCCTAGACCTCCAGGGGCCATTTACACTGATCCTGTCTTGGCCATGCCTCCTCCTGGACTGCTGCTGACCTTCCTCCCATCATGTCCCCCTGCTCAACCTTTCCCTGATTTAATTTGTTAAAATCACAGCATCTCAGGGCAAGGAACTTCCCCTGGAATACAGCCCCATATCCATCCCACTGCCCCTGGTCATTTGTACTCTGCTTCTCCTGAAGCTCATCAGAGGGGGAAGTGCCCTGAGCCTAGCTGGTTCCATTCCTGTAATTTACCTAATAAAGTCAGAGAGGTGGGGATACCACAGGACATCCTGGTATTTGCATCTGCAGGTGATGTTAGGTGAGGAAGATCCCCCATCCATTAATGGTGACCCCCATACTTTCTCCACTCATGAACTAGCAAAAAATGATCACTTTCCATCCTTATGGATACATATTGTACATAATTAAAAATATATACTTGGGTCCCATTGAATAATTTCTTTCATTTAATTATTTCACATACTTATTCAGAAATTTATCCATGCCGTAGCAGGGATAAGTATTTTATTTATTTATTTATTTGTTTGTTTATTTATTTACTTATTTATTTAGCCATACGATGCCCCATTGTATGGACATACCAGTCTGTCCACCCATCAATTGATGGGCATTTGGGTTTTTAAACTCCTTTTGTCAATTAACCATACTGCTGCCATAAGTATCCTTGTACACATTTCTGTGTGTACACATGTTTTTATTTATCCTGGGTATAAAACTAAGTGAATTTTCTGAGTCATGCAGAAATTCTAAGACACATGTTTTGACCAATAGCCCAATTGTTTCAAGTGACAGCAAGGTGATATTTTTAGTAAGGTTGTATAAGGTCCATTATTTTTTTATTTTTCAGCCAGTACTTATAATTATGTTTCTTTGACTATGGCCATCCAACTGGAGTGAAGTGGTTTTACATTGTGGTATGCGCTTTTCCCTAATGACTAATTTTGCTGTGTACATTCTCAAGTGTAGTATAGAATTTCTCAAGTTTTGAGTAGCCATGACTTAAATAAGGTTAAGAATTCTATCCATATGAGTCTATCCATGTAGCGTCTACTATATGCCAGAGTGCTAAGTATTAATCACTCACACACACACACACACACACACACACACACACACGCTATGTATTAAAAAAAGTAGAAATTGATACTTTTGAACTCAGATTTGTCTGATGCCAGCATCCCTCATATTAACAACAATGTTATATAATGATCTTGAACAAGTTCACAGAGTTATATGATAAACATGAAACCCCATACTTTCAGAATGTCAGTTGCCATTCCCTCTAAGTATTTGTGAAGACTTTCACGTATCCTGAGTTAGAAAATTCTCTGGAGTGCAGAACATTCCATTCTGGGAAAGTTGAGCATCCTGTTTAGGAGGCTTTGCTGCTCACAACTGGGCCTCAGTAGGATCTGTGATGTGGTATAAGAAGGGGGATTATCAGTTCTGCCCTTTCCAGGAAAGCCCTGGGCTTGGAAAATATTTTTTCTCTTGTGCTGGCAGTAGGGCCTGAGGGGCCTGGGGACCCCAGCATCAGGAGCTTAGGAGCCCTCTCTCAGGCACATTGGACAGGGCTGGGACTGGCACTCTGAGACATGTTCCTGGGCCTTCCAGGTCTGGAGTCCTGAAAGAACACCCAAGGCCAGGTGCCCTTCACCCCAGCTTTCCTAAGGAGCATCACAAAGGGCAGGTCATATTCCTTTACTTGTTCAACTCAGAGTTCCTGTGAGAGGAACACCTATGCCTGCTCTTCCTCCCACACTCTTACAAAGCCTTCCCCTCCACCAGGGCCACAGCTCTATCTGTTGCTGTCCTTTCCTTCCTGCTGGAGATACATCACACCTCAGCACTTACTTCAGGCTTGTGTACACCCACCTTCATCATGGGAATGCTATGGGCTCCACATCATGTTTTCTAAGGAGGATCCTCTCCAGGAGAAGCCTGATGCTCTGGGTAGTAAGGTCAGGATCTCTGGACAACTTTCTTAGGACAATGCTCAAACCCCTTCCTTATCAGGAGGGGAGGGTGAGAACAGAGAGGACCTGGACAGAGCCCTTCATTCATTCACATCAGGAAACAGAGGGGGACACAAAGGGGCAAGACAGGCTTCCCAGGGCTCCTAAATGAGGCTGTTAGGGTCAGCAGTTTCTGCCCTCTGTCCCTTCGCTCTGGGGAACACAGGACAGTTTCCCTGGGAGGAGCCTCCTCATGGCCTGACACTGTGTTACTTTACACACAGGAAGGTGGGTCTGGACAGAGCTGAAGAGGGCCCTGAGGCTGTCCTGTTTTCCAGTTGCTGCTGAATCTTAGAACCAGCTGGAGGTAGTTCCTAGTCAGCAGGGGACACTGAGGGCCAGGAAGCCCAGTGAGAACCAGCCCTCTCTCCCTGTCTGGGGCCCTGTGCTCAAAGCTGAATGGGACACAGCAGGTGCACCTCTCACTGCCCTGGGGGCCTGGGGCCAGATGTGTCACTTGGGTCTGGGGCAGCCTGGGAGGAGGTAATTTGCATAATGTGCCCTCATTTTCTTGGGGTTTGAGTGACATAAGAGAGACATGGAGCAGCTCTGGCTCTGCTGTGATTACTCACAGACCTGAGCATATCCACCATGGCTTGGACTCTTGTCCCGCTCCTCACCCTCCTCACTCACTGTCCAGGTGCTGGATCCTGATGGTCTGGAAGATGGGTCTACCCTATTTTCCAGGATATTTTGAGATCTCAGACTCATCATTTGTGTCTCTCCCTCTTCTTTCCAGCTGTGTGGGCACAGCCTGTGCTGACTCAACCATCGTCAGTGTCAGGATCCCAGGGTCAGACAACCACCATCACCTGCACTGGAAGCAGCAGCAATGTAAAAAGTTATACTGTGGGCTGGTACCAACAGCTGCCTCGTGTTGCTCCCAGAACTGTGATGCTTGGCAGTACTCGACCCTCAGGGGTCCCAGACAGATTCTCTGGCTCCAGTTCTGGTGCCACTGAGACTCTGACCATCACTGGCCTCCAGCCTGAAGATGAGGCTGAGTATTACTGCTCCTCTTGGGACAGCAGCCTCAGTGCTCACACAGTGCTCCTGACCTGTGGGGAAGTGAGGCAAAAACCTGATGTCTCCACGGGGATGGGGTTTCCTTGTGCAGCCCCCCCATCTTCTACCAAGACAGCTGCTTCCTTTTTTTGTTTGTTTGTTTGGCCTAAAACTAAGCTTGGCACCCATTCCAGTGAACTTTTTCTAGAGAATGAGTCCTCATTCTCTCATACCTGCCCCCAGAGCCTATCCTTGGAGGCAACACGCTGTTTTAAAACGGAGAAATTTCTGGATGCTGGGGGCAAGGGCAGGTTGAGAAGCCCTTGCAGTGTGGGTGGAGGGACCTGACAGGAGAACCTAAACCCACAACAACCCCGGCAGTCACCCTGGAAGAGGAGTCCATGTGGAATTATTATGAGGTGGGAACCATGCTGGTACTCTGAGAACTTTAAGGCTTTTACTTGGTTCTAGGTGATGGTAGACTCTTATGACTGCCAGCTCCTGGAAGAGGCAAACCCCAAAGTCAGGTAATCCTGAAATACCTGCTAACATAAGCAGTGAGCAACACACCATGTATGTAACCATCCGGAGGTCATTAGTGACCTGGGGGTGGTGGGGAATGTCAGCCCAAACACCAGAGGGCACCTCTTCATTCTACTGCCCTGGGCAGTGACATCATTCTAGATCTAATTGGGAAAGTCTGGACATCCTTCCAGGAGCCCTGGGAGGTGTCAGAGGGGCTGGAGAACTTGGTGTCCACAGAGCAGGTGGCGCTGTGGGACTGGGCCAGTGAGGACAGGCTTCTGGTCCAGACCAGCTAGGGAAATACTCTAAGAATTCTTGCACACTTGGCAGACCCTGTCCTAACTGTAGTGTGCATCTGCAGCCTCCATGCCTCTGGAGCCACATGAGTGCTCAGTTCTGACTCATTTCCTGGCCTCATATGTAATCCTCCAGCCCCAAGAAGTCACCTCCCAGGAGATTTTTCAGACAGGGACAGACAATCCTCACACCTTCAGAAATTTGAAAAACTCACCTGCCATGCTGCCTAGGTCTAGGACAAGAGACCCCTGGGGAGGGGAGGTGGGGACTGCCAACACTGTGGCCTCAGCCAGCAGAACTCTGGGGCTTCCTGTCCTGTCCTGATTCCTCTATCACCTCCTCCCTCATAGACAAGAAGTCCCCCTTAGGGCTGAAGAGAAAAGATGCTGGGGGCTCAGGAGGTATCTGAACTGTTTTGTTCCCATGACTGGTGCGTCGGTGGTCATCACTCCATTCTTTCTGTCCTTATAGCCTCTAGCTTTCCTTCCAAGTCCCCCTTCAGGCTGTGCTACTTTGCCATCCAGGGCATCAAGGATCTTATTAGGGGGAAAAAGAAAAAGAAAAAATGTATATATTTATTATAAATAAGTTATCAAAAATATCACAGTATAAAATTATATATAATATCAGCATTATATAAACATATTATGTCTAATATATTGAATTATTACATGTATCGCTGTATTATATATACTCTAGTAAATATAGATATCATGTATAATATACAATACTATAGATTATAATATTATATTATACATATGTTACATGATGCATAAACATATCATATACTATAAGTTGTACATTTAAGTACTATGAGTTATATACGGGGGAGGAGAAGAAAATGAAGTTACTGTGTCTGGGAACTAATGTGAGTTTGCTCCATCCTGAGTTAAATTTAGAGGCAGAGTCAGGTGTGTAGTCACACAAAGGAATCCATATTTGCAGCACATAAGGAGATCACAGGGAATAACTTACAAAGCCTTGACTCCAAGAGCAGGAGAGAGCGGGTTATTTTTATTTAGTATTTGTGATAAATATTCGGAAGGGGAGCTTTGTCATCCCATGTCAAGGTAGGCATAAGGTGGGTCAGGAGGACTGAGAACACAGGCCTCCACAGGCATCCTCTGCTATGTTACTACAGCCTGTGCTCCTCCTAGTGCAGAGACTTTCACATTATAATGAAGCATAAGTAGCTGTCCCACAAAGGGAAGGTGCTAGGGACCTGTCCCCAGAGCCAGGAGACACTGGAAATGGTCTGAGCTCCTTATCTGGGGGAAGGAATGCAGAGACTGGTTTCCTTTGAAACAGCATTGGGGATTTCACTGATTTGTTGTCTCTGATGTGATTAAATCATTTCCTGGCCTGGGAGAGACTGCCAATTTTCACATTCCCTTTTTCCCTTAAAATCTTTACTGAAATTTTGTTTTTTGTTTTGTTTTGGTTTGGGTTTTTTTTTTTCCCCATTTCTTCTTAATTCTGACACCTCTTAGAAAGATCTGCAAGATGTGTGCTGGGAAAGTAGAGCTGCTGGGGCAGAGACCACAGGAAATAGCTGGGGGACTTAATTGACTTCTCCTGTGTCAGGAAAACTATTTCCCATCTTTCCCCCGCCCTCGAGGACCCCTAGGTTTTTCTGCTCACACATGGACCCACTGATTGGACTCCTTCATACTGTAGCTCCCTGTGGACAGTGTCCATCAGCATGGTTCTTCAGAGATGAAAAGCACAGCCCAAAGACAGTTCTCCCCTGGGATATCCAGCATCCCCCTGGAGCCAGTAGGGGTTGGTGGGGGTGGTTTGCATGCTCCTTCCAACTTGTGAGGGGCTCCTGGGCTCTGGGTTCTTCTCCAAACCCCAGTTTCCAAACCCTTGTGCTCACCACTGTCTCCAGACCTTCTCAGTAACAGATTCTTCTGACCCCTGATGCCTTCAGAATGTCTGTGAAAGTTTCTCAGGGCTCCCTTCAAGGTCAGCGATCCTGGCTGATTACTGTGACTCCCCAATTTATTCATGATGAAATATATTTCTTTAGTTCTCAAACTCATGATTTTAGTTGCTCTTTCTAAGAAATATATTTGTCGTTTATTTCTATATTTTATGATAATGTACAGAAGCTGACATTGTGTTTTTCGGATATGTCAATGATTCTTTATAATTCTTTTTTCTCTGAATTTTACACCCTCCTTATTTTCATATTTGATGCACATAAAAATGCATACTTTCTCCAGTGTATGAAAGGATCTTCGAATAAATAGACACAAAGTGGTTGAGTAGGAACCATTGTGTGATACAAGTTAGGCTTTCAAACACAGACATTGAGGAGGGCAAACAGCAACCATGCACACTGTATGAAACAGACAATGTGCTAGGAATTCTGAAATGAATATAAAATCATATTTTATTCACATCGTGATGAACACTGATCTGACACATGTAGACATTCCTTAAATATGTGTTTAGAGAATGTAGGGGAAGGTCCTGTGGGTAGTCCAGTTGGTGAAGAATCTGCCTTAGGTTCAGCTCATGATCTGACGGTCCTGTGATCAAGTCTTGGGTCTGGCTCAGCAAGGAGTCTGCTTCTCCCTCTCCTTCCGTGCCCCCCCCAGCTTGTACACACACTCTTTTTCTCTCTAATAAATAAACAAAATCTTTAAAAAAAATAATGAATATAGCAGAGAATGAATGAATGAATGAATGAATGATGCAGACTAAGCCTTCACATAGGTGGTTACTGTATTACCTACATCCTTCCTATGGGAGAGGGAAGGTGTCTCTCCACCTGGGTCATCTGTGTTTCCACATCTCTCCGCAGGTCACACCATGGTCACCATGTGACAGAGGGACAACAGACTATCAGCAGACCCCCACCTGCTCTCCACCTGACCTCACCTCTGTCAGTCTGGGCATCCCATCACTGTGGGCATCACCCTCCATCCACCTGACACTTTGGACCATCCCTCCCTCTACCACAATCCAGGGTCCAGTTGATCACCTCCCTGTGTGACACCTGGGGACACTTGACAATCTCCCTTCCCTGTGTCCTCTGCTTCCTTCAGCTGCCCTCCTGGTGTCCCCTTCCAGGTCTACCCGTCCCAAATTTTGCCCTAGAACTTCCCACAGAGCTACAACCCTAATGAACAGCACTGACCAGCTTCTGGTCTCACAGCAACGGAGGGGAGGTCACAGGATGGCCCCTCCATTGTTCCTGCTGGATGCCCAGACCCTGCTCTGTCTCCATAGCCCCCACGAGTCCTGACAGTCCTGCTCAGGAAGGGCCCAGCATTCTCACACTCAGTGTCCTCTGTGAAGGTGTGTGTCCCCTCCACAAGCTCCTGTTCATACTCAGCAACCAGAGCCAGCCCACCCCTTTTGAGGCTATCCTGTGGGGACAGATTCCCTCTGCTCCCTGTTCCCTGTGTCTTGTCCTCAGCTCCACAGAGGTTCACAGGATCTCCTGGGTTAGGACTGCTCATGTACCTCCTGATAGACCCCAGTCCACAGAGGAAGCCTGATCAGGGACAGCACACCAGGACCTCTGTCCTTCCCTGGAGGGTCACCGTCACATGGTAGGAACACAGGCCTCACAGAAGCAGGAGAAGCTTCCCATCTGTTAGAAAGAAGGAGAGATTCTCCCAGAGACCAACAGGGGGCGCTGTGAGACCTTGGAGGGTTTCTGCAGGACAGGGTCTCCCAGCAGGGAAGCCCTCCATTGACAGGAGGCCCCAAGCCTGGATCCCTAGCTTTCAGTGGGGACAACGCAGCTGTAGCCTCTTTGAGGCTGGATAAGTCCCTGGACCTGGGCCTGTTAGGTCCCAGCAGCTGCTTCCTCTGGGCCCACCAGGGGGAAACCAGTGCATCAGGAATTCTCCCTGTCAAAGGGCTACAGATCTGTAAGGCACAGGAGGGAGACTCAGGGGTGGGTCACATTTGCATGAGCAGCCCCTCCTCTGTGAGGCCCCTGGGGAGAGGATAAGACAGGCCAGGGGCAGCCCAGCCCCAGCTCTGTGGCCTAAGAAGGGTCTGTGTCACCATGGCCTGGACCCCTGTCCTCCTCATGCTCCTCTGTCACTGCACAGGTAGGGACAGGCCCCAGTGCAAGAGGGTGGCCCCCCAAGCCTGAGTAAGATCCCTCTGACTCAGCTCCTCAGCCACATGCACCCTAACTGTTCTCTTCATCCTGATGTGTCTGTGTTTGCAGGTTCGCTGTCCCAGCCTGTGCTGACTCAGCCACCCTCCCTCTCTGCATCTCTGGGAACAAGAGCCAGACTCACCTGCACCCTGAGCAGTGGCTTCAGTGTTGGCAGCTATAATATGTACTGGTACCAGCAGAAGCCAGGAAGCCCTCCCCAGTATCTCCTGTACTACTACTCAGACTCAAGCACACGGTTGGGACCTGATGTTCCCAGCCACTTCTCTGGCTCCAAAGATGCCTCGGCCAATGCAGGGCTTCTGCTCATCTCTGGGCTCCAGCCTGAGGACGAGGCTGACTATTACTGTGCTACAGGTCATGGCAGTGGGAGCAGCTTTCGTTACCCACAGTGTCTCAGACAACGAGGAAGTGAGACAAAAACCCCTTGGCCCAGAAACTTTGTCTCTGAGCCTCTTTTATTGAGAAATTTCCACGGGACTTCCTGTCAGATGTATGCCACTGGCACTAAGCACAGTGACAGAGACAGATGAGAGGCTGGGACAAAGTCTGGGCGTGTAGGTTCCAAGTGGTGACACCTGTATGGAGGTGATTAATCCCTTCAACGGTGACAGCAATAGAACATATTCCCCCGGGATTCGGGCATGGAATGGGGCCCCACTGGAAGTCTGTCCTTTCCTTACACTCGGGACCCATGGAGCCTCTCAAATGTTAAACACATATATTAATACTAATGTATTATATTACATTATAATATAATAATAATAATATATACGTGTACGTTTTTGTATGTTTATACTGATGTACATGTATATCAATACTAATAAATGTACATTAATATTAAAAAGTATTAGGATCACTAATACATTTTACTTTCTAAAACATGTAAAACAGAAAGATCAAATCCATCCAGACGACAGCACACAGCATCATACTGTTTTAGGATACACAGATTTTCTTTTTTTTTTTCTTGAAGATTTTATTTTTATGTAATCTCTACACCCAGCTTGGGGCTCAAACTTGCGACCCTGAGATCAAGAGTCTCATGCCCCAGGGACTGTGCCAAGCAGGCATACCTTTAGATGCATATTTCAGGACAGAGTGTCACCGGTGGCTTATCCCAGCCACCAGGTCCTACTTTTTGCCTCCAAATGAGAAAGCTAATTAAAGAGATGAACTTTCTGAGGATCCTCCCCTCCCTAACAGAAATTTCACCCCAAAGCAGTGTTGGTTTGCTGCTGGGAACTGGCAGTGAGCCTGGAGTTCAGAACCCCCATTGTCTGAATGTGCTGCTTTTAACCTAAAATGCTGTCTCTGTTTCAAATATGTAAAAATCCCTGGTAGCTCAGCTCAAGGGTGCTCACAATCTGTGTGGTTGTTGTTTCTCTGTGTTTGTTTTTGCCATCTCATTTTAGAGTCAAACAAACCATCCCTTTGAGCCACAGAATTCCCAGGGCCTCTCCAATGGGTAGTAATGTATTTCTTCTAAAAAAAATTTTTTTTTACTCTACTTTGCCCCACTTTGCATCACAAATTAAGGTTCTTGCCTCATATGAGTTCTTCCTAAAGCAGGTTCTTAATTTTAAATTAAAATAAAGCAGAAAAAAATAAAATAAAATAAAGCAGAGCCTTTACTGTGAGAAAGAAAAATGCTTCATTTTAATTTAGTGGCAAGATTAAATATGCCTGGGAGATACGTTTCCCTTTGAAAGTTCCCAGTTCAGTTCGGTAATGCTAGAAGCTGCCATCTGGATTAATTCAGGAGGGATATATTTGCAGTCATTGCTGAAATTCTCATTTAAGTGTACCTCCATCGATAACCCATGGAAGGAAGTCACAACGCGGGGACCACAGCCTAGGGTTAGCCAATTGTCCAAAGGACGCTAGTTTCCTGTGTGTACCAAGTCAATCTTTGTTATTTGAACATTTAGTTCCGATCTTGTTTAAAACAATTCATGTCTTCAGGGATTTCCAGCGGACAAATGGATTCCGCATTTATGTTCTATGTCTGTATCATCGTGGGAAATTAGCAGGCAGGCTTTATATTTTTTGGAGATTTTTTGTTTCCATTCTAATAAACACATAGGAATGTTTCATTCTCTAATGCAAAATCTTTTCAAGAACCTATTTGCAATCAGCATGTCTTCCTTGATGAACTTTGCCCAGTTTTTTAAAAAATATAAGTGGTTTATGTTCTTATTGTTGAATTTTTAGAGTTATTTATATATTCTGTGAATACATTTTGAAATTAAATGAAAAAAAATGGGGGGGGGATGACAGGACTAGTCCTTCTATCTGCTAGTCCAGTTGTTCACAGTCATGAGAGAGAAGAGAACCAAAGTTGCCAAACTTCAAGTTGGTGCAAAGGCACCCTTGTCCTGTCGATTTTTAATTGAAAGGAAATTAAAGCTTGGATGTAGGGAAGGAATCATCAGGAAATTACTCTACACAGGGCCCAGAGATCTATCCATGAAAGTGGAGAATGAAATTCTCATTGAAAATAAGGAAATATGTAAGAGGATATGCATTGCCCAGTTCTCATAGGAGAACGAAGAGAAATAGGATGGATGAATGGAAGGAAGGAAGGAAGGAAGGAAGGAAGGAAGGAAGGAAGGAAGGAAGGAAGGAAGGAAAGGGGAAAGGAAAGAGATGGAGGGAAGGAGTGAGGGAAGGAAGGAAGGAAGAGTTCCCTAATCAATGACTTACACAAATATCCAATACCATTCCAGATCCTGTTACCTGTGGTCACATTCCTGACCTGGTGCTCCATTTCCAGTGACTCCATGTCCTCCTTTCCTGGGACCATTATATGCAGTCCCTGCTTCTGTGCCCGAGTACCCCTGGGCTGGCCTTGGCTGCCACTATCAGATCTCCAAGCCTGGGGAGAGGAAGGGGAGGGAAGGACCTGAGGGGTGGGGGATTTGAGTCCCAGCTCTTGGATCCACATGATTGGGAAGAATGAATGAATCCACACTTGTTAAAAAAAAGTGCTTCTCTGCATGGGTTCTAGAGTGCCTGAGGGACCTCTCCTTGTCTCATTCCTTTCTCCACAGGATCCAGCCACAGGGGTCGCAGGCACACACCAGGCTCTCCTGAGATATTTCTGGGTGCAAACTAGTCCCTCCTAAGGACTCTGCATGGAATGAGCATTTTTGGCAGCCTTCCTGCCTGGGAGGAGCTGGACCCTCAACTGTGACCACAGGGATTCACCAGCATGATGGCGCCTGCCTGATGTCCTACACAAACATTTCATTAATTATCACCTCTACCTACTGGTTCTGTTGTCCTTTCCTCACTCAGGGGAGCCTCCTTCTTCACAGGTTCCAAACCTGAAAGCAAAGACTCGTATTTTATTCCCTCTGTCCATCTACTCACAGATACAGGAGAACATCGGTCCTATGAGATCTACTCCTCAACATGTCTGACAGATTCCCTCTTCATTTTCCAATTTATTTTACTACCATGGATTCCTCACACCCACACACACTCCTCTTGTCTGATGTGATTCTTGTGTAGCCACAAAATGTATCGTCATGCACGCAGTCTAGTGTGTGACATCTCTCCTGCCAGATCTCTGCTGCACATGGAGAATGGCTTACTCATGGGTCTGCCTCACAGCCCTCTGTACCAACCATACCCCCAGGTCCACTGTCACATGTCACTCTGATCATGTGAGTGTGTGTTGGGTGTCCCAATGGACACATGTCATTAACAAAGAAGGGAGAGGATTAAAATGATATTGCAAGCCTCCTTCATAGCAGCTGAATCTTATTATAAAACTAAGCTGTGGATAGACAGTGTTCTGTGTGCTTGCAAATGTATTTTATTTTTATATTTGGTGTTGCTGGTGGTGCTCACAGGGAGGTTCTCCTAGGAACAGAAGGCTGCTATAGCTGCAACACATTCTTTCTGTACCTTTAAAGTTCACTTGTAAATATTTTCTTACATCTACAAGCCCTCACAATTTAACAATGACTTTAGAGGTCTTTCAGATAATTAGTCCAGTTGTGCACTCAGCTAAATCAGTGCCTTGAAAATTTAAACTCCGTTTATGATTTTCACAGGCTAATTTTTCTTTTTTTTTTTTT
>CM052889.1:58747883-58762333 GCA_028534135.1 Potos flavus | reverse complement strand
ATTCATCTGTTGAAGGGCATCTTGGCTCTTTCCACAGTTTGGCGATTGTGGCCATTGCTGCTATGAACATTGGGGTACAGGTGGCCCTTCTTTGTTCTGCCTCTGCATCTTTGGGGTAGATACCCAGTAGTGCAATTGCAGGGTCATAGGGTAACTCTATTTTTAATTTCTTGAGGAATCTCCACACTGTTTTCCAAAGTGGCTGCACCAATTTGCATTCCCACCAACAGTGAAAGAGGGTTCCCCTTTCTCCACATCCTCTCCAACATTTGTTGTTTACTGTCTTGTTGATTTTGGCCATTCTAACTGGTGTAAGGTGGTATCTCAGTGTGGTTTTGATTTGAATCTCCCTGATGGCTAATGATGATGAACATTTCTTCATGTGTCTGTTACAGGCTAATTTTTCTTAACTAAGTAAAATGTTTTGCAAAATTAAACATCCTCTTCCCTTAAATAGTTATTAAAATGAAATATATTAAATGTACAAGTATGGAACAAAAAATGTATGGAACTAAATAATGCACATAAACCAAATAAGATTTTAATTTAAGACATTTCTAAAATTATCAGTTATGCAATTTTAAGTTGGATTTTCAAACATGTCTCTGTACTATAATATAGCAAATATTTCAGAAGATACTTATGAGCACATAATCATTCTTGTCACAGAAACAGTAACACAAAGATTTGATTTTTCACCTGTCGTTATGCATTTCAAATTGTCCTGAGGTTGACCAGCAGTCTCCCACCAGGGAGAAGGTCAGCAAGGAGAACCAGGTATGACCCTGAACACTTGTTGCTTGGGAACTGCAGGTGTCAGGTTCCAGAATAATTCTTTTTCCTTCCTAGTTCGTGCCCTGAGCCCCTTGTGAAAGGCGCTGAGTTGAGTTCTTCACACATAACAAGGGCTGGCTCTGCCATCTGGTCACCCGATCTGTCAGTCGTGGGGTCTGTACATGCATGTCTCCGCACATATGAGGACATTTGCTGGTGCTGGGCACTGGAGGCTCATTCCCAGGCTCCAGAGCAGGTGGCACCCCATGCAGCCAATTGAGGGCTGAGACTGACCTGTGGCCATGGTCCTGCTCAGGGGACATAAGTCTGTGTGCTTGGGGACAGTTTAAAGCTCGCACTTATGCACATCTTCTCCGTGGAAGCAAACACCTGGCAGCACCCACATTAGTTTGCAACTAAGCTTCTCTGCAGTGATTTACTCCATGCAGTATGTTTCATGGTTGGGATACACCTGGATTTATTTTTATTTTTATTTATTTATTTTTTTATTTTTTCCCAAATGCTTTTATTTTTTCAGTGTTACAAGATTCATTGTTTATGACACCTGGATTTATTATTGTAGCAACGATAATAATTAATGGTTTTCAGGTATTATTCATTTATGGTGTAATTCACATTTCTTATTCCTTAAAATGCCTATAGATAAAAATTCTAAATTCTACTACGATTGATTGTGTACTGATAATATTTTTGGTCATAAATATGACCCACACAATCTGTACTTTTGTGCACATGACGTCCATCTCGGCATGTCTTAGTAGAAAGTCAGAACTGGGCACATGTCTTTCATTTGCCCTGGGAAGTCAGACAGGATGTCTGGGTCCAGCTGTGGATCAACAGGAAGTTCAGGGCTGCCTGGACACTGCTATGACCAACCCCTGCCATGTTCTCCCTGACAGGAGGTTCACAGAAGCTGAGTCCCCCTAGGAGTGAGCCCTTCTTCAGGGACACCCAAAGGCCTTTGCAGACTCAGAACTGGACTCAAATTAGGTTCTAGGTCAGAGTCTTTACATGCTTCATGCTATGCATCTTCCTTCCTAGCCCCCCACTCTGTGGAAGGTAGGAGGAAAATGCTCCTCAGACAGGTCCAGCTGAGAATCCCCTCCTGATGGCTTTGGAGCTGTTGGGCTTCTCCAGTGGGATGGGGGTGGATGTATTGAGGGGCCACTGCTTCAGGGATGTGGGTGGCAGTGAGAGAGATTGAGGGGGGTCCTAGCAGATCTGTAGATTTCAAGGTGCAAAGCTCAGGTTTTGCTGATGCTGGCCTAAACATGTGTCATCCTTTTTATCACCAATTTCTGTACAGGTGACAGGCAAAGGGCAGCAGGGGACGCTCCTTCTCTCTCCTCATATGCTATCTGTCTCATCAGGGAGAGGTCTGAACCTAACACACACAGCAGGCCCCTGATCCAGAAGCACTCACACTTCCCTGGGATAATCCTTTCCACACCTCCTTCAGCACCTGATATGAATCTGTAGATTGTGAATCCAAGAACCACGCAGGGGACACTGGGGGCAGTGGGTTTATGGTCTGGCCAGTTCCTGTCATGACACAGCCCCTCTCTGTCTTCAGCGGTTCTATAGACACATGTGGCAAATCCTCCAACACCGGGGGAGAGGTCAAGGCCCCCTAAGCAAGACTGCAAAGGAGATGCCAGGAATGCAGATGGGGTCTTCACCCTCACATCCATTAAGGTCACAAAGGTCAAGACTGAGGCAGCTAAGATTTAAAATACATTTAAGAGATGCACCGGGTGCTCTGATTTCCCCCTATGCCCCATGGGGCTGGTGTCCTTCACTCTGAAAACCAATGGGGAGCTCCAGGGAGACTCATAGATTCCAGCATGTCAGAAGAACAATGGATACACACTTGGAAAACCTAAAAGCAGGTGATCCATGAGCACAAGATGGTCAGTGGGAAACGAGAACTGGTGACACTGAGAGCTTGAGCTCCTCGACAACCACACTTCTTGGCTCATGCTCCCCAGCGAGATGGTAGTGTTTGGTCTGTGACTCTGTGGGCCCCTAAAGGATTGCCACCTGCAGATGCTTTAAATACTACTTCAGATTTGGAAAACAGTGTGGAGAATCCTTAAGAAATTAAAAATAGAGTTACCCTATGACCTGGCAATTGCACTCCTGGGTATTTACCCCAAAGATACAAATATAGTGAGAAGAAGGGCCATGTGTACCCAATGTTCATAGCAGCAATGGCCACAATTGCCAAACTGTGGAAAGAGCCAAGATGCCCTTCAAAAGATGAATGGTTAAAGAAAATATGGTCCATATATACAATGGAGTATTATGCCTCCATCAGAAGGGATAAATACTCAACTTTTGTATCAACATGGATGGGACTGGAAGAGATTACGCTGACTGAAATAAATCAAACAGAGAGTGTCAATTATCATATGGTTTTAGTTACATGTGGAGCATAAGGAAAAACATGGAGGACATTAGGAGAAGGAAAGGAAAAGTTAATTGGGGGAAATTTCAGGTGTAGATGAAGCATGAGAGACTGTGGACTCTGAGAAACAAACTGAAGGTTTTGGAGGGGAGGGAGGTAGGGGGTTGGGTGAGCCTGGTGGTGGGTATTAAGGAGGGCACGTATTGCATGGAGCACTGGGTGTGGTGCATAAACAATGAACCTTGGAGCACTGAAAAAATTAAATTAAATTAAAAAACAATTCTACTTCAGAGAGAATCCCCCCACACCTTGCCCTGTTGGTGGAATACTGACGTCAACAAGAAGGGTGGTTTGTAGGAATGCCCTGCACTTAATATACACATAAACCTGTCTCTATAAATGTGAGTTGAATTGATCCCTGTGCTGTTGTTCATTGAGTTATTGTTAACAAGTACACCCATGTACTGTGCTGAATAAGCTTGTCCTGGAAGGGAAGATGTACTCAGGGGTTCTGTGGCAGAGGTGTGTGCAGACAGCATGACTGCTCCCTGTGGATGTTGCTTTTCTGTGACAGATTATAAACTCTTGTCCTCTTGTGGTTTGCCATCACCTGCTGTCTTGCTTGGGCCACCCAGTATAATCAGAAGAGACACGTGTTCCATGTGGACAAAAGGGTAAGAGCCTGTGCTCACCCTGTGCTTTGGTCTCCGCTTTGCTTCCCTGCCCTCGATTATTCCAAGGACTGCTCCTAATCCAGATGAGCAGGTAGACACCTGAGAATGTGGAGATGGTAGCGTGAAAGCAGTTTCAATCAGAGTTGGGGGATTTCATGACCCTTCAGCTCTTGATGAAGTGGCCAATATGGGAATCCTCCTCAACTTCACTCACAAGACACTGGCAAGGGCATGCATGGTGCTGGGAATCACAGACAGTCACTGATGGTATTTCCCTGAGCACAGAACATTCAGAGAAGGGGTCTGAGGCAGTGGGTATTTGAATTAGGAGGGGCTGAGAGCATGAGAATAAATGCACCACCTGCACAGAGCATTCATCTCACTGGATGGTCCTTGGGCCTCCAGCTCAAACTGTGGCTGATGCGCAATTGCAGCCACAGTGCTTTGAGAAGGCCAAGAACAAGAGAACCCAGACCCTCAGGGAGAGATGTCTGGTCCCACAAGCAGATGAGCAGCTAAGATTTGAGGTGGGAAAATTGGTGAATGGGTAGTGGAGATGGGAAGTTCAACATCGTGTGCCTCAGGGCCAGTCAGAACAGCAGTGACTGTAAGGTCCTCTTGTCCTATTGTAAGGAATTGCATAATGAGAGCAGAGTGACATCAGCAGAAGGACAGTATGGGAGTTTCCAGTGTTTCTTTCCTTCCAGAAACATCCTTGAATAAGGATCCACACACATAAATACTTCCATAATAGCTGAGGATTCCAGGTGAGCCATTACAGCACCTGGGTGGAACAACAAATAAGAAAAGATGCTTTGAAGAGGGAAGGAAAGAATTTCACATGACACCAGTCACCCTTGTACCAGGCCTGTGGCCCACCTCAGAGAAAAGCATTTCCCTTGGGAGACAGAGTGACATGAGCACCTGACCTCAATGGGAACAACAGCCCCTGCCTGGACCAGCACCATGCTGGCTTCCATGGACCCCGTCTCCCACAGTCCTCAGTTTCCAGCCCACCCCTGTGACCCAACATCTTTTGGAGCCCAAGCATCTTGCATTGCCCTAGGTTTCCCACCATTTCCCACAGACCAGGCCCCACCTGGGCTATTGTGAACAGAAGCTGTTGACTGGTCCCAGACGAATCTGGCTCCAGGAGGCCAGGCACCTAGACTCTAGGCCTACACTCTAGACTACTGTCCACAGCTGCCTAGCTGCTTGCACCCAGTGGACACAAGGACCACATCAGACCCAGGATCTCACCTGACCAATCACCAGCCTAAGTCCTGAAGCCCCAGGTGCCAGGAGGTTTCCTGCACATCCAATCCGAGACTCGTCTTAGTTACAGGCTGACCATCGTGGACCTTGTCTCCAGACTTACTCTCATAGAAACAGCGTCCTGGCCTAACCCAGTATGAAGCTGGAGTCCATGGACGCAGCCTCCCAACAGGTTCACCCAAATGCAGACTCTCAGCCCACGCTAGCACCAGGCCAGCCCCTGAAGACCCAGATATCAGCCCCCACCCAGTGGTCCCAGGCACCTTGTCCCCCCTGTGGACCCAGGATCCAGGCCTCCGAACATGAATCCTGGACCCACGCCCATCACGGAAGCACATGGGAAAAGACATGATGTGCTTCCAGCTACTGAGTAAGGAAACCACAGGAAGCAGGTGGCTGAGGGGCAAATTCTGAACACTGGAGACACCCTCCCTGAGCATATAAAGTACAGAGTATGGGTGAGTTGGTTGACTATCTTATAACATTTCACTTAATAACATCTAAGGTCTCTATTTGTTAATAAGATGTTACATATCAAGCTCAGGGCCCAACTTGTGAGCAAGGAAATTGCCATTTCAACATTTCAACCCAAACATACTAAGGACCCTAGCAGGAAACTCGGGGAGAAAAAAAAAAAGGAGGCTTGTCCATAGAATAAAAGATTCCAGAGAAAAATGAAATATGGAGCCAAGAAATAAGGATGTAACAAAATTTCTAATAGAATGTGGCCTAATGTGGCTGCTAATCTTAGAATTCATTGGACTTCTCTGATTTGTCAGAGAAATCTGATTTGACACAACAAATAAATTAGTTACAAATGGTAGACTAGAACACAAAAAAATTGATGTGAGAGCATTTGGATCCCATTGCTTTAATACACAAGAGATAGAACTTTCTGTGAACCGGACCATGGATTTGTGAAGATGGACAGGGACCTGATGGGCCACAGACCAGCTGGACTCTCAGGGCTTTGGGCCTTGCTGAGGTGTGTGCCATGCGACCAGCGGGGGGTGCTGTGGGACTGCATTGTGGTCCTCACATAGCTGTTTAGTGAGAACCCTCATCCAAAGGATTCTGGGACTGAGGGCAGGACCCCGCCCTCTCTGGCCTGACAGAGTCCCCTGAGCAGGGACAAGTGTGTTATCTCAGCAGCTGCATTCTCTCAATGCCCTCCTCAGGGGTGAAGCCATCTCCATCCTCCTCAGTGGAGGAGTTTATTTATGAAAATAAGCATAACAGAAAATTTGATATTCTAATCACTCTTCGTTGTGCAATTCAGACATATTAAGAATACTCCCAATGTTGTGTACTCATCACAACTACCCTTTTCTAGAACTTCTTCATCATCCCAAGCACTAATTGCACCCAATAGGGAGATGGGTAACCTGGATTTGACAGAGGAACCAAGGTTTCAGGAGCCCTTACCAATGCAGGAAGCAGCAGAGAGCAGAGGGCAGCATTGGTGGGGGCTCTTGACAAGATGTGTCCTCATCCAGCTAAGACTGTTCTTTTGGCTGTGCTTCTAACCCCAGATTGAACATGTGGATGCACTGTGGCCGCCATGGCTTGGGTGGGGATTAATGTCCCCATTGCAGGGTGTCCAGTCATTCCAGCTTTGTCTCCCGAAGTGTGCCAGTAAACTTCAGTGGGAATGTAAGGATCTCATTTGGGGCATCTTCTATATAATTCATGCATGTTCCTATCTGAAACCCCTCCAAAATCCATGTCAGCTCTCCTCCAGAGACCACATGAATGTCCTCTTTTCAGCCTATGCCCTCCCTTGTATTCAAGGGGATCTTATATTTCTTTCCAGGACTTTTATTCTGTGGCATCAATCTATGTGTCTCTTTCTAGGTCAATACCATGCTGTTTTCGTTGCTATAGCTTTTCGATATAATTTGAAATCAAGAAGTATGATGCCTCCATTTTTGTTCTTCTTTCTCAAGATTGCTTTTGCAATTTGAGGTCTTTCTGGCTCCATACAAAATTCAGGAATTTTTTTTCTATTACTGTGAATGTCATTGGAACTTTCATAATTGCACTGAATTATAGATTTAATGTTATTTTTGCTGTGGAGAGCCTGGATTCAGGAATTATATGCAGGCTGTGTGTGGGCTATAAGGATGTATCTAAGATGTCACACATGACTGTGGTTCAAAATTTGAATGGATGATAATGGTCCAAATGAAAGAAGAGATGCATGTTTTAGTAATAAGGTAAAGAAAGTGAGAATCTGCATTTTTTTCTTTTTTTATTTGCTAGATTTATTTTTTAATTCAAAATTATTTACTGATCACCAACTAAGTATCAGCAAGCTCCAGATACTTGGTGCTGCAAGGAGCAAACAAAATTGTGAAGATCATGGACACATGTTGAGTTTTCATCTGATTCATTATGAAAGACAATGATCAAATGTTTTATGTGAAGTTCAGGGGAACCATTAAGCATTTGTAAGAATAGGACATAAAGTTCTATGTTCAGTGAGAGTTGTTGGATAGAAATAGATTTAACTGCCATTGTCAGTGCAGAATGGATTAGATAACATCTGCGGGAAAATAATTATGTTAATACTTGTAGCATGAGTATAGCCATGTCTGGCACCTAGGAAGTGTTAGAGAGGGATCTGTTGAGTAATTAAATACATCTCAGACTGAAGACAGAGAACTTAGGGCGCCAGGAATTTCTGGATCATGAGATTGAGTGATGTCCTTGAAACTCCCACCCCTATGTCCCCAAATGTACAGTGCCATCTGGATGAGCCCTGTGCTTGGTGCAGGAGAATGATTCACTCCTGGGGACTCCCCTCAGGGATTCCTGGCTACATCCTGAGAGCTGTGTTGTTGACCACCTCCTATGGGTGGTCTCAGAGAGGAGACACAGAAGAACCACATTTCATTTCTTTGTAATTCTGGTCTCTCCTTGAAGAATTCCCTGCACATAGTTATTAATGAACTCTGTCCCCGCAAGGACAGAGCAGAGGGTTATGGAGACTGGTCGGCTAGGTTGGGAAGTGTCCTGACATGAGAGAGAGATTGGCTGACCCCTCCAGCTTCCCCCATAGAACCTGGGAAGGGGTGTGCATGCCCTCTGCACCTCTGCTCACTGGGTGCAGGATACATCTTTCCTGAGGGGTTAATTGACAGTGGCCCCAACAACACAACTATCTAAAAGGTGGGAGGAGCACAAGTAGATTCATGCCGAGACGGCCATGTCTCTAAAGTAAGGACAGAGGTACGTACGGTGGCACCTGCAGCACAGGCAGGACACCTGGGGGATGAGAAGCCCCTGCCCCTGTGTATGTGGGGGTGGTGGTGAGCCAGGCAGGCTGAAGTCCAGAGTGCCCCTCTCTCTGCTCAGCTCCAGGATGTCCCTCACACTCAGAGGCGAGTCTGGACTGTGAGGCAGCAGGGGGTGCTGTGGGCTCGTCCCTGTGGGTCTGTGGGGTGGGGTCCAGCCTCAGCTGGGCACCCAGGCCTGGAGCCCTGCCTCGTGCCCTCTGCTCTGTGCTCACTGGGGCCGAGGAGAGGTTCCCCTGCCCTGCCTAACACTTAGCTGTCCCCAAATTCAGGCCAAGGGCCCCCAGGGTAAGGAGGGATTTTCATGAAGGGTGCCTCTCTGCTCTCCGAGGAGGGGAGAGGATAAGAGAGGCTTTGTGTCAGTCTCCCACTTGTGGGTTCAGAAGCAGAACCTGGGGCATCTCCACCACGGCCTGGACTATTCTTTTCATCACCTTCCTCACTCTCTGCTCAGGTGACTGGCTGTGGAAAGCACAGGGAGTGATTAAGAGGAGGCCTGGGGACGTCTTTCCTCTTTTTGAGAACACCTCATGGGCAATAATCACCTGTGTGTGTCTGCACTTCTCTTTTGCAGGGCCTAGGGCACAGCCTTCACTGACACAGGAAGCCTCTATGTCAGCCTCTGTGGGACAGAAGGTCTCCCTCACCTGCACTGGAAATGGCAACAAGGTTGGAGCACATTATGTGGGCTGGTACCAACATGCTTTTCATGGTGCCCCCAAAACTGTGATGCTTGGAACCACTAGGCCCTCAGAGATCTCAGCCCAGTTCTCTGGCTCCAATGCTGGGAACATAGCCTCTCTGATCATCTCAGACTTGCAGCCTGAAGACAAGGCTGATTATTACTGCTCAACCTGGGACAAAAGCATCAACAATGACACAGTGCTGCAGGCCCATGGGAACCTTAGACAGAAACCTGCCCCTGTTCTACATGGTCGTAGGGAGACTGTGAAGGGTCTGAGGGTCTGACTCACTGAGCACAGAACAACTCTACAGGGTCAGTGACAGTTACTCTCCCTCACGTTGTTGTTGTTGTTGTTGTTGCTGTTGTATGTAAAACTGAAGCAAAATAGAACAATTGAGATAATTTGCATGCCTTAAAGTTCATTCAAAGTGCACAATTGACTGGTCTTTAGTGTATTTACAGAGTTGGACAACCTCTATTCTGAACTAATTTACCACATTTCCATCACTGCAGAGAAACCCCAGACCACCAGCAGTCAGGCCAGTGTCCCCCCTGCACTCCGCTCTCTGTGGCCCCCAATTCCCTCTGTCTGCAGTCAGTTCGCTACTATGCACATTTTAATGTGCACATTTTATTGTGCACATTTACACATTTTACAGGAATTACAGAACATGTGCCATTATTAGTGCTCCATTTACGGGCATGAGGAGCGTGTGCATTGCTCTGGGAACATCAGCACCACCATCTGTAAATAAAGGAAACGCTTCATTTTTGTGCTGGTCATGCTTGTGCAGAGGCCATGCTAAGCTTCTGCATGGTTCCAATTTTAATACAGAGGCTGTTGAAATAACATAATTATTTTTCCATAGTGGTCTATAAAGTATGGGTTTCTTTTTTTGTTTTTAATGTTTGTTATCTATCTCCTTGTCATTTTTTTATTTTGTAGATTTCTCCATACGCCACTTTTTAACTTATTTGAGAGTGAGAGGAGTGAGAGGAGGAGAGCATGAGAGGAGGTCGGGTCAGAGGGAGAAGCAGACTCCCCACCAAGCAGGGAGTCTGACTCGGAACTCAATCCAGGGACTCCAGGATCACGACCCAAGCTAAAGGCAGTTGCTCAACCAACTGAGCCACCCAGGCGCCCTCTCCATACTCCATTTTTGTGCGATAATTTAGTCAGTGTGTTTTGTTGTTAGGAAAAATAATATTATGCCTTAATTAGACCTTTATTCAAATTTTTGTCTCAGACATTTTACTTTACTTCTGGTGGGAAGTAGGCCGTGTTTCCTTTTGCTTTTTTCCTATTCTGTGACTGGCAGATGCCAAATGTCTCTTTCTGCTTCTTTTGCCATCACTGAGGTGTTTTTAGGGCTCCCCTCCCAAATTTCTCACCCCAGCTGCCCACAGCGCTGAATCTGAGACCTCGTGTCTCCCTCCTGCTTGCCCTGGATGTACGTCCTGTGGTCAGGGCTCAGGTCTCCCCCTCACTGTCCTGTGTCTTCACACTCAAGGGACTTTCTCCTCTGGCAGTGTGTCAAGACACTGCTATCTTTCACCTTCTGTCTCCCACAGACTTTCTTGGAACTAACTTTTCTTTCCACTGAAGCTCATGTCTTACAGTGTGAGCATGGGAATGAGTCTGTCTGGATACTGTTGCCAGTTTTGTGATTATTTATTACTTTATTTTCATTTTCAGATAGTATGAAGTCAGTACATGATCTGTCTCATGTGTTAATAGGGTGTAAGTCTTACTAATAGGGTGTGAGTCTTCATTGTGCAGGTGTTTTTAAGAGACGTAATTGATATTTCATTTTTTCTTGCTGGATGTCACTTCAGCTACCCAGAATTTTCATGAAAAATGTGTTTAATGTAGGAGGAGGGGCAAGATGGTGGAGAAGTAGGAGACCCTATTCCAACCGGTCCCCCAAAGCGAGCTGGATATTTACCAGAACACACTGAACACCCATGAAATCAGCCTGAGAAGTAAGATTATTCACTTCTGGATCTCTACAGGAGCAGAAAACAGCAGTGGAGAGGTCAAGCAGAGTGGGAACACTCAGACCTATATCAGAGGATAAACAGAAGGGGAAGGGAGCCACCAGAAGCCACCCAAGGAAAGAAATACCCCAAACGAAAGTGTCCTGTGGTTGGGGACCAGCATTAAGTTAGAGTCTGGTTAAAAACACTCAAAAAGAGCAAAAGATCCTAAGGAGCAACTAGTGGAAGTGGGTGGTCATGGGCATGGGCCTAAGCCCATGTTCCCAGGAAGGACACCACCATGGGCGACCACCTGCATCAAAGAGAGAATGGCGGGGGGTCCAGTCCGTGGTCCACGAGCCTTCAGCTTTCCACTGCTTGCACCACTTTGTGGCTGGGCAAACTCCCGCAAGTACCTTATAGAGCCTGGTGTGGTCCATGAGCCTGCAACTTTCCTCTGCGTACACAACTGTGTGCACTGAGTGCACTCCTGCAAGGCCTAAGAGAGCCTGGTGTGAGCCCTAGCCAGCGGTCTCTAGGACCTGAGTCATCCCCCTCCAGCCCCAGGGTCTGGGCGCTCCCAGCCAACCCTGAGAGAATCCTGCCAACTGCACCCAGGGAGGGCCAGGAGCCCACAGAGCAGTCCCAGCAATGGCAGCCACCAAAAGCAAGTTTCCCAGACCAATATCACTCACAGCTTTACTGGTGCGGGATTGCAGAGGCCAGCAGGAACCTCACAGGGCCACTGGGAGGGGGGCTGGGGAGGGGCACTGCCCCTGGGAGGCTGCGGTGTGCAGCAGAGTTTGCAGAGGGGGAATCTGTGTGTTCTGGACCACACAGAGGGGAGCAAACTGAGGCTTCTTCTCTCTGGGTATGGGCAGATTCTTTGCTTGGACCCTCCCAAAAGCCCACAAAAATCTGCAAAAGAACAAAAACCTCCAGAAAACAAAAGCATGAAAAACCGGTTTCCACAGAGCCCAGCAGAGTGATTCAACACAAGCAGGATTACTGGAAAACAAGGCAGCAGGCCCTTCCCCCAGAAGACAAGCCAAAAGCAAGAGGGTCCCCATAAAAGTGTAAAACCCCAGCATCAGGGGAAAACAATATATTAAGCTACCGATAATGCCCTAAAACCTGTATATTTCACAGATACGAGTTATTTATTTCCTTTTTTTTTTTTTATTCGTTCTCAGGATTTTTGATTTAACTTTTTTTTTTTTATTTTTTTTTTAACTACTTAACATTACAACTAGAGGCTTAATACAGCGATACACTCTGGAAGATCCAAAATAACCTTCCTTGCCTGATCGAGGATTTACAACCACCCTCCCATCTTATCCTTCTATCGGTGTTTCTGTGTATTTGTTTTTGTTCTGGTATTATATAAATCTTATTCATGGCGTTCATTCTTACTAGGTTCTTTTATTTCTTGTCATTTACTTTTGTCAGTCTTTATTTTTGTTTGTGTTTGTTTATATACCTTATAAATCTTATTTTGGGGGCTTCTTTTGGCTGGGATTCCTTTCTCTCTCTCTCTCTCTCTTTGTATCTTTTTTCTTTCTTTTTGGTGGTGAATTCCAATTGCTCCAAAACCTTCCAGGGTGCACCATGCCTGGATCGTGGGTGATATATTCAGCTATACATCGCCTCAACCACTGAGCATCAAAACGACTAGGAGGAGAAACACCCAACAGAGGAAAAACCCAGAGACTGTGCCCTCTCCCTCAGAACTATTTGGACACGGACATAAACAGTATGTAAGAAAGGAAATGCAGGGTAACAATTTTCCAGGCAATGGCCAGGATGGAGAAAAACATTAATGACAACATAGAAGCTCTAAGGGCGGAGTTGAGAACCACTACGGCTGATGTTAAAAATGCTATCAATCAGATCCAATCTAATCTAAATACTCTAACAGCTAAGGTAAAAGAGATAGATTATAAACTCTTGTCCTCAAATTTCCCAAAATACTTTTATTTTATTTTTTCAGCGTTACAAGATTCATTGTTCATGTACCACACCCAGTGTTTCATGCAATACATGCCCTTCTCAATACCCACCACCAGGCTCACCCAACCCCCCATCCCCACCCCTCCAAAACCCTCAGTCTGTTGCTCAGAGTTCATAGTCTCTCATGGTTCATCTCCCCTCTGATCTCCTCCAATTCACCCGTCCCTTCCCTCTCACAATGTCCTCCATGTTTTTCCTTATGCTTCACATGTAAGTGAGACCATCTGATAATTGACTCTCTCCGCTTGACTTATTTCACTCAGCATAGTCTCCTCCAGTCCAGTCCATGTTGAAACAAAAGTTGGGTATTCATCCTTTCTGATGGAGGCATAATATTCCATTGTATATATGAACCATATCTTCTTGATCCATTCATCTGTTGAAAGGCATCTTGGCTCTTTCCAGAGTTTGGCAATTGTGGCCATTGCTGCTATGAACATTGGGGTACATGTGGCCCTTCTTTGTACTGCATCTGCATCTTTGGGGTAAATACCCAGTAGTGCAATTGCAAGGTCATAGGGTAGCTCTATTTTTAATTTCTTCAGGAATCTCCACACTGTTTTCCAAAGTGGCTGCACCAACTTGCATTCCCACCAACAGGGGAAAGTTCCCCTTTCTCCACATCCTCTCCAACATTTGTTGTTTACTGTCTTGTTGATTTTGGCCATTCTAACTGGTGTGAGGTGGTATCTCAGTGTGTTTTGATTTGAATCTCCCTGATGGCTAATGATGAGGAACATTTTTTCACGTGTCTGTTAGCCATTTGTAGGTCTTCTTTGGAGAAGTGTCTGTTCATGTCTTCTGCCGATTTTTTGATGTGATTTTCTGTTTTTTGAGTGTTGAGTTTGAGGAGTTCTTTATAGATCTTAGATATCAGAACTTTGTCTGTAGTGTCATTTGCAAATATCTTCTCCCATTCTGTGGGTTGCCTGTGTTTTGTTGACTGTTTCCTCTACTGTGCAGAAGCTTTTGATCTTGACGAAGTCCCACAAGTTAATTTTTGCTTTTGTTTCCTTTGCCTTCAGAGACATGTCCTGAAAGAAGTTGCTGTGGCTGGATGTCGAAGAGGTTACTAACTATGTTCTCCTCTAGGATTTTGATAGATTCTTGCCTCACGCTGAGGTCTTTTATCCATTACGAGTTTATCTTTGTGTATAGTGTAAGAGAATGGTCCAGTTTCATTCTTCTACATATAGCTGTCCAATTTTCCCAGCACCATTTATTGAAGAGACTGTCTTTTTTCCACTGGATATTTTTTCCTGCTTTGTTGAAGATATTTGACCATAAAATTGCAGGTCCATATCTGGTCTCTCTAATCTGTTCCACTGGTC
>CM052889.1:58712664-58747783 GCA_028534135.1 Potos flavus | reverse complement strand
ATCTTATAGTTCTTGGTGCTACTGTAAATGGAATCGATTCTCTAATTTCCCTTTCCTTATTTTCGTTATTAGTATATAGGAAAGCAATAAATATTTTTAAAAATAACAGAAAGCATTATTTTCCATTGTTTTTCCATCCATCTTTTTAAACCACATTTTCTACCCATATTCTCTCTACAATAAGTACCGATTTGGAAAAGTATACACAGGATTGTTATCTGCATTTTCACCTTGATGTTGCCATTGACTTTAAATCAGTCCTAATGAGATGAATTTTGTTTAAACAACATACATCCATTTTAAGTACGCTGTAGGCTAAGGTGCGACTGACACATAAGCTCTGTCCCTTGGTCCCTGTCAGAGCATCTGCAGCTGTCACTGCTTCCCTTCTGGAATTTCCAGCATTTACCCCTTGTGCTCTGAGGTCAGGCCCAAACACAGTTTTATGTGGCAGGGCTCATGCAGACTTGTGTCTGTGTGCTGGGAGAACAGATCCTAGGACGGAATCACTGCCCACATTGTGTAGAGAACTATTGTTTCAAGCAGGTGGAAATAGTGACAAGTAACAAAGATGTTCAGTGTGTAACCCTCTAGGAATGCACACAAGGATTCTACTCACAACCTGGAGAGAATCGTTCCCTGTCTCCTCAATGGTGCAGGAACCTTAGAGGAAGGAGAGCTTGGAACCAGGGAAGACTCACATTAGAGGAAAGACACAGCATCGTGCACAGAAGGGACCATGTGTCCCTGGGGTTCTGGCACTGTTCTGGACTGAATCTTGATCTAGAGGATTTTGTGTAGAGACACCATCTCAGTCCTGACCCAAGAACGGAGAAGAGAACTGTGGGCAGACTCACCTTGAGGAATCTAAGTAGAGCATAAAGTCTGTCCTGGTGTGATGGGAGGCCACATAAGGGGACACATGGCCCGGGTCCAAATGCAGAGGAAAGAGATCAGAGCAGTGGGAAGGCAGGAGTCATGTCTGATGGTCTGTCATCACCATTTCACACAAAGCACCAGGGGAGCGATCAGGGCCAGTTTTTGAGAGGTCAGGTGTGATCAAAGCTGGGACCTGTCACCTGACTCTGCTGTGACCTCTTTACCACCTGGCCCCACACAGCCCTTCCCCTGCCCATCCCCCTACATCATCAGACAGAGGTACCTGACCCAGGCCCAGTGAGGTGTCAGAGAATTGGGGTCTCATTTGCACGGTTGGGACCTCCCTCTCCCAAAGGATGAAGAGGTGAAGGGAGAGATTAGGGGAGGCTCTGCTCAGCTGTGGCCCACAGAAACAAGGATTGATGATGGTCTCCACCATGGCCTGGTTACATCTCCTTCTCACCCTCCTCACTCTGTGCACAGGTGACTGGATGTGGGGATAGGTGAAGTGGCCCTGGGAGGACACATGGGGTCCTGTTTCCTCCTCTTGTCTCCAGACCCTAGCATCATGCTGTCTATCTTTCCCCCTTCCAGGGTCCTAGGCCCAGTATGTGATGACTCAGCCTCACTCAGTTTCTGGGGCCCTAGGCCAGAGTGTCACCATCTCCTGCAATGGAATCCCTGAAAACATTGAAATTGATACTTATGTGAGCTGGTACCAACAACTCCCAGGAAAGATACCCAAACTCCTCAACTATGATGATGATAACAGAAACTCTGGGGTTCCCAGTCAATTCTCTAGTTCCATGTCAGGCAGCACAGCCCCTCTGACCATCACTGGACTCCAGGCTGAGGATGAGGCTGATTATTACTGCCAGTCCTATGATCTCAGCTTTGATGCTCACACAGTGCTCCAGGCCCGTAGGGAAGTGAGACAAAAACCTGCTGTCCCCTCAGCAATGTGGTTTCCTATGCAGCCCCTACTCCTTGGCTGTCAGGTGATGCCTTTGGTTGCTTGGTACAAGCTGGAGTCTGAGACACATACTAGGGAACATTGTCTACAAAATCTGTTCCCATTCTCTTTTTAAAATTATTATTATGTGCAGTTAGCGAACATATAGTACATCATTAGTTTTTGATGTAGTGTTCAATGATTCATCCATTGTGTATAACACCCAGTGTTCATCACAACGCCTACCCTCCTTAATATCTAACACCTGGTTACCCCATTCACCCACCCCCTTCCTTCTGTAACCCACAGTTTGTTTTCCAGAGTCCAGAGTCTCTCATGGCTTATCTCCCTCACTGATATATTTCCATTCAGTTTCCCCTTGCTTCACGTGTGGATCCTCTGCAGTATTCCTTAGGTTCCAAATATGAGTGAAATCATATGATAATTGTCTTTGCTTGACTTACTTCACTTAGCGTAATCCCATCCAGTTCCACCCATATCGATGAAAATGGTAGGTATTTACCCTTTCTGATGGCTGAGTAATATTCCATTGTATATATGTACCACATCTTCTTTATCTATTCATCTGTTGAAGGGCATCTTGGCTCCTTCCACAGTTTGGCTATTGTGTACATTGCTACTATGAACAATGGGGTGCATGTGCCCCTTCTTCTCCCTACATTTGTATCTTTGGGGTAAATACCTAGTAGAGCAATTGCTGGATTGTAGGGTAACTCTATTTTTACTGTCCTGAGGAAACTCCATACTGTTTTCAACAGTGGCTGTATCAGCTTGCATTCCCACCAACACTGTAAGAGGGTTCCCCTTTCTCTGCATCCTTGCCAACATTTTTAGGAAGTCCCAAAAGTTTATTTTTGCTCTTGTTTCCCTTGCCTTTAGAGACGTATCTTGCCAAAAGTTGCTGTGGCCAATGTCAAAGAGGCTACTGCTTTTGTTCTCCTCTAGTATTTTGATGGACTTCTGTCTCACATTGAGGTCTTTCATCCACTTCGAGTTTATCTTTGTGTATGATGTAAGAGAATGATCCATTTTCATTCTTCTATATGTAGCTGTCCAATTTTCCCAGCACCATTTATCGAAGAGACTGTCTTTTTTCCACTGGATTTTTTCCTGCTTTGTCAAAAATTAGTTGACCATAGAATTGAGAGTCCATTTCTGGACCATTCTGGTCAATTCTGTTCCATTCATCTATGTGTCTGTTTTTGTGCCAATACCATGCTGTCTTGGTGATTGCAGCTTTGTAATATATCTCAAAATCAGGCAATGTGATGCTCCCAACTTCGCTTTTCCTTTTCAACATTCCATTGGCGTTTTGGGGTCTTCTCTGGTTCCATAAAATTTTAGGATTCTTTGTTCTAGCTCTTTGAAAAATGCCAATGGTATTTTAATAGGAATAGCATTGAAAGAGTAGGTCACTCTGGGTAGCATAGATATATTAAAATGTTTATTCTTCCAATCCATGAGCATGGGATGTTTTTCCATCTCTTTGTGTCTTCCTCAATTCTTTTCATAAGTGTTCTATATTTTCTAGAGCATAGGTCCTTTACCACTTCATCAAAATAAAAGGCTTCTGTACAGCAAAGGAAACAGTTAATAAAACTAAGAGGTAACCCATGGAATGCGAGAAGATATTTGCAAATGACATTACAGATAAAGGGCTGGTATCCAAGATCTGTAAAGAACTTACCAACTCAACACCCAAAAACAAATAATCCAGTCCAAAAAATGGGCGGAAGACATGAACAGACACTTCTCCAAAGAAGACATACAAAGGGCTAACAGACACATGAAAAAATGTTCAACATCACTAGCCATCAGGGAAATTCAAATCAAAACCACAATGAGATACCACCTTGCACCAGTTAGAATGGCAAAAATTAAGAAGGCAGGAAACAATAAATGTTGGCGAGGATGCAGAGAAAGGGGAACCCTCTTACAGTGTTGGTGGGAATGCAAGCTGATACAGCCACTGTTGAAAACAGCATGGAGGTTCCTCAAAAATTTTAAAATAGAGCTACCCTACAATGCAGCAATTGTACTACTAGGTATTTACCCCAAAGATACAGATGTAGGGAGAAGAAGGGGCACATGCACCCCAATGTTCATAGCAGCAATATCCACAATAGCCAAACTGTGGAGGAAGCCAAGATACTCTTCAAAAGATGAATGGATAAAGAAGATGTGGTACATATATATATATATATATATACAATTAAACCCCACTAAAAATGTTAAACATATCAAAGCATCAAAACAAAATAAGGAATTTCCAGGGTAAAAAGGGCAAATGAAAACCAAGAGAAGTAAGAAAGAGCAGAAGACACTTTTCCTGACAATGTTATAGTCTCATGACATCAAAGATCAAGTCCTGTACAATAAAAGCTGACCCTTACACCAACAAGAGCTACCTCACAATAAGACACCCTATAAAAGGAAGCCATGTACAATCAATTCCAGGTATGAACATGAGTATACTCAGGGGAAGATAAATCCTTAAACTTGGTTCAAGCTGTTCATGGATGAACACATGGCTGAAGTAAATCCAAATGCCAGGTTATCCTGAATATCTAGTAGTATAACCACTGTGCAATACATTCTGTGTTTAGCTTTCTGAAGTTAATTAGCGACCTGGAAAAAATTAATCATGGTGTAGGAGACATACTCATTCTATGCCCCTGGGCAGTCACATCAGAAAAATCCATCTGAAATCAGGATGGCCTAGAAGAGCTGAGTGGTGTCGGGGAGGCTCTGAGGTCACCAGGGGGCACTGCTAAGTTGGCCCAGAAGGGACAGGGCTCTGGCTAAGCCAATTAGGAAAATACTCTCCTAAGTGTTGCATAATTGATCAAGCAGTGTCCTCAGTGAAGTGAGAAGTCCTGTACCTCGGGTCCCCAGAAGCCACATGAGCACTTAGCTCTGACTCACAACTCTGAATCAAGTTCCATCCTCCATCATCATTAGTTGTCATTCTGACCTAGGTTCAGGCAGGGATAGATGAACAGTCACACACAGGGACAGATTTGTATGAAGAAACGACCTATGAGGGCATAGGTTGATAGGATCAGTCACACCTGAGAATGGGAGTGTCACATTTCCAAACATTTGTCCTCAGCAAGCAGTCTGGGGGCTTCAGCATCACCAGGATTTCTCTGCCCTTCACAATTCTCAATCAGTACCCTCAAGGGGTTCCATGGGGACACTAGTTAAAATATTTTGTGGGCACAGTTCAACTATCTTTTTGTCCCATCAGCTGGACACAAGTGGCCAGTCATCTCTATCCTTCTATCAACTTCTAACTCCTCTTCCTGGGCCAGTGGATTGGATTCTGCCATCCACAGAGTCTGAAAATTTGTTTGAAAAGAATATATAGAAATATGTCATGTAAACTAATTTCATTTTGTTGCTCCATGAAACAATGAAAAAGTAAAAGACTTGAATATTACAAGATAATCTCAGTAGCATACACAAAAGCAAAATGTCCTGAAAATTTTAGACATTAAAAACCTTAACACAAGGGCACCTGGGTGGCTCAGTCATTAAGCTTCTGCCTTCAGCTCTGGTCATGATCCTGGGATCCTGGGATTGAGCCCCACATCAGGATCCCTGCTTGGCAGGAAGCCTGCTTCTCCCACTCCACTCCCCCTGATTTGTTCCCTCTCTCGCTGTCTCTCTCTGTCAAATAAATAAATAAAATCTTAAAAAAAAAAAACAACAAACCTTAACACGTGGAAAAACATTCACCTTTACCATCAGATAAGGTGGGGGGGTGGGCATTTGCAAAGTCTCTGGAGGATGATGTAAGTGAACATTTCAGGGACATTAGATGTGAGGTAGGTAATATGCGCATTACATCTGCTGCCTCAGTTAGGGAGAGAGCCCCTGAGCCCTCAGCTCTGATTCCCTGACAGTGTTTGGGAGAAAAAAGGTGGAGTCACTGCATAGCCTTGGGACTCACTGATATCCTAGCCTAGGGCTGGAGGAATGCGTGGACATGTCCTTCAGGGATTGAAAGCACAGCCCTAGGAAAGCTCCTGGCTGCCTCAAGTAGCATCACTATGGGACACTAAGACAGCTACTGTCTGTCCTTCTGCATTGTGAAAGGCTCCTTGTGTCCTGGTTCTTCTCCCTCATCTAGCTTCCCACTTCTCTCACTCACCACTGGCTCCCACTTACCACCTAGACAGTCCTCAGGGACAGTAATTCAGTAATGCAGACATATGAGAATGACTGGGAAAATCAGCACCTCTAGTGGTCATCGATCCTCCTGGAAACTGGTGTCCCTGCTTATTCCTGATGAAATACACAATACATGCAGTTTCCTTTAACTGCAATATCTGGAGATGACATTCACTCTAGTTGTGTTAAATCTCATCCACTTCAGCATTTGTAGTGACTGACGAGGACTGATATTTACATCTTCAGGGATTACAGTTATCCATTTTCACTCTTCTTTTTCTCCTAAGTTTTAGGTCCTCTTCTTCATTACAAATTTTCACTCCAATTTCAGGAATAGTTTTGTTTAATAGAAAGACCTGAATTTCATATGAATCTCTAAGTGTGAATTGAGTTAAGGCTCTGAACACCAATGATGAGAAAGAAAAAATATGACTAAGCAAATTTCAATAAACAATTTACTAGGGATTAAGAAATGAGTACTGAATCACATTTAAATGGCATAAAGGGTTGACCTCCAATTCTGTGGTTTCTCTTTCACCTATTACTCCAGAAATTGTATGTTCCTCCCAAATCCACCACCACATCCCCAGCCACCCTTCTAGTCCATTCTGCTCCATAGTGACTGCACAAAAAAGATATTTTATAATGCCCAGGTTGTTCACAGAAACATTTTCAGGCAGTGTCAGTCTTACTTCAGACTAGGCGTCATGACTATTCTTATTTTGTTGTGGTTTTTTTTTGTAATTAATTTTATTTTATTTTTTTCAGTGTTCCAAGATTCATTGTTCATGTACCACACCCAGTGCTCCATACAATACATGCCCTCCTCAATACCCACCGCCTGCCTCACCCAGCACCCCACCCGCTCCCCTCCAAAACCCTCAGTTTGCTGCTCAGAGTCCACAGTCTCTCATGGTTCATCTGCCCCTCTGATTTCCCCCAATTCACCCTTCCTTCCCTTCTCCCAATGTCCTCCATGTTCTTCCTTATGCTCCACACGTAAGTGAAACAATATGATAACTGACTCTCTCTGCTTGACTTATTTCACTCGGCATAATTGCTTCCAGTCCCTTCCATGTTGATACAAAAGTTGGGTATTCATCCTTTCTGATGGAGGCATAATACTCCATTGTATATATGGACCATATCTTCTTGATCCATTCATCTGTTGAAGGGCATCTTGGCTCTTCCACAGTTTGGCGATTGTGGCCATTGCTGCTATGAACATTGGGGTACATGTGGCCCTTCTTTGTACTGCATCTGCATCTTTGGGGTAAATACCCAGTAGTGCAATTGCAAGGTCATAGGGTAGCTCTATTTTTAATTTCTTCAGGAATCTCCACACTGTTTTCCAAAGTGGCTGCACCAACTTGCATTCCCACCAACAGTGGAAGAGGGTTCCCCTTCCATGTGGATGTTCCTCCACATCCTCTCCAACATTTGTTGTTTACTGTCTTGTTGATTTTGGCCATTCTAACTGGTGTAAAGTGGTATCTCAATGTGGTTTTGATTTGAATCTCCCTGATGGCTAATGATGATGAACATTTTTTCATGTGTCTGTTAGCCATTTGTATGCCTTCTTTGGAGAAGTGTCGGTTCAGGTCTTCTGCCCATTTTTTGATGTGATTATCTGTTTCTTGATTGTTGAGTTTGAGGAGTTCTTGATAGATCTTAGATATCAGACCTTTGTCTGTAGTGTCATTGGCAAATATCTTCTCCCATTCTGTGGGTTGCCTGTTTGTTTTGTTGACTGTTTCCTTTACTGTGCAGAAGCTTTTTATCTTGATGAAGTCTCACAAGTTCATTTTTGCTTTTGTTTCCTTTGCCTTCAGAGACATGTCCTGAAAGAAGTTGCTGTGCTGATGTTGAAGAGTTAGTAAACTATGTTCTCCTCTAGGATTTTGAAAGATTCTTGCCTCACATTGAGGTCTTTTATCCATTTCAAGTTTATCTTTGTGTATGGTGTAAGAGAATGGTCAAGTTTTATTCTTGTATATAGAATTGTCCAATTTTCCCAGCACCATTTATTGAAGAGACTGTCTTTTTTCCACTGGATATTTCTTCCTGCTTTGTCAAAGATTATTTGACCATAAAGGTGAAGGTCCATATCTGGGCTCTCTACTCAGTTCCACTGGTCTATGTGTCTGTTTTTGTGCCAGTACCATGCTGTCTTGGTGATCATAGCTTTGTAGTAAAGCTTGAAATCAGGCAATGTGATGCCCCCAGCTTCGTTTTTCTTTTTCAACATTTCCTTAACAATTCGGGGTCTTTTCTGGTTCCATACAAATTTTAGGATAGTTTGTTTCAGCCCTTTGAAAAATGCCGGAGGAATTTTGATCAGGATGGCATTGAAGGTATAGATTGCTCTGGGCAGTATAAACATTTTAACAATGTTTATTCTTCTAATCCATGAGCATGGAATGCTTTTCCACCTTTTTCTGTCTTCTTCAATTTCTTTCATGAGTGTTTTGTAGTTCCTCGAGTACAGATCCTTTACCTCTTTGGTTAGGTTTATTCCCAGGTATCTTATGGTTCTTGGTGCTATAGTAAATGGAATCGATTCTCTAATTTCCCTTTCCATATTTTCATTGTTAGTGTATACAAAATCCACTGATTTCTGTGCATTAATTTTGTATCCTGCCACATTACTGAATTGCTGTATGAGTTCTAGTAGTTTGGGGGTGGAGTCTTTTGGGTTTTCCATATAAAGTACCATGTCATCTGCGAAGAGAGAGAGTTTGACCTCTTCTTTGCCAATTTGAATACCTTTTATTTCTTTTTGTTGTCTGATTGCTGGCGCTAGGACTTCTAGTAGTATGTTGAACAAGAGTGGTGAGAGTGGGCATTCTTGTCATGTTCCTGATCTCAAAGGGAAGGATGTCAGCTTTTCCCCATTGAGAATGATATTTGCTGTGGGCTTTTCATAGATAATTTTGTGAAGTTGAGGACTTTTCCTTCTATCCCTATACTTTGGAGAGTTTTAATCAGGAACGGATGCTGAATTTTGTCAAATGCTTTTTCTGCATCAATCGAGAAGACCATGTGGTTCTTCTCTCTTCTCTTATTGATTTGTTCTAGCACATTGATTGATTTGTGAATGTTGAGCCACCCTTGCATCCCAGGGATAAATCCCACCTGGTCATGGTGGATAATCTTTTTAAAGTGCTGTTGGATCCTATTAGCTAGGATCTTGTTGAGAATCTTGGCATCCATAGTCATCAGGGATATTGGTCTGAAATTCTCCTTTTTGATGGGGTCTTTGCCTGGTTAAGGGATCAGAGTAATGCTAGCTTCATAGAAAGAGTCTGGAGTTTTCCTTCTGTTACTATTTTTTGAAACAGTTTCAGGAGAATAGGTATTATTTCTTCTTTGAATGTTTGGTAGAATTCCCCAGGGAATCTGTCAGGTCCTGGGCTCTTGTTTTTTGGGAGGTTTTTGATCACTATTTCAATCTCGTTACTAGATATTGCTCTATTCAGGTTGTCAATTTCTTTCTGTTTCAGTCTTGGAAGTTTATAGGTTTCCAGGAATGCCTCCATTTCTTCTAGGTTGCTTAACTTATTGGCATATAGCTGTTGATAATAATTTCTGATGATTGTTTCTATTTCCTTGGTGTTAGTCGTGATCTCTCCCCTCTCATTCATAATTTTGTTAATTTGGGTTCTCTCTCTTTTCTTTTGGATGAGTTTGGTCAGTGGCTTATTGATCTTATTGATTCTTTTGAAAAACCAACTTCTGGTTTCGTCGATGTGTTCTACTGTTTCTCTAGTTTCTAACTCATTGATCTCTGCTCTAATCTTGATTATTTTCCTTCTTGTGCATGGGGTTAGCTTAATTTGTTGTTGATTTTCCAGTTCTTTAAAGTGTGAAGAGAGTTGATGTATTTAGGACTTTTCAACTTTTTTTGAGTGCGGCTTGGATGGCTATGTATTTCCCCCTTAGGACCACCTTTGCCCTATCCCATAGGTTTTGGACCGATGTGTCTTCATTCTCATTGGTTCCCATGAATTGTTTAATTTCTTCTTTGATTTCTTGGTTGATCCAATCATTCTTGAGAATGTTGGTCTTTAGCCTCCACGTGTTTGAATTTCTTCCAAACTTTTTCTTGTCATTGAGTTCCAGTTTCAAAGCACTGTGGTCTGAGAACATGCAGGGAATCATCTCAACCTTTTGGTATCGGTTGAGTCCTGATATGTGACCTAGTATGTGGTCTATTCTGGAGAAAGTTCCATGTGCGCTCGAGAAGAAGGAGTATTCTGTTGTTTTAGGGTGGAATGTTCTGTATATATCTATGAGGTCCATGTGGTCCAATGTGTCATTCAAAGCTCTTGTTTCTTTATTGATTTTCTGTTTGGAAGATCTGTCTGTTACTGAGAGTGGCATGTTAAGATCTCCTACAGTTAATGTATTCATATCAATATGACTCTTTATTTTGATTAACAGTTGGCTTATGTAGTTGGCTGCTCCTATATTGGGGCCATAAATATTTACAATTGTTAGATCATTTTGGAGGACAGTCCCTTTAAGAATGATGTAGTGTCCTTCTGTATCTCTGACTATAATCTTTAGATTAAAATCTAATTTATCTGATATGAGAATCCCTACACCAGCTTTCTTTTGAGACCTGTTGGCATGAAAGATGGTTCTCCATCCCTTCACTTTCAGTCTGGATGTATCTTTAGGTTACAAATGTGTGTCTTGTAGATGGCATATGGACGGGTCCTGTCGTTTTATCCAGTCTGCAACCCTATGCTGTTTTATGGGAGCATTTAGGCCATTCATGTTGAGAGTGATTATTGAAAGTTTCTCTCCATCCATTTTGAATGTCAGCCTTGCTGGATAAAGTATTCTTGTCTGCATGTTCTTTTCATTTAGTGCCCTGAATATATCATGCCAGCTCTTTCTGGCTTGCCAGGTTTCTCTGGACAGGTCTGACGTTATTCTGAATGGTCTTTCTCTGTACGTAAGGAATCTCTTCCCCCTAGCTGCCCTCAGGACCTCTTGTCTAAAATTATAACTCGCAGATTTCACAATGATGTGTCTAGATGATTTTGTAGACTCGTTGATCTTGGGGGGGTGTCCTTTCTGCCTCTAGGACACGAGCACTTGTTCCCTTCCCCAGATTGGGGAAATTTCCTCTAGAATTTGTTCAGCTTATCTTCTTGTCTTCTGTCTTTCTCCACCCCTCAGGGATTCCAATAATTCTGACATTGGTACGTTTCATGGCATCATTTATTTCCCTAAGTCTGTTCTCATGGTTCCTAATCAGTTTGTTCCAGCCCTCCTCCTGACTTTTCTTCTCCACCATCTTGTCCTCTAGATCACTAATTCTATCCTCTGTCTCTTTTACCCTAGCTGTTAGACTATTTAGATTAGATTGAATTTCATCGATAGCACTTTTAGCATTAGCCATACTGGTTCTCAACTCTGCCCTTAGAGTTTTTACGTTGTCATTAATGTTTTTCTCCATCCTAGCCATTGCCTGGATAATTGTTACCCTGAATTCCCTTTTTAACATACTGTTTATGTCCATATCCAATAGTTCTGAGGGAGAGGGTGCAGTCCCTGGGTTTTTCCTCTGTTGGGTGTTCATCCTCCTAGTCATTTTGATGGAAAGTGATTGAGGTGATGTATAGCTGAATATATCACCCACGATCCAGGTAAGGTACACCCTGGAAGGTTTTGGAGCAATTGGAATTCACCACCAAAGAGAAAGAAAAAAAGATAAAAAGAGAGAGAGAGAAAAAGAAAAAAGGAAATCCCAGCCAAAATGAGCCCCCAAAATAAGATTTATAAGGTATATAAACAAACATGAACAAACATGAAGACCGACAAAAGTAAATGACAAGAAATAAAAGAACCTAGTCAGAATGAACCCCAAGATTAAGATTTATTTAATACCAGAACAAAAACAAATACATAGAAACACCGATAGAAGGATAAGATGGGAGGGTGGTTATTAATCCTCAATGCAGGCGAGGAAGTTTATTTCAGATCTTCTTGGGTGTATCGCTCTATTAAATCCCTAGTTGTCATGTTAAGTAGTTTAAAAAAAAAAAATTGAAAGACCAAGAATCGTGAAAGTGAATCAAAAAAAAAAAAAAAAAAGAAAAGAAAAGAAAAGAAAAAGAAAGAAAAAACTTGTATCTATGAAATATACAGGTTTTAGGGCATTATTGGGAGCTTAATATATTGTTTTCCCCTGATGTTGGGGTTTTACAGGTTTATGGGGACTCTGTGGTTATTGTCCTCTTGCTTTTGGCTTGTCTTCTGGGGGAGGGACCTGCCGTGTTGTTTTCCAGTCAGTCTTGCTTGGGTTGAGTTGCCCTGCCAGCTGTCAGGGGGCTGGGTCTGTGGAAACCGGTTTTTAAGGCTTTTGCTCTCTGGAGGTTTTTGTTCTTTTGTGGCTTTTTGTGGCTTTTCAGAGGGTCCGAGCAAAGAATCTGCCAGTACTCAGACCTCCGCCTCTGAGAGAAGCCTCAGTCTGTTCCCCTCTGGGTGGTCCAGAACACATAGACTGCCCTTCTGCAAACTCCACTCACACCACAGCCTCCCAAAGGTGGTGCATCTCCGCAGCCCCCATCCCAGTGGCCCTGTGAGGTTCCTGCTCACCTCTGCAACCCGCGCCACTAAAGGTGCAAGCAATATTGGTCTGGGAAACTCGCTTTTGGTGGCCTCCATTTTTGGGAGTGCTCTCTGGGCTCCTGGCCCACCCCAGTGTGGTCAGATTCCTGCCCAAGATTGGCCAAGTTCTCTCAGGCGTGGGCTGGGAGCGCCCAGACCCTGGGGCTGGAGGTGGATGACCAAGGTCGTAGAGACCACCAGCTAAGGCTCACACCAGGCTCTCTTAGTCGCTTGTGGGAGTGCACCCAACCCACGCAGTGGTGCACGCAGAGGAAACCTGCAGGCTCATGGACCACACCAGGCCAGGCTCTCTAAGGCACTTGCGGAAGTGCGCCCAGCCCACAAAGTGGTGCAAGCAGAGGAAAGCCGCAGGTTCGTGGATCACAGACTAGCCCCCCGCCAGTCTTTCTTTGACATGAGGGGTCGTCCATGGTGGTGTCCTTCCTGGGAATGTGGGCTTGGGCCGGTGCCCATGACCACCCACTTCCACTAGTTGCTCCTTAAGGTCTTTTGCTCTTTTTGAGTGTTTTTAACCAGACTCTAAGTTAATGCTGGTCCTCAACTACAGGACACTTTTGTTTGGGGTATTACTTTCCTTGGGTGGCTTCTGGTGGCTCCCTCCCCCTTCTGTTTATCCTCCATATATGTCCGAGTGTTCCCACTCCGCTTTACCTCTCCACTGCTGCCTTCTGCTCCTGTAGAGATCCAGAAGTGAATAATCTTACTTCTCAGGCTGATTTCATGGGTGTTCAGCATGTTCATAGATATCCAGCTCACTTTGGGGGACCAGTTGGAACAGGGTCTCCTACTTCTCCAGCATCTTGCCCCTCCTCTGTTTATAATTTCTTATTAAGAGCACACTAATAGTTAAAAAAAAAGTTTCCTTTTTAACAAAGGGAAAACAAAAATTTTGCACCCGTGTACTTTTGATATTAAAATTCTTTACTTACTTAAAAATGACCCTAATCTTAGCCAGTACTAATCATACATAAAAGTCTTAAAAAAAAAAAAGATTTTACTTATTTATTTGACAGATAGAGAGAGAGAGCATGAGCAGGGGGAGGAACAGAGGGAGAGGGACAAGCCTACTCAGCGCTGAGCATGGAGCCTGATGCTGGGCTCAATCCCAGAATAATGAGAGCATGAACTGAGCCAAAATCAAGAATTGAATGCTTAATCTACAGAGGCACACAATTGCTCCCACACATAAAATTTTTGTCCACAGATTCCTTTTCCATTAACCATCTAAGACTTTCTTTTTACATTCACATGTTGTACTTTGCTTTTCCTTCTTAAATAACCAGCCTCACCCTGGGTTAAAATCACTCCCCCACCCCCCCAAAAAATGTAGAGGTGTTTTGTTTTGCTTTGTTTACCAAAAACACATGTCTTACTTTCCTCATATAAGGTTGTTCCCTTTGTTATTTCCAGTAGTCTTAATTACATTTATTAGAATTAATTCTTAGAAACTTTTAATTTCTAGTGAAAATTAAATAATCAATTGTGAACTGCTATACCAGAATTTTTTAGATTGACACATTTTGAATATATTTCATAACTTCTAGAAACATGTGCCTTGAATAGTACAATCAATGCATAAAACATAAAACAGGTTTACTAACACACCCAGATTTATCTTTGGTTTATCTTTAATCAGACAAGAGTAGATAAACTATGTTCAGTACATAAATTTCATTATTTAGCTTATTTGGAAGTGATCTAAATAATCAGTGAATTTAACTCCTTAACTTAACTAACTTACTTAAAGTTATAGATTAGCAAAGATTTTGAAAGCTGTTTAAAAGTTTACCTATAAGGGTGCCTGGGTGGCTCAGTTACTTAAACATCTCACTCTTGATTGTGGCTCAAGTTATGATGTTTGGGTCCTGGGATCAAGCCATGCTTGGGCTCCCCACTCAATGGGAAGTCTGCTTGAGGAATCTCTCTCCCTCTTCCCTTTCCCCAGCTCACTTGTGTGCTCTCTCTCTCTCTCTCCTTCTAAAATAAATAAATCTTTAAAAAATAAACATAATAGATAAATAAATACAGTTTACCTATGAACTTTTAATCTGACTTACATGCATATAACTTATTTGTTCTCAACAATTATGTTTCGACTACACCCAAATCATTAAGAGGCATTAGACAAAGTCAACCATTGTTTCAAAATTTCTTTTTTTTTCCGACAAAGTTTGCCACAGAAATAACATGAAGGTATGACTTTTAACAAACATAAGCAGAATTAAAGTTTTATATTTAATGCTGATAACACTAAAAACATGTCTGTTTTAATTAAACTTAGCTTTAATACCAAGTATTCTTCAGATTACATGAACTTAAGAACTATTTGGGTTAGTTTTGTGAATTTGGGAATGTCCAATCCTTACAAGCACTTGCCTTCAAACCACCTAAATAGAGCTCTTTTACAAATTAATTTTAGCAATACCATCTGGAAGTAAAGAAGTTTTATCACATGTGTAACACACACAGACACAGATAGTATAAACAATACTAATATTTCTGGACAGGACATTATGGGCCCAGTTTTCAAATACTTCCCTCTATTTTTTTTTAATGATGAAACACTTTTCCCTAAAGTGTGAATTTCAAAGAATGGGTCTTAGATCTTAGAGAAGGGTAAACAATTTACATCACAAAGACACAGATAGAAAATATAAGTTTTCTGTGAGGTAGAGATCTGGAGCAAGCCTGTCTGTTATCAGAAGTTGGACACAAGAGTCCTTTTAGAGGTTTGCATTTTTAAAAAGAACTTTTTGGGGGACCTGGGTAGCTCAGTGGGTTAAGCCTCTCCCTTCCGCTCAGGTCATGATCTCAGAATCCTGAGATCGAGCCTCGCATCGGGCTCTCTGCTCAGCAGAGAGCATGCTTCCTCCTCTCCTTCTGCCTGCCTCTCTGCCTACTTGTTATCTCTTTCTCTATGTCAAATAAATAAACAAAATATTTTTAAAAAATAAAAACTTTTCTCTCGTTTCTTTGTGTTTTTTTTTTCTGTAGTATCACAAGATTGTGAGCCCTGTTTATATTTGAAAGATATGACATTTATAATTCCAAGGACAGATAAAATGCAAATTTTAAAAATAGTTAATTGCTGCTTAAAATTTATGTTCATTTCCTCAACTACAGAAACATTTAGGTTCAATAACCGGACCTTATATAATATCCACAAACCTCTTCAGAGAAATAGGCAAGGTTTGGGGATTGGTTAGGATAGGTGGGTTTTGCTTGTTTTTAGAATTGTATTTATGGCTCTGTAGAGATTTGTAAAACAAAGATAGTTGTTTCTAATTCCCCAAAGGAATGGATTTCAGCCTGAATATCAAGGGACATCACTACCCCCTTTTAACTAAATTTCCTTGTTATATAGGGAGACATTTACTAAAATGATCATCAAGATTTATGCTGGGGAGTCCAAGATGGGGAAGGAGTAGGAAATCTTATTCTTGTCTGGCCCCAGTAATTCAGCTAGATAGCTATCAAATCATTCTGAACACCTGCAAACTCAACTGGAGATCTAAGAAAAGAATAGCTGCAATGCTATGAATATAAAAGTGACCACTTTCTGCAAGGTAAGAAGTGTTGAGAAGTGAATCCGAGGTGATATATGGGAAGATAGACCCTGGTGGGAGGAAGCCTCCATCAGCTGGCTACCAGCAGGTGAGAGAGCAGTGAAGCACAAAATCAGAACTTTTAGAAGTCTGTTCCTGTGAGGGATGTTGCTCAGGCTGCTAAGCAGGGGTAAAACCCTCACTGGGAGAGTGCGATCTCAGAATCCCCAGGGTCACAGGAAGACCAGGGGTGCCTCAGTGCCTCAGTTCCCAGGCATTGGAGCAGGGAAGCCAGATGCAAAGAGTGAGCCCAGGAGTGAGTTCTCAGCTTGGGGTTAGCAAAAACTACAAACCATGGCACAGTTGGGTGACTGCTCTCCAAGCAGAGACCCAAAAAGCAGCATAACCAGTGAGACCTCCCTTTGTTCCCCAAGAGAAACAGCACAGGAATATGCTGCAGGAGTCTGAAGGGTTTGGAGACTTGAAACTGGGTCATCTGCCTGAGATAGAAATGCTCCATCACAGGCTGGGCAAGCAGAGAGTGCAGCCAGAGACCAAGGAGACAGGAGTGATTGACTGCTTTTCTCTGTGGGCTCCCTGAGGTGTGGGACCCTCAGCTTTCAAATCTGGGGCTGGAGATTGGAAGGCCATCATTTTCATTCTCATCCTCTAAGCCTGCTCAGAAAGCCTTCAGGGAAGAAAAGCCACATGGAGCAAACTAGAGCAGATTACTTAGCCTGGTTCCTGGCAAGGGAAGTGCAATTCTGCCTGGGGCAAATACACTTGAGAATCAACTCAACAGGCTCCTCCCCTAGAAGGTCAGCCAGAACATTCAGCCAAGACCGAGTATGAGAAATGCAAAACTCCAGTGCTAGGGGAATACAGCACATAGAAATCACAACTTTTTACCAATGACTCTTTAGTCCTTCAACTTTTTTTTTCTTCCCTTTTTTGACCAATTTCTTATTTTATCAACTCCTTTTTAAATCTTTTTTTAATTTTCACTTTTACAGTTACACTCTTATGATTTATGATTATATATATAGTTTTCCTTTTTTTTTTTTACAACTTTGGGGTGCAGTTTCTTGTAACAGACCAAAATGCAAACAAAATCTAATGTATGGCTCAATTCTACTCACCTGTCTGATCATATTCTCTTTTTTTATTGTCGTTTTTCCTTTTTCTCTTTTTCTTCTTCTTTTTTTTTTTTTTGCTTTTTTTTGTTAAAGTCTTCTTTGATTTTCATCTTTACAGTTACATTCCATCCTTTCAATGTAAATAATTATATATATATGTTTTTCTTTCTTTTCATTTTTGAGATGTAGTTTCTTCTAGCAAACTGACCAAATACACTCAGGAGATTGTGTATTGCTCTGTTCTGTTCACGTGGCTATTTATATCCCTTCCTTTTGTTGTTGTTGTTGTTGTTGTTGTTGCTGTTGGGTTTTCTTTTTTTATTCTTTCTTTTTTCACTTTTTTCCTATCTTTTAATTTCCATTTTTACAGTTACATTCTATACTTTCTTTGTTTTAATTTTATTTTTATACATATATAAGCTTTTCTTTCTTTACAATTTCGGGATCTAGTTTTCAAAAAAACAGACCAAAATACACAAAGAGTCCACTGTATTGCTTTATTCTGCTCACCTGTCTGATTATGTCCTTTCTCTCTTTTTTCCCCTGTGGTTTCAGGTCTTGTCTAATTTGTTTAGTGTATATTTCTCTGGGATTGTTGTTGCCATTTTAGTATTTCTTTCTCTCATTCATCTATTCTTCTCTGGACAGAAGGAGAAGATGGAAAAACTCACCTCAAAAAAGAGAACAAGAGGCAGTACTGACTGCCAGGGACCTAATGAGTATGGACATAAGTAAGATGTCAGAACTAGAGTTCAGAATGATGTTTATAAAGATACCAGCTGGGCTTGAAAAAATCATAGAAGACACTAGAGAATCCCCTTCTGGAGAAATAAAAGAACTAGAATCTAACCAAGTGAAAATCAAAGAGGCTATTAATGAGATGTAATAAAAAATGGAGGCTCTAACTCCTAGGATAAATGAGGCAGAAGAGAGAATTAGTGATATAGAAGACCAAATGATGAAGAATAAAGAAGCTAATAAAAAGAGAGATAAACAATACTGGATAATGAGGTGAGAATTCGAGAGACAAGTGATACCATAAAGTGAAACAATATTAGAATAATTGGATCCCAGAAGAAGAGGAAAAAGAGAGGGAGGCAGAAGGTATATTGGAGCAAATTATAGCAGAGAACTTCCTTAATCTGGGGGAGGGAACAGGCATCAAAGTACAGGAGTCACAGAGAACCCCCCTAAACATCAATAAAAGTGGGTCAACACCCTGACATAGAACAGTGAAACTTATAAATCTCAGAGACGAAGAGAAAATCCTGAAAGAAGCTTGGGACAAGAGGTCGGTAACCTACAAGGGTAGAAAGATTAGATTGGCGGCAGACTTATCCACTGAGACCTGGCATGCCAGAAAGGACTGGCATGATATGAATGAAAAATGAATGAAATGAAAAAAATATGCAGCCAAGAATACTTTACCCAGCTAGGGTGTCATTCAAAATAAAAGGAGGGATAAAAACCTTCCAGGACAAACAGAAACTTAAAGAATTTGTAATCACCAAACCAGCCCTACAAGAAATATTAAAAGGGATCCCCTAATCAAAGAGAGAGCCCAAAAGTAACATAGACCAGAAAGGAACAGAGACAATATACAGTAACATCACTCTACATGTAATACAATGCCACAAAATTCATATCTTTCAATAGTTACTCTGATTGTAAATAGGCTAAATACACCAATCAAAAGACAGAGTGTCAGACTGGATTAAAAAAAAAACAAAAAACAAGACCCATAAATATGCTGTCTGCAAGAGACTCATTTTAGACCCAAGACATCTCCAGATCTAAATTGAGGGGGTGAAAACAATCGGTCAGGCTAATAGATATCAAAGAAAGATGGGATGGCAATCCTTATATCAGACAAATTAGATTTTAAACCAAAGACTGTAATAAGAGATGCAGAAGGACAGCATATCATAATTAAAGGGTCTATCCAATAAGAAGATCTAAAAATTGTAAATATTTATGTCCTGAACATGGAAGCAGCCAATATATAAGGCAATTAATAACAAAATAAAAGAAACACGTTGATAAAAGTACAATAATTGTAGGGGACTTTAACACCCCCCTCACTGCAATGGATAGATCATATAAGCAGAAGATGAACAGGTAAATAAGGGCTTTGAATGACACACTGGACCAGATGGACTTCACGGATATATTTAGATATATTCTCTAGTGCACACGGAACATTCTCCAGAATAGATCACATCTTGGGTCACAAATCAAGTCTCAACAGATACCAAAAGATTGGGATCATTCCCTGCACATTTTTGGACCAAAATGCTTTGAAACTGGAACTCAATCACAAGAGGAAATTTGGAAAGAACTCAAATACATGGAGGCTAAAGAGTATTCTACTAAAGAAAATTAAAGAAGAATTTTTTTTTTTTTAATTCATGGAAACAAATGAAAATGAAAACACAACTATTCAAAAGCTTTGGAATTCAGCAAAGGTGGTCCTAAGAGAGAAGTATATGCAATAAAAGCCTTTCCCAAGAAAAAAGAAAGGTCTCAAATACACAATCTAACCTTACACCTAAAGGAGCTGGAGAAAGAACAGCAAAGAAAGCCTAAACCCAGCAGGAGAAGAGAAATAATAAAGATTAGAGCAGAAATCAATGAAATAGTAACCAAAAGAACAATAGAACAAATCAATGAAACTAGGAGCTGGTTCTTTGAAATAATTAATAAGATTAATAAACCTCTGGCCAGACTTATCAAAAAGAAAAGAGAAAGGACCCAAAGAATAAAATCATGCCTGAAAGAGGAGAGATCACAACCAACACAGAAGAAATACAATCATAAGAACATATTGCTCATAAGCAATTATATGCCAACAAATTAGGCAATCTGGAAGAAATGGATGCATTCCTAGAGACATATAAACTACCAAAACTGAACCAGGAAGAAATAGAAAACCTGAGCGGACCCATAACCAGCAAGGAAATTGAAGTAGCAATCAAAAATCTCTCAACAAACAAGAGCCCAGGGCCAGATGGCTTCCCAGGGGAATTCTATCAAACATTTAAAGAAGAATTAAAATACCTATTCTCCTGAAACTGTTCCAAAAAAATAGAAGTGGAAGGAAAACTTCCAAACTCATTTTATGAGGCCAGCATTACCTTGATTCCAAAACCAAAGACCCCACCAAAAAGGAGAATTACAGACCAATATCCCTGATGAACATGGACACAAAAATGCTCACCAAAATACTAGCCAATAGGATCCAACAGCACATCAAAAGGATTATTAATTACAACCAAGTAGATTTATTCCTTGGTTCGATATCTGCAAATCATTGAATGTGAAACAATACATAAATAAAAGAAAGGAAAAGAACCATATGATCCTCTCAACTGATGTAGAGAAAGCATTTGACAAAGTACAGCATCATTCCTTGATTAAAACTCTTCACAGTGTAGGGATAGAAGGAACATACCTCAATATCATAAAAGCCACATATGAAAAACCCACAGCAAATATCATTCTGAATGGGGAAAAACTGAGAGCTTTTCCCTTAAGGTCAGGAACATGACAGGAATGCCCACTCCCACCACTTCTGTTCACCATAGTACTGGAAGTCCTACCCTCAGCAATCAGACAACAAAAAGAAATAAATGGCATCTTAATTGGCAAAGAAAAAGTCAAACTCTCACTCTTTGAAATGGCAGGATTCTCTATCTAGATAACCCAAAAGACTCCATCCCAAAACTGATAGAACTCATATAGGAATTCAGCAAGGTGGTAGGATATAAAATCAATGTATGGAAATCACTTGCATTCCTATACATTAACAATAAGAAAGAAGAAAGAGAAATTAAGGAGTCGATAAGAGACATTAAGGAAGACACAAAGAAATGGAAAAACGTTCCATGCTCTTGGATTGGAAAAACAAATATTGTGAAAATATCTATGCTACCTAGGGCAATCCACACATTCATTGCAATCCCTATCAAAATACCATCTACTTTTTTCACAGAACTGGAATAAATAATCCTAAAATTTGTATGGAACCAGAAAAGACCCTGAATAGCCAAAGTAATGTTGAAAAAGAAAACCAAAACTGATGACATCACAATTCCAGACTTCAAGCTGTATTACAAAGCTGTAATCATCAAGACAGCGTGGAATAGGCACAAAAACAGACACATAGATGAATGGAACAAAATAGAGAACTCAGAAATAGACCCTCAACTCTATGGTCAACTAATCTTCCACAAAACAGGAAAGAATATCCAATGGAAAAAAGACAGTCTCTTCAAAAAATGGTGTTGGGAAAATTGGATAGCCACATGCAAAAGCATGAAAAATTACCATTTCCTTATATCATACACAAAAATAGACTCAAAATGATTGAAAGACCTAAATGTGAGATAAGAATCTATCAAAATCCTAGAGAATACAGGCAGCAACTCTTCGACCTTGGCCACAACAACTTCTTGCTAGACACATCTTCAAAGGCAAGGGAAACAAAGGCAAAAATGAACCATTGGGACTTCATCAAGATAAAAAGCTTTTGCACAGCAAAGGAAAGAGCTGACAAAACCAAAAGACAACCAAAAGAATGGGAGAAGATATTTGCAAATGACATATCAGATAAAGGGTTAGTATCCAATATCTGTAAAGAACTTATCAAATTCAACAACCAAAGAACAAATAATCCAATCAAGAAATGGACAAAAGACATGAACTGACATCTCTCCAAAGAAGACATACCAATGGCCAAAAGACACATGAAAAAATGTTCAACATCACTCAGCATCAGGGAAATACAAATCAAAACCCCAATGAGATAACACCTCACACCAGTCAGAATGACTAAAATTAACAAGTCAGGAAATGACAGATGTTGGCGAGGATGGGGAGAAAGGGGAACCCTCTTACACTGTTGGTGGGAATGAAAGCTGGTGCAGCCACTCTGGAAAATAGTATGGAAGTTCCTCAAAAAGTTGAAAATAGAGCTACCCTGTGACCCAGCAATTGCACTACTGGGTATTTACCCTAAAGATACAAATGTGGTGATCCAAAGGGGCACATGCACCCAAATGTTTATAGCAGAAATGTCCACAATAGCCAAACTATGGAAAGAGCCCAGACGTCCATCAATGGATAAATGGATAAAGATGTGGTTTGTATACACAATGGAATATTATTCAGCCATCAAAAAATGAATTATTGCCATTTGCAAGGACATGGATGGAACTAGAGTGTATTATTCTAAGTAAAATAAGTCAATCAGAGAAAGAAATTTATCATATGATCACACTGATATGTCGAATTTAAGAAGCAAAACAGAAGATCATAGGGGAAGAAAGGAAAAAAAAATAAATTAAAACAAGATGAAACCAGAGAGGGAGACAAACCATAAGAGATTCTTAATCACAGGAAACAAACTGAGGGTTGCTGGAGGGAAGAGGGGTGAAGGGATGGGATAACTGGCTGATGGACATTAAGGAGGGCATGTGATGTAATAAGCACTGGGTATTATATAAGATTGATGAATCACAAGTCTGTACCCCAAAACCAATAATATATTATATGTTAATTGAATTTAACCAAAAAATTTTAAAAACAAGATTTATGCTTTTGAAAAGTCTGCATGAAGTACATTAACAAAAGCCCTTTTTAAAAAATTTTATATCTTCAGGCTTTTTTTTTTTCTTTTATTAACATGTAATGTATTATTTGCTTCAGGGGTACAGGTCTGTGAATCATCAGTTTTACACAATTCACAGCATTCACCATAGCACATACCCTCCCCAATGTCCATAACCCAGCCACCCTATCCCTCCTCCCCTACCCCCCAGCCACCCTCAGTTTGTTTCATTTTTTTCCCTCCTTTCCCCCCACGACTCCCACTCCTTGCCTCTCAAATTCCTCATATGGAGAGATCATATGATAATTGTCTTTCTCTGATTGACTTATTTCTCTTAGCACAATACCCTCTAGTTCCATCCATGTCCTTGCAAATGGCAAGATTTTGGGTTTTTTGATGGCTGCATAGTATCCATTGTATATATATATACCAAATCTTTATCCATTCATCCGTTGATGGACATCTAGGTTCTTTCCATAGTTTGGCTATTGTGGACATTGCTGCTATAAACATTTGGGTGCATGTGCCCCTTTGGATCACCACATTTGTATCTTTAGGGTAAATACCCAGTAGTGCGATTGCTGGGTCACAGGGTAGCTCTATTTTCAACTTTCTGAGGGACGTCCGTACTGTTTTCCAGCACCAGTTTTCATTCCCACCAACAGTGTAGGAGGGTTCCCCATGAAAGCCTTCTTTCTGAGTACACAATTTAACCTTGGCTTCTATTAGCCCCTAAATATTGGCCATTCACAGGTCATTTGGAAGAGGGCCCAGGAGTTTTGGTCCTGTTTTCTCTGAGAAGGGGTAGCTGTGAATAGTCAAATAACCTTTTTAATTACTCTCTAAATGTGGAGGATCTTTTGAAAGTAGACATAAAAAGACTTTATAATTAAAAAGATCACTGTTTGCCAGGGGGAGGGGGAATATCTTTTGTGGTGAGGGGCCTAAGATACATCACACAAGGACTTTGCATTGCATTGCCTGAGGCTGGCAGAGCCTGGTTAGAGCCCCTGAAAAGTAGGAGCAAAGAAAGTCTTATTCCCAGTCTCTGAAGCTTTTGTTAAATTCATTTCCTGGCTTTTAGCATTTATATGAGTAATTTGTATACTTTGAAATAGAGATTAGAATGAGTGGTCCCTATAAATCTTGTAGGGAAAGGGAATTAAAACAGGCAGAGGAGCTTAAGAAGGGGAATTTACATTGGACGTGAACACTTACTCCAGTCTTTAGTCTCCTTTCTTTCTTTCTCTTCCTTCCTTCTTCCTTCCTTTCTTTCTTTCTTTTCTTTCTTTCTTTCTTTTTCTTTCTTTCTTTCTTTCTTTCTTTCTTTCTTTCTTTCTTTCTTTCTTTCTTTTTTCTTTCTTTCTTTCTTTCTTTCTTTCTTTCTTTCTTTCTTTCTTTCTTTCTTTCTTTCTTCTTTCTTTCCTTCTTTTTTTTCTTCTTCTTTTTTTTTTTTCCTGGTCAAGGAAGTCTCTAAGGTTAGCATTTTACTAATAAGATAATTAGAGATCTCTATAAAGAAAATTTTGCTTTTAAATGTAGCCAAATTAAAAATCTGTTATCTGGCCTTTCGAGACAGGAAAATCAAAGGAACGTCATGAGAGAAAAAGTTGTGTGTTTTTTTTTTCCTTTGCTTCTTTTTGGGCTTCTATTCCTGCTAGGCCCTGCACATGCACCCCACTCTACACATGCCTTGTAATGCAAATACCATATGTCCTCCTTGTCAGAGACAAGGGGTTAATGATTTCTCTATAATAGGTAATATCTATGGAAGGACCAGTTAAGAAACCAGAAGAAGCTATCCTAGACTCATTCCAGACCACCTAGGTGCTAGACATCTCCATGCCAAGACTCTCTGGCTCCAAGAAATAACACCTGGGCTCTTTTCTTTGATCTAACAGTTCCTGGATGAGAGGACACATGCACCAGACCACCAAACTCCATAAAAAACCCCAGACCCTGAACAAAGACAAGACTCCCTCCTTTCCTTTCTGAGTCTCCCAGACATTCACTCTGTCTGTTATCTGTTCTCTCTATATATTCAATAAACTCTCCTTCTACCTCCTGCTGCCTCATGTTTGATTTCCATCCTTCTCAAAGGCAAGGACCCTCTTGGCTGATCCTGTGGGACACACTCTGGATCCTTGGACCCAGACTGCCAGCATCACAATGATAAGTAGGATCTATTAACAGCAACTAAAACCATTAAGGCTTTTAATGGCTTAACCAAAGACAAAAGAAGCATCCAGAGAGGATATGCAGCCCCCAGGATCCAAAAGTTTACTCCCAAGTTATCCTACGAAAGCAAAGGTCTTTATATGTAGTGATAATGTTATCTCCAGTCTCCAAAAAAATCTTCATATGCCTCCAGTTACAGACTCACTAATCTGTGACACCAGACAGGCAATATAGGAATGGAAATTTCCAGTAAGAACAAGCAATGAAGACTGTGATGAATAAAGTTCCTATGCTCTGCAAGGTCTTATGGCAAACTCCCCGGAGAGCTGGCATGGCAGAGACATGGAGAGAGACATACAAAGAGACAGAGAAACAGAGACAGGGCAGGGGGGTTGTCCCCAGTCGGTTTGACTCACCACCAAGTGCACCCCAGTAAGAGCACCCTCTGGATGATGGAAACCAGAGTGAATGTTCTACTGGTCACAAACTAACCCCTTGAAGATATAGAACAGAACAAAGAAAAATCATCATCCTGTTTTTCTTCTGTCTAAGCCTTGGTCTTGGAGCCACTCTAATACCTAGGAGGGATGTGCCCTGTGGTTGGGGACCATGTAGTGCTTTATGGTGTTGTGGCAGGGAAGTTTCTTGAGGTTGGTGGATGACCTAGTGCCAATCTAACCTGTTCCTGGACCAACTTATACTAACACCAGAGACTTCTTGAGATGGCAAGCACTCAAACAGCTTTTAAGTGCTTGACCTTTGCCAGCACTGTGGCTTTGGCTTCCAAGATGTCACTTAGCAACAGCCTGTGACCCGTGGCAGAGTGTGTCCAAACAGATGTCAGTCTGATGAGAACATGGAACTCACCAGTCTGTGGGGCCAACAGAAGGCTTTTAAGGCCTATGTCTCCCTTCTATCCGATGGTAATGCCTTTTTAGGACACATGGCATAAAGACACAGGCAAAGGGAAACAAAGACCAACTCTTTGGAGCAGACGGATCAATAACCAAAGAGTCATCTAGCAAATTCAACCTAACTGTCACTAAACCGAGGGAAATCATTCCAAAATATTTCTTCCTGAAAGTATAAATTAAGAAAAAGAGAAAAGTCCTCTCACCACTCCCACTCCATCAGACTCCACAGATAGAGAGAGATTCCAGAAGATTGACATGGTAAGAAGACTTACCTTCTACTGGCTGTACGTCAGATGTCCCAGGATCTCAGCTGTGCATACAGGGTGAAATGTGTCCAGCCGGTGACATGTCCTGGCCACTAAACCAACTGTCAGGGAAGAAGTATTTTCTCTGCCATTAAAGATCCTTCTAGCTGGACCAAGAATCAAATTGACATGGGACAGATTAGCAAGGAAAAAAAAAATCAAATTTAGTTTCATACTGATGTGGAATACACACACAAAAAAACTTCTAAAGATAGGCAATATGAGGCTTATCTGAGGAGAGGATGACCCTCAGCAGGAAGGTGAAAGGAGATGTTTAGAAAACAAAGTTTGCCCTGTTATGCATTCATGTTTCTTAGGTAAAGAAGTATCTCTGTTAATAGCTTGTTCCTGAGACAGGTATGCTGTTGTTGGAAGTAAGGGGTGGTAAAGAGCTTTTCCTGGATTGATTGAGTTGTAATTGCTTTTTTAAAAGATTTTATTTATTTGTCCGAGAGAGAGCACAAGCAGGGGGAGCATCATGCAGAGACAGAGGGAGAAGCAGACTCCCCGTTGAGCAGGGAGACCAATGCAGAGCTCAATCCCAAGACCCTGGGATCATGACCTGAGCTAAAGGCAGATGCTTAACCAACTGAGCCACCCAGGTGCCCCTAGAAAGATCATTTAGATGTGTATACACTAGCAATAAACATGTGAAAACTGGATTAAAACACCCTTAAAACCACTCAACAATGAAATCCTTAAGTGCATATTTAACAAAATGTGTGCAGGCCATGGATGCTGAAATGCTCATACATGTAATCAAAGTGGATTTAAAAAAATGGAGAGACATTTCCATTCATGGATGAGAAGACTCAGTGTAGTAAAGATGTCAACTTTTCCCAAATTGTGTAGAAGTCTAATTCAATCCCTATCACAAGACAGAATGGTATGGATGGAGGGTAGACACACTGGTCAATGGAACAAAACAGAAAACCCAGAAACGGACCTAAGAAAGTATGGACAAATACTTTGACAAAGTTGCAAAAGCCTTTCAGAGGAGGAAGGATTGCCTTCTGGAAAAATGGCCACAGAACTATTGGTTATCCATAGGGGGAAATGAATCTCACCTAAAATTCTCACCTTATGAAAAATTTCACTAAACAGTTCATAGACATAACTGTATAACATAAAGCTGTATACGTATAGAAGAAAATATAGGAGACAATCTTCAGGATCCAGAGTTTGTATAAACATGTTTAGAGAAGACACCAACAGCACAATCTAGAAAATAAAAAAATGATATTGTACTTCATCAAAATAAAATCATTCTTTTTCCTTTACTTTGTAAATTAGTAAGATGATGAAATTAGGTGAAAATAGATGATTAAAATAAAACTCAATTTATGAGAGAATAGTTGGAATCCATTGCTTCAATGCACAGGAGTTTTAAAATACTGAAAACATACATATTTTAAATTCCAGACCAATGGAGGAAGATGATGGGAGCAATTATCCTCTCTGTGTTGCCAGTAACTGACGTTTTAATTTAGGTGAATGTTTGCATATCCCATAAGCCAGGACTCCTTCCGAGAGTGCAGCATGCAATAGTATTCATGGGCAGCACTATGGGCCACACTTTGATGTGAATATAGACCCGGACCTAGTGAGCTGCAGAAACCAGCTGGGCTCTCAAGCCTTAGGGCCTTGGTGAGTGTATAACCTGTGACCAGCAGGGGCCTCTGTGGGACTGCCCTGTAGTCCTTACACAGCTGCATAGTGAAGACCTTTCAAGCAAAGGAGCCTGGGCTTGGAGGCTGCATCCTGTGCTCCCTGATGGGGACTCAGCAGCTGTGTCCTCTCTGGCCTGGCTGAGTCCCCTGAGTAGGGACCTGTGCATGGTCTCAGCAGGTGCTTCCTCCCAGGGCTCTCCCCAGGGGTGAAGCCAAACTCCATCCTCCTCAGTGTGTGGTGTAAGCTGAGCTCCAGCACCAGGGCTCAGGGAGGGGCTGGGCAGTCACTGGATGGACCCCACTTTCAAGGACAGCCTCTCCTATGGCACAAGGTTGAGGAGAAAAGGAGGTTTGGGGCAGCCCAGCCCACTGTGGGGACCAGGGGTTGTGTCACTGTGGCATGGACTCCTGTCCTCCTTGTTTTCCTCTCTCACTGCACAGATTGGGACAGACCTCGGGGACACAGGGAGGCCCTCTAGCTGGTATCTGGCCTTGTGGCTTAGATCCTGAGAAGCTTTTCCCTGACCTCTGCCTCATTATCCATAAGTGTATACATTTGCAGTTTCCCTGTCCCAGCCTGAAATGACCCAGCTGCCCTTCCTCTCTGTGTCTCCCGGAACAATAGCCAGACTCAACTTCACCCTGAGCAGTGGCATCAGTGTTGGGAGCTACTACATATACTGGTTCCAGCAGAAGCCGAGGAGCCCTCTCTGGTATTTCCTGTACTACTACTCAGACTCATATAAACACCAGGGTCCCAGGTTCCCAGCGGCTTCTGTGGGTCCAAAGGTGCTTCAGCCAATGCAGGGCTTCTGATCATCTCTGGGCTCCAGCTTGAGAAGGAGACTGGCTATTACTGTCAAATCTGGCACAATGGTGCTGGTCACAGGGACACACACAGAGAGGGAAGTGGGACAAACACCTCAGCTTTCCCAGGACCGTGGACCTGGACCTCTTGCAATTTAAAATACCTTGAATTCATACTGACTGTACTTGGAAGTAGCTTCTGGATCACAGTGTCCTTCCTCCTAATTTCTTATACAACCCATGTGAACTCAGAGAAAGAAAAACGAACATAAAACCCATGATGATACAGAAACTTTGCCTGGTGGTCCAAGCTGTAATAATCAGAGTCTGTTGAGCTGACATTTTTTTCCCCTCTTTAAACAGCTAACCAACTTTTTTTATGTTTCTTGGTCAGAGCCTGAGGACCATCCCAGCAGGGGCACAGTCCTCCACAGCATGGTCTCTTCCATTCTAGGGGTCAGAGCAGAGACCCTCCCTTCCTTCTTAGCCTCCTGCGCTCAGGGCTGGCTGACGTTCACTGTGTTCAGGGACAAAGCACTAGGATGTGAAATGCTGTGTGAAGATGTAAGTCAAATAAGAATTTCAAGCACAGAGCTTGTCTGAATCCGTTGCTGGGTACCTGAGCCTTCAGTTGTGATGTTGGGGATGGGTGGTTAGGCAAAATTCCCAAAGTCAAGAAAACAAAGAAAGATTGAAAACCTTACACATTGGAGGATTTTAGTGTGTCATGATGAATAAATGCAATGTGATTACTTTGACTGGATCCCAGAACTAAGAATGACATTGTAGCAAAAACTTGTGAAATCTGGAGCCAAAGTAGAAGATGGCAGAGAAGTAGGAGATCCTGTTTCAACCGGTCCCCTGAATTGAGCTAAATATCTACCAGAACACTCTGAACACCCATGAAATCAGTCTGGATCTCTACAGAGGCAGAAGATCATCAGTAGAGAGGTAAAGCAGAATGGGAACACTCAGACTGATATCGGAGGATAAACAGAAGGGGGAGGGAGCCACCAGAAGCGACTCATTGGAAAGTAATACCCAAATACAAAAGTGCACTGTGCTCGGGGACCAGCATTAACTTGGAGGCTGGTTAAAAGCACTCAAAAAGAACAAAGGGTCTTAAGGGGCAATTGGTGGAATCGGATGGCCACAGGCATGGACCTAAGCCCACGGTCCCAGGGCGGTCACAGCCGGTGCCCACCCATGTCTGAGAGAGTCCAGCAGGGGATCCAGTCAGTGATCTCTGAGCTCGCAGCTTTCCTCTGCTTGCACCACCACTGAGGGCAAGAGTGCACTGGGTGCACTCCCGCCCGTGCCTGAGAGAGCCCGGCACAGACTCCTGCTGGAAGTCCCTGGACCCACAGCATCCCATGACCTGCGCCGCAGCCTGGTCTGAGAGCACCTGGAGTAGGCGTGGACTCCAGACAGCAGTCCCTCCCCACAATGGCAGCCACCGGGTTAGGGCTCGCCTGGACCAATATTGCTTGTGGTTTTAGTGGCACGGGGGTACAGAGACAAGCAGGTGCCTTGGGCAACCACTGAAACTGTAGCTGGCAGTGCGAGCTGCCTGTGGGAGGTTGCAGTGTTCAGCGGAGTTTGCACAGGGGGAGTCTGTGTGTTCTGGACCATCCAGAGGGGAGCAGACTGAGGCTTCTCTCTGAGGCAGAGTACTGGGTGCAGACAGTTTACTTTGCACTAACCCTCTGAAAAGCCTCAAAAAGCCACTAAAGAACAAAAACCTCCAGAGAACAAAAGCCTGAAAAACTGGTTTCCATAGAGCCAAGCCCCTTGAGAGGGGACAGGGTGACTCAGCCCAAGCAAGACTGACTGAAAAACAATGCAGCAGTCCCCTCCCCCAGAAGACAAGCCAAAAGAACAAGAGGACAATAACCACAGGGTCCAAATAAAACTGTAAAACTCCAACATCAGGGGAAAACAATATATTAAGCCCCCAGTATTGCCCCAAAACCTATATATTTCATAGATACAATTTTTTTGTTTAAACTCTCATGACTCTTCTTTTATTTTTTTAACCTACTTACCACTACAACTAGATGTTTAATACAACATACTACATAATAACTTTTTAACTTGAACTTTTTTCATACATATACCTGTGTTTCTTTTTTCTTTCCTTTAAAAAAATATAGATAGATAGATAGATAGATAGATAGATAGATAGATAGATAGATGATAGATAGATGATAGATAGATAAATAGATAGATAGATAGATAGATAGATAGATAGATAGATAGATAGATAGATATAAGCTTCAAGGTAATCCTTTTTTCCTATTCAATACTACTCCTATACATAAGCCAGTTTTAACTCCCCTGTATCTCTGGAAAGTTGGGTCCTTTAACAAAGATAACAAGATACACCCAGGAGAACTGAAATAACCTTCCTTGCCCACATCGAGGGTTTATAACTACCTTCACATCTTATTCTCTTGTCAGTATTTCTGTGTATTTGCTTTTGTTTTTGTACTATATAAATCTTATTCTTGGGGTTCATTTTGGCTAGTTATTTTTTTCTTTTACTTTTCTCAGTCTTTGTTGTTGTTGTTCATTTTTGTTTTTGTACCTTCTAAATCTTACTTTGGGGGCTCATTTTGGCTGTGTTTTTTTTTTTTTTTTTCTATTTTTTTCCTCTCTTTTTCTCTCTCTTTTTTCTTTCTTTTTGGTGGTGACTTCCAATTGCTCTGAAACTGTTCAAAGTACACCTTGACTGGATCATGGCTGATATATCCAGATATATATCCCATAACCACTTCTCACCAAAATGACTAGAAGGAAGAACGCCCAACAGAGGAAAAATTCAGAAACTGTGACTTCTGCCACAGAACTATTGGAAATGGACATAAACAATGTGTCAGAAATGGAATTCAGGATAACAATTATCCAAGCAATGGCTAGGTTGGAGAAGACCATTAGTGGCAACATAGAATCTCTAAGGGCAGAAGTGAGACCTGATCTGGCAGAAGTATAAAATGCTATCAATGAGGAACAATCTAATCTAAATACTCTAACAGCTAGGGTAAAAGAGGCAGGAGATCAAATTAGTGATCTAGAAAAAAAACTGGCAGAAAAGAAGGATCGGGGGGCACCTAAGTGGCTCAGTCATTAAGTGTCTGCCTTCGGCTCAGGTCATGATCCCAGGGTCCAGGGATTGAGCCGCACATCGGGCTCCTTGTTTAGCAGGAGGCCTGCTTCTCCCTCTGCCACTCCACCTGCTTGTGTTCCCTCTCTCGCTGTGTCTCTCTCTCTGTCAAATAAATAAATAAAATCTTAAAAAAAAAAAGAAAAAGAAAAGAAAAGGAGGATCAGGAGGAGGCCTGGAACAAACAGCTTAGAAGCCATGAAAACAGAATTAAGGAAATAAATGACGACATGAAATGTTCCAATGTCAGAATTATTGGGATCTCTGAAGGGGTGGAGAAAGAGAGAAGACTAGAAGATATAGTTGAACAAATACTGAATGAAAATTTCCCTAATCTGGGGAACGGAACACTCGTTTGTGTCCTAGAGGCAGAAAGGACGCCCCCCCCCAAGATTAATGAGTCTAGAAAAACCTCCAGACACTTAATCGTGAAATTCACTAGTCATAAAAGCAGAGTGGATGTCTTAAGGGCAGCTAGGGGGAAGGGATGACTTATGTACAGAGGAAGGGCCATCAGAATAACATCAGACCTCTCCACAGAAACCTGGGAAGTCAGAAAGAGCTGGCAAGACTTATGCAGGGCATTAATGAGAAGAACATGCAGCCAAGAATGCCTTATCCACCAAGGCTGATACTCAGAATGGATGGAGAGATAAAGAGCTTCCAAGACTAGCAAAATCTGAAAGAGTATGTGACCATGAAGCTGGGACTACAAGAAATATTAAAGGGGCTTCTATTAAAGAAGAAAGAACCCAAGAGTGACATAGAACAGAAATTCACAAAGACAATCTATGGAAACAAGGACTTCACAGGCAACATGATGTCAATAAAAACTTACCTTTCAATAATCACTCTCAAGGTGAACAGCTTAAATGCTCCCATGAAATGGCACAGGATTGCAGACTGGATAAAATGACAGGACCCATCCATATGCTGTCTACAAGAGACACATTTGGAACCTAAAGATACATCCAGACTGAAAGTGAAGGGATGGAGAACCATCTTTCATGCCAACAGGCCTCAAAAGAAAGCTGGGGTAGGGATTCTCATATCAGATAAATTAGATTTTAAGCTAAAGACTAGTCAGAGATACAGAAGGACACTACATCATTCTTAAAGGGTCTATCCAAGAAGATCTAACAATTATAAATATTTATGCCCCCAACATGGGAGCAGCCAACTACATAAGCCAACTGTTAATCAAAATAAAGAGTCATATTGATGTGAATACATTAATTGTAGGGGATCATAACACACCACTCTCAATAACAGACACATCATCTAAACAGAAAATCAATAAAGAAACAAGAGCTTTGAATGACACATTGGACCAGACGGACCTCATAGATATATACAGAACATTCCACCCTAAAACAACAAAATACTCATTCTTCTCGAGTGCATATAGAATGTTCTCCAGAATAGACCACATACTGGGGCACAAATCAGGACTCAACTGATACCAAAAGATTGAGATGATTCCCTGCATATTCTCAGACCACAATGCTTTCAAACTGGAACTCAACCGCAAGAAAAGGTTTGGAAGGTGTTCAAACACGTGGAGGCTAAAGACCAACCTGCTCAAGAATGATTGGACCAACCAGAAAATCAAAGAAGAAATTAAACAATTCATGGGAACCAATGAGAATGAAGACACATCAGTCCAAAACCTATGGGATACGGCAAAGGCAGTCCTATGGGGGAAATATAGAGCCATCTGAGCCTCACACAAAAAAAATTGAAAAGTCCCAAATACATCAAGTCTCTTCACACTTTAAGAAACTGGAAAATCAACAACAAATTAAGCCAACCCCATGCACAAGAAGGGAAATAATTAAGATTAGAGCAGAGATCAGTGATTTAGAAACTAGAAATACAGTAGAACGCATCAATGAAACTAGAAGCTGGTTCACTGAAAGAATCAATAAGATCAATAAACCACTGGCCAAACTAATCCGAAAGGAAAGAGAGAGGACCTAAATTAACAAAATTATGAATGAAAGGGGAGAGATCACAATCAACAAGGAAATAGAAACAATCATCAGAAATTATTATCAATAGTTATATGCCAATAAGTTAAGCAACCTAGAAGAAATGAATGCATTCTTGGAAACCTATAAAGTTCCAAGACTGAAACAGGAAGAAATTGACAACCCGAATAGACCAATATCTAGCAATGAGAGTGAGGCAGTGATTAAAAGCCTTCCAAAAAACAAGAGACCAAAACCTGAGGGATTCCCTGGGGAATTCTACCGAACATTCAAAGAAGAAATAATACCTATTATTCTGAAGCTGTTTTAAAAAATAGGAACAGAAGGAAAACTTCCAGACTCTTTCTATGAAGCCAGCATTACTCTGATCCCTAAACCAGGCAAAGACCCCATCAAAAAGGAGAATTTCAGACCAATATTCCTGATGACTATGGATGCCAAGATTCTCAATAAGATCCTAGCTAATAGGATCCAACAGTACATTAAAAAGATTATTCACCGTGACCAGGAGGGAATTAACCCTGAGATGCAAGGGTGGTTCAACATTTGCAAATCAATGTGATAGAACAAATCAACAAGAGAAGAGAGAAGAACCACATGGTCCTCTCAATTGATGCAGAAAAAGCATTTGACAAAATACAGCATTCGTTCCTGATTAAAACTCTTCAAATGATAGGGATAGAGGGAACATTCCTCGACTTCATAAAATCTATCTATGAAAAACCCACAGCGAATATCATTCTCAATGGGGAAAAGCTGACAGACTTCCCTTTGAGATCAGGAACATGACAAGAATGCCCACTCTCGCCACTCTTGTTCAACATACTACTAGAAGTCCTGGCAACAGCAATCAGACAACAAAAAGAAATTAAAGGTATTCAAATTGACAAAGAAGAAGTCAAACTCTCTCTCTTCACAGATGACATGATACTTTATATGGAAAACCCAAAAGACTCCATCCCCAAACTACTAGAACTCATACAGCAATTCAGTAATGTGGATGGATACAAAATCAGTGCACACTGGAGGGTATTATGCTAAGCGAAGTAAGTCAATCAGAGAAAGACAATTATCATATGATCTCTCTGATATGAAGAATTCGAGAGGCAGGGTGGGGGGTTGTGGGGGG
>CM052889.1:58673565-58712164 GCA_028534135.1 Potos flavus | reverse complement strand
AAATGAAACAAGAGGGGATCAGGAAGGAGACAAACCATAAGAGACTCCTAAACTCATGAAACAAACCGAGGGTGGCTGGGGGGTAGGGGCGGGTAGGGATAGGGTGGTTGGGTTATGGACATTGAGGAGGGTATGTGCTATGGTAAGTGCTGTGAAATGTGTAAACCTGAGGATCCACAGACATGTACCCTTGGGCAAATAATACATTATGCTTTAATTAAAAAAAAATAAAAATTAAAAAAAAATCAGTGCACAGAAATCAGTTGCTTTCTTATACACTAACAATGAAAATACGGAAAGGGAAATTAGAGAATCGATTCCATTCACTACAGCAACAAGAACATTAAGATACCTTGGAATAAACCTAACAAAGAGGTAAAGAATCTGTACTGAAGGAACTACCTAATGCTCATGAAAGAAATTGAAGAAGACACAAAAAGATGGAAAAGCATTCCATGCTCATGGATCTGAAGAATAAACATTGTTAAAATGTCTATACTGCCCAGAGCAATCTATATCTTCAATGCCATCCCGATCAAAATTCTACTGGCATTTTTCAAAGGGCTGGAACAAACAATGCTAAAATTTGTATGGAACCAGAAAAGACCTCAAACTGCCAAGGAAATGTTGAAAAAGAAAAACAAAGTGGGGGGCATCACATTGCCTGATTTCAAGCTATATTACAAAGCTGTGATCACTAAGACAGCAAGATACATAGATCAATGGAACAGAATAGAGAGCCCAGATGTGGGTCCTCAACTCTGTGGTCAACTAATCTTTGACAAAGCAGGAAAAAATATCCAGTGGAAAAAAAACAGTCCCTTCAACAAATGGTGCTGGGAAAATTGGAGAGCTATGTATAGAAAAATGAAAGTCAACCATTCTCTTACACCATATACAAAGATAAACTCGAAAGGGATGAAAGACCTCAATGTAAGGCAGGAATCTATCAACATCCTAGAGGAGAACATAGGCAGTAACTTCTTCGACATCAGCCACAACAACTTCTTTCAAGACACATCTCCGAAGGCAAAGGAAACAAAAGCAAAAATGAACTTTTGGGTTTTCATCAAGATAACAAGCTTCTGCACAGCAAAGGAAACAGTGACGAAAACAATGAGGCAACCCATGGAATGGGAGAAGATATTCACAAATGAAACTACAGACAAAGGGCTGATATCCTAGATCAATAAAGAACTCCTCAAACTCAACTTCCCAAAAACAGATAATCACATCAAAAAACGGGCAGAACAGACACTTCTCCAAAGAAGACATACAAATGGCTAACAGACACGTGAAAAAATGTTCCTCATCATTAGCCATCAGGGAAATTCAGATCAAAACCACACTGAGATACCACCTCACACCAGTTAGAATGGCCAAAATCAACAAGACAGTAAACAACAAATGTTGGAGAGGATGTGGAGAAAGGGGAACCCTCTTCCACTGTTGGTGGGAATGCAAGTTGGTGCAGCCACTTTGGAAAATAGTGTGGAGATTCCTGAAGAAATTAAAAATAGAGCTACCCTATGACCCTGCAATTGCACTACTGGATATTTACCCCAAAGATGCAGATGTAGTGAAAAGAAGGGCCATATTGTACCCCACTGTTCATAGCAGCAATAGCTACAATCACCAAACCGTGGAAAGAGCCATGATGCCCTTCTACAGATGAATGGATCAAGAAGATATGGTCCATAAATACAATGGAATATTATGCCTCCATCAGAAAGGATGAATACCCAACTTTTGTATCAACATGGACAGGACTGGAGGAGATTATGCTGAGTGAAATAAGGCAAGCAGAGAAAGTCAATTATTATATGGTTTCACTTACTTGTGGAGCATAAGGAATAACATGGAGGACATTAGGAGAAGATAAGGAAAAGTGAATTAGGGTAAATTGGAGGGGGAGAGGAACCATGAGAGACTGTGGACTCTGAGAAACAAACTGAGGGTTTTAGAGGAGAAGGGCATGGGGGGGATGGGCGAGTCTGGTGGTGGGTATTAAGGAGGGCACATATTGTATGGAGCACTGGGTGTGGTGCATAAACAATGAATCTTGACACACTGAAAAAATAAAATAATAAATAAAATAAAATAAAATAAAATAACTTGTGAAATCTGGATAAAGTCTGTAATTTCCTTAATATCATTAGACCACTGTTCAGTTCTTGTTTTCAAAAGTATACCATGGTCTGAGGATGCGGAGAAAGGGGACCCTCCTACACTGTTGGTGGGAATGAAAGCTGGTGCAGCCACTCTGGAAAACAGTATGGAGGTTCCTCAAAAAGTTGAAAATAAAGTTACCCTATGACCCAGCAATGCACTACTGGGTATTTACCCTAAAGATACAAATGTAGTGATCCGAAGGGGCATGTGCACCTGAATGTTTATAGCAGAAATGCCCACAATAGCCAAACTATGGAACGAATCTAGATGTCCATCAATGGATGAATGGACAAAGAAGATTTGGTGTATATATATGCAATGGAATACTATGCAGCCATCAAAAAACTTGAAATCTTGCCATTTGCAACGACGTGGATGGACTAGAGGGTATTATGCTAAGCGAAATAAGTCGATCAGAAAAAGACAATTATCATATGATATCTCTGATATGAGGAATTTGAGAGGCCGGGTGGGGGGAAGGGAGGGAAAAAAATGAAACAAGATAGGACCAGGGACAGAGACAAATTATAAGACTCTTGATCTCAGGAAACAAACTGAAGGTTGCAGGGGGGTTGCGGGGCGGGATAGCTTGGCTGGGTTATGGACACTGGGGATGATATGTGCTATGGTGAGTGCTATGATTTGTGTAAGACTGATGATTCACAGACCTGTACCCCTGAAGTAAATAATACATCATATGTTTTAAAAAATGCCATGGTCATACATGATGTTATCACTAGAATAATCTGGGTGAAAGGTACATGAGAGATCTCTGTACTATCTTTGCTTTTTTTTCTGTCAATGTAAAATTACTACAGAATAAAAAGTTCAACACACGAACACATGGGGGGGGAGAATTAAAATATATCCTGTTTTCTCCTCCATGTTTAAGAGACCAAAGCCCAACATTTAGGCTGTACTGGGTCCCAGCATTGCCTATAAAACTTTTCACACCCAATGCTTGGTCATGTATTTTCCTTTTATAATTCTGTAAAAAAAAATAATGTAAAAATAATATTCAAATTACCTATCTTTTATTTCTATAGCTTGGGGATCAGGATAAATCACCTCCACTACATCAGCTAAGCAGGATCTACACCATCCTAGCACTGGAGGAAACCCACCACCAGGATTCCAAGTTCTGACCAAGAGGAATTGCTCCCAATCAACCAGGTCCTCTCATTTACAACTAAAAATTTCTGGGAAAAATGCAAACAAGTATAGGAAAACTCCAGAAGGTAGAAGGAAGAAGGAAGAATTCCTACAAACCTCACCTGTTGAGGAAAACACACCAGTGAGTTCTCTGGGTTTCTTCCCTTCTATTACCTCCCACACATGTAAGACAAGACACTGCAGGAGCCTCCAACCAAGAATCACCCAGAAGGCCAGAATGGGAAAAAGAAAATAAAATCCACCAAACTCTGAAAATGCCAACCACCATGGTCAGAGGATCTGAATATAAGTTGCCCTGAGCAGAGAAAATATTTTAGCAAACCTGCCCATCACCCACCTGCACACACTAATGAATCCCCAAACTGTGCCCTCATGGAGGGCTCTCAGCAGTGCTGAGCAAACACCTAGTGTCCCCTCCCTCCTGGCAGAAAAGGGCAGTGTCCTATTGCTCACCTTGTGTAGTGTCATTGGTCTCAGTGGAGAGCTGAGCCTCCATCCCATGGGAGCATCAGCAAGCTTGGGCAAGGAGGAGCCAGTGGGCTACTTAGTATTCCAGTTCTTCCCACCCATACTTTTGGCAGGTCCCCAGAAGCTCAACAGAAGCCCATCCCTCAGCAGGAAGATTGAATGGGGTGATTTAAGGCAGAGCTGTTCTGCACTCATATACCCCTTCTGGTCACTGTGGGATCAGTAAGAGCGAACCCTGGACTCCCACCTAGCATTAACACAATGAATAAAGGGCTGGGAGGCAGGAAAGCAGGACTTGCATTTGACCCCTCCTCTCCCTGGTGTCAGTGAGGACACAGAGCCCAGTAAGTTGCTGAGCATTCATCCTCTGCACCTCCATTCAGGCCTGAGCATCCCTCTCTGGGGTCATCAGGGCCCAGCTCAGAGCCTGTCCCACAACACTCCCACATTGGGCACTGGGAGGTGACACTCTTGCCCAACTTTCTCCAGCAGGGAGTCAGCAGCAAGACTAAAACAAAACACTCCGCTTTCCCTGAGGTCACTGGGAAGCTCACAAACAACCTCTGACCTCTTGCTGCTCTTCAAGGGGAGAATCACCTGATGATTGAAAAAAGGTAACCAGGGGGCGCTGTGCGTCCGCTCAGAGCTGGCAAGGCTTGAAACCAACTGAAATGGTTCCAGCTGACTGGGCCCTGCACCCCCTACTCACTGCCTGAGAGAGAGCTGCCAGCAGCTGCTTCCTCCCAGGGGACAAACTTGGAGTTCTCAACTTCCCCAGCCCTTCTCTTTGGATTTAAGATACAAGCTGGGCCTAGGACCCAGAATCAAATGGCATTATGGGCTCATATTTGCATAATGCAGCACCAAGCACATCCTTTCCCCCTGGAGCTCAGAGGAGATAAAAGACACATCCCAGAGACCAGCACCAGCTGTAAGGCCAGGCGACCCGTGGGAAGTCCACACCATGGCCTGGACTCCACTCCTTCTCCTCCTCCTCACCCACTGCCCAGGTTCATGGAGATTTGAGAGCCAGCTTTTGGAGGGATCCCTCTGCCTTTATTCTTCATTCCTAATATGTGTCTATTTTCATTTCAGGGACCAGTTCTGAGGCTGTGGTAATGCAGGAGCCCTCACTGACCATGTCCCCAGGAGAGACAGTCACTCTCACCTGCGCCTCCATCACTGGAGCAGTCATCAATGCTCACTATCCATACTGGTTCCAGCAGAAGCCTGGCCAATCCCCTAGGACACTGATTTTCAACACAAACAGCAAACCCTCCTGGACCCCTGCCCAATTCTCAGGCTCCCTCCTTGGGGGCAAAGCTGCCCTGACCCTCACAGGGGCCCAGCCTGAGGATGAGGCCGAGTACCACTGCTGGCTGGTACATGATGGTGTTAGGTGCAGTGGTAGATTCAGATAAGAAACCAGGACAAAAACATGTCCCAGCCCTTGTGATAAAGAGATCACATGATCAGACACACCAACTCTCAAGCAGCCTAAATGTAGACCATGTATTGAAGGTATCGAAGGTGAAGGGAAGGGTCTAGATTGACTCTTCTAACTACCCTAGCCCTAAAGTGGAAGAAATACATGAATGATGTGGAAGGAACTGATTCAGGAAAAGCAAAATCCAGTTATTTCATAACCCAAAAAGAATAGTAACAACTGGATCAGATCTAAGGGTTGAGATCAAACACATTTCCTCCTAAAAGGAGCATCCTCCATGATGTACTTTGCTGGTTAAGTGCAAAGAGAAGAAACACTGTATATATTAACATTTATTTAATTGGGTTGGACTTCATGCAGCATTTATATATTGTATAAAACCAAAAGTATTAAAAATTACCAAGTTTTCCAAAAAGGTCCATTATGCTAAACCTTTACTAATATCAATATAACTACAATCAGTCAATTTAAACTATACTTATGAATTTGAACGCATTCTTTAATTTTTGTTCTCAATGTTTCCACAGTTGTTAATTTACACTCATATCTCTGCATTTTATACATAGCTCCTGCCATATAAGATTAATATAGTAGCTTCCCATTTATTAAAAAATATACAAGGGGCATCTGAGTGGCTCAGTCGGTAGATTAAGAGTCTGACTCTTGATTTCGGCTGGGGTCATGAGCTAAGGGTCCTGGGATGGAGCCCCGTGTTGGGCTCCTCACTTAGCAGGGAGTCTGCTAGAGATTCTCTCTCTCTCCCTCTCCCTCTGCCCTGCCCCCCTCTAAAATAAATAAATCTTTGAAACATGTATATAAATATTTAAAAGAATGCTTAATATTATTTTGATTTGAGCATTAATGCAATATTATAGTATTTAGGCTATAATTCCAAATGTTTAATAGCCAAGTAAAGGAGTGATGTTACATAATTAATATTATTAATAAAACATTCCTGGTCATTTCTATGGATTTTGTGAGATCAGAGGGACATGCCTTTCATTGTCAATGGGAAGCATCAAGTCATTACTCCTGACTATACAGTGCACTAAAGAGGAAAACAGGAAGTTAGTTGCTGCATATATTTGTTGGAAGCAGAATAGTTTGAGACATTTGGGACAATACATAGCCAAAACCACACCATTGTCTTTGAGCCTGCCTTAGACCAGTGTCTCTCAAACTTTAATGTGTAAGTGAGTCACCTGAGGACCTTATAAAATGTGGATTCTGGTTCAGTGGGCCTGGAGTGAGGGCAGAGACTCCACATTTCTAAAAGCTTCCTGTCCCACAAATCCACATATGTGTTTTAATAATAGGAAACCTGCATGAATAATACAAATAAGGAGAATCATTGGCAGACAAGAACCTAAGAGAACTCTCTGACATAAAGAACAAATAAGTTTGCATTATAGAAGCACTATCCCACTCCTACCCTCCATGCATGGATCCTGCCAGGATAACAGAGGCCCCTCTTTCTTTAAGAACAAAAAACAAAAGCAAACAAACAAACAAAAAACCTGTAGTCCCTGGAGATCCTGCCCAATCTTCCTATTGGCTTCTCCTCCGGTCCCATTTTGAAGGGCAGACTATTCACTATCTCTGATTCAAACTATTCTTCTAAGTTCATGGCTCCCTCTCCCTTTCCTGCCACCCTTCTCACATGTTCCTCTGCAGTTAATTACCAAGGCCTTTGTATCAGGAAAGCCACTGCCATTTGTCCAGATCTTTGCTACTTGGAAGTGGACTCTTACATTCTTTCCTCCTTGAACGTCTCTTCCTTTAATTCTGAAGACCCCTAAGTGTGCTTATTCTCTTTTCACTTCGGCCAGTACCTTCTCGTTCTACTTCCCTCAGGGTCCAGCTCGTTTTCTAGTGAATCCAGTGAACCACACAAACATGTTAATTTATCCTCCCAAATACTCACCACTCTGCCCTAGGGGCTAATCTATGAGGAATCAAGTAAGAAGAGAAACTTGGATATGAACAGCCTGGGAAGAGGTCTGTCCGATGGTTGAACTCTCAGCTGGGAAACCAACACATGTGACCCTGCCTCTGTTTTGTGCTTAGGGGCCCAGCAGCTGTGTCCTCCCAGAGTCACTAGGGAGTCACTGACCATGCCCTCCCCACCTCCAACCAGCCCCACCTGAAGATGAATGCCTGAGCTCCATGCCCCATATGAGGAGGCACAACCAGGGGTAGCAGAATATATTTACAGAATCCGCTCCCTCCCCAGTGGTTGGGGAGGGAATAAGAGAGACTGGAGACTGTTTGCCCTATTGAGTGACTTAAGAAACAGAGTTCTGGGGCATCTCCACTGTAGCTTGGACCCTTTTGTTCTTCACTTTATTCACTGCCCCGGTGGGTGGAGACTGGGCATCAGGATCTGGCACTGTGAGGGCCTAGGGCTCTGTATTGCTCCCCTTGGTCCACTGACCTGCCTCCCTCACCTTCTGTCACTCTCCTATCTGAACATTCACATTTACTGAACACCTACCACATGCCAGGCTCAGGTCCATGGTTCCAGATACAGGGTCCCTATCCTCATGGGGCTGACACCTTGTGCAACTGACAAAGGCACTCATCACTTTCCTTCATTCCTATTCACTCACATTTATTTGAAAAGTCATTTTTCATATGGTAAGAAAGAGCTGGTTACTTGCTATTGAGTGAAAGCTCTGAGAGGGTCCCAGATGGAGTATTCTACAGAGCACACAGGATGCCTTTGGGATGTACTTGCAAACTCAAGAAGCTATGTGTAAGAAGATCTCAGTAATACCTTCTTTGTCCCACAAAACTGTGGCTGCATGTCCCACTCTCCCTAGATCTTGGTGGACATGTGACAAAATCCAAGCAAATGAAGTACAATCTAACTGCTCTGTAGGACTTCTGGAAGTCTTCTTTTAAAAGATAGATTAGCTCTGCTTTTGGTATACCTATATAAGCTCCTACTGGACAGAATCTTATGCAGATATCAACTATGCCTTCTGGAAAAAATTTTAAAAGAAACTATCTGGGGGCACCTGGGTGGTGCATTCAGTTATGCATCCAACTCTTGGTTTCGGCTCAGGTCATGATCTTGGTGTCATGAGATTGAGCCCAGCATCAGGCTCTGCACTTGGTGTGGAGTCTGCTTAAGATTTCCTCTCTCTCTGCCCTTCCCCCTCCTCTCTCAAATAAATAAATAAGTCTTAAAAAAAAAAAAAAAAAAGCAACTATCTGAACACCTGACAGTGAAGAAAATGCAGGAAGGTCCTGGATGGAAACTTATATCTTTTAAAGGGTATGGTAAAACAGAGTTCCCAATTTTTATGGCTTTTAGGCTGGAGTTACCATGGATTGGCATGGCTAAAACTCTTAAAGTAAACCCACAATCTATCTGTCTTGAAAAAGCAATCAATCGACAGACTTCAGGGAAACCACAGCCACTGAAAAGGAAGGGGGGAGTTCTATAAAGAGAGCAACAGGGGGGGAAACTGACAGTTGTATATAATTTTTGCCTAACTCTAGCTCATCTCTAAACCACACCTGTGGTTTGGCAGTTCCCAAGAAGCCTAAATAAGGAAAAAAGGATCGACTGACATTTGGGTTACCTACCATCCAAGAAACAGGCTCTTCAGTATGAACCAAATCAAACTTTTGCCTATTATAAAAAATCAAAATTACTGGGACACCTGGGTGACTCCATTGGTTAAGCGTCTGCCTTCGGCTCAGGTCGTGATCTTGGGGTCCTGGGATCGAGTCCTGCATCGGGCTTCTTGCTCAGCAGAGAGACTGTTTCTCCCTCTGACTGCTGCTCCTCCTGCTTGTGCTCTCTCTAAGATATATATTGGACAAATAAATAAACAAAAGCTTTAAAAAAATCAAAATTACTTAGAAGACTATAATAGATCTGACATCAATGCAATCCAACATTCATAAAGTTCCAAATACAATCTCAAATTATTCAGCATCAAAGAAACATGGTTAGTGAGTCTGAGGATCTCATGTTGATGGAAGAAAAGGACAAAAAGTGCTGTGACAAGAGGACAGTAACACACAGAGAGCTTTGTTTGGGTGGCACTTAGAAAGGTCAGGTAAGCAGAGAGGTCCCTCACAGCTGCAAACCTTCCAGAAAGAGTGGCACTGGGCCAACACCCAAAAAAAGAAGGCAAAGAATTCCCAGGTAGGAATAGAATCAGAGAAGGGCTTACAAGTCTAGGAGAGGCCTTTCAGCAGCACAGCCTTCGGGTCAGACAGCTATAAAGCAGTTTGGGGTCTTTTAGAGGGCAAGGATTTTTCTCATCAAGGCTAGCAGATGTCAAGTGCAGTTTCATGGGGCATGCAAAGCAGGCAGGCTCTAAATGGCAAGATACATGCTCATTTGGTCTATATTTAAAGCAACTGGATGTGTAAAAAATTGATTTTGGTGCAGACTGGGTAATGGCCATAGTCTGCACTTGAAGAAGATAAAAAAAAAATGAGGGCCAATACATGGAGCCCATCCTTAGCCTATTTGTATAAAGCTAGATTCTAGCAAGTAGAATGCAAAAGTGATAGGACGTGAACACTGATACTAGGTTACAAAAAGCTAGTGTCCTGTCTTGGTTGCTCTCTTTTGCTTTCTCTTGGATCACTTGTCTTGTGGGAAGCAAAATACTGTGCCCAACACAACCTCATGGAGAAGCCCACATGGGAAGCTATCAAGGCCTGCCAATAGCCACAAAAGAAAGAAGATCCTAGTGCTCCAGCCAAGCCTTCAGCTATCCGTGGCCCCTACTGACAGCTCACCCACAACTAAACACTAAGTGCTTTAGCAACCTCTCAATTCTTTTTGGTTCCATTCCCAGTGCCCAACTCACAGCATCCTCATATCACAGGTATCATTTATTATTTTAGGTCCAGGTTGGTATATATTCTTTTATTCTTCCTTTCTTCCCTCCCTTCCTTCTTCCCTTCCTCTCTCTCCCCCTTTCTATCTTCCTTCCTTCCTTTTTACCTTTTGTCCTTGCTTTATTAGATAATAAATCCATAAATTAATTCCTTATGCTTTATTCCTATGTCTCTTACACTTCTTCACTTACTGGTCCATTCAACAAGTATTTATGAGTACCCACTATGAGTTAGGCTACATTCTAGGCACTAAGGATACAGACCAATGACCTTATGGAGAATATGTCAGAGAGAGCAGAAAGATAAATTGTGTAGTATGTTAGAAAGTGATAAGTGCTGTGAATAAAAATAAAGCAGAGAATGGGAATAAAGAATGACCTGAGCATATAATTCTAAATAATCTGATCAATAGGCCACACTAAGATGATATTTGCAAAAATTTGAGGAGGTTGAGGAGGAAATTATGCAGGGCATGGAGGATGCTTTTAAGTCTTTGGTGCAACAAATCCTCTCAATCCTTTGTTTCTATTATTTTTCCTTATTATATCTTTGAGAACATTACACTTATTTTAAATCTTGATGTTCTAGGGGCACCTAGCTGGTTCAGTCAGTAGAGCATGCAACTCTTGATCTCAGGGCCTTGAGTTCAAGCCCCATGTGGGGCATGGAGCCTACTTAAAATTAAAAAAAAATTTGAAAAAAATCTTGATGCTCTATTCCATTAATTCTAACTCATGTCGTTAAAATATTGAGTTGATGCTTCTTTTCATAGTGTATACGTTTCTGCATGTCTTTTTATTTTTGTGACCATTCTACAAGGATATCCACTATTTAGATTAGAAAGGTGTAAGGAGAAGGCACTGAAGTGCTACTTCTGTCGATTTAAGTAAGGAGGAGTGATCTACTCAGGAACAGAGCCCAGGGCTTATAGTGCAGTAGAGTCCGCTCTCTTGTGTTACTTTTGCCCCATGTAGGTGACTATTGGACCCCAAATTCCCTATCTCCCTTTCTCTCCTCCTAAGGTTGCTTTTTACAACCTGTTCATCTTTTTTTCTTGTAAATTTAGGGCCTAGAGGAAGAGGAGTAAAGGAAGAAATACTTAAACATTGCCTGCTGTGCTGCCGATCCCTGCTGCCCCATTGTTAGGCTGCAAATCCAGTTTGGCCTGAGCTGGGTTTTTGTTTTGTTACTTGTCTCTCAGTGGTGAAGTACAAGCTGCAATCCAGCCAGAACACCAAGGTGGGGAGAGAGAAAAGAGCCTAACTCAAAAGCTACTTTTGCCAACTCTTGCTCTCACAAAGAAGCCTGGTCTTCTAAGTCCTATGCCCCAAGACGATGCTTTCTAGATGTAAACAAGATCTCTATGCTCTGATTCCCAGTCCCTCTTCCCTCTAAAACAAAAACAAAAACAAAAACAAAACCATTATTTCCACAGATTTGTGCTTGCTCCTCTCTTCCGAGCTCTTTCAATGGAGGAGTGGGCATTGTGGCTTGCTATTCTATGCGTGTGTGCGCGTGCCCCATTAAATTTTCAGACCTCTGCAGAAGGACTTCCCTGTCTGTTACCTCCTCAAGTGCTCTGGTTAATGATGTCAGGAAGGAGCTTCTAATTGACAACTTCACAGGTACATTTTACTTTTCATCTAACTTGCCCCCTTACTATCCGTTAAAAGTACTGACATCTTCCTTCTTGAAAACATCTTCTCGTTTAGTGTTTTCCTAAACTGCAAGTATGCTCCTGACACTTCTCCCTTCAAAAGTCACATACACAATCTAAGACATCAAGTCCAAAAGCCTAACTGAAATATTCTCAGTCCTTTTCAGCATTTGTGACCCAAAATCTCAGCCCCACACTTCAGTCAAGCCAAGTTTCTTCCAATTATTTGGATAACACATTTTTTCTTGTCCCTAATACTTTATGTAGGATGATCTCTCATCCAAAATGCACCATCTGACCAACCCCATCCCTCTGCCTAGCATTCCCATTATGTCTGTCTCCATGCTGGTCTTTCTCAAAGGTCGAATTTCATTCAGATTTTTACCTGTCTGGAAAATGTCCCTTGACTTCTCCAGACAGATTTACCCCACTTATTCATGTGTTATGATAACATATTTTCTGAGCTATATATTTTTCCCAGTCTTTTCTCAAATAGACTCTAAACCCAAGAGGGTGGAATTTGTTTTCAAATCATTTTCTGTTTGTAATAAAAATTTTATGAAGTTGAATGAATGGATGAATGAATATTTAAATCCTTTAGATTCCAAAGGCTCTATCACATCAGCACCACCATGACTGGAATCATCTTGATTGACCCCAAGAAAATCCAAACAATCATAACCTCTAATTTTAGAGATAGTCCAGAAGTGGTCATGCTGCAAGACTGTAAACCCCTTCATGACAGGATCTGTTGCCATTCTGCTCTCTGATATATTCTTCCTGGTACCTAGAAGAATGTCTCCAATACAGGAGCTGATGAGTTTTCATCCAATGAGTGAACTCGGGCATGAATGTATTCTTGAATGGAATATTCCCCCCTCAAGAGATACCCATCAATTGTTTCAGCGGAAAATTCTGCCTACAGGGTGAAGAAAGAGTCCAGAACTAGGTGTGTGAATCCTAGGCCTAGGAAAAAAACATTCCTTTTGTGCCATCCTCAAAATATCGTAACACCCAAATCTTAAAAAGGCCTCATCAAAAACAACAGTAGTCAGGGCCTATGAGTGGTTCCAAGTGTTTATTTCATTCCTTTAATCTTTATGTATTTCCATCACTGTCAGCAATTAACATGTGTTTCTTCCATGATAAAAAAAATTTTGACAGAACTATAGAGATGGAGAGATCACATTAAGGTTGCCAGGGAACAAAGACAGGAGTGGTATGCAAATATAAAGGGGTAGCATGAGGTGATTCCTTTGTCATGCTGGAACAATTTTGTATCTTGACTGCGGTGATGGTTACACAAATGTAAACTAAAGATAAAATTATGTAGAACTACACACACATACCACACACACAAAAATGTATGCATGTAAAATATGGTGAAAAGTAGACAAGGTCTGTAGTCTAGTTAACAGTACTATACCAATATCAAGTTCTGGTTTTGAAATTGTTTCATGTATATAAGATGTCACCAATGTGGGAAGCTGAATGAAGGGTACTTGGGACTCCATGTACTATTTTTGCAACTTCCTGTGACTATATGATCATTTTAAAATATTTTTTTAGGGGCGCCCGGGCGGGTTAATTGGTTAAGCAACTGCCTTTAGCTCCAGTCATGAACCCAGGGTCTGGGGATCGTGTCCCGCATTAGGCTCCCAGCTCCATGAGGAGTCTGCTTCTCCCCCTGACCTTCTTCTCTCTCATTCTCTCTCTCTCAAATAAATAAATAAAATCTTTAAAAAAATAAAATAATTTTTTATAGGAAGTTTTTTTTAAATTAGTGTTTTGCAAGAAAATACAATTCAAAATTTGGAAATCCAACAAAAAGGTAATTGTATGACTCTGGAATATCACACTAGAGATTTTTTTCAGTGGTCCCATCTGACCTTAAAAACTTGCTTAATTTTATTTGTCTAAGAATTGATAAGGGTCCAGATATTTTATAATTGGTACATTTACATTAGCATATAGAAAACAGATTAGAAAAAAAAATAGAGGGTGCCTGGGTGGCTCAGTCAGTTGAGTGTCTGCCTTCGGCTCAGGTCATGATCCCAGGGTCCTGGGATCGAGTTCCACGTTGGGCTCCCTGCTCAGCGGGAAGCCTGCTTCTCCCTCTCCCACTCCCTGCTGCTCCCCCTGGTTGTGCTCACTTGCTCTCTCTCTCTCTGTCAAATAAATAAATAAAATTAAAAAGAAAAAAGAAAAAAATAAAAAAGATAATCCCAAGGGTTATAATTTTAGGATTTCTAACCAGCTTTGTATTTAATTTAGGAGATCGACTTTAGCTATCTTATTTCAACATTTTCCCCACTGACTATATAAATATTACTCTGAAAATAAATTAAATAAATAAATGTTACTCTGAAAATAAATTAAATAAATAGATGTTACTCTGTATGTCCTTATTGAATCAGCTTTGCCATTCTGGTTGCTCCTTCATTAATGGGATACTTAAATCAGGCATGTGTTCACTGTTTATATGATAACTGTGTTTTCAGTAATATGAAAATTATACTTTCACAGTACTTGAATGTACCACTGAAAAGTGTTAAACTCATGGAAAACCCCTGGGATAGGCCCTATGTCAAAGAACAACTTGACAAGCATGCTTTCAAGATCCTCTATGTTTCCCTGAACTTCATGATCCATGAAGTTTTAATTGATACATAGAAAATCTTACTCATTTTCAGAGCTTGTCCATGCCAAAGACTGATGACCTAACATACGCCTACTGTTCATACAGAAATATATTCATCCTCTCCCAGAAAGTGCCAACTTGTGCTGTCATATTTTAATGACTTATTATTAAGTAAAAATATATGTTACTGGAAACTTCCTTCTTTTTTTTTAAAGATTTTATTTATTTATTTATTTGACAGAGAGGAGAGAGATCACAAGTAGGCAGAGAGGCAGGCAGAGAGACAGGGGGAAGCAGGCTCCCCACTGAGCAGAGAGCCCGATGCGGGGCTTGATCTCAGGACCCTGAGATCATGACCTGAGCCGAAGGCAGAGGCTCCAACCCACTGAGCCACCCAGGTGCCCCTGGAAACTTCCTTCTTAAAAAGCCATTAAAATATTACCAACAAAAGTCTGAAATACTTTTATGGCAGGGACAAATCTCACCTAATATTTTTCATTGAGGTCAATCCTGAATTAAATCAGAGATTTTATTTTGGTTCCAAAAAAAAGTGAGGAAGACATAAAAATCGGAAAGGAAGAAGGAAAAACTGTCTCAATATTTTTAAGATATTAAATATCTCCAAATTGGAAGACATTCAAACCAATCCCAAAATTCCAATGGGTTGGCAGAAATTATTAAATGATTTTAAATTTACATAGAAATCTAAAGGACCTAGAATAGTCCTAGTAATCTTGAAACTTTCTATAAAACTATAGTAATCGAGACTGTGTGGTATGGGTGTTTCAAAAATAAACCAAAACTTTATACTGTATTGTATACAGTATATTGTATATTATATTGTATAATTTTAAATTTGCTAAGACAATATATCTTAAGTGTTCTCACTACATACACACAAAAAGGTAATTATGTGAGATGATAGATGCATTAATGAACTTAATCATGGACATCTTTTCACAATGTATATATATACCAAATCATCACACTGTACACTTTAAATATACATAATTTTATTTGTCAATTATACCTCAATAAAGTTGGAGAAATAAACAAATAAACCAACACATTTACAAGTGTTACAAGTTACAAGTGTGACTACTTGATTTTTCAACAAAGCTACCAATGAAAATCAAAGGGAAAAAGTGCTTTTAATAAATGATACTAGAACGACTGGATATTTGCATTAGAAAAGGGAAAAAAAAGGAACTTTGACTCCCTACCTCACACCAAACACAAAATTAATTCAATATGGATTATGGACCCAAATGTAAAAGCCAAAACAATAAAGATTTAGGTAGAAAAAAGAGAGAGAGAGAGAGAATATTTTTATAAGCTTGCCATGGACAAGGCACAAAGATACCGAGAATACAAGAAAAAAAATGATAAATTGGACTTCATAAAAAGTAAAGCTTCTGGGGCACCTGGCTGGCTCCATCAGTAGATGTGACTCTTAATCTCAGGGTCATTAGTTTGAGCCCCATGTTGGGCGTAAAGCTTGCTTAAAAAAAAGTAAAAGCTTCTGCTCATCCAAAGATACCAAGAAGAAAGTGAAAGGCAAGCTACAAGTTGTAGGGGAAAAAATTAAAAGAATTAAAAAATATTTGTTAGTTGAATGAATGAAGAGATGATCCTTCATTCTCCCTATTTCCCATCACCTCACTGTTTACATTCTCTTGAAGAAGCCCTCATGTGGCACTATGCAGTCCCTCAGAAGTTTAAGCACACTCTGAAACAAACTCAGAGCTCCAAATTGAAAGGTTCTGGACTCAATGGCCCAATAAAAGGTTGTTTCATCAGATAAATTTGTCTTCTGGCAAGGGAGCTGCTTTTTGAGCTGAGGACACAGTTGAGGGGCTAGTAAAGGGAATGGATTGGCACAATGTACCACATACATATCCTTCATCCAGGGTATTCAGGAAGGAATAAAAGAGGCAATAGAGAGCTCAGCATCAGCTGAGAAGCCAGTAGATCCTTGGGATGTCTGCACCATGGCCTGGGTCCTTCTCCTTGTCCTCCCTCTACTCATTCATTGTTCAGATTCATGGAGATTTCAGAGACTGGTCTGAGACTGCTTCTGTTCTTCATTCCTGTGTCTGTTTTCAGTTTCAGAGATCAGTCCTCAGGCTATGGTTACTCAAGAGCCCTCCTGACCATTCCCAGGAGGGACAGTCACTCTTACCTGTGAGTCCAGCACTGGGATAGTCACTAATGGTAACTATCCACACTGATTCCAGCAGAAGTCCTGACAAGTCCCCGCAACACTGATTTATGACAAACATAACAAACACTCACGGACTCCCACCCAGTTCTCACGCTCCCTCCTGGGGTCAAAGCTCCCCTCACCTTCTTGGGGTCCCAGCTCGAGGAAGAAGGTGAGTACTACTGTATGCTGGTTTATCCTGGTGCTTGGCACAATGAAAGACCCAGATGAAGAATGGTGACATGAACCTGCCACCTGGCTGAGCCTGGGTCTACATATTATCAATCTGACTTGATTATCAAATGGATAGACGTTTTGGCTCACCAGGAAACCTAAATGTTGGTTACTTATGTGGGACAAAAGTCAAGGGAAAGGGGCTAAAATGATTCAGTGAATGTTTTGGGAGAAGGTGGATATAGGAAAAACAGAAGCCAAATATTTTGTCAACCCATAGGGCACAATAGAAGCTATACTAGCTGAAGAGTTTATGATCAATTCCTGCTCTCCCACGCCACCCCCAAAAAAGCATGTAAGATATATTCCCAACTGCTAGTTGGAGAAAAGAAAATAAGTACCTCATTTTATATGAGTAAAATTTTCAAAACAATGCAAGTTCACTGCATAAAATCTGAAACTATTTTTAAGGAGTTCCTACCCTATAAAGACCAAACAGTTCAGAAATTGGATTACTATAGAAGTTACTTTAAGTCTTTTTTCCTTCATGTATTTTATCCATAGTTCAAATCACAATGTATGCAAAACTTTGGATCCTGCTAGTTTTACTTCATACTACTGCAATCTGCCATTAATAAATATGTGTATGTGTGTGTGTGTGTATAGCTGTTAAACAGAAGTACCAAAGTATTCAATTTTTGAGCAATTATTTCTACTTCCTATAAGGACAAACTAAAATCTTTTTTATATGCTACATTTTTGATATATAAACATTATTCCATGAATTTTTACTGAATTTGTAAAAGCTATCTATGAAAGAATATGACATTACTGCTTTTTTATTCGTTTTAAAATAACTTTCAGAATGATTTATACCAACTGACACATTTCATCATATTCTCATTGGCAATAGACATATTTTCTAGGATATTCATCAGTAAGATACCATTGTTTAATTTCCATTTCTATGTTTACTATTGAGATTGAGTATTTTGCATTTATTTATTAAGTAGCTATATTTCTTCTTTATGAAATAGCCAGTTTTTTCTTTATAATAATTTCATATTAGTGCATTAAAGATTGCTCTTAGTAATCTTTAGAAACACTTCAAAAAAGGGGCACCTGGGCAGCTCAGTGGGTTGAGCATCTACCTCTTGATTTTGGCTCAGGTCATCATCTCAGGGTCCTGAGATTAAGCCCCACATTTAGCCCCATGTTGAGCCTTGCATCAGGCTCTGCATTCAGTGTGGAGTCTGCTTGTACCTCTCCCACTGTTCCTCCCCCACTCACACACTTTCTCTAATAAATAAATAAAATCTTAAAAAAGAAACACTCCAGAAAAAAGTTTTTAATTAGTCCTTTCATAATTTCAGGTAATGATTTTGCCAATTTATATGCCATAAGACATTGTGAAATTGTTACATTTTCAAAAACAAAAGAGCAAGGTGAGGAAAACTGTATAATATAAATCTATTATCTTAAAAAAGTAGGAGAAAAAATAAATTATCTAGAAGGCTAAAAAAGAATCTGAGAATTACTAAACTTTTTGATGTTTGAAGAATGTAAATTAATTACATATCCAAAGTTTTTAAACTAATGTGCTTACTCCTAAAAGAATCTCATCTCAGACAGGCCAGTGTCAGCCAAAACAGCAAACTGGAGGGTGGGAACACCATGACCATTAACAGTTTTATCGGCATTCCCTATGGAATATCACAAAAAAAGTCTAATGACATTCTTAGACTTCCCTTCTCCCTGATGTAGCCCCAAGATTCCCCCAAGGATTCCCCATCCCCTGGTATTCCTCCCCACATGTGGTCAACTTCCATATTATATCAAGATTGGCCTGTGTAACCAATAGTATACAATAGAAGTGACGTTATTCATCTCCCAGCTAGGTTGCAGCTTCCTCCTTGCTCTCCTTGCTATTCTTTGCACTCACTCTGCTAGAAGCCAGCTGACATGACACAAGGAACATGTGACAAGGAACCGAGGCCTCCTGCCAACAGCCATGTAAGTTTAGAGGTTGATTGCCTTAGTCCATTCAAGCTACTGTAACAAAATATACAGACTGGGCAGCTTATAAACAAGAGAAATGTGCTTCTCACAGTTCTGGAGGCTGGAAGTCAAGAGCAGGGTGTCAACATGGTCAGGTGAGGTGAGGCTTCTTGTATCTTTGCATGGTGGAAAGGGGTAGGGAGCTCTGTGAGATCTTTTATAAAAACACTAATCCCACTCAAGAGGGCTGTACTCTCATGACCTAATCATTTCCCAAAGGTCCCATCTACTAATACCAACTCTTTGGGGCTTAGGATTTCAATATAAACGTAGGGGAACAAAAACATTCAGATCATAGCACTGATCCTCCAACCCCAGTTAAGCCTTCAGACGCCAAAGTTCCAGCCAACACCTTAACTGCAACCTCAGAAAAGAAGCTGAGCCAGAGCTAATCACCTAAGCAGATTCCAAATTTTTGACTCCTGAAAGTTGTTTAAACTGGTAAGTTTGCCCGATATTTTACACAGACATAGATAACTAATGCAGATTTTGGCACTTAGAAGGGGAACGCTGCTGTAACAAATATCTAAAATATGGCTTTGGAACTGGGCAGTGGGCAAAAGCTGGAAGGACTTTGAGTGTTAGTGCAAGACTGAGTAAAAAAACAAACGAAATTGAACTTTGAGAACACTCCAGAGTGGCTTAAAAGTGAGGAACATGCTATTAGAAAATTGAGAAAGGGGTTATGTAGTGGCAGAAAGTTTGGTAACACTAACACCTTCAGTTATATGAAAAGTAGAAAATGTACCTAACTAATCGAGTCATCGAGCTAAGGAGATTTCCAGCCGGAGAGCTGAAAGTACTACCTGGCTGCTTCTTATTGCTGCTTATAGTACAATATGAAGGAGGGATAAAAAAGCTAAGGGTAGGTCTATTAAATAAAATAGGAGCCAGAACTTTCAGGTTTTGAAAATTTCCAGTCTCTTTGGATGGCAAAAGATGCTGAAATTAATGGCTACCAAGCAAAGAGCATACCCAGGGCACTGAAGAAATGAGGTCTAAAGATGGGAATATGACTGTAAAATTCTTTAAGGCTCAGAAAGATGAAAGGAGATGCACCAGAGCACTATGCAGTCAGGCCAAGGTCCTCTAAAGATCACCTCAGTCACACAATAGGGCTTCTACTAAGCTTAGGGGTGTTGTCCCTCAGCTGTCTCAGCACAAAAACAAGATAGGTCGTATCTTGAGGTGTGTGGTTGTGGCTTTGGAATAGACTTCTTTGGCATGAACACCAGTAAGATTAACAGGAGACACACAAAGTTTTTAAGAGAATATACTTGAAGAAATGTCTCTAGCTTGCACTGAAATGGCCAGAGAGCACAAAATGAAAAGAGAACTTTGGTCTTCTATCTGCTATGAGCAGTAAGCAGGCTAAGTAAACAATTCAGCTGTAATCATGTACTGTCTTTCATAAAAAAAGGAAGTATGTCATAGGGCAGAATCGAGAGTCCTGAGATAAAAGCCAAGATAATTTCCAGACCTTGAGTCCTAATCAATGAACGCCAACATGTACCTAGTGGGATTTCAGAGTTGCTACTGACAAATGACTGCCATCTCCCTTTCCCCTTTTTGAACGGGCATGTCTATAAAGGTTGTTCTATGCCTGTCCCACTTTTGTATTGGGTGGGGATATAAGTGGGCAGATAACTCATCTCTTTTGTTCACAGGTCTTAAGATCTAGAGCAACTGTACTTGAGATACTGCACGTAAGGAATACCACCCTAGAACCTGATCCACATCTAGACCTGATTTAGATGATGAGATTCAGGAGATGAATGTATTTTGCACATTAGGGTGTATGTAATAAATTATGTGGCCCAAGTATGAAATCTGGTAGTTTAAAGTTATGCCCATAATTTTTTTTTCCCCTTCAAAGGTGGAGGCTAATTACCTTCCCTTTGGTACGTGGGCTGGACGTGTGGCTCACTTCTAATGAATAAAATATTGTAGAAAGAACAGACTAAAACACCTGAGACTAGGTCATAAAAGACAGTATACAGTGCACCTCCTTGTTCGCTCCCTTGGAATACTTGTTCTAGAAGCCAGCTAGGCATGTCCTGAAAACATTTAGGTAATCCAGTAGAAAGGCTCATATGGAGGAACTGAGGCTTTCTCCCAACAGTGAGCAAGGAACTGGAGTTTCCTGTCAATAGCCATGTGAGTGAGCCATCTTAGAAGCAAATCCTCCAGGCTCAGTCAGGCCTTTAGGTGACTGTACCTCCTGGAACTCTGAGCCACAACAACCCAACTAAGTTGCTCCTGGATTCCCAACTCTCAGAAACAGTGAGAGATGATAATTTTTTTAAGCTGTTATTTTGTGGTAATTTGTTATAAATCAATAGATAATATACTCCCACCTTAGGCTCTGCCTTTAGGCCAGTTTTAGCAAGAATCCTACTGGGTCAATTTAGGGAAAACTCCCCAACATTGATATCTGACCATCCTTGATATCTGATCAAATTCCTTCTTCTACAACCTAGATGTGATAAGTAATTTTTCTTTAACATTTCCAAGTTTTGTTATTAGGAATTTCTTTCAAATGAGTATTTTCATACTTTTACCTTTCATCCATATTCATTTTGGGGGGACAGATTTCTAGAACAGTTCATATTTTTATCAAACAGAAGTATTTTTTAATAACCTATGTAGTAATTTGAAAAGGATGTGTGTGTATAAAGACATTTAGTGTATACCCACACACACTGCACACCCTCAAGCTCCACGGAAAATTTGATTCACAGTAAACTGTAAATTCAGATTAAAACATTCAGCCTGCATACCTTTGGGATCAATTTACTTAAAAGTATGTAGAATGCGTACGCCTGGGTGGCTCAGTTGGTTAAGCAGCTGCCTTCGGCTCAGGTCATGATCCCAGGGTCCTGGGATTGAGTCCCACATCGGGGTCCTTGCTCGGCAGGGAGCCTGCTTCTCCCTCTGCCTCTGCCTGCCACTCTGCCTGCTTGTGCTCGCTCGCTCTCTCTGACAAATAAATAAAATCTTAAAAAAGAATTAAAAAAAAAGTATGTAGAATGAAGACCAATAAACATGAAAAGATGCCATCAAAATATTTGGGATTCAAAGCTGCAAACAAAGGTAGGCAAAGTTTAAATCCTTTATTAAAGAAAAAAATAAAGCTTTTAAAATAGAAGTTCTTTATAAAAAAAAACAATCCTAAAGTAGAGGTATATAATGAATCAAGACAAAAATAGAGAAAACAAAATTAGTTGCAATAATAAATCAAGGGTTGCTCCTTAAAAAAAGGAAATCAGAAACATTGATAAAACTGTGGCAAATCTAATGAAGGGAAGAGTAAATACATTTCAAAATTAGAACTGCGAAAGGAATGAGATTCTGAGAAGATAATATTCAACCCCAAGTGGACATATTACTTCAGGAGAGGAAGGTTTCAGGACACCTGGATGGCTCAGTTGGTTTAGCATATGCCTTTGGGTCAGGTCATGATCTCAGGGTCCTGGCATCAAGCCCTGTGCCTGGCTCCCTGCTCAGTGGGGAATATGCCTGTCCCTCTGCCTCTCCCCCCCTGCCGCTTGGGCTCTCCCTCTTGCTCTGTCTCTCAAATAAATAAAATGTTGAAAAAAAAAGAGAGAGACAGAGAGAGAGGAAGGTTTCTAATAGAAAAGTTGTGAATCAGGCTAAGCATAACTTTAGGATAGTAGAGAAAATGTAAATGATTGTCTCAATAGACATTATAAATTATCCACTAAAACTAAGCAATTTTCTTTAAAAATTCTAAAGGTAGAAATTCATTAAGCAATATGAGCATTACCTTTAATGGTAAAGCATTTCTCACTAAAACCAAGAACAGAAAAGCTCATTTACATCTCACTGTTTTGAAGTTCTGGTCAATGCAATACGACTAAAAATAAATACAACTGGCAGGAAGGCAAAGTCTGCATAATGGTACCATATAAAAATTAATTTAAACTTTACTGGTGAAAAGATAATAAAGCGAAAACTTTTTTTTTTTTCCAAAAAAATTTTATTACTACAATTGCTATTTTACTTACAATTTTTGGCAACATTAACAAAATAATAAATTTCATCTGAAAGAACAAGCAAGCAAAATACACATGGAAATTCACAAAGGGCAATAACAAAATAGTAATCTTGACAGATATTCAATATATTTGTAAACAGAACAAAGTGACATCGCCTTAAAAAAATAGAGAGGTATCAGTAGAAAAACAGAGAAAGCTCCTGAAAGAACTGAACTCACTATATTCAGTTTCTTTTGATTACAGGCACAGAAATTGACTCAAGCTAGCTCAATTCTAAAAGAAGCAAAGCTTTTGGTGATTATCTCTTCCTAGCTTTTTGTGAAAACGTAGGAAATTTAACCAGATTGAAGAGGGAAAAGGGAGTGGGGAGGCTTAAAGTGCCTTTAAAAGGAGGAGGAGTAAGAAGGTGGAGGGAGATTTCATTGTCAGTATCTTTTAAAAACATTGGTGAAGCTCAATAAACTAAAGAATCAAACCATTAAGCGAGGTAGCAAGCCATGCAGGCCTAGGAGAAAAGCATTCTAAGAGAAGAGCAGTTGCAAAGTCTTTGGAACAGGAAGAAATGTGATTTGCTTAAAGAAAAGCAAGGCCAGTGTGTCAAAAATGGTGCACCAGTGGGAAAAATGGTTGAGTCGCATGGCAGAGAATGGAAAAGCGAGAGGAGGTAGAAAGGGGCCTTAACACCAGAACCTGTAGTTGGCAATAAATAACAATTTGTACTCCTTAGGGTCATACTTTAGTTAAACAGCAAACAAGAGTTAACAGCGTTGATAATACCAAGCAGCCACAAAAAGACAAAACTAAAATATTTCATATTTTCACTGTTTTCAAGACAGAATTTCCGTTATAAGAACAGAATAAGGGAGATAAGTATGCAAAAGTCTGCATATCTATTTATACACAAGTTTCCACCTGAGACTAAAACAAGTGTGTGCATACACACACAAACACACACACATACACACACACACTCTCTCTCTCTACCTAAAGAAATAGGTTCAGGCTAAAATATTAACAAAGTGCCTTGGCCCAAGCAAACTAATAAAAAGGCCTAGTAAAATGTTCAAAGTGCAAATCAATCAATCAAGCATTGAGCAAATAAACACAACAGAATCTACACTCAGAAAACTCTTTAAAACACAGACAATAAACTCACAACTACCTGTTTGTTATTTGTCCTCCTTCCCAATTCTAGAAGGGATGCTAAGCTTCTGACGACTACCACTTCCCAGCTTTCTGTGAAAGAAAGCTTAGGGAATTTAACAAGATTGAGGAGGGAAGAAAGAAGTGGGGAGAGATAAGATACTGCTAAAAAAGAGGAGAAAGCAAGGGAAAATAGGATTTCTCCTTGCTCAAGTATATGGACAATATCCTGAGTTCCTTAAGTCATGTACAAAGGCTTCTAGGTACCTGAGTCCAGGTGGAGAAAGAAAGGATGGCACTAGAAAATACCTGGGAGACTCAGTCCTCAGAAGCCATAGAAACAGCCAAGGGTGATGTTCAGGAACCAATACTCAGAGAGCACTCCAGTTATGTGAGAGTCCTTGGAAATGGTAAGGGGAAAGGTTAGCCCCACAGCATAGTCAAGGATTAGACAGTTGGATAGATTAGTTGAAGGGCAGTAACTCTAAGACCTAATACCTAATGAAATAACTGGACATTTCTCACACATCGGTGTGTGTCAAGGACGACTTTAAACTCAACTAGGTTGATAAGGGAAACTATACACCCAACAGAAAATAACTATTAACTATAATACATTCATGTCTAAGCCAAGAAACAAAACTGCAAATTTCACATGTTCAACTGGGCTAAGATACATGTACATGGAAAAATATAAGGAAAAGCCTTATAATGGGCTTGATTTTACTGAGTCACCACGGGCTGCTTTTATCCACTGTACCTACTATTCTTGGACAGCGGCAATTCCAGCTTAATAGTAAGAGAACTAAATTTAGCCTAGTCCTTGAACTGGATAGATACCATTTGTTTGGCCCCTTTCAGTTCAAACTATGGGTTCAGTGCAGTGTAAACTATGGATGTCAGGGCTTCTTTCCCTTGAGAAATTTTACTTGCTTTACTGCTGTGACTGAGAGGTATAAAGCCAGCCAGAAGGGAGAGGGAAGGGAACAAACTGAATTCCTTTTTGGATCACTTGACAGGAGGTCCACTGACACCAGGCTCCATTCTATTCATTACCCCTGCTTTTCCATCTGAAATCAGCTGATACAGTGATTGTTTCATGTCTGCAGGGGTCCCTTGCCAAAATGCCAAGCATTTTATTTTAATAGTTTTGCTTCCTTGGATGTTCTTGTGCTAAGAAAAGACTCTGAGACAGTGTTCCTTCCGCCTTGGCTCCAAGACTAGAGTGAGTGAGTGAGTGTGTGTGTGTGTGTGTGTGTGTGTGCGTGCGCGTGCACGCGCTCACACACCCTCAACCCGAGTAAGAAGCCACCAGAAGCCACAGCTCTCCAGTGACTAACCTCCCAGTTTCTGGTTCCCATTCATGCCACACCTTGTCCCTCAACTTCTCCACACTCAGGCTCTCAGAGTCAGATTACTTTAGATCAGCACAAGACAGACACTTCTGGGAGCTTAGCAGCAAATGGGACCATGATTTAACAAAGCCATTCAAGTCTGCTAGAGTTAATATTGAAATCTTCAAGCCATGGAAAAAGTTGAAGATAAAATTAAGTACTTAAAAAAAACTCTATAGATTCTATATACAGAAATTAGAGCTTTCAAACTTACAAGTAACATGAAATACAAAATAATAAATAGGTTTCCACTTTCTTCTCTCACACACATACATACACAAAACATCTTTTAAGTGTTAAGCCAGATACAGTACATGAAAACCAGGTAACAAATTTTTAAATAACATCTCAAAATTCAGATCAGACAATACTGTATTTCATGAATTTAAAAAGAAACTCATCAATGACTCATTGGTTTCACTATTTTTGATGCTACTGAATAATGTATGGTTTGTATTTTTTTTTATTTTTATGCTGTTTTTTACTTTGAAATAACTTCTTTAGGTTTACTGAAACTAGAATTAACGAGGTTTTTTTGAAATTCTACTTTTAAACCTGGGGGGTGATGGTTCAGAATCAGACGTGCTCACAGTAACGGATGCTACTTCCACTGATCCTGGTTGAAGAGGTCCCAGCGACACTTGAATAACAACCTTTGTTTCAGGGGGCAATCCCTCTAGTTGCTTAGGCTTCTTAAACATTTGATGACACTGGGTCTTGTGCTCCATTTTCTCCTTGAAAGTTAAAAACTGTAGCCGGCATTTGGAACACTGGTGAACACTCTTTTCCCAGTGTCCCCTATAATGACACATGTACGGTGTTGCAGTTTTGAAAATTTTGAGACAGAATGGACAGAGCAAATTCTTAGTGTTTTCATGGCATTTTCTGAAATGTGTTTCCACATCAGCAAAGGCTGATGATCTATAATTGCAAACCTGGCACACATAGGGCATTTCACCAGGCTTATGATTGTCCTTCATGTGCTGTAAGAGAACCTGATCTGTTTTGAATGACAATTCACAAATTTTACAGACAGCAGAAGGCTCCTGGGTAGTGTGTACGCTTTCAATGTGACACTGCAGCTGGAAGGGAGTGGAAAACTGTCGGTGGCAGTGCTGGCAGGTGGTGTGGCTTTCCCAGCTGTCACCCCTCTGCTTCTCAAGTTCCAGATGGTGCTTCATGTGATTCATAAACTTGACATTTTTTAGAACTTTCAAGCAGCTGAGGCATTTAAAGGTTGTGTGAGTCTTCTGTTCTGGCTGACCGTCTCCTTTATGTTGCCCATAATAAAAGTCACGAAGTAATATGACCAGACTTCCTTTCTTGGGATCAACAATCTGGTTTTGACTTGCTAGACTCAAAATATCTGTTTTTGCCGGTCTGTTTTCCTTAACAGGATTTATAGGCTTGAAATGGATACTGTCCTTTGGAAAAGCTGTTGGAAATGGTGCTCCATTCTGAACATGGCTTAATGAGGTATGAACACTGGTTGAGAGTGTGCTTTGCTGTAAAGTCATTGTATGAAAGATACCTGAAGGGGACAAAGCTGAAGCATGTCCCTCTATGATTCCATCACTGAGTTTAGGCCTTTCGGGATTTATATCATTCACTTCAGCAGTGGAAAGTTGCTTTGCTATGCAAGGACTTTTATTCATACCTCCTATAGAAAGTGCTTCTCCTACTGGATGCTGTAATGAACTTGTGAATGTAATCAAAGGAGAACATAACTCTGAACAGCTATTAGGCACGATTTGTCGTGAATTATTTTTAAAATCAGTTTTAGACAAAGGCTCAATAATAATGGGACTAGCTGCTGATCTTGATTCAGATTCAGAAACTGGCAAGGCAGTCAATGCTTCTGATATAGGGGTCATATGACTTATAGGCTGCAATTTGTGAGTAGTACCTTTTCTGAGGTGACCATACTTTTTTCTCCTTGAACATGAACCTGGGGTGACTCTGTTCAAAATGTTTGAAACAACTGGTTTTGAATTTGAAGTTACCCCAACAAAGATCAGCTCAGCATCGTCATTTACATGTTCCACCCCAACAAAGATGAGCTCAGCATCTTCATCATCTACTTTTTTGGTTTCTTCTATGTTCTGCTGTGGTTCTGGCTCTTGTTCTTCCTCACATAACATACATGGCTGTTCCATTTTCTAATTTTTTTTTATTCTTGAAGGTGTGGCCACAGTCCCAGTGCTTTCTTTATATAAACTGCCACCTAAGTACAAACACACTGTACATCAGTAAGTACAGAAAAATGCATTATCTTATTTAATTCTCTCTAAAACTCTAAGGTAGTTATAAACACTCTTATTCTATAAGATAAGAATACTAGAACTCATAGAGGATAAATGACAGCTTAAAGCCTACTCTTATTACAAGTTTGTACAACTCTAGAATCATAGCCTTGCCCTAAGCTGACTATGATTTCTTCTATTAAAAAAAGAGGAAAAAACTAATAACTAATCACTAGGTGAAATCACATGTTATTTTACAAAGGCACCATTGTGCAGTGTTTAGAAACATGGGCTTTGGAGTCAGAGAAGATTAAGCTGGAATTCTAAGTCAGCCACAAACCAGCTGCATCTTCTTTGGCAAGTTCAAAACTTTTAAATGTGTTTTATCTTAAAGGCAAAAGCTCTTACTTCTTAGACTTAAGGTAACGGCTCTTTTTCAAAAAGCACCAACAATTCAATGGTACCTTACTTTGTAGCTGAATTAAAGAAAATTTTATAGTAAATGTACATATCTCAATTGATTCATATATACTAATTTCGTAAATATTAATATAGAAAAGAAGTGTCAAATTCAAAGAACAGAGTAAGAGTACCTAATAACTGTCAACAAACAGCATATTTCAATGTCAAGTGCTTAGCACATGCCTAGCAAATTAGGAACAAACTCTCTTGATAATCTCATACTAACTCAAGGCCTTAATTATAGTCCATTCACTGATGTCTCCTAAATTTCTCCTTCTAATCCTGATTTCCCCACTGAACTGATATCCAACAGAACTTCCTCTCTCAGCCCACCTCAGTCTCATTTCCATATGGCAGGCAAAGTAATTTTGTCAAATCACGTATCACTGCTCAGCTCAAAACCCTCCAATGGCTTTCTCATTCACTCAGTAAAAGGCCAAGTGCTTCCAATATCTTCAATGTCTATAAGACCATGCTCCCAAGCCTACATACTGCCCTGCAGTTATGTCCTACTCCTCTCCTCTATCCACTTCACTCTAACCAAACTAACTGACTTTCAATTTCTTGCACACATTAATCACTGTACTTGCTTATGGCCCTGTATTTGCTGTCCTTCTAATAGGAATGCTCATCATCCAGATACCTGCATGGCTGAATCCTCACCATCTTCAGACTTCTGTTACAAGTCTTCTCAAAGAGGTTCTCAAATATTCCAAACAACTGCTAATTCATATTCCCAATCTCTCTTCCTTTCCCCTCACCTTCAAGTCCTTATCGCCACCTAACACATTATAAACTTTATCTATCTTGATTCTTTTCTACTGTCTGTCCAGTAAAATGTAAACTCCAAAGGACAGAGATTATCTTTTGTTGACTGCTATATCCCCAGCACAAAGAACAGTGCCTGGCACAATATGGGAGCTCGAGAAATACAGAATTTGTTAATAGTATGAATTAATAGTAACTTTCATTAATAAGAACACTTATTTGTAGAATAGACTATACTTCTTTAATTCTGTGTTTTCTATGATTTACTCTTAGAACCTTGTCCATATCAGATATTCTGTAGGCCTATGAAGGACTGAAAGCTGCTAGCTTTTTACAAGCATTTTTTATCACAACCATAGTAAAAACAACAACAACAATGTAGAATATGGAATCTCACTACACGAACATATAAATAACAATTGCTTCACTATATGGGATACTTATTCTAGTATTTTCTATCTCATTTTTCTTAAATTGACCATGACCTACAAAATCAATTATGACTCATCAATGGCTCACTACTAGAGGGTTTGAAAAACATTGGTTTTAGGCAAGATGTAGGTACTTTAAACTATGGATCATAACTCACCACTTTCTGAAAACCTAATGTCAGAATTCATTGTAACCCAATGTAGACCCTTCAAACCCCATCTATAAAAATTAAACTGGCATCAAATATGTGCCATGTACCTCAAATTAATTTAATTAGCACATCAGCATATAATTTGGGAACATAGATATTTAATCCTGAGATGTGTGTACCAACTTCAAAGTAAGTAAAAAAAGAAATTTTTTTAAAATAAGAAAAATTATTTCTTATTTTCATCACTTGTTCCGCAACTATATTTTGCTTGGCCAACACTGGTATGACACTACCAAGCACTAAGTAGAAAGTGGTGAATGCATGAAGTTTACAGTTTAGTGTGCCATGAATAGTGATTTACACCCTTCTTAAAACTAAGATCAAGAACATAATTAGGAGATATGTAATGCAAGAAAATACATAAGGCACATCTGAAAACACTGTTCTTTAAGAGTCACAGAGATTGGTTTGGTCTGTCTATATACAACTTCATCATCTAACTCCAGGATGATGCCACCTAGTCCACTGTTTCCCACATAAGCACCACTGACATGTCTGGACCAGATAGTTCTTTGTTGTTGTGGGGGGGGGGGGGGTGCTGGGTGTATTTAGGATGTGTAGCAGTATCCCTGACCTCTAATTAGGAGATTCTAGTAGAAATCCCCTACATGTGCAATCAAAAAATGTTCTATGGGAGAACTTCTACCCTAATCTAACCTCCTGAGTATCACCTTCCACATTTCTAGTAACTGTCTTCTAGGTAATTCTACATGATGCTCTAATATCCTCAAGAAAATAATTCTAAATTGAAATTATTAATATTCTCCCTGATATCATAAAAGTCAGAATAAAATTTAAAACTTGGGAGTTAAAAAGTAAAAAATTTAAATAAAAAATAGAATGAAATCTAATTTGACAATTAATATGACCATCAGAATTATCTGAGGTTAGACTTTTAAAGCCTAGAAAAATTTATGATTCACCAAAAGTTACAGGTAAGGTCTGGAGACAGATTAGCACTAAAATTCATGATTCCTGAATTCTAGTTCTGTGTTCTTCCCACTAGAATTCTAACTTAATGCATGTCTAAATTTCTGGTGATGGTGCTATTAAGTTCTTAGTCTCTAAGGATCAGAGTCTCACTGAATTTTAATCTCCTTGTATTTTATAAAAACTGTTCAAACTTTCCCCAACCTCCATCAAATTATTCACAGAAACTTATAAGTGGTTCTAAATAACTTTTTAGAGCATTAGTCATTCTATCTCCCTTTCATTTCCATTCCTATTAAAGCTCTTCCCTCCAATTTCTAGGTTAGAGTCCACCTGTTACTTCATGTTTGTACTTCTACACTAGGCTTCAAATTATCATCTCTCTCTGTCCTTCAAATTATCACCAACTGCATACCACCACTAGACGAATCTTAAAACACCTTTGTAATTATATCACTCCACTATTCCTACATGTTAAATGACTCCTCCAATTTTAGAGAATATATTTTAAGTAATGCTATAGACCAAACTGTGTCCCTCCAAAACTCATATATTGAAGCCCTAACCCCCAGTGTGATAGTATTTGGAGATGAAACTTTGGGTTCCCATCTAATTAAGTTTAGAAAACTTAATTAATGAGGGCGGGCCCTCATGATGGGATTAGTACCAAGAAGAGATATCAGAGAGCTTGCTTCTTCTCTGTCTCCCAGCCACTATGTGAAGACACAGTGAGAACACGGCTGTCTATAAGCCCGGAGGAAGCAAGGCAAATAAGCTATCACCTTGATCTTGAATTTTCCAGCCTCAAAAACTATGAGAACAAATTCTGTTGTTAAAAAAATTTAAAAATAAACTGGGTTCCAGAACACTGTCGGACTTTTTACCCAACTGATCTTGGTAGGATTTGATTTGATTTGATTTGATTTGATTTGATTTATTTGAGAGAGAGAGAGTGAACAGGCACAAGCAGGGGAAGTGGCAGGTAGGGGAGAAGCAGACTCCCTGTTGAGCAAGGAGTCCAATGTGGGGCTGGATCCCAGGACCCTGGGATCATGACCTGAGCCAAAGGCAGCTGCTTAACTAACTGAGCCACCCAGGAGCCCCTTAGTAGGATTTTATAGTTGTTGACCATACCGATTAACTTTCTATCCAACCATTCAAGATGAAAAAAAGAGTAGAGAAAAAAATCAAACCTAAAGTGAATAAGTTAATGAATGAGTTCATTTAGAAAAAGAATAACATTAGACCATGGGAATTTTCTTATTGCTTTTCTTCTGGTACCTTTATTTTCTACGATTTACCAGAATCTTAAGATAGCTGGGGTCATGAGGTTGAACATGCCAAAGACTTACCAGATCTAAGGAGTTAATCCTCAAAACCACTTCATATCCCCCATCAACAAAGCTCCCAAGGGCTGTGGAAGGAGTTAAAGAGATTTCATGCTAAAGATAGCTGAGATGGCAGTGGATGATAATTCATCTCCCAAGCTATTCCTATGCATTTAAACAATGGCCTTCTTCATGGGTCTTTGTTACAGCTACACATCAGCTTTTTTTCAGGCATCAGTCTTTCTTGAGTAGCTTCCTGAGATTAGGCTAACAAGACTCCTTTGATACCTATCCTCACCATTTTCCCTTGCCCCTGACTCTTTTCACCCCACTACCACTCCTCCAAATTCCTATCCCTGCCCCTTCACTCTTTCCCCATCCATAGCACTCATGTCTCTTTCCCACTACTCTTCTTCCCTTCTCTTCCATTAACCCCACACATTTGCTGCCTTAGAATTTAATGGCCATTAAACAAATCCTTGGGAGAAAAAAGAGCCTCACAGGATCCTTAAAACTACATTAAACATTTATGTTCACTTTAGGACAACTAAGAAAAACAAAAATAATGTTTTCATAAATACTTTTTTAATAAATATTTGTTCATAAATAAGCTCAGGATGGTAGAGGAATGTAAAAATGGGGTCTAATCTAGCCTGGGAGTCTAAAACGGGAACAACTATTAAACCAAGGTTGTTGTCAAAAGACAGGATTATTTCTGTAGATTGGGTTAAGAAAAATCAATTTATAGACCCTCATTACCAATTTTCACTTTTTCTACCTCTGACTTCTTTTTCCATTATTCTAACACTCATTCCCTGCAATCCAGCCACAGTGTCTTCCCTGTTGTTCCCTTTAGGCTCTGCATGAAATTCTTGTCTCCCAGGTATCTCCATGGCTAACATTTCTATCTGCTTTAACTCCATGTCCAAACTTACCTTTACCGTAAGACTTGCCCTGATCACCCGATCTCAAATTACAATACTCCTACCTACCCAACATTCAATCCTATGACCCTCCTCTATTATATTCTTCCTGATTTCATAACACCACCTTCTGTATCACCAAAAAATGTATTATACTTATATATTTATTCATATGTGTGTGTGTGTGTATGTGTGTGTATATATACATAAAATGTTATATTATATACCTTTCTTTCTCCACTGGACTGTCAGTTCTTTCCATTGGAGAAGTTCTGTTTCATTTTTTAGCTTGTTTTGTTTGTTTTTGTCTGTTTTGTTCATTGATTACTCCCAAATTCCTAGAGCAGTCGTGGCACGTAAGTCTTAAATATTTGTGAAAGGAAAATGATTATCTAGGAGTTAGAAATAAATTTAACAAAGGAAAGCGGGCTGACGGAAGAAGAAGGAAATGTTCAAATCTGAGGAACAGACAATTTTCTTCAAGTCTGGGAGCCACTGAAGTATATTATTACAGCAAATGTGAGAACCCTGTAATCCTGGGACTCAGGAGAAAGACTACAGTCAGTCACTTTCAGCCATTTTCCCTTGTCCTTCCTTTCCTCCCAAGAGCAGGATCTTAGAAGAATTCACAAAGTAGAGATGATCAGGATGGCAACTGAACCTAAAAGTGGCCTATCAGTTCAAAAGCAAGTTCTTTCTCTAAGACTGAGTATTTAGAAAGGGTTTGGAAGTATCAAGTGAATGGTCAATGATTTAAAGCAGGGCTACAGAGAACCACAAAAAAGAGGACTTAAAAAATAATAAAAAGGACAAAGTTAATTTTTTAAATGCCAGCAACAAGGTAAGGTCATAGGAAATGGTAAAATAAGAAACTACAAATATTCCTTCCTTCATAAAAGCAAAGAGAACAACAGCAAAAATTGTCAAAATCAAGCTTTTTCATCCCAGAAATTAACCAAAGCCTTGCAAAAATTTCTGTGGAAAACATTATGGCAGTTCCTCAAAAAAGTTAAACACTGAATTATCATTATGACCCAAAAGTCCACTTCTAAGTACTGCCCGATAGAACTGAAAACAGGTATTCAGACTAGATGTAAAGTACATGCATGTTTGCAAAAAAAAAAAAAAAGTACATGCATGTTTAGAGTAACATGATTCACAAGAACTTGATGGTGAAAATAACACAAATATCTTCCAATGGATGAGTAAACAAACTGTGGTATATACAAACAATGGAATATTATTCAATCATAAAGGGAATAAAGGTGCCTCCATGTTCACTGCTGCATTATTTACAATAGCCAAGATATCGAAACAACCTAAGTGTCCACTGATTGGTGGATAAAGAAAATGTGGTATATACAAACAATGGAATATTATTCAGCCATAGAAAATATGAAATCGTGCCATTTGCAATATGATAGACCTGAGGGCATTATGTTAAGTGAAATAAGTCAAACAGAGAAAGACAAATATTGTATGATCTCACTGATATGTGGAATCATAAACAACAATAAGCTCATAGATAAAGAGAACAGACTGGTGACTGCCAGAAGCAAGGTAGAGGGGTAAATGGATGAAGGGTATCAAAAGGTACAAACTTCCAATTATAAAATAATAAGTCATGGAGAAGTAATGCAAAACATGAAGACTATGGTTAATAATATTGTATTGCATATTTGAAAGTTACTAGGAGAGTAGATCTTAAAAGTTCTCATTACAAGACAAAAAAAAAATTATGTACGGTGACGGATGTTAACTATACCAATTGTGGGCATTTCACAATTTAAACAAACACCAAATCATGCTATATACCTGAAATTAATGTTATATGTCAATTACACATCAATAAAAATAACTAACTTGATTTTATTTTTTAAAAAGTAAAATGAAGTATTGATACATGCTACAACCTGAATAAACCCTAAAATCATGCAAAGTGAAAGAAGTCAGACAGAAAAGTTCACATTTATTAAAGCTCACGTTATTAAAGTTCACATATTATATGACTTCATCTACAGAAAATATCCAGGATAAAGGCATAGAATCTAAACACAGATTGGTAGTTGCTGGGGATGGGAGAGGAGAAATGGAGAGAAACTGCTTAATGGTAAAGAGTTTTACTTTGGAATGTTTGAGATGTTTTGGAACTAGATAGAAGCAGCAGATGTACAATGTTCTAAATGCCACTGAATCTTTCACTTTAAAATGACTGATTTTATGTTATGCAAATTTAATCCTCAATATATATTTTTTAAATAAAGAGGGGATGGGGCACCTGGGTGGCTCAGTCCTTAAGCATCTGCCTTCAACTCAGGTCATGATCCCAGGGTCCTGGGATCAAGCCCCACATCTGGCTCCCTGCTCAGCAGGAAGCCTGCTTCTCCCTCTCCCACTCCCCTTGCTTGTGTTCCCTCTCTCGCTGTGTCTTTCTCTGTCAAATAAATAAATAAAATCTTAAATAAATGAATAAATAAATAAATAGGGGATATTACTACCAACCACACAGAATTTTTTTTTTTTTTATGTTTTTTAAGATTTTACTTATTTATTTGAGAGAGACAGTGGGTGTATGCAGGAACAGGGGGAGGGTCAGAGGGAGAGGAAGCATGAAGCAGGGAGCCCAACCCAGGCTGGATCCCAGGACCCAAGATCCTGACCTGAGCCAAAGGCAGACACTTAACCAACTGAGCCACCCAGGGCCCCTTAAATTAATTAAAAAAAAAAAATTAAGGTAACGCTATGAACAATTCTATTTCAACAAATAAGATAACCTTGATGAAATGAACAATATCCTAGAAAGACACAAACTACCAAAGTGACTCTGAAAAAACAAACCTAGAAAATATGAATAGATCCAGAACAAGTAAATGGATTAAGTTAGTAATAAAAAAAAAAATTCCCAAAAGAGAAATCCAAGATCAGATGACTATCCTCGTAAATTCTATCAAAACAATTCAAGAAGAATTAACACTAATCTTTCATTAACTCTCCAAAAATTAAGACGAGGAGAGAAAACTTTCCAGCTCACTCTATGAGGCCAGTACTATTTATACCAAAATTAAACAAAGATATCACACACAAAACAAACAAACAAAAAACCAAATAACCTAGACACTAATATCTTTTATGAATAGGGGCAAAAATCCTTAACAAAATACTGGCAAACACAATTTAATAACATATAAAAAGGGCTATATACCATGACCAAGTGAGATTTATGTAAGAAATGTAAAGTTGGTTCATTATATGAAAATCAATCAAAATTATACCATTTCAATAGACTAAAGGAACCCATAAACTAAAATAAACCCATAAACTAAAGGAACCCATAAACCCATAACTGCCCGCAAAAAAAGCAGTGGGCAAAATCTAGCACCCTTTTGAGAAGGGGGGGGAAAAAACCACACTCAACAATTGGGAGAAGGGAACTTTCTCTGACAAAGGGCATCTGTAAAAGACCCACAGTTAGCATTACAATTCATGGCAAAAAGACTGAAAGCTTCTCTAAGATCAGGAACAAGACAAGGATGTCCACTTTTACCATTCTGACTCAAAATTATACTGGAGGGTGTTTAACCAGGACAGTCAAGCAAGAAAAAAAAAAAAAGTAAAAAAGCACTCAGACTGGGAAAAAAAGAAGTAAAACTATATTGGAGAGGACATGATTTTGTATACAGAAAATCCTGAGAAATTGTATTTGCTTATATATAATAATTGTTTATTATAACAATATAAGATCAATATAAAACATCAATTGCATTTCTATACACTAGCAATAAACACTCTGAAAATGAAACTGAATAAGCAATTCTATGTACACTAGCATTAAAAAGGGTAAAATACTTAGGAATAAATTTCCAGAAAAAAAATGCAAGACTTTCATACTGAAAACACTGAATTATACTGAATACATTGCTGAGGCAATTAAAAAAGACCTAACTAAATACATACAACCCATGTTCAAGGATAAGATTTAATATTGTTAAGATGGCAAGATTCCCGATACTGATCTATCAAAATCCCAGCTGGCTTTTTCACAGAAATTAAATTCACAGGGAAATGCAAAAGACTCAGAATAGCCAAAACAATCTTGAAAAAGAAGAAATGAAAATGTCACATTGATTTCAAAACTTACTACAAAGCTACAGTAATCAAGAGTGTGGTACTTTCGTAAAGATAGAAACACAGATCAATAGAACACAATTCAGAGTCCAAAAATAAACCCATACACTAATGGTTGATTGATTTTCAGCAAGAATAACAAAATAATTAAGTGGGGAATAGGTAAGTCCTTTCAACGAATGTTGGAACTGAACATCCACATCAAAAAAATAAGGTTGGACCCCTGCTCACAGAATATTAAAAAAAAAAAAAACCTCAAAATAGATTGTAGAACTAAATGTAAGAGCTAACTGCAAGTCTTCTTTTTTAAAAAACAGAAGTAAAAGGTTTTTTAGACAAGATACCAAAAGAAAAATAAACGGGATTTCAGCAAAGGGAACCCTCTCACACTATTAGTGAATGCAAGCTGGTATAGTAACTCTAGAAAAAAGTATGGAGTTTCCTCAAAAAGTTGAAAATAGAGCTACCCTATGACTCAGCAATTGCACTACTAGGGATTTACCCCAAAGATACAAATCTGGTGATCTGAAGGGGCACCCGCACCCCAATTTATAGCAGCAATGTCCACAATAGTGAAACTATGGAAAGAGCCCAGATGTCCATCAACAGATGAATGGATAAAGAAGATGTGGTGTGTGTGTATATATATGGAATATTACTAAGCCATCAAAAAAAAAAATTGAAATCCTGACATTTCCAATGACCTGGATGGAACTAGAGGATATTTATGCTAATCGAAATAAGTCAATCAAAGACAATTATCATATGATTTCACTCCTATGTGGAATTTAAGAAACAGAAGAGCATACGGGGAGGGAGGGAAAAATGAAATGACTAAATCAGAGAGGAAGACAAACCATAAGAGACTCTTAATCACAGGAAACAAACTGAGGGTTGCTGGAAGGGAGGGGAGTGGGGGGATGGAGTAACTGGATGATGGGCATTAAGGAGGGCATGGGATGTAATGAGCACTGGGTGTTATATAAGACTGACAAATCACTGAACTCTATCACTGAAACTAATAATACATTGTGTATTTAATAGAATAGAATTCTATTTAATAGAATTTAATAAAATTTAATTAAAACAGGATTTCATCAAATTAAAAACTTTTATACTTCAAAGGATACCATCATGAAAGTAAAAGGACAACCCACACAATGGGAGAAAATATTTGTAACTCATTTATGTGATAAGGGACTTGTATCCACAATACATAAAGACCTCTTATATTAAAAGAATAAAAAGACAACTCTATTTAAAAATGGGCAAAAAAAAAAAAAAGGGCAAAGGGGGGGTGCCTGGGTGGCTCAGTGGGTTAAGCCTCTGCCTTCGGCTCAGGTCATGATCTCAGGGTCCTGGGATCAAGCCCCACATCAGGCTCTCTGCTCAGCAGGGAGCCTGCTTCCTCTCTCTCTGCCTGTCTCTCTGCCTACTTGTGATCTCTGTCATATAAATAAATAAAATCTTAAAGAAAAAAAAATGGGCAAAAGGGGTGCCTGACTGGCTCAGACTGAAGAGCATGTGACTCTTGATCTCACGGATGTGAGTTCGAGCCCCACGTTGGGTGGAGAGATTACTTAAATAAAAACTTTAAAAAAATGGGCAAGAATCAGGGAGATTCAAATCAAAACCACACTGAGATAACACCTCACACCAGTTAGAATGGCCAAAATCAACAAGACAGTAAACAACAAATGTTGGGGGACGCCTGGGTGGCTCAGTTGGTTAAACAGCTGCCTTCGGCTCAGGTCATGAT
>CM052889.1:58641511-58673065 GCA_028534135.1 Potos flavus | reverse complement strand
TGGACTGGAGGAGATTATGCTGAGTGAAATAAGTCAAGCAGAGAGAGTCAATTATCATACGGTCTCACTTATGTGTGGAGCATAAGGAAAAATATGGAGGACATTGTGAGAGGGAAGGGAGGGGTGAATTGGAGGAAATCCAAAAAATTGGAGGAATTGGAGGAGTGATGAACCATGAGAGACTGTGAACTCTGAGCAACAGACTGAGGATTTTGGAGGGGAGGGGTGGGGGGATGGGGGAACCTGGTGGTGGGTATTGAGGAGGGCACGTATTGCACGGGGCACTCGGTGTGGTACATGAACAATGAATCTTGTAACACTGAAAAAATAAAATAAAAATATTTTGGGAAAAAAAAATGGGCAAGAGAATTAAATAGAAATCTCTCCAAAAATGATATAAAAATGGCCACATTTGTATATGAAAGTATATGAAAAGATGTTCAATATGACAGTAATGAGAGAATTATGAATCAAAACTACAATAATATACCACGCACACCCCTTAGGATGGCTACTATCAAAATATATAAAAATAATTACACCAGAAAATAAAACTGCTGGTAAGGATGTGAAGAAATTAGAATCCTTATGTGCTGTGGTTGGAATGTAAAATGGTGCAACTGCTATGCAAAGCAACAGAGGTTCCCCAAAACATCAAAAATCGAACTATCATATGATCCAGCAATCCCACTTCTGGATATATATCCAAAAGAAATGAAAACAAGATTTCAAAGAGATATTGGTACACCCATGTTCACAGCAGCACTGTTCTGATAACTAAAAGGTAGAAGCTGTCCAAATATTCACCAACCGATGAAAGAATTAAAAAATGTGTATATACATACAATGGGATATTATCCAGCTATAAGAAGGAAGTCCTGCTACATGCTACAACACCCATGAATCTTGAGGACACATTAGCTAAATTTAAAAAGCCAGTCACAAAAAAAGACAAATACTGTATTAATTCCACTTATCTGAAGTATCTGAAGTAGTCAAAGCAACAGAAAAGAAACAAAAAGTAGAATGGTGGATACCAGTGTCTAGGGAGAGAGGGAAAAAGGGCTTTGTTGTTTAATAGGATGGATACAGAGTTTCAATTTTGCAAAATGAGAAGTTCTAGAGATCTGTTTTAAAACAATACATTTAAAAAAAATAAATAAAAAAAATAAAACAATACATTTAACACTTAAATGGCTAAAATGGTAACATTTATGTTATCTATTTTTTACCACAATAAAAAAATGAGCAAAAAATTTGACCAGACATCTCTTCAAAGATATACAAATAATACAATACAATAAGCACAAGAAATGCTGCTCAACACAATTAGTTATTAGGAAAACATAAACCAAAATCAGAATGAGATACCACTTCACATCCACTAGGTTGACTATAATCAAAAAGAGAAACAGTAAAAAGTGTTACAGAGAATGTGGAGAAATCAGAATCCTCATATATTGCTAGTGCAACTGCTGTAAAATGGTCAGGCACTTTGAAAAAGTTTGGCAGCATCTCAAAAATTAAATATAGAGGTATATGATCCAGTAATTTCACGCCTAGGTATATATCCCAAAGAGTTGAAAACATAAGTCCATACAAAAATTTGCTCAACAATGTTCATAGCAGCAGTGTTCATTGCACAAAGTGCAAACTATTCAAAGGTCCATTAACTGATGAATGGATGAACTGTGGTATAGCCATAAAATGGAATGTTATTCAGCCATGAAAACAAATAAAAGTACTGCTGTACATGTATGACATGGATGAACCTTGAAAAGATGTGAAGTGAATAAAACTAGACACAAAAAGGCCACATATTGTATGATTCCTCTCATATAAAATGTCTACACTAGGCAAATCCACAGAGACAGAAATAAATTGGTGGTTGTCATGGGCTGGAGTGGGGGACAGAATTAGGAAATGTAGTAGGTTGAATAATGATCTCAAAAAATATTAGATCCTGATCCCTGACACATATCTATGTTATCTGATTTGGGAAAAGGGTCTTTGCAGATGTGATTAAGTATTTCGAGATGGGGGGCTCCTGGGTGGCTCAGTGGGTTAAGCCTCTGCCTTTGGCTCAGGTCATGATCTCAGGATCCCGGGATTGAGCCCCCGCATCCGGCTCTCCGCTCAGCAGGGAGCCTGCTTCCTCCTCTCTCTCTGCCTGCTTCTCTGCTGACTTGTGATAAATAAATAAAATCTTTAAAAAAAAAGAATCTCGAGATGGGGAGATTATCCTGGATTATACAAATGGGACCAAAATACCATCGTAAGTATCCTCAGTATGAGAGGCAGAAGATTTCACATATATAGTAGGACAAAGCATTGTAACAAGACGGGAATGACATGGCCACAGCCAAAGAATGCCCACTAGAAGAGGCAAGCGATGGATTCTCCCTTAGAGTCTCTGGGATAGCGTGGCCCTGCCAACACCCTGATTTAGGTCAGGTGATACTGATTTCTAACCTCTGGCCTCCAGAATTGAGAGGGAATAAATTTTTGTTGTTTTAACCCACGAAGATTGTGGTAATTTGTTATAGTAGCCACAGGAAACTAATACAGGGTTTTAGGGTTGATGAAATGTTCCGGAATTAGATAGTGGTAAAGACTGCACAATTTTGTGAAGTATACTAAAAATCATTCAATTTTGCATTCTACAGAGTGAATTGTATAGTATGTGAATTATATCTCAATTAAAGAAAAAAATGCCTAGCAAGAGTCTGGTGTAAACCCCCCCCCCCCAAATCCTAACAACTGATAACTAAATCTTCAAAGCCCGTAAACAGACTCCATTCATGTAACAAGAGTTAGGTAATTAGGATTACGGTAACAATGCAAACTAATCTAGCCCATAAAGAAAGTTAAACTAGTATCAAGTGGTCAATTTACAAATTTGTAGTGGGAGACAATATGTTCCTAGGGATGGATGGATATCTTCTTGTGGAGTGGACACTACTCTGATACTAAGGTCTTGAAACATCAACTTAATTTTTATTAGGACTGCTAAAAACCCTGATTTGACCAAGACAATCCCGTTTGACCTCTTGCCCCTATGTATTTTTTAATAGTGTCACTTTTCACTCTTAAAAATACCCCGATTTCAGGGCATCCAGGTGGCTCAGTCAGTTAAGCATCCAAGTCTTGATTCCAGCTTAGGTCATGATCTCAGGGTTGTGAGATCAAGCCCCATATCGGTCTCTGTGCTCAGCAGGGAGTGTGCTTATTTTCTCTCTCTTCCTCCCTCCCCCATTAAAAAAATGATTTCGGTGATAAATTAGTCAACCTACTTGTAAGGAATCTTGAAGTTGTAAAAGTAGTGAGAGCATAGGCTATGCACGCTAGATGTGCCCTGTCATGAATCTCTATGTAACAAATATCTCCCTGCTATTGGAAAGCTCCGAAAGAAAAAAAAAATCCTGGTAAGATTGCCACAAAGCATCTATATTTTGTTTTCGAATGTATACAATATTAATGCTTAAGCTGAACTCTCAGATCTCTACTATTCAGTGTTACTCAAATGACCAATTTATACATTTAAAGAAAAGAATAAGGAATGTGCCTAAGAATACTTGTGGTTGACAAGTATAAGGAACTTACAAAGGATAGCTTAAAATAACTTATACCAGCACCTGGGTGGCTCAGTGGGTTAAAGCCTCTGCCTTTGGCTCAGGTCATGATCTCAGGGTCCTGGGATCGAGCCTGCATCAGGCTCTCTGCTCAGCGGGGAGCCTGCTTCCCCCTCTCTCTCTGCCTGCCTCTCTGCCTGCTTGTGATCTCTTCTGTCAAATAAATAAAATCTTAAAAAAAAAATTAAATAATTGTACCCAATTTTTTTGTGTTATGAAGTCAAAAGTTGAAAGTAACTAGTATTTTTCTTTCATATCAAATTGATCCTAACATAATAATGCTGTGTTAGAACTCCTGGGTGCAAAAAAAGAAAAAGAGGGGAATCCCTTTCTTTCTTTCCTTTCTTTCTTCCTTCCTTCCTTTTTCTTTCTTTCTCTCTCTCTTTCTTTTAAGAAATTAAGGAGAAATTGTTACTCTATGGAAAGATCATCATAAGAAGTCCTATGGGTGGTCATGCATATAAGGTTGGTAATGTTCTGATGTTCACTATTTTGGATGAACTACAACTATAAAACATATTAAATTAGTAGAATTAGAACATATCCCTGTCCACAAAAGACTGAAAAACAAATGACACAGGAGCATAAAGATAAGGAACCATACAGTTCTGACAGTCTCCTAACTCTAACCCCTAACAGAGAAAAGGGGAGGGAAAAGTATCAAGATGGTGTTTACAAGGAATTTGAGTATTAGGAAGTATTTGGTGAGTCTACCATATGCCAGGTACTGGTCTAGGTAATGGAGATATAGTAGTGATTGAAACAAAGACCCTTTCTTTAGGGAGCTGACACTGCAATAGAGCTAACTGGAAAATACATTTAAAAAAATATACACACATAATGTTATTGTGTGTAATATTACAGTACCATATAGTACATATTTCAAATATGTAAATAATGTAATATAAACATATAAAATATTTTATATTATTATATATGTGTATACATATATATAATTTCAAATGGTTATAAATGCTATAGAGAAAATAAAGGAGGCAAAGGCCAGGTAGTATGGAGGCAGGCTGATATTTGTATGGCATGGTTATGGAGATCTGGGGAAGAATTCTCCAGCAGAAGGAAGAACAAATACAAAGGCTCTGAGACTTACCAAATTTAAGGACTGGTCAAAAGGCTAATGTAGGCAAATCAATGGACAGGGAGAAAAACTGGAGAGGAATCAAATAATGAGTTTGTTGTAGTACATTAATGTAGTCCATCCTAAGTTCTCTGGTTTTTAGTCTGGGTATGAGAATTCACTAGGAATTTTGAGTGAGAAGTGATATGATTTTTCATTTCAAAAGGATCACTCTGGCTGCTATGTGAAGAAAGAAGACTTTAGAATAATACCTGGAAGCATGAAGGCAAGTTAAGAGTATTATAATTATTAAGATTATTAATAATTTAATTATAATAATTTATAATAATTTAATTAATCTTAATAACTTTATCATAAAAGATTATTATAATACAAGCCAGAGATACTAAGAAGGGGTCAAATTCTACATTAAAAGGTTGAAGGTCCACAAGATTTGTTAATAGATTGGATATGGGATGTGAAGAAGATAATGACACATATAAGGGGTGATGCTGAGCAAATAAATATGAGACCAAAACTCAGGGAAAGACCTGGGCTAAGTACACAAATTTTGGAGTCTTTGGCATGTAATGTTATTTAAAACACGAGACTGCATGAGGTTATCTAGGGAAAGAGGTCTGATATCCAAGTCCAGGGGCATTCCATTGGTTAGAGGACAGAAACATGAGAAGAAACCAGAAAAGAAAGAAGGAAGAGTTACTTAGAGCCAGCTGGGGTGAGGGGTGGGGGGGACTGGTAAAAGGAGAATACAGAAAAAGCATATTGTAATCCAAATGAAAAACTATTTTCAGGGGAGAGGAAATTAATGACTCTGATAAATGCTGCAACAGATCACATAAATAACTAACAATTCAGGATGCCTGGGTAGCTCAGTTGGTTAAGCATTTGCCTTCGGCTCAGGTCATGTTCTTGGGGCCCTGGAATCAAGTCCTGCAGCGGGCTCCCTGCTCAGAGGGGATTCTGCTTCTCTCTTTCCTGTGATCTCTCTCATTCTCACTCAAATAAATAAATAAAATCTTAAAAAAAAAAAAATAACAATTGACCATTTGGTTAAGTACTGTGAAATTCACTGGAGATCTTGACAAGAGTGGATTTAAAGGAGAATGGGAGAACGTCAAGTTCTTCCTCAAAAGCAAACATGGACAACTCTGGAGAAATTTTCCTCTAATGAGAAGCAAATATGAAATAAAATAAGCAGAAGGGGGATGTGCAATTAAAAGACAGATTTTTAATGAGAGGTAACATTACAATCAGTCTGTTTACTGATGAGAATGATCCAGAGAAAATGAAAACTTAATCCAGGACAAAGAGGAGACTTGCTGGAACAATATTCCTGAATAAACAAAAACTGCTTGGATTTAGTACACCAGGGGAAGTTTTGTCCTTAGCCTGGAGCCAAATAATTCACTCATAATAATAGAACAATATGGAGAAGAGTTAGTATGGTGGATTAACGTGTGTGGTAGCTAGCCTCCAAGATGGCCCCAAATGAATCTTGCCTCCTGGTATTCACACTCTTGTGTAGTCCTCTCCCACACTATCACAGGGTTAGCCTATGTGACTAAGCAAATACAGAAGTAATGTTATGCAACTTCTGTAAAAGACTCTGCACTTCATCCTGGGACCAAGCTCGCTCTCTTGAATCAATCGCTCTGAGGGAAGCCAGCTGCCATAACAGGAGCAGCCCCATGGAGAGGCCCACAGAGTGAAGAACTGAGGACTGTGCTAACAGTCAAGTGAGCAAGCTCAGACACTGTTCATCCAACAAAACTCAAGTCTTCAGATACCGCCAATCCTGCCAAAAGCTTCACTACAACCTCACAAGATACCCTGAGCCAGAATCACCCAGCTAAGCTAGAGTATGACAGTGAAATAACATTTCATAGGTCATTAAGTTTGAGACAATGTGTTACACAGCAATAGATAAATAACTATATAATGGGTCTCACCACGCTAAATACACAAGTTACGGGGCATACAACTTACTTATTGTTTTGCCTACTGGCATGAAATGATTTCATACGGCTCCCCTACCCAGTCACATTCAATTACTTCATGAAATAAAGCCCTTAGGAAGAGGTTGTAGAAATTAACAAACTAGGGGCGCCTGGGTGGCTCAGTCGTTAAGCGTCTGCCTTCGGCTCAGGTCACGATCCCAGGGTCCTGGGATCAAGCCCCGCGTCGGGCTCCCTGCTCTGTGGGGAGCCTGCTTCTCCCTCTCCCACTCCCTCTGCTTGTGTTCCCTCTCTGGCTGTGTTTCTCTCTGTCAAATAAATAAAAAATCTTAAAAAAAAAAAAAAAAGAAATGAACAAACTAACCTATGTGATCATTTTTAACCAATACACATTTACCCTGAATGAACCACTTTAATATTTTAATACATTAGTTTAAATCTTAGGTATGTGTATCAGCCCATTTTAGCCTCCTACTGCCATTGTAAAAGAAGTCAGTTTTACATAGCTTAAAATGTATGATCCTCTCATGTTCTTTTTCCTTTCAAGAGAGCAGGTGAAAGAATGCCACCCTCCCTGTTTTTAAGGAAGCAATATAGAGAGCTCCAGAATTACCTAAATCAGTGATTGGCTTGAATTTATCATACATATTCAGGTCATACACACTTCAGGAAACACTGTCTAAATATTAGTATTTTACACAGGAGGAAATAAGACAAAACTGAAGAAAAATGATACAGTCTCGGTCCTTATAAAAAACTCTCATCTTACCTCAGGTGTGCACTGAAACTTCTAAGAACTTGAGATTTTCCAGGCGGGAGAAGGTCACATCCTTGAGGCAACCATAGAGGAGGATTAGGGTTACTTACACGTTACAGGAATATTTTATATCCCACTGCCTACCTGATATTGTCATCTGGATGTTCATCAACCATTTCACACTTAACCAGAAGAGAACTGGAGTCCCTTCCCCACAGCTGTTCCCGCCATCTACCCTCCCTCAGTAAAGAAAACCCTAGGCCTGCCAACTGCCCAAATCCAAAGCCTGGAAACTACCCTGGGTCCTGGCTGTCAGGAGGACTTCATTAGGGTGTTAGAGTCTGAAATAGAGTCCAGGCAGAGATACTGCAAACGAGAAAAATTAACAAGGCCCTGAGGTAGGGGAGAGGGAGCAACGAATGAATTTACAAATGCTTGAATCGCCTTAAAGGCTCTGGGCCTACAGATTTCCAGAACAGGAAGGAGGCTGGCTGGAGACGTTTAAACGCCTTAAGTTCCACAAGAGACCCCAGCAGGCCGGGGGAGGGGAAGGTATTAGGAGCCAGGGCAGGCCCCTCCTCCAGGAGGCCCAGGCTGGGCCCAGGCTTGGGGGATGGGGGCGGCCAGCCAGAGCGGGGGAGGGGATGCTGCTCGAAAGGCGCCCGCTGAGATCGGGAAGGGGGTGTGCGTGAAGGGGGTCTCAGGGGCCGCCAGCAGCCGCTTACCCCACACACCCTTCGGAGGCCGCAGCAACAGGCACAGGCCGCTTAGGCAGAGGCAGACCAGGAGCGGTGTGGCCCGCTGGACTGCGGCCGCGGAATCCCTCCCATCTCCCCCCTGGGAACACTAGGGCCGCGCCACGCCCCCGTCCTTACCGTCCTCTCCGCCTTCCGCAGCAGTTCCAGAGCAGCCTGAGGCGCACCGCCCCAAGGCGCTCCCCAGGCGAAGCCCGAGGGGACGACGCCTCCTCAGGCCCCAGGCGCCGCCGACGACGCCGCCTCCGCACGCGCGCCCGCTGCGATCTGTGATTGGCTGCCAGGTGCGGGCCCCAGGCCGGCGCGGGTCTGGGCGCTGCGATCTGATTGGCGGCGAGGCTGGTCCGGCGCCTGCGCGCGCCCTGGCGCCCCTGTGGCGATCCCGGGGCGCGGGATCTGGCTGAGAGGGTTGAGGGCTGCAGCAGTGACCCTCAGTCCCTGGAAGAGTTTTGGTAGGTCAGTGTTGCGAAGCCCACCAGAGTTCAAGGATAAGGGCAGGATCCCAAGCCATCAGGGGATAAGTTTGCCGCCTGGAGTTTAGCTTTCATAATCCTCAGGTGTGGTCTCTTTAATATAAATGCACTAGCTGCTGGACCCATTTTTAAGGGAACTTGACAGCGCAACTGGGTCTTGGCGCCCATACTCTTGACGTTGCATCTGGTCAAGCTATACAAAAACAAAAATAGCCTGGCACCCATTTTTGTATAGCTTGCAGCGACCTTAGAATGAACTTTATATTTGTTAATGTCTGGGGAAAACCACGAAGAGACTATTATTATGTAACATGTGAAAATTATATAAAATTTTAATCTCAGTGCCCATAAATAGTTTTATTGGAACACAGACATACCCATTCCTTTAGGTATTGTCTATGGCTGCTTTCCTCTTAAAACAGCAGTTGATTAATTGCCAGAAATCATATTCAAAAGCCTAAACTATTTACTATCTGGCCCTTTACAGATTTTTTTTAATTGCCATTTCTGCCAGAAGTCTGTCTACTTTAGTAATGTTTTGAAAAGGAATTAAAAAAAGACAGTTTTTGGGTTTGTTAATCTATAATGTGATTTTAATCTCTAGCCCATTTATCTTTTCCACTCTTTACTTTCTTATTATCTCTATATGTTCTGTTGTTCCTCTTTACAATATTTTATAAAGTGTTTTTTCCTTAATTGTTCTGTAGTTGACATACGATGTTATATTAGTTTCAGGTGTACAATGTAGCGATATGACATTCTATATATTACACAGTAATCACCATGATAAGTGTAGTTACCATCTGTTGCCATACAAAGTTGTCCTCTTTACAATTTTTTGAGATAAATGCCTAGGTGGTTTATTTGTAAACTCCCAGTTATTTCTCTTGTATGTGATGCTATAAATTTACCTTCATTTACTTAAGTACCAATTTTAACTGTATGCTACAATTTTTGCTTCATAGTATGTTCATTATCATTCAATTCCAAGTATGTCTTAATTTCCCTTGTAATTCTCTTTCTAAACCAAGGGTTATATAGTAATATGGCATTTATTTTCCAAATCTGTGGGATTTTAAAAAGCAAATCCTTTATGAATTTCTCATCTTATTGCATTATGGTCAGATCACACAGTCTAAATATTATTGCTCCTTTGCATTTGAGGATTTCCGTTCAGTGAAGTATACCATAGCCAAAATGAAGAGGATGTAGATAAAGAGAAAGTATTTTCAATGTCTAAAATCTGTATTTGGGAAATGACTCCCTTTAGATCTCAAAGTTACTTCAATATCCTTCATTAAGTTACTATTAACTATGCTCCAGGCTTTATTCAAATCTCACTAGTAGTTTTTCTACTAACGTCCTTTTTCTGTTCTAGATTCCCATACAAGATAATGCACTGCCCCTAGTTATAGTGTTTCCTTAGCCTACTCAGGTCTATGACAGTTTGTTAAACGTTACTTGTTTTTCATGACCTTGACAATTTTAAGGAGTCCTTATGGGTCAGATATTTTGCAGAATGTCTCAATACGGGTTCGATGTTTTCCTCATGGTTACACTGGGGATATAGGTTTTTAGAATTATACCATAGAGGTGATATGTCCTTATCACTTCCCATCAGGAATACATGCTATCGCTATGACTTACCACTAATTTCTCCACTGTAAAGTTACTTTTTTCTCCTTTCCATATTCTATTCTATGGAGGCAAGTCACTAAATATAGCCCACCCTCAGGAAAGGACTTGTAGTCTCATTGAGGGGAGAGTGTCTATGAGATACACAAATTATTGAGAGTACGGAAATTATTTGGACTTCGTGTATAAGGAAGATTTGTTTACCCTACCTTTAAATTTAATTTTAAATTAATCAAAATTAAATAAATTAAAAATCCAGTACCTCAGTCATATTAGCTACATTTCAATGGCTCAGCAGTCACATGTAGCATATTGGACAGAGCAGATATAGAACATTTTCATCACTGCAAAAATTTCTATCGGCAGTACTGATTTATTTTATTTTTTTCAAGATTTTATTTATTTATTTGACAGAGAGAGAGCAGCAGAGGGAGAGTGAGAAGCAAACTTCCTGCTGAGCAGGGAGCCCGATGTAGGACTCAAACTCAGGACCCCAGGGTCATGACCTGAGCTGAAGGCAGACACTTAACCAACTGAGCCACCCAGGCACCCTTGACAGCACTGATTTAGATCATTATTTTTCTGACCTTTCTTCTCCTTCTCTTCCCTCCTCTTCTTCACTGAGGGACAATTGACATAACCATTATATTAGTTTCAAGTGTACAACATAATTATTCAATATTTGAATATTTGTATATATTGTGAAATGATCACAATAAGTCTAGTGAACATTCATCCATCACCAAACATTGCTACAAATTATTTTTCTCGTGATGAGAACTTTTAAGATTTATTGTACTCTTAGCAACTTTCAAATATGCAATATGGTATTATTAACTGTAGTCACCATGCTGTACATTACCTCCCCATGACTTATTTTATAACTGGAAGTTCAAACCTCTGGATCCCCTTCACCCATTTTGCCCACCCCAACCTTTCTTCTATTTAAATATATGCAGTTTAAATATGAATTCCTTCTAACTGCCTTAGGTCCATCTTATAATGAGCATAGAGAACAGTATGCAAGAAGTTTGTGAAACTGCAAGAATGGCACTTTGGCCTTTAGGCTCCTGGCTTCTACACCCTAGTCCCAGCCCTGTTTTTAGTTATATTGCTTAATTTCTGAACTTTGGGTTTTTTTCTGAACTGTCTTTCTGTTACCAATTTCTAGCTCAATTCCCCCAAAGTCAGTGGGTAGCTACAAACAGCCCTACAGCCAACACCATGATTAATGATTAACTATTGTACGTGAGTCTAAGAACAAGACAAAGATGGCCATTATAACACTTCAACAAAGCACCTAAATACCCATTGTTGAACAACAATGCTGGAGAGCTTCAATTCCCAGGTATTTGTATTAGTCAGCATTCTCCAGAAAGACAGAACCAATAGGATAAGAAGAGAGAGTTGTGGGGTTTATGCAACTATGGAGACCAAGAAGTCCCCCAGGAATGCTAGTGGCATAATGCAGTCTCAGTCTGCAGGCTCAAGAACCAGGAGCTTTGATGTCCAAAGACAGGAGCGATGGATGTCCCATCTCAAGAAAGGAGAGGGGAAATTTTCTTTTCCTTCGCTTTTGTTCTCTTAGGACTCTCAATGGATTGGATTGGAGAAGCCTCATCCACGTTGCTGTGGGTTTATCTTGCTTACTCAGTCTGCTGATTCAAATGCTAATCTCTAAATGCAAAAGGCTAAACAGTAAAGCTTCTAGAAGAAAACTTAGGAGGAATATGTTTACCTCCTTGGTAGACAATAATTTCTTAAATATGATGCACCATGAAGCACCAACCCTAATGCACATATATACACCCATGAAACCACCATCCAGGTCAAGATGTGGGACATTTCCAGTGCCCCAGGAGTTCCATCATGCCCTTCCCAATTGACAGTCTAATTAAAAAAAAAAAAAAAAAAAAATGAAGCACCAAGGTGGTGCAGTCGGTTGGGCATCTTACTCTTAGTTTCAGCTCAGGTCATGATCTTAGGGTCCTGGGATCGAGCCCCGAGTCTGGCTCCATGCTTAGTGCAGAATCTGCTTGAGATTCTCTCTCTCTCTCTGTGTTCCTCCCACTCCTGCTCTCTCTCATTTTTCTCGCTCTAAAATAATAAATAAATAAATAAATAGCGCAAGACTTGAGTAGGCACTTAATAAAAGAGGGTGGTATTCAAGTGGCCAATGATCATATAAAAAAAAAAAAATCCTCCAGATCATTACTCATCAGGGAAATGTAGATGAAAACAACAATGTCATACCAGTACAACTTCAAGAGAAAGGCACTAATGGAAAGAATTGACAGTAGAAAGTATTGTATCTGCAGCACTGAAATTCTCAACATTGTTGGTGGAAATGAAAATTATTTCAATCATTCTGAAAAGGTGTTTAGCAGAATCTGCACTAAAAAGCTAAATCAATGTAGTTCTGGAATTTCTTATTAGTATATATATATTCTAGAGAAATGACTACATACGTCTACCAAAAGACATGAACCAACTCATGGAAGTTTTATTCCACAGAGCAAAAGAATGAGCCTCAAAGTCCATCGGGAGTAAAATGGACATACACAACTCTACCATATTCGTTCAATGGGATTCTACCCAGCAATGAAAAAGAATGTCCTATGTTTGTATATAGCAAGAATGCATGCATCCACTTATTTAAAGAAAGACAAAGACAAAAATCTGTTGTGTGATCCCATTTACTTAAAGCTTAAAAACAGGAAAAAAATTGAATCTTTGGTAGTAGAGGTCAGAATAGTGGTTACTTTGCAGGGAGAGGTTGACTGGGAAGGAACATAAGGAAGCCTTCTAAGTTGCTTCTTGACAGTAGGGACCTGAAGAATTGTCACCATAAAACCTGACTCTCACTGACTATTATCATCCACAGCCATGATGTACAGATGGTCTAGCCTCAATTCTGCCTTTCAGTATCCCTGGAGGTGAGCAGAACATAAGTTGAGCTATAATGCTAGCTGTGGTAACATCTGGAATACCTAGAGTTCACGGCAATCCTCTTTTCAGAGTTTACAGGAGACAGCTAGAGGTGAGTGTTGCTCACAATAATGGATGCTGCTCCTCTTGAACTTGATTGAACTGAAGTTTGAATCATAACCTCTGTTTCAGGAGGCAACCCTTCCAATTGCTTTGGCTTTTTAAAAGCTCGATGCATCTTGGTTTGATGCTCTGTGTTTTCCTTTGAGGTCAAAAACCGTACCTGGCATTTGGAACACTGAAAGACCATTTCTGGTGCCTCCGACAATGATTTATGTAAAGTATAAGGGCTCTGACAATGTTGAGACAGAATGGAAAGTAAATTCTTAGTGTTTTCATGGCATGTTCTAGAACATGTTTCCACATCAGCAAAGGCTGACGATCTGTAATTGCAAACCTGGCACACGTAGGGCAGACGTTCGCCAGGCTTACGATCTTCCCTCATGTGCTGTAAGAAAGCCTGGTCTATTTTGAATGACAAGTTGCAAATGTTACAGACAGTGCAGGGCTCCTGGATAGTGTGTACACTTTCAATGTGACATTGCAGTTCGAAGGGAGTAGGAAATCGGGGGTGGCAGTAATGGCAGGTGGTGTGGATTTCCCAGCTGTCACCCTTCTGCTTCTCAAGTTCCAAATGGCTCCTCACATGGCTCATAAACTTGACATTCTTTAGAACTTTCAAACAGCTGAGGCATTTAAAGGTTGTGTGAGTCTTCTGTTTTGGCTGCTGGTCTCCTTTATGCTGCCCATAGTAAAAGTCATGAAGTAACATGATCAGATTTTCTTCCTTAGGATCAACAGTCTGCTTTTGACTTGCTAGACTCAAAAAGTCTGGTTTTTCCAGCCTTTCCAATTTATTTTTTGTGTCTAGATTCATAAGATTGAAATGTGTCCAATCATTTACATAAACCCAAGAAAATAATGCTCATTCCGAACATGATTTAATGAGGATGGGACACCTTTTGAGGTTGTGATCATGCTCACTGTAGGAGAGAAATGGCCACAGCTGAGGAATGTCCTTCTGGGATTCCATCACTGAGTTTAGGTCTTTTGGGATTTCCACTGTTTATACTGGAAGCAGGAAGTTCCTTCAAATTGCAAGGACTTCCACTCTTGCCTCCTACAGAAAGTACAGCTCCAAGTAGACAGTGAGATAGTGAGAGAGCAAATCTGAGGAACTGTGAGGCACGACTTGTGGTGAGCTCATTTTATAATCAGGTTTTGATGAAGGCTCAAAAATAATAGGATGATCTATTATTCTCCATTCAGATTGGGGTGGCCACTATGAGTGCCCATGGGTCATGTGGTCTGCAGGCTGCAATGCACAAGCAGGATCTTGACTCCAGTACCCTTTTTTTCTTTTGGAATATCATTCCAGAGTCATTCTGTCAAAACGTTTGAAATGACTGGTTTTGAATTTGAAATCATTGTGATAAAGAAAATTTCGGCATCTTCATTTACATGTTCCATTCCTACTAAAATCAGCTCAGCATCTTCATTTTCCTTATCCCTGTGTTTGGATTCTACGTTCTTCTCTGGTCGTTCTGGCACTTATTTTTCCTCACATGACAAGGAAAGACCTGCCCTTTACAACTGCTTTTTGCTTGAAAAGGTCCCTTCAACTTCTAGTGTTTTCTTTTTGTAAATTACAATCTGAATATAACCAAGAGTATTTATTTCAAAAACCAAAATCATTGCTTTATTTAATCCTCCCCTGAAATGCTGAGATAACTATTAGCATCCTTATTTTATGCCTGAGTAACAGGCTCCAACTAGTTAGGTGACAAGATAGTCCTAGAGTTATCTCTCCAGCCCCCCAGGTCTCCAGCAATTGCAAGCTCAATATGCCCTCTTTCAGGGCCATGACTAGGGTGAGGCAAGTGAGGGATTAGGGCACAATATTTAATGGCAGGAGTTAAAAAGGCACATGATCAGTGTCTCAGAGCACCTGCCTCCTGCATTTTAGCACCTTAGGCATCGCACTAGACTTCTACTTCCCGGTCTACCCTCTGGGATATCTAAGGTCTCTTGTCAATCTTACCAAAACTTAGATCTTTTCAGTCCCCTTAAAAAAAAAAAAAGAAAGAAATCTTGCTCCTCCTGCAGTGTTCCTTTTCTGAGTAAACACTCCTAGTCACTCAGTTCACAAATTTTGGAGACATCTTTTGCCAGTCTTTCCCCTATACCGCACAGCCAATCAATTAGCAAACATTGCCTGCTCGGTTTTCCAAAGATATCCAGGACCCAACCACTCTCTTCTACCCCTACTGCCCTCTCCCTGATCCAAGACACCACGTTCTCTCCCTGGATCATGACTACAGGCATCTTATTCTCTCCCTGGATCCTGTTTGAAGATACCATGTTCTGTCCCTGGATCATTGCAGAAGTTTCCAGTGTCATACCTCTTTTGTCATATCTCCCTATAGTGTCCCCAGTGCTCCTGTTAAAATATGTAAAAGAGCTGGCAGGAAGTCTTTTGCTTATAGAACTCCAGTGACTTCCCAACTCACTCAGAAGAAAGGCCAATGAACAGGAAATGTCAAAAAGACCCCTAGGCCTTTGGCCCATACCCACCAGTCCTTGTTTTTCCTGCCTCTCCCTCCCTCTACTGCAGCTACTCCATGAGTCTTGAAGGCACCACATCCTGTACTTCCTCAGGAATTCTGTGGCTCTCCCTGCCTTGAATGCTCAGATATCCCCATCCTATCTCTTGGGCTGCTTCAGGTCCACAGCTTCTTAGCAAGGCTTCCCTAACGATGCTATCGAAAATCACCACCTCCCCCAACTCACATGCCCTACTCACCCCCAACGCTATTTCTCAACATAGTATTTATCACCTGCCTAACACCCATTACGGTTGACCCCGGACAACAGGGGTTTGAACTGCACAGGTCCACTTACATGCAAATTTTTTCAATAAATACAACACAGTGCTATAAATGTATTTTCTCTTGCGATTTTCTTTTTTTTTTTTAAGATTTTATTTTTAAGTAATCTACACACCCAATGTAGGGCTCGAACTCACAACCCCAAATTCAAGAGTCGCATGCTCTACTGACTCAACCAGGTACCCCTCTTTATGATTTTCTTAATAATGTTTCCTTTTTTCTAGCTTACTATATTATGAGAATACAATATACGATACATGAAAATACAAAATATGTATGAGTTGACCATTTATACTATCAGCAAGGCATCCATCCATGGTAGGCTAATAGATTTTGGAGGAGTCAAGAGTTTACACAGATTTTCTACTGCGCAGGGAGTTGGTGCTCCTAACCCCTTCCATGTTGGTCAAGGGTCGACTCTATGTAAATGTATCTTGCCTTTGTTTTCTTTTTTTTTAAAGATTTGATTTATTTGACAGAGAGAAACACAGCGAGAGGGGGAACACAAGTGGGGGGAGTGGGAGAGGGAGAAGCGGGCTCCCTGCCGAGCAGGGAGCCCGATGCGGGGCTCCATCCCAGGACCCTGGGATCATGACCGGAGCCGAAGGCAGACGCTTAACGACTAAGCCACACAGGCGCCCCTGCCTTTGTTTTCTATTTCCACCCACTAGACTGTAAACTGAGGGAGGAAAGGGACTTGTGTTTCCTTTACTGCTGTATCCTAAGTTCCTAGAGCAATGTCTGGCACACTGTCAACGTTAAATCTTTGCTACACAAATAATTAGCAGCTGTTATCAATATGATCATTTATGTATACAACAGACCCAAACCCACTAATTCCAGGCTCTCCAAGCCTTTAGTGAAATCCAAATTCAAATGATTTAACACTATCATGCAAGAGAAACATTCTAGTCAGTATGTAGGGGTGGGTATGTGTAGTTGAAACAAAAGTTTTGTGAAAGAATACCCTCCCTACAATGGATATGCAACCTTCTATGGCAGGTTTCAAATTTCACCTATGCTAAGGAACAGTTAGTGTTTACATTTTTCCATTTGTGAAATAAGACCAAATCTCATCAGTAATATTTAATAGTTTGTTCGACAGCATATATTCTTTGTTTTGTATGGTGATAGGAGAAATAATGTTGTATCTTAAAGTTGATGGCATCTTAGAATGAATGAAAAATTGTAACTTTTTTCCATAAGCTGATTGCGACCCATTAAATTTATTTGCAATTCACAAGGAGGATGCTGGCTGCATTTTTGCAAATGGTCTAAGACAGGGATTGTCCCGCCTCCTGTTTTTGCACAGACAGTGAGCTAAAATGGTTTTTACATTTTTAAGGGTTTTTTTTGTTGTTGTTACTTAGTATATATATATATTTTTTTACTTAATATATATAAAATGATATATCATGTCATATATATATATCATATATAATACACTTATTATGCACATATTACATTTTTTTAAAAATTTGTGTTGGGAAAACCCAAAGGAATATTTGTGACATGTGAAAATTATGACATTCAAATTTCAATGTCCACAAATAAAGTTTTATTGGGACACATCAGTGATCACTGATTTAAGGCTACTGTCAGCAGCTGCTTTGGCATTACTGTGGCAGAGTCCAGCCCTGCAACAGAGGTTGCATGTCTCCTAATGCCTAAAATATTTACCATTTTACAGAAAATGTTTGTCCACCCATGGTTTAAGAGAAGCAAAATAGAAGATACTAAACTTACTAGTTCACCACTCCCAGGAGTGTTCCAGATGATTTGGTGGGCCTCCATATTTCCCACTCTGGGCCACAAGGGAGGCAAAAGCTGGAGCGTCCTTGTTTCTGCTATATTGAGAAATTTCTCTCACATTCAGCTGCACCAAGTCCTGCTCCAGTGGAGCTTTCACCTTGTTCTCTAAATGCCTTTCTGAGTGAGGTCTGATCAGGAGATCCCACCTCTTTTATAAGACCATTAAAATCCAGTCTATAATATCCAAACGCATCTCCAGTCAGGTTTCTGAACATCCTGTTTGAATTTTCAGCTGTTGACCAGAGTGACCAGAGTTGACCAGAGCCAAACCTTCCATGCAAATCACTCCCAACAAGGAAAAAATGTTGGTGGGGCTTCAGGGCCAGGTCCAAGGGCTGCCTGCCAGGTTGGGGGGGTGGGGGTGCCCCCTCCTCTCTCTGTCCTCTGGAGCCCCACCACCTTATCTCCAGTTTAGCTGGGTCTTGAGCTTTAGCTGGGTCAGCAGGGGCAAGGGAAGGGGTCCACACAGCTATTCCAACAGAGCTCAAGCTAAAGGAACCTAAAAGGGCACATGTCTTCTTCCATGTGCTAGAAAGTTCTCACAGATCACTCCAACTATGGAGAACAAAATTCTGTCTTCTCCCTGTCCCCCACAGACAGCGAGAGGAGCTGGCCTCACTCCCTAATTGCCCAGATGGTCTGAACTGGAAGAATCAGCTCCCAGGGGATGCCAAGGGATCCCCACTTTAATCCCCAGAGCATTTTATGGACATCAGCCCACTCCTTTCTGAGTCCACTTCCAAGGATCAAAGGTCATATGCTAGTTCACTCTGATCACCTCTCATCCTCTTCACTCTCCCTTCCTTTAGCATCTTCAGAATTGAATCTCAGGCTATCCCTTCCTGTGCCTTACAGCCCCCTTTGCCTACCGATTTCTTTGGGGAAGGGAGGGCTTCAAGCGCCCCTGACAGCCAAAAAATATTTGTATTCCCACTCCTTCCATGCATCCAATTCACAGAATTAGAACAGAAATCCAGTTTGCTAATTAAAATGTTCTAAAGTACCACAACCTGGTATGACTTTAAAAATACCTTTCTTACCAAACCAACATGTTGTACACCTTAAACTTACACAACATTAAATGTCAATAAAGCTGGATAAATAGATAAGTAGATAAATAAAATGTCGTTCTGTGTAAATGTGACAGATGAAACTCAAAGTGGTACTGTAACAGAGGGTTCTTAATCTTGCCTGGTAGCTATGGAAGAACTGCCTTTGGGGCCTTTCAAGTAGCTCTGGGCATTTCCAGTAAGAAAGCAGGGTTAAATAAGTGACGGGTTTCCACAGTAGAAAGTCCCTATGGTGAGAAAGTCTTCCTGGACCCCCATAAGTTCCTAGTACTTTGCCCTGTCCCACTCTGTTCCAGCCACACTGCCCTTCTTGCATTAGGACCTTTGCACTTGTTCCTTATTTCTGGGATATTTTTCATACAGATATCCTCTTGGTTCTTGTCCCATATCCAAGTCTTTGTGGCAGAGCTGCTTCTCAATGGAGCCCACCTCAACCACCCTATTTAAAATGCCCACTTTCCCCCTACCTAGAATCCCCTGCCCCATTGCCCTGCTATATGTCCTGTGCATCTTCCCATAGCTCTCATCCCCTTCTGATAGACCATGTGATTACTAATTCGCTATGCTTATTGCCTACCGCCCTTGCTGGAATTTGAGTCCCATGAAGAGAGTGACTTTTGTCTGTTTCATTCACTGACCTATATCAAAGGCCTGGACCACACCAAACATTCAAGAATATTTGTTGAATAATTGTACATGGATGGATTTAGAAATAGATTCAGCCATTCTAAAGAATTAGACAGTACTCAGTTTTAGATGATTTCTGCCTGGTGGCAATGCTGGTGGTTGCCAATCTGTTTTCCAAGCACAGCACTGAAATTTTAAATTTTTATATGGTCTCCTTATTTCTAAAATGTTTGAAAGTAATGTTTAAAGTTGTAAAATATGATGAAGTAAAATAAAGCACATGTGTGTGGTTATTTGGCCTGTGAATGATCAGTTAGGCACTTTGAATTTAAAGATATGTTAATTTGGGTGCCTGGGTGTCTCAGTTGGTTAAGCATCTGCCTTTGGGCAAGGTCATGATCCCAGGGTCCAGGGATCAAGCCCTGCATCTGGCTACATGCTCAGAGGGGAGTCTGCTTCTCCTTCCCCCTCCTCTCATGCTCTGTCTCTCTCTTTCTCTTTTTCAAATAAATAAATAATCTTAAAAATATGTTAATTTAATTTTTTAATTTCTTTTAAAGATTTTATTTGTAAGTAATTTCTACAGCCAATGTGCGGCTCACACCTACAAGCCCAAGATCAACGGTCATTTGTTCCCACTGACTGAATCAGCTTGGTGCCCCAAGACATGTTAATTTTATAATTCACTAGTTCATAACATAGTCAGTGGTACCATGTTAGGTGGGATGACGTGGAATAATAGGGTTCAAAACTCTCCACAGATGTCCTTCTGGTAATTTTAGCAGTAGCTCAGTCTCTGAATCAGCCCAAATCCCACCTCCCATCTCCCATCCCTAAAAGTGATATTTTAGTTTATCACTCTTGTAAGTCATTTAATCTATGAGGTTTAAGCCTGTGGTTTTCATCCTGTTACACATTAGAACTGCCCAGGGAACTCTTAGAAATACACTTGCCCAAACTAGCTGCTGGCCAATTAGATTAAAATTTAAGGGAGTCCATTTACAAGTCTTCAATAGCCATGTGCCCTCCACCTGAGAAAACACCAGTGGCTTTGGGAGTTCCTCTTCCCACTTCCACCTAACAGGAGAAAGGCTTTCCCTTCACTTTTTCAGGTTCATTTTAGCGTGCATAGCCCAGGGTGCTCCCAACATTCTCACAAACTTTTTCCTCTTCCTCTCTCCCTGGGAAAGCTTTATCTCAAGAGACTTGGCTTTTGTAATCAATGGCAGTGCCTTTGGCTTCCTGCTGCTTTTGTTCTCAGTTCTGTTTTGTCTTGCCCCTGGAATAGGAAATCACAGAGGGATCGTTTCCCAGCTTAAATGCAAGGATAGGGCACAGAGGGATCAAAATGCACAGAAAGAGACACACTAAAAATTTTAATAAATGATGACTTATATCACCTGCTTACAAAACAGTAGGGAGATAATAATTTCCAGGGCATTCCCAGATGATAAATGACAGTGGCCCCTGTTAGCCCCAGCTTCTTCAGTTGCAAGAAAGGGGGAGATAGAGGGAGCTCCCAACTCTAATGGGTACCCCCAAAGAAGAGAATCTGAGAAGTAGTCCTAGCAAAGTGCTCTGATGAGCAAGTTGAATTAGTTAAAAGTTTTAGCACTGCAAGGTTGGTGGAGAAGCAGTCTTTAGGGAAACGCTGTCTTTACTAGGTGGGTTAATTCAAAAACTCCAACTTACAGACGAATCATGCCAAGGAGAAAAACTCCAAGTTAAATCAAACACTGAGATCCTGAAACTGGATGTGACTCTTTCTTTGGGAATGGATTTCAGTCAGCCTTTGAATAAATACTTTATCTTGTACACATTTTTATTAGTTTAAAAACAAAACAAAATAAAAAATGTGTAGGGGAGATATTAGTGGCATAAAAGCATGTTTATAACAATGTCTCTAGGGATAATGCACTGTGCCTTTAGAATCACTTTTCAATTAAAAGTCATACTTATATACAGTTAAAAATAAAATCAAACAACACAAAAGATCATTCATCAATTGTAAAGTCTCCCTCCTGCCCAAGACCACAATTACCTGTTTCCATTTCCAAAAAAACTACTTTTTAGAATTTTTCATGGGTCCTTAAAAGCATATTCTCTGCATCTAGAAGCATGCTTCCCCTCTTCCCCAGATGTTTTATGCAAATAAATTTGCATACCCTGCACCAGAATTGTGTCTTATTAACATAATTTTACTGAATGATTTCAACTTGGATGGGGAGAAATCCATCAGGGAGCTTAATGATTATCGTCATTTGATTTCAAATATTCAGAGGCAAACAGGAATGCACCTTCTCTTCTGAGGAGTTTGTGGGGAAATATTACAAAAGGAGGCACAAGATCCTTCATTAACACAAAGGCTTGGCTGTCCCAAAATCAAAAGTCAAAGCAACTTATGTATAAGTATCAGAGGATGCTCTTTGGACATATCTGTATTTGCTGGTTGTATATTTCTATTAGAACAGTTTCTATTCCAAGGTTTTCCCAAAGGTGACTCATAGTGCCATAAGGTCCCACATATACCCTCAAGAATGACTGAGTTACTAAAAATGTCATCAGGAGCAGGAGACATTATTGGGGATAATAGTATCAATAATAGCAATTAATGTTTATTTAGCACTGACTATCAGCTGGGGGCTATTATAGGAGCTCTACGTGTTTTATTTCACTTAATCCAAATCCCAAGAAAGTGAATATTATTATCATATCCAGATAGAGACTTTTTAAAATGGAAATAATCAAGATTACACAATTAAATAACATCCAAGCTTTAAAGCTAGGTAGCATGACTAGATTCTAAATTCTTAATTCCTCTGGTACATCTTTCTCTTAACACATTCTCAAGTGCCTGACGTGATGCCAAGGTTTGGGGCACAGAGGTAAATAGTAACTGCCCCCTGTATTGTTGTGGTTATGAGAAGAAATAATGAATGCAAAAGGGTTGGGGTTTTTTGTAATTTTCTTTTTTTGTGATTTTAATTTTTTTTCCAGTTTCATTGAGACATAACTTACGTAGAGCATTGTGTAAATTTTAGGTGCACAATGTAGTGATTTGATGCATGTCCATTTTGAGAAATGATTATCACAATAAGTTTAGATAAACATTCACGACCTCAGTAGAAGATTTTGTGCTATTGTGAGAGCCAGCTTTCAAGACGGCCCCCAAGGATCCCTGCCCTCTGATAGCTACACCCTTGTAGAGTGACCTCTCACTATGACCAGGGCACCAGCAGCATATTGTGGAATGATGGTGTGTGATTTCCGAGACTAGGTAATAAGAGACATCGTACCTTGCTTTCATGAATCACCTGCTCTGGTGGAAAAGCCAGCTGTCATGTCATGAGGACATGAGTGGCCCTTTGGAGAGGTCCACATGGTGAGGAACTGAAGCCTCCTGCCAACAACCAAGGGAAAGAGTCATCTTGGAAGAAGATTCTCCAGCCCTATCGAGTCTTCAGATGAATAAGCCAGTATTTTGAGTAAACCCTCATGAGAGACTCCTAGCTAAGCCACAGCAATTGTGAAATAAGAAATATTTACGGTTGTTTTAAGCTACTAAGTTCTGGGATACTTAGTTTTATAGCAACAGATAACTAATACAGCTGTGCTTGTCATGTTTGGTTGTCAATTTATTATTATCACTACCACATCGCTGCTATTATTATTTACCACCACATCAGAGCCTTGTTATAGAAAGCAAATCTATCCATTGAACTACTCCTTGCCCCTGCTGAATTAAGCTGGTGGTCAAGGGGGAAAGTGCCAACAACAGTTTTTGAAATGACTGGAATCATTTCAGCAAACATCATATATTAGTTTGCCAGGGCTGTTATAAGAAAATATCACAGACTGGGGCACCTGGGTGGCTCTGATGGTTAAGCGTCTGCCTTCGGCTCAGGTCTTCAGCTCAGGTCATGATCCTGGGGTCCTGGAATCGAGTCCCACATCAGGTTCCCTGCTCAGTGGGGAGCCTTCTTCTCCCTCTGTTTCTCTCACTCTCTCTCATGAATAAATAAATAAAATCTTAAAAAAAAAAAGAGAGAGAGACTATCACAGCCTGGATCAGTTAAACAATAGAAAATTATTTTTGGGGGCGTCTGGGTGGCTCAGTGGGTTGAGGCTTCTGCCTTCGGCTTGGGTCATGATCTCGGGGTCCTGGAATTGAGCTCCACGTTGGGCTCTCTGCTCAGCGGGGAGCCTGCTTCCCCCTCTCTCTCTGCCTGCCTCTCTGCCTACTGGTGATCTCTCTCCTCTCTGTCAAATAGATAAATGAAATCTTTAGAAAAAAAAAAGAAAATTATTTTTGCACAATTCTGGAGGCGAGAAGTCTAAGATCAAGGTGTCAGCAGAGTCGGTTTCTACTTTGGTCCCTGTCCTTGGCTTGCGCATGGCTGCCTTCTTGCTGTGTCCTCTTATGGTCTTTCCTCTGAGGGGGATCTGCATCCTAATCTTTTCCTCTCATAAAGACACGAGTTCTATTGGATTAGGCCTCATCCATATGACATCATTTTACTTTAATTTCCCCTTTAAAGGCCCTATCTTTATATACAGTTGCATTTGAAGGGACTAGGGATTGGGACTCCAACATACAAATTTTGAGGGGACACAATTCAGCCCATTATATATTCCACGTAGAATATTCAACTTGAAAAACTCAGCAATGTCATTTATATTATAAACTGACCTAATTTTTCACTAAGGTGACTAATCGCTTCTTTTATCATGAAAAACCAAGTTCTCTTAAGAAGCCTGAAGTGTTGGGCAGCTAGCTTGGTTAACAGAGTTCAGCTGCTTCCAATACTTGATTTTCCTCATCCTCAGAGAATGAAATTAACGGTGAATTATGGAGTATATTCGATACCTATCTAATCTCCATGCAGCACTGAATAAGGAAAAATATACTTTCTAGTGCTGAATGCAGCTGAAAAGTGAACTGGAAACTTATCTTCCAGTCAAGATCACTGCCATCCAAGCTGAACACTCACTGTTTGAGTTTCGGAGAGACACTACGCTCATTGACTTGGTATCTGAGAGAGGACTTAATATCATGATCACTAGAGGGAGCATATTGAACCTGAATAGCAAAATTACCTGATGGAACTTCCATATACTTGTCCCTGGAGTCTCCTTCTTCATCAGGGAGGTAGAAATAACACCCGGATTCTGGACATCAATTACAGCGCATAGATTTGGTTGCTTTTATTTTTTCCTCCCACCAAGCATTTCCATGAAACCAGGGTGTCCTGAAATTCAACTCAATTCTGACTCTATCTGCCTGGAGATAGAATCAGGTCTCACTGGTCTCCCAAGACTGCCCCTTCAGATGCCAGTCTCAAGTTCAGGTTGTCACCTGTGTTTCTGTCTGACTGGCTATAAATCAAGGCTTCCCACGATTCCCTCCTTAGTTTTGATTCATTTGCTAGAGGCCTAGAGAATTCAGGAAGCCAGTTTACTCACTAAACTGCAGGTTTATCATAAAAGGATATAACTTAGGAACAGCCAGGTGGAAGAAATGTATAAGGTGAGGCATGGGGGAAGGACACAGACCTTCCAAGCCCTCAAGGAATACGCCACTCCCCAAATCTCCACATGTTCACCAACCTGGAAGCACTTCGAATTCCATTGGTTTGGGTTTTTACAGAGGCTTCAATAAAGAAGCACGATTGATTAAATCATTGGCTATTGGTGATTGAACTCAATCTGGATCTAGCCCTTCCCCTCCCCAGAGGTCAGTGGTGAGATTGAAAATTTCACCCCTCTAACCACATGGTTGGCTTCATAGGCAAACAGCCCCCATCCTCAGGTGCTTTCCAGAAGTTACCCCATTAACATAACAAAGACACCTTTATTGCTTTCACCACTTGGGAAATACCAAAGGTTTCCAGAGCTCAGTGCCAGAAAGAGGAGCAAGGATTTATATTTCTTATTATAAATCACAACATCATATACACTCAAGAGGAATGATCTTAGAATTAAATGAGATTGTGCTCAGTAAGTGGTAGCTCTTACTCCACATTTAAAGTTCTGGAATAGGGGAGATAGTATCTCAGACTCTCTTTTAATCCCCTGGGCCCTGCTGTGTAGGTTCTGTTTCTTATTGTGGAGCATGGGCTCCTTGCTCAGTGAGCTTGAAGGTTTGTTAAGCAATAGCAGTTATATGTCAATCAGATTTCATCTCTGTCCTGTTACATTTTGGCCTTTTTAAAGGATTGTGTAGAAGCATTTCTCTATCCTTCAGCTAAAGCGTTCGCCAGATTAAGCTAGGAGGAAGGAAGAAGCAAGTGGAGTATATGCTTCTTCACCTAGGAGTCAAATGAAGAAAATAAGGCTCCATCTCATCAAAGCAAGATAGGAAATTGTTAACCTTGAAATAAGACTGTCGGTTATTTGGGGGATGAGGGAATGGGGAAAATGGGTAAAGCGGAGTGGGAAGTACAGGCCTCTAGTTATGGAAGGAATATATCACAGAGATGAAAGGTATAACACAGGGAATATAGTCAATGGCATTGTAATAATGGTTTATGGTGCCAGATGGTAGCTACAGTTGTGATGAGTATGTTGTATGCTTGAAACTAATGTAACACTGTGCATCAACTATCCTTCAATAAAAAAAAATAAAAAGTATAAAAATGTTAAAAAGAAAGAAAGAAAGAAAACCTCAGTTATTTAACCAGTGAAATGGGTTTATTCAGGAATAGCAGAGAATTGCAATTCACAACAAAGAAGTTGTGGCAAAACTGTAGGCAAGTCTGGAGAACAAAGCAGAAGACTGCTTTTTTACAGAGGAAAGGTGGGCTGGGGGCTGGGAGCTGGGAAGGGTTATTGTAAACAAAAAGTCCATCGGAGTAAACTAGGAGTTAAAAGTATAGTGGCTTTTCTTTCTTTTTTTTTTTTTTTATTTTTTAACATTATTTTTTTATTATATTATGTTAGTCACCATACAGTATATCATTAGTTTTTGATGTAGTGTTCTGTGATTCATTGTTTACGTATGACACCCAGTGCTCCATGGAATATGTGCCCTCCTTAATACCCATCACCTGAGTTGGCACTGTCACTGGTTGACTGGGCTGTTGCCAAGGGAGAGAGGAGAGCATCCTCCTTCCTCCTGCTGCTATAGTAAAAGCATCCTCTTCTTCCTGTCCAGAACAGAAGGTAGGTCTCTTCCTGTTGGGTCTGTACAGGACTCCAAGGAGTGGTAGGCAAGAGAGGTCCTCTTTCTGGTGTCCAGACTCTATTTTAGTGAGGTTTTACTCTCTCTCTCTCTCTCTCTCTTTTTTTTATTATATTCAATTAGCCAACATATAGCACATCATTAGTTTTTGATGTAGTGTTCAGCGATTCATTAGTTGCATATAATGCTCAGTGTTCATCACCACAGGTGCTCTCCTTAATACCCATCACCTGGTTACTCCATCTTCTGTAACCCTCAGTTTGGTTCCCAGATTCCAAAGTCTCTCATGGTTTGTCTCCCTCTCTGATTTCTTCCCATTCAGTTTTCCCTCCCTTCCCCTGTGGTCCTCTGCACTATTAATTTTCAAAATATCAAATAACCTGCGGACTAAAATAAGGACTAGAATAAAGCAGGTGCTCACCAGGACAATGAGTGAGTGGGGCCTGCAGAGGTCTGACACACGCCAGGATCCACCAGGCACTTGTGCATTTCATATGAAACCTAGTCTGGCATGTTCAGAATCCACACAGTGCTGATGGCCTGCATTTCCACAGTCTGCAGTTGCCCATGACACAGATGCAGGGACCTGTGTCCCTGCTCTTTCTCAAGACTGGAAGATTTATTGAAGAAAACACTGAAGAAAAGTCCTGTGGACAGCGGCTTTGTGCTCCAGCCCTCTGAGGTCCTGCCTCATCATATTACATTAAATTCTGCTTGTCCAAATGCTGGGTTACCTCTCCTTGTGGTTCTTCCACTCTTTCTAAATTAATCTTGACAACTCTTAGGTGTCTGGACTAACAGCCTCCTGTGAGAACCCCAGGTTTGTCTCCTCTCAATGCCGAAATTCTCTCTCTGGAGCAGCAAATGAATCCCAACCAGAACTCAGCTCAGCCTGAGGGGCCCCCATTCCTCAGCTGATTTGTCTTTAAGTTTCACGGCCCAAGATCACCAGGAAGATACAAACAAGATTGGTCAGGTGCTGAAAATATGCTTCTCACAATGATTTCATGTCAGTGGCAGAGTCTGGGCTATTTCTCTCTCTTTCTGGTTGTACAACCACACCCCTGCCCTTAATAGTAGTAGTAGCAGTAACCTGGGTTCGTAATACTGATTCAGGGGGCACCTGGATGGCTCAGTCGGCTGAGAGTCTGACTCTTGATCTCAGCTCAGGTCTTGATCCCAGGGTCTTGAGTTCAAGCCCTGTGTTGGGCTCTACACTGGGCGGAGCCTACTCTTAAAAAAAAAAAAAAGTAAAACTACTACTGATCTGGATTTTGGGTCATCAGCAATTAAAAAGCCACACTTTCTAATGACCTGGAGACTCCTGTCTTCCCCAACAGGGCCTTCATCTGTGTGGTCCCCCTGCCACCAGCAGTCACTACCTCCCCAGGCCCCTTGTATGGCCATCCTTACTGATGAGGACTCTCCCCAACCAATCCCAGCTTTTAAAAACTTCATTGCCTTGATACCATGCCTGTTGGAACATTTTGATGGCAAAGTCTAAATTCTGAGTAAAGCATCTTGCCAGATTTCTCTCTCAGATGAGGTCTCCAGGCCAGATAGAGTCCTGACTATAGGACACCCTGCTTTAAAAGCAAGATGCAGTGTTGACTTTTCTTCCTTTACTTGGGTTGGGCAGCTATAATCATCACTCTCCTGCATGGAGCCCTCCATAAACAGGGCACGCTGATGCGTGTTTTTCATGTTAATCCCATAGGTAAATCTCACCATGTCATTATGGAGTATTGTCTCTATTTTGTGATTGAGGAGCCCAGTGCTGAGATCATGTGATGCTTTGGTTTTTTTGCTCTTCCTCCCAGAGAACCTGTCTGTTTTGTAAACTTTTCCTCAAATCCTAGAGCTGCTGGTTTCCCATTCTGGAAATTAGTCCCTGTAAGTTGGGTCTACGTGAGGGATGCTAGGGCAAGGTGCATGTCAGGAAAAAATGAGGTATTTTCCTGAACTCCTTTTTTGGTACATTCCATCAGTTACACAGATTTGTTTTCTGCAGAAATGGCAAAATGTGTCTCACAAACTGATGAGCCCGTTTCTGGTTCTTTGAGTGTAGGATAGGAGGCTGGAAGGCAGAAGAGGGTAACCACTATAGGAAGAGATTGAAGAGCCAGTTGTGTGTGGCAAAAGAGGAAGGTGTTGACACCCAGCAAGGACAGTGGCGCATGCACCACACACACACACATACGTGGCTAGCACTGAATGAGAAGCAGTAGAAGAACAAGCAGGGCTGACCTGCTTATGCTCAGGGAAATGTGCAGATGGAGCCCTGCCCTGGGCCTTGTTGTGTGGTCTTCTCTCCAGGTATTCCTCTGGGAGGCCATGCAGTGAGGGCGGTGAGGCAGCCTAGAGCCAGGATGCGGGGGTGTGGGGACAGGGAGCCCTCTTGCTCACTGGACAACTTCCATTGGCCATGGGGTCCGACTCCGCAGTGTGATATCGTCTCTTCATTTGGATGATTGGTCTCACAGGGCGGCCCCTCCACACCCCAATTCCCAAGTCTGACATTTACCTGCTTCCAACCAAGTGTTCCTCAGCACATGGTTAAGGGTTTGCTTATTCATTCTTAGGACCCAAATCCTTGCTTAGAATTGGCTTACTACCTTTGATAGGGAAGAAGGTGGATTTTCTAGACAGAAAGTCAAACTCATATTGATGTGACCTAGCCCCCACAAAAAGAGGTCGTATTTTTAATTTGGGAAACACATACTAAACCAATGTTATCTATATGATCTTACCATTTCGCTAAAAGGAATTTAGATACTTTTACTGACCACAACTAATTGAATCCAAGAAAGGACTGGACCTGGTGGGAAGACAGGAATGGGCTGGTAAGGCCCAGAGGACCCAGCTTATCTGCTGGGTGTACATCCCCTCCAGTACTGGGGACCTGACTTGTACACAGTAAAGCCCTGCCTTGGTACAGCCAAAGGCCAGGGGTGGAGACTTTGGATCCACTGGGGAGGAGTGCTCAAGTCGAGTCTTGGCAGAGTTAGCGAGGGCCCCTCCAAAGCATTTTTCCTCCAGTGGCGCTATTGGACCCCTAGTATGTTCCAGGCCCTGAGGATGCACTTTGTGTGTGTTGACTGCATAAACAGCCATAGAAATTAAATGAGGAGGTAACAGGTTCACCAGAGGTAAGAGCCAAATGGAGGAATGATAAATGGTGCCATGAATTCCTGGAGCCAAACCTCATCCAGCTTAGTGTCTGAGCATCATGGATGCTACACCTTCTTGTTTAATCAGGAACTGCAGTTTCCTGAGGTTTAAACTAGAGAATAAGCTTCATGGAGCACAGAGACACCACATGGTTGACACTGAGGTTCTCTTTATTTCTGACCATGTCTTTACAACCATCCAGGCAGGGATAACTCCCACATCTACCGCCCAAACCCGAATCTCCCTCTAGAAATTCAGATTCGTATTTCTAATGCTAGAAGATGCATCTCCCCAAAGATCCTATTAACTCCCAAGTCAACACCGCCCCCCTCCCTGAATCACCTTTCCTTTTCCTGCTCACATCGAGCAGATTTTCTCAAACTGTGGCTTCTGTGCTCCTTTAAGATACACTTACACCTGGGCTTCAGTGCCCAGAATAAAGCCTATGATATGTGTATCCAGCTAGGCAGGCATATAACAGGGGCACAGAATGGGCTCTGGGTCATAGAAGGTCCTGTCGCCGCAGTGAGGGCAGGGGTTGGCACTGAACCAGACCATGCCTGGCCGCCCCAACTCCTGCAGCATTTGCTTTAGCCTGGCGTGTAGATGGGCAAGTCTGCCCAGGTGGAGGGTGCCACGGACATCCTCGTAACTCTCCAGGGGGGCTGGATACAGCACGTGACTCAGCTTGCTCAGCCCGATGGTGTGGCGCAGCAGGTTCTCCAGGACGGCCATGGAGATGGGGTTTCCACAGAAGCTGAAGGTTGTGAGCTGGGAGCAGCGGCCCAGGGCAGGCAGGATGACAGTGAACTGGGAGTCCATGATCCCACACTCATCTAAGTCCAGGTCCTGGAGGGTGGCGGAGGCTCTCTCGATCAGAACTTGGAGAGGCCCAGGACTCATATTGGTCAGGCTGACCCCGCTGAGACCCAGGTCTTTCAGCTGACTGACGTTCAGGTGCTGGGACAGATGTGTCAAGTCGGATTCTGAAAGCAGGCAATTAGTTATTGACAGGGTCTCCAGGGGAGTCTTCAGGCAGCTGGGGAGAAACAGAGCAGTTAGTTCTGGGGGCATGGAGGTGGTGGGCAGAGGGACATGGGGATGACCCAGGCCTTGAGGAAAGATAGGCCCATTCCACCCAGACCCAGGGCTTTACAAATGATGGTCAAGCCCCAGGATGCTGCCTGGGGAAAAAAGCACTCAAATCCACGCAAGTTTCAGAGGAGTCCTTTCTCCATTACTCATTTTCTGGGTGACTTGGTCGAGTGAAAGAAATTTTATTTTATTTTATTTTATTTTTTTTTATCCCCAAATACTTTTGTTTTTTCAGTGTTACAAGATTCATTGTTTATGTACCACACCCAGTGCTCCATGCAATACGTGCCCTCCTCAATACCCACCACCAGGCTCGCCCATCCCCCCACCCCCTCCCCTCCAAAACTCTCAGTCCCTTGTTCTGAGTTCACAGTCTCTCATGGTTCTTCACCCCTCCGATTTCCTCCAAATTCATCCCTC
>CM052889.1:58618543-58641011 GCA_028534135.1 Potos flavus | reverse complement strand
CTCGCCCATCCCCCCACCCCCTCCCCTCCAAAACTCTCAGTCCCTTGTTCTGAGTTCACAGTCTCTCATGGTTCTTCACCCCTCCGATTTCCTCCAAATTCATCCCTCCCCTCCCTCTCACAATGTCCTCCATGTTTTTCCTTACGCTCCACATGTAAGTGAGACCATATGATAATTGACTTTCTCTGCTTGACTTATTAAGTGAAGGAAATTTTAAATGCCCCCTCTGCTCTCAAATGCAGCACAGCATGTCCCTCGGAGGTGCTCTGAGCATCAATCAATCCAACAATGTGAGGCACTCAGAGGGGAGCCTGGCCCCACGCCTCCAATAAGGAAAGGAATCAGTACTGGGAGACAGGATTAGAAATACTTTCAATTCGGGCTTCCTTCTGGCTCTTTCTGTGACCCCAGTCACTGGTACCTATTTCCGATGAGACTAATGGGAGATGTGCACAAAGAGCTAATCTGAGCAAGGCCTGGCAACATGCAGCCTGCAGGGCCTACCTTGGATCACTATATCATCCACGTACCAGCTATCACTTTCCACAAGTCTTCACTCCTGCTCCCTCCCTCACATTCCCCCAGAAATCAGGCATTCCCTCTCTATTGCCTTATGCGGAACTCAGAGTGACCCTTTACAGAGAGGGAATTGGAGGCAGGTTTGGAGGGAGAGACTCAGGTTGACAAAACTGCCAAGTGCAGAACTTGTGATCTGAAACCTCACATCAGATATGCTTTCCCTTCATCAACACCCTCAAGTTTAGTTATTTTTGATCATCATAATGTAGACATCTTTTCTCAGAAAGAATTTCCAAAGCCACCCTCACCTGCCCCAAAGCCCCCCATACACAGATTCCTAACTATGAGCCCCTTCGAATAGTATCTATCCTGGTTCATACCTCCCGGCTCTATCTGGGAGGTTATCTGACAACATGCGTGGGGATAAGAGCAGGGACAGTGTGTGGACCTTCTAGTGACTCATGCTGCATCTGGCACTGTCGAGGGCAGATGCCCATTATCATTTACTGAAATAAAGAAGGGCTTATGTTGGACTGCCGAGAAACCTCACCATCCCTCACCTGAGCACCTGGTCCAGGCGGTCTTCAAGGAAGGAGATAGAGTCCAAATAGAGCTCCTCAAGGTGGTGCAGCCTGAGGAACTGAGCGGTGAACTGGCTGACGCAGTGCTCCTCCTTCGCCGGGGTGGTGTGGGAAGACATGTGGATGTGCGAGAGGAGGAGCCTGCGCAGATTGCCCATCTGACCCAGATGAGGAGCGAACTTCCCCAGGGTGGACAGTTTCCAGGTGCAATTCACTTCCAAATCCTGGATCGAGTCCAGCTGTACAATTTTCAGGATCTTCTTGATGTTCTGCATGGGCATTGCAAAAATCTTCAGCTTCTTACAGCACAGGTGCAGCAGACCCTTCCTCTGCTGGACTTTCTGGATGAGGTAGGCGAGGGACTCGTCAGGGGTACCTTCCTTGAGGCAAAGGTCTATGAGCACCTCCACAGGAGCCAAGGGTGGCTTGGGCCCTGGCTTGCAACCATCCACTTTTCGCCTCTTCTTCATGGGCTGGGCCACCTCTGGCTCCAACAGGGAGTACATACTGGCCCTGGTCCCAGACCACACAGTCCAGAAGTCCTGATGAGCATTCTTCCGTAAATCTAGCACCTGCAGTTTCCACCTCCTGCAAGGGAAGATGGGAGACAGACTGAGATGCTTTCAGATCAATGGGGAATAAGACTTGAGTCTCAGAATCTAGGCAAGGACCAGATGCCTGACTGCACTTTCACTCCACACCCTGGATGTCAGTGGCTCCTTGGGCTACTGGGATCCTTCCTTCTTGGTCCCCACTTGCAGTACCTTTAAGTGCCACCAGGAGGAGATGGGCAACTTGGTTCTTTGGTCACCTCTGCATCTCAATCAGCCTTTCATGTCCACAGTTCCTGGAGTGACCCCAGAGATGGCCCCAAGGCTTCTCGAAGCTTCCTCGCAGAAGCCTCTGGCCCACACTGCGGCCTTGCACTTTCCATGACCCCAGCTCTATCTTGCTTGGATGCCCAGGACCCTCCTGGGATATGGGATCAGCCTCACCTGGGGCGAACCTCCTGGGCAAGCAGGGCATCAAGTCCATCGAGTGCAGCTTGGAAGGTCTCCTGGTGGGGCTTCTGCTCCTTCATCAGGGCCCCCAGAGGGAGACAGGCGAAGGGCCAGGCCTGAACCATCGCCTTTAGGGTCTCGCTGTACCTCCCAGCAAAGGCCGCCGTGAATAGCGGTGGGAAGAGCTCCATGGGTAGCATCTCCAGAGCGGCGATGGCTGAGGCCTGGTCCTTCAGCAGGCTGTGACCTGCCAGGTCCAGAAGTCTGGGTGGGGCCGGCATGCTCATCCTTATGAATCTGCTCCGAAAAGAATCCTGGCAAAATATTCAGGAAACAAGGCTGGGTGCTAGCAATCCCATTATCCCTCCACCCTTGAGAGGAATCAACTCAAGGCCAAAGTCACTCTCTGGCAATAGTTGGGGAGTCCTCCATTTACCCCAATTCCGTTCTCTGCTGGATAGCCACAAAGCCACAGCTTTGCCTGATGGCTCTAGATGTTCATCTTACCAGGCCCTGATGGGGGAGCAAGATCACCACAGGTCCCATCACATACTGCTGCATTTAATTCTAGCCCCATTGCAGAGTTAATACTGAGGAGCCTGAAAACCAACCCCATCCCTTTCAGGGAAAAGTTGCTGATTATCCCGAGTATTGAACATATACAGAAATAAGGGAATATCGCGTACCCCAAAATGAGCCACTTCTCAGCTCTAACAAATAACCCAGACATGAAAGATTAAGGAACACCTGGACAAGGAGTACCATTACATCATTTAAAAATTTTTCAACTGTAAAAGTAGCGTAACAGTATTCTACAGCATGTGGAAGTCGGGGATGAAAAAAATATATACTATTTCATGACAGTTTTATTACATGTCTCTCCTATGAATATGAGAATTACTATTTTATTTCGGGGGAATACAGAGCTCACATTCAGAACAAAGCCTCCACCTTTAAAAATATTCCATAAAATATTTTTTTCCTGTGGAATATATTTAAGCTTTTAGTTTCTTATTTTTCTAAAAAAACTTAACTAGTAAAATCACGAAACAATAAATTATATGAACTATAATTACTGAACACAAACTAAATATTTAAAATGCCATAAAAAATTTCAACTAATCAGATGTCTTTCATTTCCAAAAAAAATCTACCTGGTTAAGAAATATCGTAAACGCCTATAAAATGGCATACACCAAAGCAGAAATCAAAATGCTTGAAATTAAGGCAAAACTGCATTTTGAGGCAAAAGCAAATCCTGCTCATTCACACTGCATGGCTGAGGGCAGTATGATGACAGCGTCCCAAGCTTAGGGCTCCTGCCTCACCAGAATGGTACATGGTGCAGGGAGCAATCTGCTCAGACTTCAGGGTCTCACCTCTGGCTCCTCAGAAGCTATATTATCTTTTCTGGCTACACCTCCCTTTTTCAGAACCTAGCTCAAATTTCCAACTGAATCACTGGATCTCCACCTAGTTAATCCAGATTGGGTTTTTGACTTTCTCCATACAACTGACTGAATAATATGCCCCATTCATGAAAGAAAAAGAAAAGAAAACCAACCTGGAGGTATACTTGGGGGAGTTTTGGCCACATCAGTATAACTCAAATGTTCAAGTTAAGACAGCTTTATGCAGCAGTGGTGTTAACCCAAAAGAAAAAGAAATAAAATAAAATAAAATTCCAGAATATCAAATAGTCACTTACACTCTATGTTACCTAAAACTGCAAAACATGTGTGCATTCATAGAAGAACAGATGTACAATTGAGGGATGGCTAGTCTTCCAGATTTTGAGGGTCAAGGCTTCCCTGAAGGAAGTCAGGTCAAAATTACAACTAGGAGTTGGCCAGGAAAAGGGAGGGGTAGGGCTGTTTGTAATGGGACCATGGGAAATACTCAAGACTATGAAAAATACATTTTTATTTTGTTTGAGGAGTTCAAAGACATTTATGGCTACTTTAAACCCAAGGGCAGGGAGAAGAGCCACTCTTCTTCCCAGGAGGTAAAAGGGATTTCCTCCTAGAAGGCTGGGATCAGCTCAGCAAAATGGATGGAGAAGATTCAATATAGGAATCTGGGCTGCGGAGAGGTCAGAACCATACCGGCAACCAAACCCAGGACATGACTAGTCCAATTCTGACAGCTACTGAGGGGTGAGAGCCATGAGCTCTTTGGGCTCTTAGAGATAGGGAGAGAGATAAGCATGAGCTATATCCATGTATCCTTGTCATCGAGAAGCTGCCACCAGAGGACCTCCTCTTTAGGCTCTAGTGTCCTCTTCCACATCCTGACGTTTTGAAGGAAGATCAGGTCTAGGCATTTCCCAGGGGCCTGGGCCCCAAATGTGATCTCCAAAGGCCCCTTCCGAAGTATATATTGACAACTGCTGTTTCCTCATTCCTAGGAAACAACTAATATAAATACAGCTTCAAAAAGTCCCTTCTGGTTCTGTCTCTATGCTTTTTAATTACTCCCATTCTTCTGAGACAGTGCCATTAGGAACAAGAATAAAACTTTTCCCTCTTTCTGTATTGAGCTTGGTACCAAATACCAACACTTTTCCCTCACAGAATTTGAAGCTATATTTGACATTTAAGGATCTGCCAAATTTAGGGATGATTCCCATGCTGGGCTGGATCACACATTGGTAGTTCTGACATTTTAGAACACACAGAGAACCTCTCCACACAAAGAATTCTCCAGGCTATTCTTTACCCCTTGCATTGTGATGCCCAAACAATTCTTCTATACCACTGGTGAGGATAATGGGATTCTCTGAAGGATGTTCTCCACTTAGTATCTTCATGGAGACTGCTTTCTCCAAATTTCTACCACCCATATCAGCAGGCTTTGTGTCAAATAGGGTTAAACTGGAATGTGCTCTATGGGCATTTTAGCCCCCAGGCAATCACCATTATCATACAGCTGCAGGAGACTGAGATTAATAACAAAGATGATCGTAAATGTCCCTGGTTAGTAAGCAGTCACTGAGCACAGAAATGGTGCTCTGGAAGTTTTCATCCAAACTTTTCAACCTTTGCAGGAAATTTAAAGTTCACTGTTAATTTTATTTTTAGCCCAGTGAATTGGGACCCCACTCCCCGCAGTGAGTAATTGGTAGACACTTTCAGGCAAGGGGTTTGAATGGATCTGCCTCACCAAGTGGATGGACAATCTCAATGTTAGAGATACCGGACTCACAGACTTCACCTGGACCTCAGTGAAACAGAAAACTGCCTAAGTCCGAGCTTGGGAAGGGTCTACGGGAACCCAGGGTCTAGAAGATCCAAGGAGGCAAAAGTGACACTGTCTTCAGATCTAAAAATGTACGAGCCAAACACCCTTCCCTTGTGAGGCAAGTCCTACTCCTCTGTCCACCTCCATGCAGAGCCTGTGGACCAGGGGACATGCTGTGGGGTTGGAAGCAGGAGCACCAGGAACACATCTATATGAAGGGCTGTCCTTCCTGCGCAGGATCAGGACTGGCTCAGGACAACTCCCACAGCCAAGGAATGAATCTGAAGAATGTTTCTATTGTATCCTGGTCACCTTTTCTCATGCTCTTCATTTGCTATGTAGGCTAGAGCATCCCCTGAGCTCATTAGAGTGAGTGTTCTGACACCACCTTTTCCATTCACAGAATTCCAACTGGGATCCCAGAGCATCATCTACCTTACTGGGGCCTTTAGAATGTTTCTGTGCTTCTGCCCTATGCCAACTGGGCAGCACTCTGTGTCCCTGGAATGTCAGTCCACCTCTCTTGCAGCCTGGGGTATGGCCACAATCCTGGGAACACTTTTCCACTGTATCAACAGAAATCAAGGAATTTTCCCCAGTTCTACTGAGCATTACATTGGAGAACATGACAAGCCACAAGGTGCAGAAAGAAAATAAGCCCATCTGTTTTTCTAGATCTAAAGGGCTCCAGAAATGCTGGAGGAAGACCCTTCCTGAGTTCCAGAGAAAAGATCCCAACTCTGCTGGTCTGGGGGGCAGCAAGCTAATGAGAAGCTAGGAGCCAGTCCTGATGCAGCAGCCCCACCTCAGGCTCTCTTGAGGCAGCCCTTGGACAGACATGATTCCATGTGGTATCTAATACGTTTCTGAAATTTCCCTCTGGTGTCACATCTTTCCTTACCCTGAAATATTTTGCCCTCTTGTGCCTTTTTAAAAACTGAAGGTCTCTCTTGGACCTCCCTGCCCCTTCCTGTACTCTACAAGATCTGTTTTCACTTCAGATCCAGTAACATCTAGACCTAAACAAGAGATTGTCCCTCTTTCTCCCTCACCAATGAGGACCGGCCTGATACCCAGATCATTCTAGATCTAGCCAGTTATTCCTGGGGAAGTGCTTCCAGAGGCAGGGTGGGGGAAGGGGAAGCTGAGGACTCACTCCAAGCTGGAGACAGGTGGAGGAATTGAACTGGGAATGGCCCAGAGCATCTAATGTGGGGCCCAGAATGAAGATGGAGGAAATGTCAGCACAGCAGGAGGCCAGGTCTTCTGGCTCCCACAGAGCTGTATCCCTTAAAGGGCGGAGACTTGTGTCTGAGACCACCCGGGGGCACTGGGGGCCTAAATGAGGTGCCAGTGGCTCTGTGTGTGTGTGTGTGTGTGTGTGTGTGTGTGTGTGTATGTGTGTATGTCCCTCTGGCTCAAGGGCACACAATCAGTCCAGTGGAGAGCCTGGGGAGAGGGAGAGAAAGTGGCAAGCACTCATCCTGGACATAAAGGTGACAGAGAGATTTAAAGAGGAGAGGGCTCCAGCCTTGGCATTCTGCCCTTGGGATTTTGCTCTTCAGCTTCCTTACTTTTCACAGCCTTGTTAGACTAAGAACTGTGCTTCTGAAGAGAGAAAGAGAGAGGAAAAGTCCCCTATGCCCTAAGATGAGGGCTGACAGAAGGCACTGGGGCAGGGTAGACATGTTCACAGGAATGTCTCCAGACCACCTGACCCCTTCTCCCCATATCCAGACACACCTTCTATTCTTAATCCTTGATTTACTCGAAAACATTTACTGAGTGCCATAGATCTTGCCTTATATTGAGTAAGCAAATGAAAAAGCAACAAGCTGAAAAATAAATTAATCAGAGGTTGACTTTGCTTTGCATGGTAGCGTTGAGTCATAAAAATGACCATGCAACATGGAACTATGCAAAGCATCTTAAGAATCCACAGAGTTATGGTTTTTCTGTGGCCATTCAAAAACTGTTTTTTGCCAACCATTAAGAATTCTCTTCCTTGTGGGGGGGGAAGAATTCCCTTCCTATTGGTTATAAACATGTTGAGAAATTAATAAAAGAGTAAAACTACTATTTACTTATTACGTTGATTTTAAATGCTAAAAATTAAACCACTTCTCTGCAAAAAATGTTATCAAGAGTAGTTTTAACATTGCTTATGGTTCTTGCCATATAACTTTTGGTATAGAGTGAGCATCTTTTCTATGCCCTGGAGAACTGTCATGCTGCTTTCTAAGTTTGGATAGATTTCCAACATTTTATCCTTCATGTTTTCAATGTCATGACATATTTTGGAGAGAGTTCCTTTAGTATGAAGACTTCTGCCAGAATCGCTTCCTCTGAGACATCTTCATCTTTTTGTCACAGCCATACTCTCCCTTCACACTTCTCTGGGAGCTGGGGAATGTGAGCTTGAAGCTGGATTCAGAATCACTATGATGAATAAAGAGAATTCCTCGTGTTTGATAGAACTTAGGAAGTTACCAAAGCAATTCATCACTTCTCTAGCTTCTGGTTTCTCTCTTAAAACATGAAAAGATTGATTTTTCCTTTCCATGTACAGTAGCTGAGGCTCAAAAGAGTCACTTGCACCCATGTCACAGAGCAGGCCATGGGACGGGGGCACAGAAATGAGACCCCTGGCTGCTGGTCCAGGGCTTTCTATGGCTGTCACTTGTGCCAGCCTGATGGGAATGTGCCTAGAGAAATCATCTGAAAAGGGGAACATTCCACCCTCTATGTGTGTCAGCAGTGGACAAGATCTCAGAGAACAGGAGTCTTCACTTAGATATCACCCACCACCATCCAGGGGGTCAGCAGGTCTTTACTCTGCTGAGGGCCATGGGCTCTGCCAGGATCCAGAAGGATGGGCTGGGGAGGGGTGAAATATTCCCAGGAAGAAATCAGAAAGGCCTGAGATCTTGAGGCACCTCGGCTCAGCAGCTGTGTCTCCCCAGTGAAGCAGGCTCAGGACAATTCCTCGGAGGACACATCTCCCTACCCTGCATATCCCTGGCTGTATCAAGTAGAAAAATTGCTGCTGGGGTGTCACTCACAGAATCTGAGGAACATAGATACATATGCAGGCCTCCCCAACATGTGGGGCAGTGGGTTAGAAGGGAGCCCAGAGCAGCACAGAGGCCACAGGAGGCAGAGCTCTGGCGCATCTCTACCATGGCCTGGTCATGCTCTGATCATCCTCTCTGCTCTTTGCACAAGTGAGGGACACTAAGGAGGGGACCTTCAGGTAGACCAGAGCTGACCCTTTCCTCCCTCTGCCCCAAACTCCTCTGAAGTCATGGCTTTCACATTGACCTCACCTCTTTGTATGTCCTCTTCCTCTCAAGGTCCAGGGCCCAGTCTGTCCTGACACAGACACTCCCAGGGTCTGCAGCTATGGGACAGAAGGTCATAATTTCCTGCTCTGGAGGCAGCAGTAATTCTGGAGTTTATAGCTAGGTGTCCTGGTATCAAGAACACTCATGTGCTGCCTGACACTCCCAATGCACAAGGTTGCCTTGGGCCTCTGTCCGTTCTCCAGCTCCACATTAGGCCACATGGCCTCCCTGACCTCTTTGGGCTTTAGCCAGAAGACTAGCTGGGCATTATTACTGTTCTCTTTCAAGGAGTATCCCTTACCCTCAGGGGTCCAAGCCCACAGGGAAGTGACCAAAATATTCCTGGGCTCACTCACTCTGCCCCGCTTGACACCAAACAGGAGTCAAGTGTCTGGGGTCTGCAGCCACACCAGCCTACTCCTTCGCTCCAAGCAGAGGTTCTAAACATAACTATGGCTTTGGGAATGGGGTCCCCAACACACTAGAGCTAGCTGCCTATAAAAAAACAACAAGACAGCGGCACCTGAGTGGTTCAGTCAGTTAAGCATCTGCCTTTGGCTCTCAGGTCGTGATCTCAGGGTCCTGGGTTTGATGCCCAATTGGACTCCCCGCTCAGTAGGGAGTCTGCTTCTCCTTCTCCCTCTGTCCCTCCCCTCCCCCCTTGTGTGCATGCTCTCTCTCTCTCTCGCTCTCTCTCTCTCAAATAAATAAAATATTAAAAAAAAAAAAAAGCAACAGGACAAATGCTCCACTGGGGAAATGACTGGCAAGTATAAAGGTTGCTCCTACATCTTCCTCCCCTCTTGAGCATCCTCAGGACACAGATTCCATCGAGCTCCTCCATGACAAGAACAAAGGGAAAAACGGAGTTTCTTAATACACTTGAGAGAGCTCAGGGGACCAGCTTACCTGAAGATGTCTTCTGTCCACTATGGTCCAGTTCAGCCCAGCCTCCGGTCCTCCAATACTTGGTTTCCCTGGTCTCCTATCCTCTCAGTCACCTCCGTCTACCCAAGTCTGAGAGCAAGAACCAAAATGCTCCAGAAACAAAGAGGCTGTGTGTTAACACGTGTATTTAGCAAGCCATGGGCTCCTATGAAAATCTCTGCGAACACTGCTGAGAAAATGGAAAACCAGAGACCTGATCCTGCCCGTTCAGCAGGAATCTCCCCTAATCTCCAAATCTGACCAACAATTTCCCATGGGCAGAACCAGAGAACTGGAGTGACAGACCCTGTGCTCTGTCAAAAGCGACCCTTCCCTCGAGGACACGGCCCACGTTCCGCCCCTTCTTCTGCCCCCCCCATACCCCGGCACCTCCTGAGGGGCCAGATTCCTAGAGCAGCCACCCCATTTCAAGTGCACACCCGTCCAACTAGTAAGAGCAAACGATAAACGGAGACGCCCGAGTTCGATGAATTGTTACGTCTGCAACTCATACGCGCAGCCACTCCTAGGGAGCTGGTTGGTAGCTGAGGCTGCCCTGAGCCTGACGAAGCACATTGTTAGGTTTTCACTCCGACCTCGGTTGCGATAACTCACTTTTCAGACGGAAAATAGAAGTGGGAGTTGGGGAGAGGATGGTTTACCAGCGATTAGTCCAAGGTCACCCCACAAGAAAAAAGAGGATCCAGGGTTTGCACTTACGTTTCCTCTAGACCGCGCACCCGCCACGTGGTCTCCCCTGCACCGAGCCTGGAGGGAAAGGAAGGGTGCTTGCTCCGCAAGCCGCCCTGCACTCGCGCGCCGGAAACAGCCTTATCGGACCAATCCTGGTTTCTCTTTTCTTGAGGGCGAAATCTCTCGAGATCCTAGGATTACATGCGGGGTCGCCAGAGGAGTCCAGGAGGGGTTTGTTTTAATAGGCTGGGCAGGAACTCGGAGGTGGGGAGGGGTGGTGCCTGTTGGCCACGCCCACCTACTGTGCCAGGTGCCGGAATGCGGGGCATGAGACTGGGGGTTGGGGATGGGAAAGATAAGGGTAGGGTTAGATGGGGGTCTGGAGGGTGGGATGGGGTAAGGAAGGTGGGGAATGGGGGGATAGGGGTGGGGGAATGAGGGAGAGATGGAGAAGGGGGTGCCTGTTACTCCCCACCCCCTGTCCCCCGGGCCTATGCTTAGGGACCTGTTTCATTCTGTGGGGTGTGGGTGCCGGGATCCTGAACGAGGTTCCTCACCCCACTCCCACCTCGCTCATCTAAAGAAGATGTCTTTGCCCTTGGACTGTCCAATGCTCTGTACTACCTGGACTTTACCATTTATGTACCCTCTGGGGGAGAGGAGACCCTTGTCAGGATTTTATTAGATTGTCCTCTTTCCAGAGCGTACTTTCCTCAGTGTCCCCCTTGGATTTGGTTTTACAGAGCTTTTTCGGAAGCCAGATTCCTGCGATTGATCGCTCTACTCCCCTCCCCCAATCCTCAGATAACTTCAGCTTTCTCTAGTCCTAAAGGCAGGGCTTCCCCACTTTTCACCAACAAATAAATACCTTTCGACAAAGTCAGGACTAGACCGAAGGCTTAAAATGTGGGCGAGCTCTCGTGAGGAGGGAGCAGGTCCAGGATGTTGAGGAGAGGTGGAGAGGCACCCACTGGGGACTGGTGTTCTGCTTCTCTCTGAGCTGTGCCTTCACCCTTGGGATTTTGTGTCCCCGGCCACCAGGGAGCAGCACTGGGGAATCTGGAAGCCTGAATGTTTGCAAGGCCTGTGTCAGGTTTGGGCACCTGCTTCCTGCCAGTATGTTTGTAGGGAGAAAAGTAAGTCTTCTGGAGAGATGGCAAGGTCCAGATGGATGACGAGTCTTTCCTGGTGAAGAAAAGACAGAAGGGTTAAGAACAAAGCGGAGGTCGACTGTACTTCAGTTAAAAAAAAGAAGTGCAAGGGGGAGGCCCCATGCCTCCTTCAAGCTGGCTTGAGGGACTATATTCTGCCTCCTCAAACTCTGAGACTGTGTTTTTCTGGAGGGGGATGTGGGGACTGGGTCTGGCATTGTGTCCTTGTCATGCAAGTCATCCTAAATCTGTTACCACAGGCCATAGGAAGGTCCTGGTGGCTGAGGGTAATAGGGCGATAAAGGCTGGGTAGTTTTCCTGGATCTACCCTGCCATTCCCCCAGATATCCCCGTGCCTGGAGCTGTTTCAGCTACACAGACAGATGAATGTATGAATACATAGGTACATACAAATGAGGCCACTGCCTTGATCCCCAGTCGACCTGTGATCTTCACCTAGAACAGAGCTGACTAAAAACTCAATTTTTTCAGCTTGGATCTGGAGACACTCAGCTGCTTCTTCCCTCTGATCTTCTGGATTCATTCAACAAACATTTGTCCTTGAGCGATGCTGATGCAACCCTCAAGAAGATATATTCAGTCTCTGGCTCATAAGGTTTGGGGTGAAAACTAAAAAATAAACAAATAAAAACCCAAAACAAGAAGTTATTGTTCTAAAGTGGCAAGTTGTAACTAACTCTTTGAAGATAACAAAGGGGCTGATATGGAAAATTACAAAGGCTGGCAGGCTCCTCCTGGTTGCTCAGGATCCTTGTCCGAGGCCTGAGCAGGAAGCAACCTTGGGAGCTTAAGAAGATCCTGGACATAGGGTTCTGAGCATAGAAAAGGACTGTGCAAATCCTGATAAAGTGCTTGGCCAACTTAAGAATAGAGACTGGCTCGGAGGGGCGGGTGATGACAGCAGCTCCCAATGGCCTTGGCTCCACTTTCCTTCCTCTCCTCACTTATGGCACAGGTGAGTGTCCCCAAGGAAGAGGTCATGTGGATGCCTGGACTGACACTTCTGTCCCTCTCCTCAGGTTCACTTGGGTTACCCTCTCTGCATTTCTCCTTCCTCTCTGGGTCCTGAGCCCAGTCTTCCCTGACCCAGCCTCCCTCCATGTCTGGGACCTTGAAACAAATCATTGCATCTCTTGCGGTGGAAGCAGCAGCCACACTGGAACTTATAACCCTGTCTTCTGGCACCAACGGTATCTGAAGCAGCCCCCACACTCCAGATAGATGCTGTGAGCTCTCTGCCTTCAGGGCTTCCAGCTCTATTCTCAGGCTCCAGGGCTGGCAGCACAGCCTCCTTGACCATCTCTGGACTGCAGCCTGAGAGCGAGGCTGATTATCACTGATTGTCAGGGGACAGCCAGAGCTTTTATCTACAGGGCTCCAAGCCCATTGGGAATTAAGATTAAAACCCGCATTAAACACTCAGTGTTTCAGAGCTTCATACCAACGGACAGTCAGGCTGTGGTTTCTACTGTCCTTTCTGCTCATTACCCCAGGGGCATATAGGTGCTTTGGGAATGAGACCCGTACAACTCCTTTTGCTCTTTATGATGATGTGGGAAAGAGAAACAGTCCCCCAGGGGACACATAGCTTTGCAAAAATGAAAATAAAAGCTCCCTTCTTCCTCTGTGGCCTTGGGATGCAGACTCTCTCTCCCTCTTCAGTGGCAAGACCAGGGGAAGAACAAGGGCTTCTCATTGGGCTGAAACAATTCAGGGGCCATGTCACCTGAAGACATCTCTCTGTACCTCAACGAGGATTCAGGCACTCCAGCACTCAGTGACACAGGTCTCCCTCCATCTTACCTGTCTCTATGTGGGTTGGACCAAAGTGACGCAGACCATCCAGGTATTATTATCCAGTTTTCTATTGCTGTGTAAGAAATTACCACAAATCTAGTGGCTTGAAGCAACACCCATTTATCACTTTCCCTGAATCGGCTTAGCTGGGTCCTCTGCTCAGGGTCTCCCGATCTGACATCAATCAAAGTATGGTGGCTGCATTCTATTCCAACAGCTCAAATGAGAATATGCTTCCAAGTTAACCGGCAGAATTCATTGCCTTTTTGGTGTATGGCTAAAGCTCTGGCCTTTTGAGGGCCTTTGGCTGTCAGCACTCTGAGTTCCTAGAGAAACATCCATAGCATCCTATTTGCTGTTTGCTTCTCCCTGACCAGCAGGGGGATCTTTTTTTCCAGTTTGCTAAAAGGAAGTCTTCAAAAAAGAAATTATTATTTTTAATTGAAATATAGTTTACACATTATGTTATACTAGTTTCAGGTGTACAAGATAGTGATTTGACAACTCTACACATTATGCTGTACTCACCACAAGTGTAACTGCCATCTGTCACCATACAAGGCTTTTACAATACCCTATTATATTCCCTATGCTGTGCCTTTCATCCCCACGACTTATTCATTCCATAACTCAAAGCCTATACCTCCCACTTCCTTTACCGATTTTGCCCCTGTCCCCAACTCTGCCCCTTAGCAACCACAAGTTTGGACTATGTATTTATGGGTCTGTTTCTGCTTTTTTGTTGTTGTTTTTTTTCATTTGTATTGGTTTTGGTTTTGTTTTCTTTCTAGATTCCACATATATGTGAAATCATACAGTGTTTGTCTTTCTCTGACTTATTTCACTTAGCATAATTCCCTCTACATTGTAAATGGCAAGATGTCATCAAGAGGGAACTTATATCATGTAATGAATCATGGGAGTCACATCTGGCCACGGTTTCAATTTAATCTAACCTAATCAAGGAGAGAAATCCCATCACCTTTGCTATATGCATTGATTAAAAGCAAATCACAAATTCCCTAAATTCTAAGGGAAGAGATTATGCAAAAGTCACCACAGGGTGCATCTTCCACAGTCCTCAAACAAGGAGATTTCCAATCCATTTTCAAGGTCAAGTCTATTTTTAAAGCATCAGAAAGCTCTGCGAGTTTTGCTGAGGGAACAGCAAGAAACAGGAGACTTTGGTCTTTTTAAAAATTATTATTTTTTATTATGTTAGTCACCATACAGTACGTCATTAGTTTTTGATGTAGTGTTCCAAGATTCACTGTTTACGTATAACACCCAGTGCTCCATGCGATACATTTCCTCCTTAATACCCATCACTGGGCCAACCCATCCCCCCATTCCCCTCTCCTCTAAAACCTTCAGTTTGTTTCTCGGAGTCCACAGCCTCTCATGGTTCATCTCCCTCTCTGATTCCTCCCCGTCTTAAAGAAGATGTGGAGACTTTGGTCTTAAGCTTTTAGTGTTCCTGCAGTCATATTTTTAGTTCATGGTGTTCAACCAGAGGAACATTCATGTGACTGATCACTGTTCTGCCTCATACTAGCCCCTCCCCTCTGCTGTCTGACCACTGTCCTGAAACCAAGTCTCAACACCTTCAAGCACTTTTTTTCTTGGGATCTTTTTAGTACAAAGGGCTCCTGTATGCCTCCAACTTTATATCTCTGTGAGGGCAGTTTTTCCTTAGACATTTCAACTGAAGCAACATATTACAACAGACTGAAAGCAGAAATTGATGTGCACATCCAAATGTTTTGCATTAAGTGAGACATTAAAAAGATTTGCAGAAATGTAAAAACAATGCAATGCCTCATGAATTTTTTCTAATTTTTGAATATAGTCCTATCTCATTTTATTGCACTTTGCAGATGATTTTGCTTTGTTTTGTTTTACAAATTGAAGTTTTGTGGCCATCCTGTGTCGAGCAAGTCTATCTACTGCCATTTTCCCAATAGTTCACTTTGTGTCTCTGTGTCACAGTTTGGTAATTCTCACAATACTGAAAACTTTTTCACTATTATTATATTTGTTGTGGTGAACTGCAATCAGTAATTGTGACTCACTGAAAACTCACATGATGGTTAGCAGTTTTTAGCAATAAAGTATTTTTAATTAAGGTATGGACTTTTTTTAGACATTATGCTATTGCACACTTAATAAACTACAGTGTGGTATAAACATAACTTTTATATGCACTGGGAAACCAAAAAATTCATTTGACTGACTTTATTAATATTTGTTGTATTGATTTAGTGATATTCACTTTATTGCAATTATCTGGAACCAAGTCCGCAATATATATGAGATACCCTTTATGCTTGTACATAACAAAATATATATTTATTTACATGTACTTGGCTTAGATTGTTATGCATAATTAATAAAACTTTTTAAGATGTTTCTCAATTTTAATTAATCCAGTAAATGTTCAAAGATGTTATCCACGTGAAAAAAGCTTTGGGGGATCCTCAGTAATTTTTAAGAATATGAGAAGGTGCTGGAAACAAAATGTTTGAGAACTGCTAACTTGGGACAATTGTTTACAAAACAATAAAAACATGGCTTTTCCCAAGTGGTGAGATGTTTAGTGATGATTCTTTTCTCTCCATATAGTTGTATTGTTAATGAACAGCATGCAAGCCATCCCAACACAGAGTTTGTGAATAGGGTCATGACATTACCTCAGGTACATTTCAAGGTCCCTGTGGTAGCTGTGTGGTCCTTGTGGGAGATCCTGGCTTGCATCTGAGTGGCTTTATGGACATCTTGGAGGTAGAATCAGCCATACTTGCTTTTGGAGAGGATTCAAGTTATAAGGGTAAGTAAGGGAGTCAAAGGTATCACCTGGAACTTCAGCTTGACCCCCTGACATTGGGAAAAACGAGAAAGAAGCAAATATGAAAACACATCTAAGAAGTCTTTGGAAACTATGTTAGATTTGCAATGTCTCTACTATTGGATGTAAACAAAATATCAAGTACAGCTAAGCGCATACAATATAACTCTCTTCACATAAAATAATATATGTAATATTTGTTCATTTTCTTCTATTCATTCAATAACTAGCTATCAATGCTCTCAATGGACTTTGTAATATTGTGGGTCTACAGGGCAGAGAATCATGAACAGAGAATTAAAAATCTGGATCTTAATGGATTATGCCTAATTTATGCTGGCAAACACTCTTTGGGATACATAATGATGTATCTGGAACATGGTCTCTAAAAGAGGAAGACTCTGGCAAGAATTTTTATTTATTTATTTTTTAAATTTATTTTAATTAATTTATTTTTTAAAGATTTTACTTATTTATTTGACAGAGAGAGAGAGAGCACAAGTAGGCAGAGAGGCAGGCAGAGAGAGGGGGGGAAGCAGGCTTTCCACCAAGCAGAGAGCCTGATGCAGGGCTCGATCCCAGGACCCCGAGACCACGACCCAAGCCGAAGGCAGAGGCTTTAACCCACTGAGCCACCCAGGTGCCCCGCAAGAATTTTTTTTTAATTTTAATAATATATTTTATTATTAAGTGTAGAACACAAGTTGGGTTGTGATATATTCAAAATACATTTCAACACATAATCAATATTTTAAAGATCATTAATGAGATATTTTACCTTCATTTTTCTGGTACACGGTCTTCTAAATCTCTCACAGTTCATTGCAATTCAGACGCTAACTTTTTATCAGTAACCTTGATCTGTATTTAGGGTTCATAAAATTTGGTTGAAAAAGCAGATTCATTCACATACTCAAATTGCTCCAAGTAATAACTGAATGATCATATTTTAAATTTAAATTTAGATTGAGTTAAATTAAAAATTGGATTCATCAGGTTCACTAGATCTATTTCAAGTGCTTAATAACTATGTCCACTAGTGCCAACCGTGTTGGACATTGAGCCCCTGAGCATCTATTATGAACATCACAGGAGATAAGACAGGGATGAGTCAGACACAACCCATTTCCAAGGGTGGGGGAGAGAGTGGTAGTGTCAGTAGGAATTGTGGCCCAAGAGAAGCCATGGTAAATAGTGTGTTTACCTCTGTGTGACAACTGCCACACAGAGACACAACAAGGAGCCCTTATTTGGGCACCAAGTTCCCTCACCACCGTTCAGGGGCTCACTAAGGTGCTGAGCAGAGGTCTGTGGACTCTGCCCAGTCTCCAAGAAGGAGGAGGGTTAGGCTTACTGGCGTGCTCAACTGCTCCTGAGATTCCAATGTCACTAAGAGAAGAAGGAATGCTTTATAATATGTATAAATGTTTCAGACTGTTGTAGAACTCTTGAATGAACTTGGACGTACTTCTGGAGTCCTGTGGTTTTAGCTCTTCTTCCTTGAGTAAACTCTGTTCTACAACTCCTTCTCCCCAGGGACTCTGCCTTGGATCTATTTTGAAACACGTCTTTCAGCCACACCCTCCTGGCCAGGGCCATAGGAAGCAGGACACTGTGGAGGACCCCAGACTCAGAGTCTGGATCCAGATAGGGCAGTAAGAATGGTCAAAGCTCAGTGAACAGATAAGCATGACATCCACACTTTTTGGAAACAAAAAGTCCACACTCCAAAACAGGGGAGCCTGGTGGGACACTCAGAGAGGTCCTGCCCAGCTGTGGGCTCAGGAGGCTGCTTCTGGTGAAATACTCCATTCTTGATTCATGGGTGACCCCTTCTTTTATTCTGGTTTACCTAGGGCCTTGGTCCTAAACTTAGCAACTTGTTTTGTTCTCATTTTCAAGCTTGGGACTCAGTCTGCTCCTCAGCATCCAAGGTTCTGGGTTAGAAACTCTGGAAGCAGCAACGACACTGGAGATATCATGAGGCATCCTGGCACCAATGAGGCCCAGGCACTGCCTCGAAACTCCTGACTGATGTTGTTGATTCTTAGCCTTCTGGCATCTCAGATCATATCTCTGGCTCCAGGTCTAGCAACCCACCTCCCTGACCGTCTTTGGACTCCAGCCTGAGGTAGGTTATGAATATGTGTCATATTTGAGAACTCATACTTAGCACAGTGCTCCAAGCCTACCAGGGAAGTAAGTGCAAACTCTGCTCTGAGCTCATGAGATTCTTCCCTACTCTTATCCCTGATCCCCTGTGTACAGGGACATTTATGCCTCTGTGGCTGGATTTCTTTCTGAATTTTTCTCTCCACTCATAATGAAGGACATGAGGAATCCTCCGTGGGTCACAGGTTTCTGTGAAAACAAGCTCATCACCCCTGGGTCACTGGGCCCAGAAAATGGATGCCATCTGATGCATGGAAGGCAGGAGCAGGGGACCCAAAGAGTCTTGTCTGGTGCATTCAAGATGCTGCCAGCACAAATTGATGGCTAAGTGCCTCCTCTACCACGTGGACCAGATCACAGGTGATACCCATGTATTCAACTTTGCTTTCATCACATTCTGTTCAAGATGGCCCTTTATCGGGGTCATTCTTCTGCAAGCTCATTGGTGAAGACCTGGTGACAAGAAAGCCTTTGCAGAGGGAATAAAGAGAAGAGAGGAGGGGACAGATGAGATCCTCCCTTTAGGATCTCTTTCCTTTGACTTGACACTAAAACAGTATTTCCTAGGGCTGTGATGGGAGAGAATTGGAGGGACAGACTCTGTGCTCTGTATGGTTGCCTTCCTGCAGACCCCAACCTGCTGTCCTTGTACCAAGTTTTTACGTTCATTGGCCTCTTCATTTAAGCGAAATCTTTCCCAGTTGGTTCCTTGGCCTCATCAGTGAAAAGTGGGTTTGTCTGGTATGCCGTCCTCCTCTAGGCGAGAATTCCAGTTATCCCACCAGGTGAAAGAATGAAGAAACTGTCACATTCCCGTATATCATGAATGTTTGCTCAGTCTGCTGTGGAACTTCTGAATAGATCTGGGCCTTCAGTAGATGCTTCATGCTTCTCATTTTCTCCTCTTGGAGCAGCAGCTATTTCACAAGGCCTGGCAGGAGAGGCCTCTCCTCTCACTGCTGTCATCACATCCTGATCCCTGATCATTTGTCCTTTGTTTCTATAACTCTGGCCAGGGGCTGGGCCTGACATCTTCACAGACACTGAGGGAGGAAAGAGGAGGAGGTTGAGAGGTGCCACCCAGGATGTCCTGGGGACTTCCCATTGGCAACCTCTTCAAGCTTATGAGGGGAGGGATGGAATCCCTTAAAAAAGAAACCTGGTGGGGACAAGCATGAAAATGCATAGGTGACTTCCTAAAATATCTTCAACTATGGAAGGAAATATCTTCTTGAGTTTCGGGTGACACCTATTTGAATGGGGAGCAATAGCTAGAGCCCCAGGAGCTAGACTGTGAGCAGAACAGGACTGCAGCAGTGCATATTTCTGGAACTTTCTTTTTCTTGGAGTTTTCTCTTTGTGGAGGCTTAAGCAGTACAAAGAGCCTTCAATATTGAAAGTATTTAAAGCAAAGGACAGGTTGTTTAATAGTGACTTTTCACAATTTGTTTTGGAGAGCTCCTGTTTCTGAAACATATTGGGGTATGACTGTGCAAAACAGACTATGAACAGCCCCTCAGAGTGTTTCCTGCACGTGCACCTCAGTAGGGTTTGGAGGATGATGTGGCCTGGGTACTGGTCCCCAAAGATACCCAGTTCTAATCATTGGAAGTTGTGAATGTTACCTTATATGGTAAAAGGGACTTTGCAGATGTGATTAAGGATCTTGAGGTGGGGACTCTGTCAGTTAATTTTATGTGCTAACTTCACTGGCCATGGGGAGCCCAGATTCAACATAATTTCCTGGTGTCTGTGAGAGTGTTTCCAGATGAATTCAAGGGATTAGCGTTTGAACCTATGGACTCAGGAGACTGGACTGCCCCCCTCCTGTGGGTGAGCATCTTCCAATCCACTGAGGGCCTAAAGAGAACAAAAGGCTGAGGAAGGAGGAATTTGCCCTTTATTTTTTCCTGTCTCACTGTTGAGCTGGGGCATCTCGTGTCATCTCCTTCTGTTCTCAGACTGGGATTTGCTACATCAGATCCTCTGGTTCTTGGGTCTTCAGCCTCAGACTGAGTCACACCAGCTTTCCAGGCTCTCCAGCTTGCAGACTGTTGGACTTCTTAACCTCCACAATCACATGAGCCAATTCCTCATAATCATATATTTATGTGGATCTATATATCTCCTATTGGCTCTTCCAGAGAACCCTGACTAATATAAAGGGAATTATCCTGGATCATCTGATGCTCCATAAATGTAATCATGAGTGTCCTTTTAAGAGGAAGGTGGAGGCAGGCTTGTGGACAAAACAGGAGAAAGAGATGTGACCACAGAGCAGTGATTGGCATCATGTAGCTACCAGCCAAGGAATGCTTATGGCTAGCAGCTGGAAGAAAAAAGGAATCTGATTCTCTCCTGGAACCTCCAGACAGAGCCAGCCCACCTGACTCTTGGAGCCTCATTTTGGAATCTGGGATCCCAGAACTGTAAGAAAATAATTTTCTATTATTTTAAGCCCCTAAGTTTAGGGTAAGTTGTTACAGTGGCAGTAGGAATGTGATACAGCCGCTTACCATTTTGAGATCTCCTCTAAGTATCATGCCCTTTTAATTTGTACCGTACAAGCTTCCTTTGTGTTCATGCCCTCCCACTGATAAACCTTGGGTGTACAGGGAATTAGTCTTTAATATGCTCCAGTAAACTCACTTTGGTTTTACAGTTTACAAATTATGTCTAATTCAAATTATCATTTCTTAATTTGAAACCATTGTACTTACTTTTGTATCACGACTGATTGTGTGGGCAAATTATTGTAGAACAAATTAAATAGGACAGTGATTCCTATACCTTGGAATGCCTAAAAATCCCTCAGTAATAGATCACTCTGTTTATGTCCTGCAGGAAGCACCCCCAGCACCTTCCATTGATTTCCATGGGTCCTCTCCCTTGTGGACCCCAAACAATGGGGATTGGCCCCCCATCCAGCACAACTCCCAGTCTAGTGGGAGGCCTCTGACACTGTTATTCACCTGCAGGCATTTTATTGTTATTATTCAACCTCTGAGATTTCAAAACATGCTTATAACAACAGACACATGATTTTTGAAATCTCTTCTCCTCAGTACCTGAGGCTTTTCCCCAATTGACCAGGGGTTCCCATGCTTGTAGTTTCTAAATGTTTTTTATACATTTCTCAATGTTTTTTCTAAATGTATGTTATAGCGGAAATGTTTTGTGTCTTTCCTGCTCCATAGCACTTCCCATTCCTAGCCTTTCTATAAAGGCTATGAGACTTTATAGGGCCTTCACAGGCTCCTATGAGCCTATTGACTGAGAGAAGTGGAAGTTACCATTTGCTGATGGACCAATGAAGTGGACGCTATGATGAGTGGCCCAGATCTTGTGAAAGTCATGTCACCCCTGAGGCCGGAGGTACAGACAGTCCTCACCTGCCAGTGCTCTCCTGAAACTGACTTCCCAGGAGGTTATTTGCCCTCTCAACGTCACGCCCCTTCCCAAGGCAGCCTGTATGCAGTGACTGGTGGATGCACCAATAGATAGTCAAGGCTGTCCTGCTGCAATGTGGGAGCACTGAAGGACTGTCCCAGTTCCAGCCCACCATCCCCACCCCCAGAGCTGGCTAAGACTGCACCGCAACCCTAACTAATCCCAAAGGTGGGATTCCTCTATGCTTACCTCTGCTCTGGAGCTCCCCATGGGGAAGGCTGAGATTTTCTCACCGCTGCTCTGAGTTCGGAGGCTCCAGCTCTCCAATCCTCCTTCGAGTCCCTTCTCCATTCTCAGAGGACACATCTGCACTGCTGTCTGTAGGCTCTCCCTGCTGACTCCTGCTCTCTCTCCCCTTTATTCTTCTCAGGCACTCTTCCTTTCATCTCCTGCACATCTCTCTCTGACTTGGTGAGTGCCCCAGGGAGAGGCTGAAGTGTCACACCATTGGGTCTCATTCCCTGCTCCTGCTCCTTCTCTTCCCTTGCACGGGGCAGGGGTGATGCCAACAACACTCCCCAATACCTTTACACTTACACCTCGGCATCGGTGTCCAGGGAGACACAGCCCACAACAGGCAGGCTCAGGAGGGTGACCAACTAGCCTGGTTTGCCTGAGACTGATGGGTATCTCAGGACAGGGAGTGATCAGGCTTAAAAGTGGGACAGGCCTGGGTTATTCTAGGTGCAGGACTGTCTGAAAAAGGAGACACAGAAGTGGGATTCTG
>CM052889.1:58580831-58618043 GCA_028534135.1 Potos flavus | reverse complement strand
GAGGTGAACAGGGATGATTTACCTATAGGAGGAAATGTAAAAGCAGGGCCATGTGTCAAGCACTTGAGAAATATAAAGAGAAGAATAATTTTTTAAAAGATTTTATTTATTTATTTGACAGAGAAAGAGAGATCACAAGTAGGCAGAGAGGCAAGCGGGGGGGGGGGGGGGGGAAGCAGGCTTTCCACCAAGCAGAGAGCCTGATGCAGGGGTCTATCCCAGGACCCTGAGATCATGACCTGAGCCGAAGACAGAGGCTTTAACCCACGGAGCCACCCAGGTGCCCCAAGAGAAGAATAATTTTAAGGAATGTGGGGACAACCCTACTGCTTTCACTGTAGTGAGTGTTGTTAACTGTGACTGATAATTTGCAAAAGTTAAAAGGCTGGGAGTAAAAATCATCAAAGACAAGCTAAGAGTGAAAGGCAGAAATCCTCCTCGTTGGTTTAAAAAGACTCTTATCTGCGCAGACAGAAATCAGGGAAAGCTGAGGCCCAGAACTTGGTCCTAAGAGTAGCAGACCTCTGGAAAACAGTGACCTTTCTACTGGGCAGCTTTGCTATGCCCGAGTCAGGGCCCTGAATGGATAACTCCAGGGTCCTGAGTCACAAGAAGGGACTATGTGGATCCAAGCACCCAAAAGTCTTAAATCAATAATTCCCCTGATATATCCAAGCTGACAGAAGCGGCCCCCTCTTAATAATTAGGGCCCATCTTTACCTTCTTAACTTTGCTTGAAGATGGGGGAAGCTTGTATCCTGCGAAATAATACTCACCACCCCCCGCACCCTGGAATCCATCCCTTCCTGCCATGTAGGCTTGTGGGTCAATAAGTAGGATTGTGTCACCACAAAACCAGGACAGGAGTGTGCAGGGCCTGCTAGGGGGGATTGGGAGCTGCAGAACCAGCCAACACATGTGGTAAGACCTGGAAGAGCATGCATGGGGCTGGATTGTGAGAGTGCAGGATCAAGGAACAAAAGCTTAGACTGGATGAGGGAAATTTATCTACTAGAAGCACTCTCAACTGGCAAAGAGGTTGAGACAGTCTGTAAGCTCTCTTCCAGGATGACAACCCTTAGAAAGACCAAGAGAACAATGGCTTCAGAAGCATCTAGCAGGAATGGCTCTATCAGGTAAGGCTGGACAGCTCCCCAGGGGAGGAGATCCCCAGGAGGCCCTGGCAGACACAGCATTTACTTGAGCGATGAGGGAAATGCTGCCAGAGAAGCACCAGCACCTTTGAGATCAGTGGGTGGCTCTCCTCTAGATCAAGGCCAGATGGAGGAGACAGGGAAAGAAGACCCTCAGCAATAGCAATAGGGAGTGGCAGGACCAGAGGGACAGAAGCATGTTGGTGTAGCTTAACCATAGAAGTCAAGTAAGTGGCAAAGGGGGAGGTAACAGCATGGGCGCCTGACCTTGGGGGGTGTTGGAAATGATCAAGAGTACAGAGCCCCTCAGGACAAGACAGATGGGTCCCCAAGAAAGGTACGGCTCACCCTGTGATCAGAACAAGTAGGGAAGGGGGCCAGGAGCCTGAAAGCCAACCCCAATAAGTTTCTTAGCAAGCCAGATCTGCAATGTCATAATTCTGGAGGAGGGTACTGACTTCCTGTATGAGTTTCCTGTGGCGGCTGTGATGAATCACAGACTGGACAGTCATCATCAAGAGAAAATTATTCCCTCACAGTTATGGAGGCCAGGGGTCTGAAATCACCAACACTGGGCCTGCAGCAAGCTGTCAGTGGAGGCCACACTTCCTCCAGAAGCTCTAAGAGTGGATCCATTCCTTGCCTTTTCCAGTTGCTGCTGGCAGTCACTATTCGTTGACTTGTGGCTCCATTCCTCCAGTGTCTGCTTCCTCCTTCATATGGCCATCTCCTGTGTGTGTGTGTGTGTGTGTGTGTGTGTGTTTGTGTGTGTAAGTGTTAATGTCCCTGTGTCTCTCTCATAGAAACATTTGTGATGTAATTTATGGCCCACCCAAATAATCTAGGAACTCCTCCCATCTGAAGATCCTTAATTTAATCATATCTGCATAGGACTTCTCTCCAAATGTGATAACAATTACAGGACTTGTAAAATGATTATATCTAATCTCTTTGGGGCCACCATTCAGCTCTTGACTCCCCACATACAACTTTGTGTAAAAAAAAAAAAAAATCACATGTCTCTTCATGGGTAGAACCAGAGTCTGAGATTGTCTAGGCAGGGCTCGCCTCTGACAAGGGGTCCTTGAAGCTGGACCCTCAGGCCAAGGCTCCTCTGAGCTCTGTCAAGCTTTTTCTCACCTGCTGAGAAGACAAAATCTTTTCCAGGGTTCCTGGAACCTCTTCAGTTTCCCTCCTCCTGAGTTTTATGTCAGACATTTAAAAATTCCCAAATGTTTTCTCTTTGTCCTATTTCTTGCCTTCATATTTAATACCAGAATTAGCTTCAATTTTTATCCAACATTCCTCTTGCTCTGAACTGAGGCTCCCAGACAGTGATCCATTGACAAGGTTCCCTGGGTAAGCTGGTGGTCCTGAGCAAGGGAGTGTGGTAGGTGACAGATTCCACTCTAGATGGAGCTTCGGGAACTGATCCATGGAGCATGGAGTGGATTACATGGAATATCAGGGGTGAAGGGTGGAGAGCAAATTCCTTTTGAGGAGAGGGATGAAGGGCAGAAGGGAAGCTGAGCAGATTCCCTACTCTCTTCCTTATCCTTGCTGTTGGGCTGTCCCAGCTACGCCACCAGGGGGCAGCAAAAGCCTAGATCTAGCCCAGATCTGGGGACTGCAATGACCTCTCCCTCCACCCCACAAGGTTCTGTTGAATTTTCTTCAGGTCCATGGGAGGTTCCGAGGTCTTCTTACTCCCCAGTCATTACTAAGGGGGAAAATTTTTTAAGTCCCTTGTCCCCACTCTGTCCCTTCTCCACATAGGACACTAAACACCCCTAGGACTCAGTCCCAGACCAAATCTCAGGCCACTGCAGAGACTAGGGACAGAGAGATATGTGAACATTCATCCTAAGGAAAGGTGGAAAGGGAATGCCACATTCCCAGCCAGGCTTCGGTTTCTGGAAAAGGGGCTACAGGAGCTTTCCTCAGTTCTGCTGGAAACCTCTGCTCACTCTCTTCATTCAGAGCAGGGGTGAATAAGCCCTAAGCCTGCTCTGAAGCCAGAATTATGTTCTCTACAAAGGGGTAAAGTGGGCAGGAGTAGGTCCTCTGCCCCTTCCCTCCTCCAAGCCATAGGTGACTGCAGAGAGAGACCAAGAGAGTAAAAACAGAGCACTGAGTGTGGTGCTTGACAGAGTGACATATGACAAAACCGCATCTCTACTTGTAGTTTCAAACCCAGTTAGGATATTTTTTTCTAACATGCCTGAATACAGCCTGGAGATTCATTGGGCAAATTCCTTAGCTTGGCTTCCCTACCTGAACTCTCTCTTTGATTCGTTCTGAAAACAGAATTACTGACTGAGCTGTTGGGGCACATTTCTGTGTCCTCAGAAAGATCCAGACATGTGAGGTGTGAGAATATGGGCATTTCAGGCAGAGGAGAAGGCTGTGCAAAGGCACTGAGGTAGAGGGAATATGGCCAATGAAGGAATAGAATGAAATCTAGTGGGCTGGGGAACAGTCCACTGGGAATTCAATGGAGGGAGATTCATAGATCACATCATGACTGAAAGCCTGATGAAGAGGGTAAGTAGTTTTCCTAAGTGAGAAGAGATTTTCTAAGGCTTAAACTGTCCATATGAAATGTCAAGAGTTGCTTCTCACTGAAACCCTCTGAGGTACCAAAGTGTTGTACCCCACTCCCAAATCATCTTCTCAGAGGGCTAAAGAATAACCCAGGGCTCAGCCACAGGACTCAGTCTCAAATCACCACAGAGACCGAGGACGGAGTGATGCATGACAACCTATCCTGATGGCAGAAGAAGAGTTGAGGAGGAATCATGGCCTCCAGCTCTGTTTTTTGGCCTGAGAAATGGGGATTGGATTTCAGTCAGTCAGTTTGGTACCCTGTCCCCATCTTTGGGTCACACACTGTGGAGGAGAAGCCCTGGGATTTCTCACTCAGGAACCACTGGATTCTCACCACAGGAAATGTAAGGATATCTGTGGGCTGGATCTATTTCCAGGGCACTGTCATGGGCTCGGTACGACCTGACTGGCAACATGTTCAAGAATTTTAAGTTTTGACTAACCTCTGCTGCCCAGGGATACTCAAATATCTAGAATAGAAGGTCACGCCAGAGGGGATGAAGAGAGGCAGGTCAGGAAGCACATTTACATGGAGACCCCCTCCTTCTTCTGAGGCAGGGGGAGGGGATAAGAGAGATCTGGTGGAGCCAGACCCAGGGTTGGGGTCTCAGGAGGCAGTGTTCTTGGGAAATCTTCATCATGGCCTGGACTCTGGTCTGACTCACCCTCCTCACTCAGGGCACAGGTGGGAAGGGATCATGGGGACATCTGGGCTGATCATTTGTCTGCCCCTCAGGCTTATCTGGGCCCCACCACTAAACTCACCAGAGTATGTTCTTTCTCTTTCCAAGTTCCTGGGTTCAGTCTGCCTGACTCAGCCTCCCTCAGTGTCCAGGACTCTGAGACAGATCATCACCATCTCCTGTGCTGGAAGCAGCAGTAACATTGGGGATTAAAATTATGTCTCTTGGTTCCAACAGATCCCATGCATATCCCCCAAACTCCTGACTTATAGTGTAAGCTCTCGGCCATCAGGGATCCCTGATCACTTCTCTGGCTCCAAGTCTGTCAACATGGCCTCCCTGACCATCTCTGGGCTCCATGTTGAAGATGAGGCTGACTATTATTGTTGCTCATATACAACCAGTAACACATACACAGTGGTCGAAGCTCATGGGGAAGTAAAATCAAAACCTTCCCTGTGCTCACAGGCTCTCTCCTAGCTCTGAAGATACTTCCCAACCCTCTATAGTAGGGGCTTCATGCAGCATGGTCTTGAGAATTCAGATATCTCTGTTCTTTCTTCTCGAGATAAAATAAATGAAACACACTCTGCCAAAGGTCTGGAAAATGACAGAGTCTATTTGCTTCTGTAACATGGTCCTAGAAACTCATTCTTTCCAACTTTGCAATGGTAGGATCTGGGGATCATGAGACCTCTGTGCAGTACACTTCCTGCAATTTGCAGGGAATCCGTACTTCAATGTCTGCATTTCACACATGGATTCACACATGAATCAGTTTTCCAGAATTGATGGTGTCTTATTCAACCCAATTTTTTTTGGTGGGGGGTAATGGTTTTATTGAGTTATATTTACATATCACACAACTCTCCCATTTAAACCAATAGCTTTTGTAGTACATTCTCCAACTTGTGAAAACATCACCACTATCACATTGCTATCATCCTCAAAAGAAACTTTATACCTATTCGTATTCATCTCCCATTTTCTACCAATTCTCCCAGCCCATATCAATCACTGATCTTTCTGTCCTGTAGCTTTGCCTCATCTGGACATTTCATGTGCTTGGAGTTGCACAATATGGGATTTTTTGTCCTAATGTCCTAATGATCAAAACATCCACCAGTGTTTTTCTGGTCAATGCAATCAGGGAATCAGCACCTCAGGGCAGATACATTCACATGTCCATAGAATGACTTCTTTCACTTGGAATAATATTTTCAAGGTTCATCCATGTTGCAGCATATATTAGTATTTTCTTACTTTTACTGCCAAAATATATCCCATTGTATGGATAAATCACATTGAAGAAGTGAAATATAAGACATTTTCAGTCATTTCCACCTTGTCCTACCTAGTCAACATGACCCTCCTTAGTGGGCAATTCTTCTGCATATCAGTGACTGAAGCAATAGTACATAAGAAAAGATCTGAAGACATAGTTGAGGGAATGAGGATAAGGGGAAGTTGTTTTTTTCCCAATGTCCTTTCATCTTTGACCCCAATGCCGTGGAACCCGAACAGAGAAGAATATGATTTGAGACTCTGTGATAGGTAGCATTTTCCCTCCTATGAGATCAATGAACCCCTGGCCTGGAAGCAACCCTGCATGTGGACTGTCTGTCCAATAGGCTGGGCTCTTTCCAAAATGGGTACTTTGTTCCACAAGGAAGAGCTATATGGTGTGCATGTCCCCATTCCAAGGGATCACCCACATATCTGACTTCTATGGTGAATAAACCCAATTTCTGGCTTAAATTCCAATGATGACAAATCGCCCACAACACATGTACCAAAATTAATGGCGAAGAACTTTCTGCACATTGAATGAACCTAGGATTAGTCCCCAGAACTTGGGGCAGAACCAAGGCTCTTCTCAGTTGAATAGAACTTTCTATGTTTAGCACTGGAAGTACCATGACATGGCAATGACCACATTTGTGGGCAAATTGGGATGGATGTTCAGTTTAGCATAGAACATGGTCTCCCCGATAATGTCTTCTATAAATTATTTTTCAAATCTTTTTCCATTATCTTTTTTGTTTCCCTGATAAACAGTCAGTACTTTATGCGTAAAGCATGTAGACTGGAAGAGCAGCTCATCTGGACTCCTAGCAGTTGGGTCAAAATGCATTGCAGTGTGAAGTATGCTAGAGAGAGAGAATAACATCCTGAATCATAGTTTTATGTTTGTGTAAGGGTGATCAGAGGCTGCACCTGTCTAGACGGTATGTGCTCGCATGGGGAAATTCTGTAGGTCATGAAGGGGCCACTGTCCTGTTATTTTCTAAAGCATCTGTTGAGACTATCTTCCTGACTCTAATAGCATCAAGATGATTCTTTATAAAGTAGATAGGAAGGCAGATGATCTCTTGCCTCTACTAGTGTGTTTCCTTTTAAACTACTTTTTCTTTGAGAAAGTAGTTATTTTTATGGTAGGAAACGTTACTAAGAAATACAGAAGCTAGGGCTCCTGGGTGTCTCAGTTGGCTAAGTGACTGCCTTTGGCTCAGGTCATGATCCCGGAGTCCCGAGATCCAGTTCCTCATCTAGCTCCCTGCTCAGCAGGGAGTCTTCTTCTCCCTCTGCCCCTCCCCTCTCTCATGCATGCTTTCTCTCTCTTATTCTGTCTCTTTCAAATAAATAAATAAATAAATAAATAAATAAATAAATAAGTAAATAGGTAATCTTAAAAAAATAAATAAATACAGAAGCTAAATGTTGAGTGACTAGGATTGCTTCCAACATGACATTTCCAGAACCACAAAGCCCTTTGTGTCTGTGTATATGTGTCTCAAGATGTAGGAAAAGCCTCTTGGATTGTCTCAAGTAATGAAACTATATATATTTCAATATTTTTATAAAAAGATAAGAGAATTATTGCTTTCGATACAGGTAGTATGAAGTATTTCAGGTGTCCTAATGATCAAAATATCCACCAGTGTTTTTCTGGTCAATGCAACCATAGAATCAGCACCTCAGGGCAGATACATTCACATGTCCATAGAATTTTTGAGTTAAGTGCCACTCATTTTCCATTGCATATGTTCTGGATATTTTATCTTTCTTTTTTTTTTCTCACTTCTATAGTTATGGAACCATCTTGTTTCACTCAACCTGAATGATAAGGATTTAATGATTGATTTTCAAGTATTTTTAGTTTACTTGCTTTGGCTGTTTTAGTTATTAATTATATTATATGCAAATGGCCATTTTGCTTCCATTTAGGCAATCTTACTTCTTATTTGAGTATTATGCCTTATTGTGTGGTCACAAGAATCCAGAAGGCTTAAGAAAAGTAGTGTTCCCTGAACCATGGGGACTTGAGTTTGCTCTTTGTACTATCAGAGCATAGAACAGAAGAAAAAGTTGCTCCTGAATGTACCACGCAGGAGGAACTCGGACACATGGACTATACCCAAGGAACCTCTCTACAGTCATCTCAGGAGGCTCCAATCTACAAGATTCCATCTACAAGACTACTCACTGAACCTCAGAACTAATTGATGGATTTATGTGACGGTCAATAACAGATTACCATTTTATTATTACCTCAGTAATAGACATCATTATCCAGATTAATTCTGAAATAATATAATACATATGTGTTCAAAACACAGATGAACAATCATTTCAAATAAAAAAGCTACCACTTCTTACTACAGATTTTTTTTCCCCCAACACCATGTCCACCAATTATTTCCTCCCACCTTTGACCAGGGCATCACTTCTCTTGTGCTCTTTAAATGTCTATCACAGGGTATGAACAAGGACACTAAAATACTTTCATCAGAATATTCACACTCTACAGAAATAAGCCCGTTTTCTGAGTGGACATTTCCATTTCCATTCTGGCAAAGATCAGTGAGCCATGTTTTGAGTCTTTGCCCCAAATCCATCTCTTTAGAAAACACACTAGGTCAAGAATCCCTTTGCGGATGAAGAGACTTTACTTCAGGGAGACACAGAGCTTTGAGGGGAGATCTTCTGAATATGCATTAAGGGGCAGGATGAAGAATGTCCAAGCCTCTGTGATCGAGAGACACACTCTGCTGAATTGTCTGGGGAGTTATAGCTTCCTCCTTTCCTGTATGATATGGTCCAAAAGGTAGTACTTTCCAACTCCTCAACAGATAAAGAGAAGCAGAAGGAGAAGTTTACTCAGTGCAATGTTCATAGCTCTCAGGAAAATCCTCACTTTAAATGGCTGAATCTCCCACACCAATGCAGATCGGCATAAATTCAGGATACCTAAATTGTCATTGACTTATTCTTCTCTTTACCATGCTGTAATCAAGATGACTCTCCATGCTGGGTTATTCAGGTATTGAAGCAAAAGCATTTGAGAAAACATCAGACGATATTGTCAAAGGAATGATCACCAAAAGATGTTATTTTTCTGTCTAACATGCCTCATCCTTGAGCCCATATCCAAGGTATTTGAGCAGGGAGAGTTTGAATGACACACCAGGAGCTTGGTCAGATTTTGAACCACCTCCACTTAGATACCTGAACCCCAGTCCTAGAAGGCACCCAGCTCATGGTCTGTCCCCTCATTATTTTCAAAATGGCTCCTCTTTTGCAAAGGATATATTTTGTGGGTCATTCCCCATCTCCTCTGGAATTCTCAAGGATATCTGATATCTTCAGTGGACCCCTTCAATTGCTAGCTAGATTCCCAGTTATAGTGAATGTGCAAGTACACATAACATTAAATATCTGTGCAAGAATTTATTGGACTCCTGGTTGAAATGGGGTTTGGGGCACCTGGGGGGCTCAGTCAGTTAAGTATCTGCCTTCATCTCAGGTTATGATCCCCAGGTCCTAAGATCAAGTGCCCCATAAGGTTCCCTGCTCAGCGGAGAGTCTGCTTCTCTCCCTACACCTCCCCCCTGTCCTCTCTCTCTCTCTCTCTCTCATGTTCTCTAGCTCTCAAATAAATAAACAAAATCCTTAAAAAATGAAATGGGGCTTGAGTTCAAGAAGACTTGATAGCGCATCACTTTCATTTTACCAGTTTTAGCCTGGCAACTCATGTCCCATGTGTGTCTTCATTCCTGTGCAAGCCAGAATATTGGCCACTATAGCGAATAGCTCAATCTTTGTCATAATGTTGATGCATGTGATTCCCCTCCCCCACAATTCTTGTTCTACTTATCTTCTTTTGTGTCCAAATATAGTAAAATCTTTGTGCTGTAATTTTCTAATGCTGGAAGGTGACCCGTATGCCACTGGTCAGAGCACCAGTGGGTGTGGGTGTCTTTTCTTAGACACTCAGTATAATGTCCTGAGTCACAGCCCTGGGTAAGCGTGAGGCCAGATTAGACGCTATGGTGCCTACATGTTGTCTGTCCTTGAGGAGACAGTAAGTAGAAACAGGGGAACAAAGTTTTGGCCTTTCTTTTGGTTTGATGTAAGATCTGCTCCCTTACTGTATGATAACATGGTCAAATTTTTAAAGTGAATATCCTACATGCTTATGAGGGCAGGCAGCCATCAATGTCCCTTCTGTGTTTCTGCTTCTGAGGTGGTACAAGTTCCTTTCCAGGTGGTAGTTGCAATTTTTGTGATTTATGCAGTGTATAGAAAACCAGTTGCTATATGTTGAGTAAACAAGATCCTTGCAAATAGGATATTTCTGGAAATCCCATTGTCCTATCATTTGTTTTTGTTTTTTTTTTGTTTTGTTTTGTTTTGGTGGCTAATGTTTAGGAATACTCACATGCATTTTTTGAATAATGAAACTTTTCCTTCTCTTCTATTTTTTTAAATTAAAAAATTGTGCGTTTCCATCTAATATTGTAAAAGATGACAGATAGTTTTTAGTAGAAGAGATTTAAATGTCTTGGTGCCATCATTGTGAAACCACCCTATAGTGTTCATTGTCAGTGCGATTCCATAATCAGTATCTCCTAATTTTCCATACAGTTTCCTACAGAATTTCTGCTTCATTGTCACAGTTTATCACAGAATTTCTTCTAGGTATTTTATTGTTCTTAAAAAAATGTGTTTAAACAGGAAAGCAGCTGCTTCAACTTGGAATGAAAGATAAGTAAGTAGGAATTGATAATTGCATATTTTAAATTCACTTCTATTGGTTTAATTGGTTATTCATTATATTTTTTTGTAATTAGTTCTTTTGCCTCCCCATTGGTGGCATCTGTGTTTCTTTTAGCAATTTCTTGTCTGGATGTGTGGGCACATATACCCAGAGTACTTTTTAAATTTAAATTCAATTAATTAACATATAATGTATTATTTGTCTCAAGGGTACAGGTTTGTGATTCATCAGTCTTATATAATACCCAGTGCTCATTACAACATATATCCTCCCCAACGTTCATCACCCAGTTACCTCATCCCTCCACTCTCCTCCCCTCCAGCAATCCTCAGTTTGTACTTAAAATGAAATTTGGTAAACCTCTAACATGGAATGAGGACACTGAATTTGCTCCTGGTACTAACAGAACATGGAACAGAGGTCAAGGTGGATCTTGATAAAGATCAGATATTTGCCCTTTTCAGGAAATACCTGGACACCTGCTGTGTTCCCAGGGGACCTCTTCATGATGATTCCAGGAGACCGGAATTCAGATTTCTGGTTCCTGACCCAAGCACACATGCTCTGCCTGACAAATTTCACAGAAGCCATTGGCTTATTACTTTTTTCTGCATCATCTCAAATTATAGACATTATTATCTAAAGTTATGTAAAAATAATGCAGCACATAGCTATTTAAAACACACAAGCGATGGTCACAAATCTAATACTGGCACTTCCCCCTGAACATCCTTCTCCTCCCTCCATCCAGAGGTCAATTGTTAGTTTCTCCCAGCCTTGGCCCAGATGTCACCTCTTCTGCGCTGTTGGAGATTTGGAGATATCTATCATGAGGTACGAACAATGACATCAAAAGAGTTTCATGAGATCATTCACATACAGACATACTAGTCTACTTCCTGAAGGAACATTTCTATTTCACTAGGGACCCATTAGCCTTAATTAGTCTTTTCACAAAACCCATCTAGTTCTTTAAAACCACACTAAGTCAAGCATCTCTGGGGACGGAAGAGACTTTGCCTCAAGAAGGTACATACTGAGGTGAGTGAGGAAGTCTCGGTGTACAGGGGATAAGACAAAGAACATGCCATATTCCCTGTGACAGACAGATCATCTTGATTAGAGGTCCCCTGACATGGTGTCCTGAAGACAATCCTGACCCCAGTCCCCTTCCTTGAGAACCTACAACCCTGGAGTTCACCTCCCACTTTCTATCAGGTTGTTCTCGATCCCACTGAGCTCCTCCTCCTTTGTGCAATATATTTTGTTTTAATATTTGAGAAGCAAATCTGTCTTTCCTTCATCTCATTTTTCTTATACAACCACTCTGCTCAGGAGATTTTATTTTGCATCCAAAGTATCCTCAGCTCTGACCCCAGACCTACCTTAGGGTCACTGACAGTAAAGAGAACTTTCTGGGACAGGTGGTTTGATCTGCAGGGGAGCATCTAGGCACCTGGTGGGCAGGAAACACATTCCATTCTGGAGGGGGCTCAGGAAAAGGGAGAGGAGCACAGGATGGATTTGGAGGGCTTAGGGGGACTGGTATTGACCTGGAAGGGCAAGGAGACTGGAGTAGAGGAACACAGGAGAGATTTCCTGCCCCTACTCACTGTTTTCCCTGGTGCTTGGATTACCCCATGGGAGGCCACCATGGGATAATGAGGGCCTGCATTTAAGGAAGGTCATCACTGTAGTTTGCCCTGGTCTGAGGAAGATTCAAGAGCTTCTTCCCTCTGAGAACCTTCTACCAGGAAACAGAACCTCAAATCTGTCATGTTATGTTAGGTCCAGGCCATGGGGCACTAAAGGGAAGATAGGAAACTCACCATGGGTTTGATGTTACTTCAAATGCCAACATCTTCCCCCATCTGCCCTCTGTGGTTCAGTTTTCCAGGGACTCAAATAGCTACTATCTGCAGCCTCTCTAGGCTTATGGCAGCATTCAGTGGGAGAAAAGTTGGTGTCTGCTTACTAAGATTTACATGAAACCCAAACAGAGTAACGCTACTTCTAATTTGGAAATTTAAGTCAGTTTGAGCCATAGAAAGTAGAACAAAAGGAGAATGGAAGAATTTAAAAGCTTTTTTTCTTACATATTATGTTCAGTTAGACACTGTATAGTACATCATTAGTTTTTGATGTAGTGTTCAATGATTCATTATTTGTATATAACACCCGGTGCTCATCACAACACGTGCCCTCCTCAGTACCCATCACCCGGCTACCCCATTCCCCCATCCCCCTCACTTCTGTAACCCTCAGTTTGGTTCCCAGAGTCCATAGTTTCTCATGGTTCATCCTCCTCTCTGATTTCTCCCCATGCAGTTTTCCCTCCCTTCCCCCATGGTCCTCTGTGCTATTGCTTATGTTCCACATATGAGTGAAACCATATGATAATTGTCTTTCTCTGCCTGACTTATTTCACTTAGTATAATCCCCTCCAGTTCCATCCATGTCAATGCGAATGGTGGATATTCATCAAAAACTTTTGGAGGAAGGAAGGAGGAAGGCATCTTTTCACAGGGGTTCTGTGGATTCAGTGTTCTGGATTGGGGAAGCCGGCTTTATTTTGGCCTGTGGGTATGGTGACAAGGGAAAAAGCCCATGAAAACTGAAAAAAATACATGTATGACTCAGAAAACAACTCTAGGATAAAATGGAATGAAATCTTGAACAATATGATATTTATAAAAAATACTAATCTTGTGCACACAGACATGAACATCATCTGACTTGCATTAGCCTTCTTGGATTCGTCCCTCCATAGAACACCTACCATGGGCAGCATAAGGTATAGTCTTCACTTTTCAGGTTGAGAATCAGTAGGAGAAAAGAGAACTATTTATTTAAGGATCACAAGGACAGAAGGAGGAAGAGCAGACATGGATGCAGGGCTGTTGCTCCTGGCCAGTACTCCTTATTCCCTTCAAGTGCCCACAGAAGGCACTTCCAGGGGCAATAGATAGCCCGGGCCTAGGATGGCCACAGAAACACAGTCATGTCATAGCAGAGACACTGAAGGACCAAGCACTGATCAATGGAGGAACTTCACCAGATCTCCTATGCAAGTCATTCATTAAATAAATATTAGGGACTCTCTGAGAAAATACATGTCATCAAGATTTAATTCCCTTGGTTATTCTATCAAGGGATATAGAAACTTCTAGTGTGCAGGACCTGGTCAAAGAGTGTGAGGAGAGGCAGGTGCAAGAAGCACATTTGCATGGAGGCCTCTCCTTCCTCTGATGCAGGGCAGGGGAATAAGAGAGGGCAGGGGAAGTCAGGCCCAGGGTTGTGGTCTCAGAAGCCAGTGCTCTTAGGGCATCTCCACCGTGGCCTGGGTTCTGGTCTTCCTCACTCAGGGTACAGGTGATGCCTTCATGAAAGGGACCTGGGAGACATCTGGATGGATCTTTTGTCTGCTCTGAGGGCTCAGCTGGGACCCTAGCACTGAACTCACTGGAATGTGTTCTTCGTTTTTTCAGGTTCCTGGTCCCAGTTGCCCCCAACTCAGCCTCCCTCAATATCCAGGGGGGGGGGGACAGACAGTCACCATCTCCTGTGTTGCAAGTAGCAGTGAAATTGGACATTATAATGATGTAGCCTGGTACCAACCTCACCCAGGCACTTCTCCCAAATGCCTAATTTATATGTAAATTCTTAGCCCTCAGGGATCCCTGATCCATTCTCTGGCTTATGTCTGGCCTCCAGGCTGAGGCTGAGGCTGACTATTACTGTTGTTCATATACAGCTAATGGCACTTACCACAGTGATCCAAGTTCATGGGGGAATTGAGACCAAAACCTGCCCTGTGTGTGCATGTTCCTTCTTTGCTCTGAAGATACTTCCCATCCTGTGCAGAGGGGTGGTTCCTGCAATGTGGCCTTGAGAATTCAGTTCTTTAAGCCTCTCTAGACTCCTCCAATGACATGCAAAAGAAGACATTCCCTTGTTGAATTTTCTAGGGACAGAGTCAGCTTCTTTGTGTGATGTGTTCCTAGGAGGAAATGCCTTTTAAAGTCTTCAATGATGGGAACAGAATAAGTGGAGACCCCAGCTAAGGGCAATCCAGCTGTTCTTGGGGAAAGTCTCACTCTAAATTCTTCCAATGCTCACACCAGTAGAGCACATGGTGGGTTTCCTTGTGGCTTGTGATCCAACAAAACTTCACCAGTGGAGTAGGATGCCTGGGGATTTTTACAAATTGAAGACAACCTATGGAGTGGGAGATAATATTTATAACATATATATCCAAAAAGGCTCAATATTCAAAATGTTTAGAGAAAGTAAATTTCTTACAACTTCATGCCAGAAGGTAGGTTTCAAACTTGGAGGCGGACTCCTAGTGAAGTTAAGTCTGCACCCTTCTTCCCTCCAAAAAACTGTAAATAGGGATGCTCTCTTCCTTGATGTTTTCATTTCAAAGTGATGAATCTCAGGTTCTCGAGAAAAAGATTCCTTGGCTGTAAACCTGACAAGAGTCTTATTTACCTATGAAACAGATGTATATATAATTTACAGAAAGCAGAGAAAGAATTTACAACTCGTGTTTTCCAAGTAAATACTTAAAGGAAAAGAGAGGGTGGCCTTTCTTTGTGATCAGAGACAGTTTCATTCTCCCCACCCCTATTCTTAGATCGTCTTTACTAGTACGCAGTCAAGGCATATTTGTAGGGAATTACTCAGGAGGCAGCCTGGCATATTTTTGTCTTGTCTTTGTGCCTCCAAACCATTCCACATTCAGCCTCACCTTTCCTTCCTTTTTACCTGCCTTCTGGATCTGCCCTGAACATGCTGGGGGGAGCCAGGAGGGAGGTCAAGACTTCAGCCACATCAGAACCACTGGAGAACCACAAGAGAGTTCTATGCCCAGCCATTGGTTCTTTTTCTTTTCATTTCTTTCTCAAGGATTCTGTGTGAATTCGTTTCCATGAACACCAAAATCCCCAGGAGGGATCCTTTTTCCTCCAGTTGCTCATGACGACTTCATCTTCTATGTTTGTTCACAGTCTGCTCTACGTAAAGGAAAGGAAAAGTGCTCAGGTATATTTGAGTTTGTTTTCCAAATTCTTTCACTATGAAGCTTGTTATATCTAATCAAGAGTGCATAAAATATTTATAGCTTTAGAAAGAATAATAAATGGAAGCCATATCCACCCACTCAAAGCATAGCCTTCTTAAAAAACAAACAAATGAACAAACAAGCACAGTCATCTACCCAATCTAGAATTAGCTAGTATACGGACTTTGGCAATAATCATCCTTTCATCTTCTATCCATTGTTGGCACTAAGGTATGCATCCCCAAACCTTTGTGAATTTGAAACTGTGAGTCAAAAGCAACAAACTAGCTGAGAAAGGAAATGACAATGTGTCCATTAGGTGAGAACCCAGTAGATATTAAGCTTAAGAGACCCTCAGTGTCAGTGTTGGTTGAACTTCCTGGGAGTTTAACACAGTACCTACTGAAGAGGACAGACAAGGCTCTGGAAAAAGATGACATACCTCTAGAATTGAGCATCTGGTCTTTCTCTAAGTGAGCAAATTACTAAGTATCTAGCAGGAATATTGTTAGAAGTTAGAATTCCCAAATTCTCTGCTACCTGGCTCAGCATATTCTCCCAGAGGAGTCCCTGAACACATCTCTGAAGGAAGAGAGAAGAGTACTCTGGGCTGACCATGACATTGGTGCTTTCTCTTATAACACAAACCTAGCTCAGACTGGAAAGTACCATAAAGGAATCCAGGCTAGAGACATGCAAGCATTTCAGGCTGGTCTCAGTGCTGACAGTGTGATATCAGTTTCCTTATGATGAGCTTTTAGGTTTCTTGAGGAAGAGTCTGAAAAGGGGATGGTCACCTGAGGAAGGTTGTCCCAGATTTCAACATCTAGGTAAGACCCATGTTTTCATCCTAATAGCACACTGTCAACTGTACTTGGATTCCCCTGATCCAGACAGGTGTATTTTATGCTCTGCTAAGACAAATCCATTCGGGGAGGGGCTGGTAGAACATAGACTATTAGTCTTACTATAGTAGGGAGAGAAGATCTGGAGACTTACCTACTTATGTAATAACTTGCACTCATTCTAATTTTTGCTTTCATCACCACCATCATTTCGATATTCATGATCAGTTGAGAATCATGAGGGAACAAAATTCCATGGTTGATGTTTTACTAAGAAATGAATAGTTACTCAAGTCAAACAGTTGTCTGGAAAAGGGTCCACACACCAAAAATCAGATAAAATGTGCTTTGAAGTGGTTTTCTTCATGTTTCTTGTCCTTGGGTTTTGTTCAGCATCTGGAAGCACACTTTTCCTTCTATTTCTCTTTGTCTTCTCTTTTAGGATACCATATAATATGCATTTTGGGGCACTTGAAGAAGTTCCACAGTTCCTTGACAATTTTTGATCTCTAAAATTTTTCCTTACATGGTTTAGATTGTACACTTCTTTTTCGCTATGACCTTGAGGTCACTAGTCTTTTATTTTCCAACCTGTAGTCAGTTCCATATAGTGTACTTTTTATATGTGCTTTATGTCTTCTATTTCTTGGCTGAGATGTATTATCTCTCCAGCAATTTTCAGAGAAATTCTCCTTTTTTCTGTGTCAACTTTTAAGTAGCTGGTTTAAAGCCTTTGTGAGAAAATCCAAATTATCTGTCATACTGGGTTAAGTACCACTAAATGTCCTTTTCATGCCAGTTAAGATTTTCCTTTTTTCATATACTCAGTAATTTTGGCACCTGTCCTGAATCTATCCAGTGTTATGTTATGAAACTGTGATTGCTGTGTAAATCCCAACTGAAGTTTTTCTTTTAGCAGATAATTGGCCCAATCAGTTCCGGGCTCCTAGTTTCAAAGAGCCTTCTGTGGAATGTGATTTCTGTGTCAGTTTGCAAAATCTTTGTTCTGCTATTTGCATCTGTCCTAAGTGGAAGCTACACAATAAGCTCCATAGGTCACGTCTGGGATGTCAGTAGAAGTCCCTTCCTCAGTTCTGTTCCCCACATCTTTCCGTCCTCCTTAGTATCAGACACTGCACAAGTACAGCTCAGAGAAGAACCAAGAACTCAAAACAATTTACTGCATTGCTTTCCCAGGCTTCTCTCTCTCCACCCTCTCCCCAGTATTTCCAGTTCCCTGGATCTTCCTTTTGGTCTTCTGGACTGAAACCTGGATCCCTGGCCTCTCTCCACTGCTGTGCAATTCCCCTGACAGTGCTGATGTCCAGTCCATGTTGCACGAGGACAGAGAGGATTGTGTTTTGGGCCAAAATCCTAAAATGAGAAAAGTAAGTTCCCAACGCCACTACCGTTATTTCTCTCCCTGTAGAAGTATTTCCTTTGGGAAGGGGCATAGAGAAGGAGAAGAATAAAATAGAAAAGAAAAGAAAAAGTGGATATCTAATCTTGCTCTGAGTGTTAGAAGTCGTCTTTCTCACATGTGAAGCCAGAACAATGGGGTATTCCTGGATCTCTTTCTATCTCAACCTGATGCCTGGTTCTGTCTCCCTTGCCTTGAGGGCAGGTTGCAAGACTCTGAAGGAAAAATAGGAAAGTCAGTATTGTTTGCATTTTACTTGCAATGTCAATGTCCTTCCCAATCTACCTTGTAGGCTTTCATTCTAGGGACTCAAACAGCTTCCACATACATTCTTTCTTGGCTTACAGCAGCATTCATCAGGGGAATGGTGATGTCTGCTTACTATGTCTTAAATTGAAACTAAGCCCAATAATAGTTCCAATTTGGGCAATATTGGCTGTTGAAACAAACACTAGAGAAAAGGAAATATTGAAAAATAATTTTAAAAGTTTCATAGAGAAGAAATAGGAGGCGATAGTCCACAATGCTTCTGTTCTTTCAGTATTCCAAGGTCAGAGAGATTAGTTTTATGGTGACCAGTAGGTGGACTAGTGGTGAAAACTGAGTAGAAAAAACATGTGTCTATTGCCAGACAAATAGATCAAAGATAAAATGGGATGAGAACTGGATAATATAAACTTTACAATGAATAACCCCCTGAGCGCCAAGATACGTCCCATTATCAAATATGCACACCCCATTCTGATTTGTCTCTCCCTAGATCATGTACCATGGACAGTGTAAATTTTTTCTTTATTTCATGGGTTGAGATTCCAGGCTGAGGAAGGGCAAATCATTTGTTCATGAGTGGAAGGTGCGGAATGTCCTGGCAGGTGCTCCTTTTCCCCTCATGAGGTTCACTTACACCTTTCTACCTGACCCTCCATGGGGCGTGCGGGTAAGTAGCTGGGGTGACTGACAAGCTGGTGGGTTTCAATGTTGCACATGCATCAGCACAAACAAGTATGGGTGGGGACAGTGGCAAGCCTGCAGCTGGAGTAGAGCCCACCACCAACCACCAACTCACAGCAGACATTTCGACGGGGGTCGGTAGTGACACTTTCCTAACAGTAGAGAGATCCTCAGAAGTTGGTGCTCAGCAGAGGGCACAGAAGAAAAGTCCCCAAGCCTGGGATGGTCACAGAGACATAGTCATAGTATTGTGGAAACACAGAAGGTCCAGGAGCTCATCAACATGAGGGCTTCAGGAGATCTTTCTCTTCTGGACAAATCAGGTGTAACAATTCAAATTCCTGACCTTCGGGAAATACATGTCAAAGTGTTTGAGTCTATTCAGCTAAGCTCTGCTGCCTAAGGATGCAGAAGTATCTACAATGAAGGGTCAGATCAGAGAGGGTGAGGAGAGGGAGGTGTAGGAAGCACATTTGCATGGAGGCCACTCTCTCCTTGAAGCAGGGGGAGGAGATAATAGAGGTCTGGGGAGCCAAGCTTGGGATTAGGGTCTCAGAAAGCAGTGCTGTTTAGGAGTCTCCACCATGGCCTGGACTCTGGTCTTTCTCACACTCTTCACTCAGGGCACCGGTGAGGTCTCCAGGGAAGGGTCCATGGGGATATCTGGGCTGAACATTTGCCCCAGTACTGAACTAACAATTGTATTTTTCCTCTTTTCAGGGTCCTGGGCCCAGTCTGCCCTGACTCAGCCATCCTCAGTGTCCGGGGCTCTGGAACAGACAGTTACCATCTCTTGTGCTGGAAGCAGCAATGACATTGGGAGTTATAATGGTGTCTCCTGGTATCAACAGCTCCCAGGCACGTCCCCTAAACTCCTGATTTATTTTGTAAGTTCTCGGCCATCAGGGATCCCTGATCGTTTCTCTGGCTCCAAGTCTGGCAACACAGCCTCCCTGACCATCTCTAGTCTCCAGGCTGAAGATGAGGCTGATTATTACTGTGCCTCATATACAACCGGTGCTACTTATCACAGTGGTCCAAGTTCATGGGGAAGTAAGACCAAAACCTACCCTGTGCTCACAGTCTCCCTCCTTGCTCTGAAGATACTTCCTCAAACCTAACCATGTGCAGAGGGGGCTTTGTGCAATATGGCCTTGAGAATTCGGTTCTCTCTCAGGTCCTCTCCCTCCTGCAATTTAGTGAAATGAAACAGCCTTCCTGGTGTATTGCCTGGGGAAATGACAGTCTCTCCCTGCTCCTTGATACGTACCTAGGACATTTTCATTGAATTCTTCAATGGCAGGAAAAGAGGGACAAAGAAACCTGTGCTCTGTATAATTTTCACAGTTCTCAGGGACATCCTTACTTTAAATGACAGACTCTCACTCCTGTTAGTCCAGGTTGGAATCATTTATCCAGAAATGACTTTGTCTCACTCAACTCTGTGTCGGCCGTATTCTAGTCAACATGATCCTGTTTGGTGGGCTGTTGTTCTGCATGTCAGTGTTTGAGAAAACAGAAACTCAGTGAAAAGCTGAAGATCTGAAGGAATGAGTAGAAAAGGAAGATGTTGCTTTTCCAGTGGCCCTTCATCTTTGACCCCATAACCAAGGAAGCTGAGCAGGGAGATTTGGAGTTGAGACTATGGTATGTAGAAGCTCCCCTCCCCTCAGACCAATGAATCCCTATCCTGGATTCAGCCCTGTCTCCCTGACAGGGTGAGCTCTTTCCAGCATGGTTCTCTTTTCCACAGGGAAGGAGAAGGTTTATCTCCATTCCTAAGGAAACCACATTATATCTGATTTTCATAAGGAGCCAGCCCAAGTCTAACCTAGAATCCTAGTTATGACAAATCAGTAAATACTTATACACATACTATATATCAAAGAATTCTCTATCCATTATTGAGTCTGGTGTAGACCACTGAAAACCCGTTTCAATAAGCAATTGTTCTCAGTTTGCCAGAATTTTCCTAGTTTTAGCAGTGAAACTGCCACAGCTTGGCAATGCCCTCACTCTGGGACAAATAAGGATACATGGTCCACTTTCCTGAGAACTCAGTCTCTCTCATTATGTTCTCTCCTTTAGTCAGTTTTCCAAATCTCTTTCCAGTTGCCTAATTTCTTCCCCCAATAAAAGGTCAATACGTTCATATGTTAATCATCTGGACTAGAAATGTGCCATACATTGACCCTTAAGTCACTGGGTCACATCACAGTGAGAAGGTGCATCTGCTTCTGAAGACACTGAATAAAGACCTGAGTTATTCCCTAATGTTTGTGAAAGGCTGTACAAAGACTGCACCTGTCTGTCGATGTGTGTTCTTGTGCAGAAAACCTGTAGGAGGTAGAAGGGCCACTGTCTGGTTATTCTCTGTGGTATCTGATATAAGAGAGCTTTCAGAATGGAATGGCAACAGTAAGATCTTTTACAAGTATCAACATGTACATAGGAGGGCAGGAGGAAGCATTGCCTATTCTAGTGACTCTTTTTAAGATGGGGCCACCACATACTTCTGAGAAAGGAGTTAGTATGTTAATAATAGAGAACCTTACAGAGTAATCCTGAGCATATTTATTGTGTGAACAGGATGGCTCCAATATGACACAGTGGGGCTGCTGTAGCCCTTTGTGTCTTGAGTATGTATGTATTCTCAAGCTGTATGTAGGAACAGCCTCTTGGGGTTCTGAAAGAGTGAAACAATATAGTCTTGAATATTTTTGTGAAAAGCTGAGAGAAGGGTCACTATTTTAAAATTTTAGGTAAAATTCGGTTATGAAATTATATGAGTTTTAGGGGGAGAAGGGTCACTTTTTAAAAATTGTTTTTTAAATTAATTTATTTATTTGGGCGGGAGAGAGAGAGAGAGAATGAGAGAGAAAGCATGAGCAGGGAGAGGGAGAGGGAGTTGGAGAAACATACTCTGGCTGAGCTGTGAGCCTGATGCAGAGTTTGACCCCAGGACCCTGGGATCATGAACTGAGACAAAGGCAGACCCTCCACTGACTGAGCCAACGACTGCCCCTTAAAAACATTTTTTTTAACTTTTTTTAATGTAGTCTCCACATCCAACATGGTGCTTAAACTTATGAACCTGATCAAGAGTCACACTCTACTGACTGAGCCAGCCATGCACCCCTAAGGAGGTTATTTCTAGTAGAGACTATTTGAAATATTATAAGTGTCCCTATGGTCTAAATATCCAAGGTGTTTTTTTGTTCAGTGCAATCAGGGAATCAGCACCTCTGGGCAGCAGTTCTCATTCATGGGTTCCTACAATGTTTCATTAAGTGCCAGTCATTTTCCATGGCATCATTTCTGCATTTTCTCCTATTTTAACATTGTTAGCATATCAAAATCATCATCTTTAATTTTCACTGTAAAATAAGATACTGTGTATTGATTTCTGTATATTTAAAATCATATTTGCTTTGTTTCTTATTGGGACATAAGGATATTGTGTACATGTGGTCATTTTATCATTTTTGGATGACGTCAAATTTATCGTTTGAATATCACGTCTTAATCTGTGGACACAGAAATCTAAAGGGTTTTAAATCAATCAGTGACTCCTGCCTTTTGGAGAAGGAGAGCTTAATTTGTTCCTGGTACTAACAGAACGCTGAAGAGAAGGAAACAGCTCATTGTAAAGTTCAGGGTTTACTTCCTGCAGGAAGTGCCTGATATCCAGAAAGTTCTCAGCAGGCCTCTCCACAGTGATTTCAAGAGACAAGTATCCAGTCAACTGGGCTACAAACACATGCTCACATGGGTTTATGAAAAAGTCAACTTGTTACCATTTGATATTGTGTAAAATAATAGACATTATTATCTAAATTTTTTCCAAAATTATAGTACATGCAAATTTAAAACATACTGGAATGACTACGATTGTGTCAAAATCAAAATTACCACTTCCATCAATGATGCTTTTCCATCTGCCCCAATCCCTGAGGCCACCAGGTGGCCAGGATATCATCTCCCTTGTGCACTTAGAAGTATGTGTTACAGACATGTGAATAGTGGCATTTAAGTAGTTTTTTCAGAACATTCACACTACATTGACTTTCTAGTCTCTTCCCAAGGGACATTTCTCTTCTAGCAGGGACCAGTCAGCCTTGACCGGGATTTCCCCTTTAAATTGTCTTGTTTAGAAAGCACAGTAGGTGAGACATCTCTTCCTAGATGGAGAGGTCTTTACTTCAGGTAGGGACACAGCTTTGAGGTATGTTAGTCTGTGTACGGAGAAGATTAAGACTACAATGTCTTCTGTCCCATGTAATAGACAGAGAAATGCACTCTGATGAGAGATCCCTGGAGTTGGACCTTTAGAGTAATCCTGACACTAGTTCTCTTCTAGCAGATCCACAAACACTGGAAAACTAACCCTGGGTTTCTTTAGGTTGTTCTTAATGCTGACTGAGCTCTCCACCCTTCGCGCGATAGTTTTGGTATCCACATCATGACAAGCTAATCCTTTTTCAACCTGTGCCATTGTTCTCATCCAGGCTTCCTTCAGGGGTTGGTATTATTTGACCTCTAACTTTTCCTTGGCTTCGAGCCAAGAACTGTCCCACCAACACAAACCCTGTGACAAGGCTATGCAGGGACAAACTACCTGGTCCTGAGGGGAGGGTCTGAGTCACCTGGTGTGGTAGGTGACCCATTCCATTCTTGAGGAAGATGGCGACAAAGATAAATGTGTTTGGATAGACTTAAGAGGGATAATAAACCTGGTACTGACTGGGAGGGGAAGAAGGAAGGAGGAGAAGTAGCAGAGCAGGGATTACAGCTCTCACTCACTGCCTTCCTTGGTGCTTGGGTTGCACCATCTGTGGCCACCAAGGGGCACCAAAGGCCTGGATTTGGAGAAAGTCATGGTTGTGAATTATCCTGACCTGTATGAAGTCCCAAGAGCTGATTGCTCCTTCGTCCTGCAAAGGAGGACCATGTGTGAGGGGTGATCCAAATCTACTGTGTCTCAATAAGTTCTTACTCAAAAGTCCAACAAACACCCGCAGGTCTCAGGCTCAGAGCCCTGGGAGGAAAGGAACCAAAAGAAGCATGAAAACCCACCCTACTGTGGAGAGGAAGGTTGTGAGGCATGTGAACAACTTCAGCTCTGATTTTGGTGCCTATGAAGGAAAGAGTGAATCTCTCCTAATTTCAGCCCTTCTGGATCTTGTTCCCATTCTTTATCCACACAGCACAAAGGTAAGTTCTGGGAAAAATTGTCCTACCACATGGAGACTCCCATAATAAGAACTAAGGGATATTCCAAGTCTGGCTCCTTTTCCTCGACACGAATGAGCTCTATCCTATAAAATGCATGTCAAGATATTTTAATCCTTCAGCTATGTTCTGTTGCTCTTGGATGCAAAAGTATCGAGAATGAAGAGTCAGATCAGGAGAGGCAGGTACTGGGAGCACATTTGCATGGAGGTCCCTCCCTTCTCTGAGGTAAGGAAAGGGGATAAGAGAGGTCTGGGAGAGCCGGGACCAGGGTAGGGGTCTCAGAAGTCAGTGTTCTTGGGGAATCTTCACCATGGCCTGGGCTCTGGTCCTCCTCACCTTCTCAGTCAGGGCTCTGCCGAACCTCCATGGAAGGGATCAAAGGGACATCTGGGTTGATCCTTTGTCTTTCTTTCCTCAGCTTCTTTAAGGCTCCAGGACTGAACTCAGCAGCGTGTGCTCTTCCTTTTTCAGGGCCTGGGCTCAGTCTAACCTGACTCAGCCTCTCTTGTTCTCTGGGACTCTAGGAAAGACTATCACTATCATTTATGCTAGAAGCAGCAGTGACATTAGGAATAACAAAATCTCCTGGTGCCAAAGGTACCCAGATCTGGTTTTGGAACTCCTGATTTACATACTGATACATGGCTCTTAGAGATTCCTGATTTTGGCTCCAAGTCTAGAAACACAGCCTCCCTGACCGTCTCCGGGCTCCAGGCTAAAGATGAACCTGATTATCACTGCTGATAGTATTACTTTCTGCAGTGATTGAGCATTATGGGAAAATGAAACCAAAACCTGTCCTGTGCTCACAGTCTCCCCGCTTGCTCTAAAGAAGCTTTCCCCAACGCTGTGCAGAGGGGGCTTCATTTAGCATGGTCTTGAGAATTCAGTTCTCATTCATCTCCTCTCCTTGATCACCATAACATCCTAGGGCAACACTGCATCCGGTTTGGTACAATGATGCCTTCGTGCTCTTTGCCTTTGTGCTCTGGTCCCAGAATGGAACTCTTCCCAACTTTTCAACTCAGCAACAAAGAAATGAAGTGACCCTCTCCCTGGTAGCCAGAGCTTTTTCCAAAATGGTCCTTTTTTTCCAGAATAGAAGAGAAATCTGATGGATGTGTCCCTCTTTCCTCTGGCATCTGTTTTCTCTGATGAACAACCCGATGTCTAGCTGGACTTCTAGATATAATGGATTGCTAATTCTATAAAAATAAATAAATAAATAAATAAATAAATAAATTTATAAATAAATCTATGAATTGTGTGAACAACTGAATGAAGCTAGGCTTAGGCATCAGAAGACCTGGGTTGTGACCAACTCTAGTCATATTGCCAGAAGTTTCCTGGTTTTAGCACTGGAAATGCTATGTCCTCACAACAACCTCATTCACAGATGGGGAATCAGGAAAGATGGTCACTGGGATGGTTAAGTTTTTGTGCCAACCTAAGTAGGTCTCGGAGTGGCCAGATGAAATCTTATTTCTGGTTGTGCCTGTGAGCCTGTTTCTGGCTGGGATTAGAATTTGAGTTGGTTAGTTCAATACAGTAGATTGCTGTCCCTAAATTGTGTGTGTATGACCCAATGCATGAGAGCCCAAGTAGAACAAAAGCTGCAGATGGAGGAATTCACCATTCTTCTCCCATATCTGGTTGAGCTGGGTATCTTACCTCAACTTCTTCTGCTAATGGGCTGGAGTTCCTGGATCCACTGGCTTTCCTGGTTCTCAGGCTTTTGGGACCTAAGTGAATCAAGCCACTGACTTTCCTATTTCTGTAAGTGGCAGATGGCAGCTCATGAACTTCCCTGCCTCAATAATTATGTGAGCCAGTCCTGATTAGATACAATTTCACATGTATAAAAATACATTTTTAAATTTATATGTACCATTTTTGTATATTTATGTATAGTGTAGATTTCATGTAATTTATATATATGATACTTATGTACAAAACATATTATATATGTATAAATATATATTTATGTAAATGCATATAAGTATATCATATATTTAAACATTTCAATAAATAAACACACACACATACATATATACACGGACAACACAGCTCATGATAGTTTTGTTTCTCTGGAGAACCCTGACAAATATAGTCACCCAGCTGAGTAGTCAATCTTTCCATAATGTCCCAACCATCTGTTATTTTCAAAAATCTTTTTACCACCTACCTTCTTCCTTTCCCTAGGAAGCAGTCAGCACCTTTTTTTTTTTTTTGAATTATTGAATTATTGAGGCCAGAACAGTGTCATACATGGAAACAGCAGCTGGGGCTCAGCACAGCGGGAAGAGGGTCTGTGATACTGAACACAGATTAGTGTCCTGAATCATGGTCTCCCGTCCATGGGAGGCTGGTCAGAGGCTACACCTGCTGTAGGGTGTGTGTCTTCGTGGAGACAATCAAGTTGGCAGAGGGGCCACTGTCTTGCTGTACTCTAGGGTTCTGGTATAAGACATGATCCCTGACTGTTATGGCATCAATGAGATCTTTAAAAAGTATCCCCATGGGCATAGGATGGCAGGGAGCCCCCACTGCCACTTCCACTGTGTCTCCTTTTATGGCACCACAATTTCGTTCTGAGAAATTAGTTTCTATTTTCACAATAGGGAGAATTACCAGAAAAACCACAAGCTACATGTTAAGTGAACAGGATCACTGCAACACGAGATTTGTGGAGCTTCCATAGCCTTTCTGTTTTGTGTGTTATGTCTCAAAGTGTAGAAACAGTCTCCACTGTCTTCTCAAATAATGAAACTATACATATTTTAAAATCTTTTTTTAAAAAAGCTTCTGCACAGCATAGGAAACAGTCAACAAAACAAGGAGACAACCCAGAGATTGGGAGAAGACATTTGCAAGTGACACTACAGATAAAGGGCTGGTATCCAAGATCTAGAAAGAACTTCTCAAACTCAACACCTAAAATACTAGTAATCAAGTCAAAAAAATGGGCAGAAGACATGAACGGACACTTCTCCAAAGAGACATACAAATGGCTAGCAGACACGTGAAAAAATGTCCAACATTAGCCATCAGAGAAATTCAAATCAAAGCCACATTGAGATACCACATTACATCAGTTAGAATGACAAAACTTGACAAGGCAAGAAACAACAAATGTTGGGAAGGTTCTGGAGAAAGTGGAACCTTCTTACACTGTTGGTGGGAATGCAAGCTGGTACAGCCACTTTGGAAAACAGTGTGGAGGATCCTGAAAAAGTTAAAAATATAGCTACCCCATGACCCAGCCATTTCACTACTGGGTATTTACACCAAAGATATAGATGTTGTAAAAAGAACGGCCATATACACCCCAATGTTCATAGCAGCACTATCCACATTAGCCGAGGAGTGGAAGAAACCAAGATGTTCTTCAACAGATGAATAAATAAAGAAGATGTGGTCCATATATACAATGGAATATTACTCAGCCATCAAAAAGGATGGACACCCAACATTTGTATCAACATGGATGGAACTGGAGGGGATTATGCTAAGTGAAATAAATCAAGCAGAGAATGACAATTATCATATGGTTTCACTTATTTGTGGAACATAAGGAGTAACATGGGGGACATTAGGAGAAGGAAGGGAAAACTAAAGTGGGAGAATCAGAGAGGGAGAAGAACCATGAGAGACTACGGACTCTGGGAAACTATCTGAAGGTTTTAGTGGGGAGGGGGTTGGGGGATGGGTTATCGCAGTGATGGGTATTAAGTAGTGCGTGTATTGCATGGAGCACTGGGTGTTATACACAAACAAAGAATCATGGAACACTACATCAAAAACTAATGATGTACTGTAGGTGACTAACAGAACATAATTAAAAAAAGAGAATATAAAAAAATAACAATAAATAAAGATGAGAAAATAGACACCTTTTATAGAACAACTTGAAATGTTTTAGAAGTCCCTAAGGTCAATTTATCCATCCATGCCTTATTATATATATTTATATGGGAAGGAAATCAGCATGTGAATGAGTAAACATTCATGTGTCCATTGATTTTCTGAGTTAGTTGCCATACGTGTTGTCTGGATATTTTCTCTCTCTCTGTGTCTCTTTTAACTCGGTATTGTTTAAGGAATGTTTATATTTCTTATATCCTAAATGCTAGAACCTCGATATTGGGTTTTTTTTTTTTTAAAGATTTTATTTATTTATTTGTCAGAGAGAGTGAGAGTACAAGCAGGCAGAGGCAGAGGGAGAAGCAGGCTCCCTGCTGAACAAGGAGCCCAATGTGGGACTTGATCCCAGGATGGGATCATGACCTGAGCCGAAGGCAGACGCTTAACCGACTGAGCCACCCAGGCGTCCCGATATTGAGTTTTTTTATTTTAAAATTTTTAACACGCTTTAGCTGCATTGTGCATTCATCATCTTATGTGCCAGTGTTACTTTTGCGTCTTTTGTGGCAGTCGAGCTTGTTGTTTCTATGTCATATGTAATTGTGTGGGTAGAATACTCAAAAACATTTTACATGAAACCCTTATTCCTCTATTGTGAGGGGCCCTGGGAGTTCTCCTAGTACTCACAGAAGATGAAACAGATCCAAAGCAGTTCCTCATGAAGATCAGTGTTAGTTTCTTGGAGGAAGCATCTGGACACCAGAATGTTCAAGGGAGGCCTCTCCTCAGCGATTCCAAGAGACACTGATCCAAACTAATGGCTACAAATCTGGTTTCACATGCATCTCTGATGATGACAAGGTCACGATCTAGTTACTATGTTATTACTCTACAAATAGACATCATTACCTAAACGAAAGTCTAAATAGTTCAGTAGTTGAATGTTTAAAACACAGAAACAATCTCAAGTCCCAAATGATTCTTTTTCCTCAAAACACTTTTTCTTTCCCCATCCCAGTGGCCACCACACATCTCATCCTATGCTGTAGGCCACGGACACATTGTTCAGAAGCTCTTGGAAGCACTTGCCATGTGTTATGAACAATGACATGAGAAGAGTGTCATCAGAACATCTCTAGTCCACAGAACTCCTGGAAAGGATCTGTGAGTCCTGAACAGTTTTTCTCCAAACCCACCTCTTTCAAGAAAAACACACTAGGTCATGCATCTCTGTGTATGAAGAAATTTTGTCTTAGGAAGTCACCTAGCTGTGAGGTCAGGTCACAAATGTGCACAAATATGTGAGACAGAGAACATCCTGTGTACCCTGTGACAAATAGACTTGTCCTAGCGAAAAGTCTCTGGAGCTGGGTCCCTGAGGAAATCTTGACTCCAGGTCCCTTCTCCCAGAGGCTGAGACCCTGAAATTCTTTCAATGAGGTATCTCTGTACCATACTCGGCTCTCACTTTCTTGCATTATTCTTGTTTTCTAAACATGTGGAGAACTCAGTCATTTTCTCAATGTCCCTCTTTGTCATCCTTGAACCGACTGGGGCTGGATTAATTTAATATGTGAATTTTCCTCAGCCCTGAGCCACATCCACCTCACATACACTATCTCTGTGACTTGGCTTTCCTGGTGATGCTGAGAAAGGGCATGTGGACCACTCAGTTAAGCAGGTGCCATATTTCGTTGTGGAGAAAGTAAAGGACAAATGGGAAGAATCTTGAATTGCATCAGAAGGGATGAGTGAGGATTGGGACTGAGCTGGGAGGGTTTGGAGGCAGGGTAGGAGGAAGAGAGGAGCATGGGTTTCCAGTTCTTTCTCAGCTGCCTTCCCTGGTGCTTGGCATTTAAACTCTGGGGCCACTAGAGAGGGCCTGAATTTGGGAAAAGCAATTTTTGTTGTTCTCCTATTCTGTATACAGTTCCAATACCTGTTTCTGGAGCCACTCTAAGTGGGACACAAGGGAAGGGGAGCCTAATATCTGTTGTGTTCCAATAACTCCTTTTCTGGAAATGCCAGTAAACATCTCCTAACCTCAAACCATTGAGCAGGGCACAGAGTGATGTTTGTGGACCAGGCAACTGAGGGGCACCAAGATGGAGCTGAGGGACAATGAGACCCCAGCTCTGCCTGTGCTCCTGGGAAGAGGAGTAATTGAATTGAATCTCAGCCAGCCTGGAGAGCTCTTTTTACCTGCCTCCCACACAGCAAAGTGGTCTGGGATTCCTGGGATTCAGACATCCACACCAAGACTTCCCCAGTATAAGGTAAACATATTTGAAGGCTGGCTTGAATTCCTGGGGTCTGTCATGGAATCTGTCTCACATAATTCAGAAAATGCTGTGAAATGTTTTAATGTCTGGTACGCTAAGCTCTGCCTCCCAGATATACAGAATTATCTAGAAGAGAGAGTCAGGTCAGAGTAAGTGAGCATAGGCAGTTCAGGAAGCACCCTCCCTCCTCTGAGGCAGGAGGAAGGGATAAGAGAGTTATGGGGGAGCCAGACCCAGGCTTGGGGTCTCAGAAGGCAGTGCTCTTAGGGCATCTCCACCATGGCCTGGGCTCTTGTCCTCCTCACCCTCCTCACTCAGGGCACAGGTGAGGCCTCCAGGGAAGGGAGCACAGGGACATCTAGGCTGGTCCTTCGTCTCCTCCTCAGACTTACCTGGGGCCCATGCAGTAAACTCAGTAGATTGTGCTTTTTCTTTTTCCAGGGTCTTGGGCCCAGTCTACCCTGACTCAGCCTCCCTCATTATCGGGGGCTCTGGGAAGTACTGTTACCATCTCCTGTGCTGGAAGCAGCAATGACATTGGGAATTATAATTATGTCTCCTGGTATCAGCAGCTCCCAAGCATGGCCCCCAAACTCCTGATTTATCATGTAAATTCTCGGCCATCAGGGATCCCTGATCACTTCTCTGGTTCCAAGTCTGGCAACACAGCCTCCCTGATCATCTCTGGGCTCTGGGCTGAAGATGAGGCTGATTATTACTTCTCCTCATATGCTGGTAGCAACACTCTCCACAGTGGTACAAGTTCATGAGGAAGTGAGAGCAAAACCCACTCTGTTCACAGGCTCCCTACTTGCACTGAAGATGCTCACCCAACATATAGAAGCACGTTTCTATGGAGGAACCACCCTCCACTGAGGCAGGTGGAGTAGTTTCTTCTTAACATTCACTTCCTAGGGCGCCTGGGTGGCTCAGTTGGTTGAGTGACTGCCTTTGGCTCAGGTCATGATCCCAGGGTCCCGGGATCGAGTCCCGTGTCGGGCTCCCAGCTCCATGAGGAGTCTGCTTCTCCCTCTGACCTTCTCCCTTTCATGCTCTCTCATTCTCTCTCTCTCTCTCTCTAATAAATAAATAAAATCTTAAAAAAAAAAATTTACTTCCTAGAAGTCATAGTCCGTTTCCTGAAAGTCCTGTCTCTTCTGGAATGGACCAGTCAGCCTTGATGGGAATTTCCCCTTAAACCATCTCCTTTAGATTGTCCTCTAGGTTAGGCATCTCTCTGTTTCTCTGCTGATGGAAAAAACTTTCCCTCCAAAAGGTGCACAGCTCTGAGTAATTAGTCTCTGTATAGGGAAGATTAAGAGAAGAATGTTGACACTCTGTCGCATGTAATAGACAGAGAAATGCACTCTGATGTGAGGTCCTGGAGTTAGGCTCTTTAGAGTAATCCTGACCCCAGTTCCCTTCTGCCACATCCACAAACCCTGGAAAACTGTACTCCTGCTTTATTAGGTTGTTCTCAATGCTGACCGAGCTCTCTCTCTCTCTCTCTCTTTCTATCTGCGTCTCTTTTCTCTCCCCATATTTTTTGTTTCAACATTATAAGGATTCAACCATTTTTGTTCCCGTGCCATTGTTCTCATCCAGGCTTCCTTTATAGGTGGATTTTATTTGACCTCTAACACTTCTTCAGCCCTGAGCCAAGAACTGCCACACTAACACAAACCCTGTGACAAAGCTGTCCAAGGACAAGCTACCTGGTCCTGAGGGGTATGGTCTGAAGCATCTGGTGTGGCAGGTAACCCATTAATTTCTTGAGGAAGATGGAGACAAAGACAAATGTGTTTGGGTGGATTTAAGGGTGATCTATGGACCTGGTACTGACTGGGAGGGGAGGAAGGAAGGTGGTGAAGGAGCAGAGCAGAGAATCCAGCTCTCACTCAGCTGCCTTCCCTGGTGCTTGGGTTGCACCATCTATGGCCACCAGGGGGCAGCAAGGGCCTGGATTTGCAGAAGGTCATGGCTGTGAATTACAATGACCTGTATGAAGTTCCAAAAGCTGATCCCTCCTGAGTCATGCAAAGGAGGACCTTGTGTGAGGGGTGATCCAAATCTGTTGTGCCCCAATAAGCCCTTTACTTGAAAAATAAACAGATAACCCCAGGCCTCAGCCTCAGAGTCCTGTAAGGAATGGGACAGAGAAGCAGGAGGACCCACCCTACTGAGGAGGAGAGGAAGGAGATTAAGTGATGTGAACCACCCCCTGCTTTGTTTTTGGTGCCTACAAAGGAAAGAGTGAATCTCTCTTAATTCCAGCCACTCTGGATCCTTTCCCCAGGCACAATCAGCACAACACAAGTGGAAAGTAATGGGATCATTCGTTAACTATATGGGGACTCCCACAGTAGAAACTAAGGGTCATTAAAAGTCTGGCTCCATTTCCTGGGCACAAACATGAGCTCTGTCCTTGAAAATCCATGTCAGTGTGTTTTAATACTTCACCGAGTTTCTGCTGCCCTGGGATGCAGATATATCTAAAATGAAGGGTCAGATCAGAGGGGGTGAGGAGAGGCAGGTTCAGGAAGCACAAATGCATGGAGGCTCCTCCCTCTTCTGAAGCAGGGGGAGGAGATAAGAGAGGTCTGGAGGAGCCAGGATCAAGATGATCATGTCAGAAGGCAGTGCTCTTGGGGCGTCTCCACCATGGCCTGGACTCTGGTCCTCATCTCTCAGGGCACAGGTGAGGCCTCCACTGAAGAGACCTTGGGGACATGTGGGCCCATCCCTTTACTCACCCTTAGATTTACCTGGGGCCTAGCAATGAATTAAAAAGAGTAGGCTTTATACTTTTCAGTGTCCTGGGTCCAGTCTGCTCTAACTCAGCCTCCCTCAGGATCTGGGACTCTGGGAAGGACTGTCACCATTTCTGGTGCCTGAAGCAGCAGTGATATGGGGCGCATCAGACTATGTCTTCTGCAGCAACAGGACCTTGTATTGAAAAACAACGTCCAAAACCTGTGATTTACTATGCCAATAAATGTCCTTCAGGGATCCCTGATCGTTTCCCTGGCTCCTGGTCTGGCGACACAGCCTCCCTGACCATCTCTGGGCTCCAACCCAAGGATGAGGCTGAGCATTACTGTTGCACATGTATACCCAGTAGCAGTTACCTCAGTGATGGAAATTCATGGGGTTGTGAGAGCAAAACCTGTCCTGTGCTCAGAGGCTCCCTCCTTGCTCTGAACATGATTGCCAGTCCTGTGCAGTGGGGGCTTCCTGCAATGTGGCCTTGAGAATTCAGTTCTTCACACTTTCTCTCCATCCCCCACCAATGTCCAAAAGGAAGACATTCTCTTGATGAATGTTCTAGGGGCAGAGTCAGGTTCCTTTTCCTTGTGTGATGTTTCTAGGTGGCAATTCCTTTAAAATCCTCAATGTTGGGAACAGGCTAAGTGGAGACCACAGCTAAGTGCACTCCAGCTGCTCTTGGGGACAGTTGCCACATTGTTCCACCAATGTGGAATTTAGTCCCCTTGTGACTTGTGATCCAACAAATCATCACCAGTGGAGAAGGATACCTGGGGAATTTTACAAAGTGAGGACAACCTATGGAGTGGGAGAGAATATTTATAACATATACATCCCATAAGGGGTCTATATCCAAAATTTCTAAGGAAAATCCAATTTCTTATATCTTCATGCCAGGAGGTAGGTTTGCAACTTAGAGCCAGGTTCCCAGTGGTGTTAGGCCTGTGCTCTTCTTCCCAAAGAAAATGTAAAGTAGGGACACCGTCTTCCTTGATGTTTTCATTGGCAAAGTGATGAGTCTCAGGTCCCCGAGAAGGAGATCTCTTGATTGTAAACCTGACAAGGGTCTTATTTACCTATGAAACAGATGTATATATAATGTAGGGGGGGCAGAGAAAGAATTTACAACTTATGTTTTCTAAGGTCAAGCAGAGGAAAGCCTTCCTTTCTTTTCGATCAGAGACAATTTCAACCTCTCTGTCCCCATTTTTTAAGATTCGTGTTCACTATAACACAGTCAAGGCACGTTTGTAGGGAATTCCTCAGGAGGCAGCCAGGCATATTCTTGTCTTATCTTTGTGCCACCAAAGCATTCCACATTCAGGCTCCCCTTTCCTTCCCTTTTCCTGCTTTCTGGATTTGCCCTGAATATGCTGGCCTGAGCCAGGAGGGAGGTCACAGACCTCAGCTTCAGCACAACCACCTTAGAACAGCTTTGTCCTGCCATTGGCTGATTTTCTTTTCCAGTTTCTTTCTCAAGGATTCTGTGTGAATTTATTTCCACGAACAGCAAAATCCCCGCAAGGTCAGTGTTTTCTTCTTTTTTTTCTAGTTGCTCATGGCAACTTTCTCTTCTATATTTGTTCACAGTCTGCTCTATGTAAAGGAAAGGAAAAGTGCTCAGGTATATTTGAGTTTGTTTTATAAATTCTTTCATTATGAAGCTTATCATATTTTAAAAAGGGTGGATGAAATAAATATTTATAGTTTTAGAAAGAATAATAAATGGAAACAACATCTACCCACTCAAAGCAGAGATATTTTTTCAAAAAATAAGACCAATCAACTATCCAATCTGCAATTAACTAGCATACTAAGCATGGCATTAATCATTCCTTTTATTTTCTATACATTCTTTGCACCTTGGTATGCATCTCCAAATTTTTCTGAATTTGAAACAGTGAGTAGGAACAGCTGAGAAATAAAGGCAATGGGTCCATCTGGTGAGAACCCAAGAGACATTAAGCTTAAGAGAGCCTCAGCATCAGTGTTGGCTGAGCTTCCTGGAACTTTAACACAGTACCTACTGAAGAGGACAGACAAGGCTCTGGAAAAAGATGACATACCTCTAGAATTGGGAATCTGGCTTTCTCTATGTGAGCGTGTTACTAAGTATCTAGCAGGAATATTGCCAGAGGTTAGGATTCCCAAGTTCTCTGCTACCTGGCTCAGCATATTCTCCCAGAGGAGTCCCTGAACACATCTCTGAAGGGAGAGAGAAGAGTACTCTGGGCTGACCATGACATTGGTGCTTTCTCTTATAACACAAACCTAGATCAGAACGGAAAGTACCAAAAAGGAATCCAGGCTAGAGACACACAAGCATTTCAAGCTGGTATCAGTGTTGCCAGCCCCTTAGTTTTCTAAGGATGTCAGTTTTCTCATGGATGAGCTTTTTTGTTTCTTGAGGAAGGGTCTGAAAAGGGGATGGTCACCTGAGGAAGGTTGTCCCAGATTTCAACATCTATGTAAGACCTATGTTTTCATCCTGATACCACACCATCAACTGTACTTGGATTCCCCTGATGCAGGCAGGTAGGTTTTATGCTCTGCTGAGACAAATCTGTTTAGGGAGGAACTGGTAGAACATGGACTATTATGCTCATTACAGTAGGGAGAGGGGATCTGGAGACTTACCAACTTATGCAATAGCTTGCATGCATTCTAACTTTTGCTTTCACCCCCACCATCATTTTGATACTCATGACAGATGAGACACAGGAGGGAACGAAGTTCCTTGGTTGATGTTTTACTACAAGATGAATAGTTACTCAAGTCAAACAGTAACAGTTGCCTGGAAAAGAGTTCACACTACCAAGAATCAGACAAAATGCCTTGACATGGTTTTCTTTATGTTTCTTTTCCTTGGGCTTTGTTCAGCATCTGGAAGCACACTTCTCCTTCTATTTCTCTTTGTGTTCTCTTTTAAGATCCCCTGTTCTATATGTTTTGGGGCACCTGAAACTTTCCACAATTCCCTGATAATTTTGGATCTCTAATTTTTTCCCTCCATATTTTAGATTGCACACTTTTCTTTGCTATGACCCTGAGGTCATTAATCTTTTTATTTTCCAATCTATAGTCAGTCCCATATAATGTACTTTTTATATGTGCTTCATTATGTCTTCTATTTCTTGGCTGAGATGTATTATCTCTCCAGTAATTTTCAAAGAGTTCCTCCATTTTTGTGTCAACTTCTAAGTAGCTGGTTTAAATCCTTTATGAGAAAACCCAAATTATCTGTCATACTGGGTTAAGTATATCTCAAGTTCTTTTTCATGCCAGTGGTGATTTTCCTTTTTTCATATATTGAGTAATTTTGGCACCTGTTCTGAATGTATCCAGTGTTTTGTTATGAAACTGTAAATCCTGTGTCACTCCCAAGTTAAATTTTTGTTTCAGCAGATACGTGACCCCATCAGTTCCAGGCTCCTAGTTTCAAAGAGCCTTCTATGGAATGTGATTTCTGTGTCAGACACTATTCAAAAGTCTTTGTTCGGGGGCAAGATGGCGGAGAAGTAGGAGGCGGAGATAGTGACTGATCCCAGAAGTTCAGCTAGATAGTTATCAAACCACTTTAAACAACTACAAACTTAGCAGGAGATAGAAGAGAAGAAGAACAGCAACTCTAAGAACAGAGGATCGACCACTTTCCGGAAGGTAGGACGTGTGGAAAAGTGAATCCGAAGCGACGGGAAGACAGACCACGGGGGGAGGGGCCGGCTCCTGGCAAGCCGCAGAGCGGCGGAGCACAAAATCGGAACTTTTAGAAATCTGCTGCTCAGCCTGGAGGCTGCCAGAGCGCGGCGTCGGGGCCTCCAGACACAAAGAGCGGCGGGCGGGACGAGCGCTGTGTTCTCCGCCGGCCGTTGCGCCGTCGGCTCACGCCCTGTGCCCCGCGCGAGGGGAGAGAACCGGAGGCGCCCTCCACCCAGAGGCCGGAGAGAACGCGGCCGCTTGGGGCAGGAATCTGAGCGCACCCGCGCGGACCGGGAGCCCGGACAGCAGTCGCGGCGCGGGCAGCCACCAGAAACCAGTTTCCTAGACCTCACGGCTTTGGTCGCGCGAGGGTGCAGAGGCTACTGAGGGCCTCTCGGGGTCACTGGGACGGTGGCTGGGGTGCGCACCACCTGTGGCGGGCTGCGGTGAGAGCGGTGCTCGAAGAGGGGAGCAGACCGAGGCTTTGTGACGTGAAGGTCTGGGTCCGGGCAGACTCCTTGCTTAGACTCTCTGAAAAGGCGAAAAAACTGCAAAAGAGCGAAAACCTCCAGAGAGCAGA
>CM052889.1:58549801-58580331 GCA_028534135.1 Potos flavus | reverse complement strand
CAGAAACTTTTTATCTTGATGAAGTCCCAAAAGTTCATTTCCACTTTTGTTTCCTTTGCCTTTGGAGACCTGTCTTGAAAGAAGTTGCTGTAGCCGATGTCAAAGAGGTTACTGCCTATGTTCTCCTCTAGGGTTTTGATAGATTCCTGGCTCATGTTGAGGTCTTTTATCCATTTTGAATTTATCTTCGTGTATAAGTTAAGAGAATGGTCAAGTTTCATCTTCTATACATAGCTGTCCAATTTTCCAAGCACCGTTTATTTTTTTTTAATATTTTATTTATTTATTTGACAGAGAAAGAGATCACAAGTAGGCAGAGATGCAGGCAGAGAGAGAGGGGAAGCAGGCTCCCTGCCGAGCAGAGAGTCCAGTGTGGGTCTCGATCCCAGGACCCCGAGATCATGGCCTGAGCTGAAGGCAGAGGCTTTATCCCACTGAGGCACCCAGGCACCCCCCCAAGCGCCGTTTATTGAAGAGACTCTCTTTTTCCCCTGGGTATTTTTTCCTGCTTTGTCGAAGATTATTTGACCATAGAGTTGCGGGTCCATATCTGGACTCTCTACTCTGTTCCACTGGTCTATGTGTCTGTTTTTGTGCCAGTACCATGCTATCTTGGTGATCACAGCTTTGTAGTAAAGCTTGAAATCAGGCAACGTGATGCCCCCAGCTTTGTTTTTCTTTTTCAACATTTCCTTAGCTATTGGGGTCTTTTCTGGTTCCATACAAATTTCAGGATTATTTATTCCAGCCCTTTGAAAAATGCCGGTGGAATTTTGATCGAGATAGCATTGGAAGTATAGATTGCTCTGGGCAGTATAAACATTTTAACAATGTTTATTCTTCCGATCCATGAGCATGGAATGCTTTTCCACCTTTTTTGTAGGACCTGGATCATTCTGGCTGAGGTTGTTCCACTTCCCCTCTCACCCTGGTCAGCCTTCCTCACCTGGTGCAGGGGACTGCTGCTGCCTTGCACCTCCCAGCTTCTACTCTTCTCTCCCTCTCCAGGGACCAGGGACCTGCACCCTTCTCCCAGCATACCTTCCCTGTGAAGTGCACCCCTCTCTCACGTTCCATCTCAGCTCAGCCAGTCTTTGGGGCATTGGGGAAAGCAGTGAGAAGTTATCCATGTGGGACCTGAGACACAGGAGAACAGGACCAGAGGCACATGTGGCACTTTAGCCCCAGTGGCTGCAGATAGGTAAGGGGGAGATGAAAGAGTGTAACCACTGCCCTGAGTGGCCTCAGTCCCCAGGTCACATAGGAGAACTCAGGGCCTGTCTGAACCTACCTGTGTCAAACTTGTCAAACCTTCCTCTTGGAGGACCCTACATGTGCCCAGCAGCTGCCAAGAGAATCTGACTTATTACCTGGAAATTATCACTGACCACACCTGACACATCCCTCTGTGCCCAGAATGCTCACCTTAGGAGAAAACTCCACACTGATCCTTACCTGGGTTGAATCCCAGGTCCCTCAGCTTTCTCCTGTTCTTCCAGTTCCTCTGACCACCTGTACCATCCTTCCTGAGGGCACTTCCTGGGCTCCTCTCACACACGTCTCAATGCTTATTTCTCTTCCTGACCTGACAGCACCAGCATTCCCTCTACAATAGGAATTGTGTCTTTTCACGCAGAATGCCCAGGATGTAATGTGTGCCCGACCAATGTGGGTTTGAATAAATGTCTGCTGGGTGAATGCTCTCCTGTCAATATCTTTTGAGCGTTATTTCCTGGTCAGCCCAGACACACACACATCAGTCCTGCATCCCCAGTTGGTACCAGTAAGAACTATTCCCTGTGTCCTATATCCCCACTGTAAGCTGTGCTACCACCTGCTTGACCTCCCACCACCCCCAGACACAGGTGCAGGGACACCTCAGTGAAACCAGTGCTCTCCTCCTCCAAATGAGCTTGTTCATGTTTTCATGGGTAATCTGGGCCCCTCATGCCTGAAGGTGAGGCTGGCAGAATCCATGCATAGAAAAGTCATTCCACACCAGGACAGCAGTCCATAGATCAGGACTCAGGACCTGATCTGTGTGTAAGGAATCTACACCTTTGCAAGGACACTCCCAGTGCCTCCAGTAGTCAGTGTGGCGTGACCACCAGGGGGCAGCAGAAATCAGCTAGCAAAGCCACAGGCCAATGGGGCAGGTCTGGGCACCAAGGGTACCAGGCTGGATTGGCAGGGTGTGGGTGCTTGTTAGTAACTAGGACCTGAGAACTTCAGGTCGCTTATCATTTGCTCCAGTGTCACCCTTCACTCTCAAGTACAATTTCTTCAGGGGAATTGTGTGTGGGGTTCTGCTCTTGGAGACTTTGCTTATTCCTCTCATACAGTTAGAGACATGTTTGCTCTGCCACTATCCCACTTTAATAAAATGGAAGCGCTGTCACCATCCACACACATCCGTCCTCCCTCTGAACACGTTTCCTTCTCCATCCCCTGTGCTGAGAGCCCCCTGAGAGACATAGCTCTTCCTTCTTCCTGGAAGTTCCTCCCACCTGCCCCTCACCTCTTCCTCCACTTAACTCCCCCAAGGATGGGAGAGGGGACTGGAAGATTCTGTTCTTCCCTTTCTTAGTGCCTGCAACACAGCAGTTTTCATGATAAAGTTTTTCAATTTAACATATAAATTAAGATATTTATTATATATTTTCCCCAACAAATGATTAAAAACTCCACTGTAGTAAACATTCCCTTGAAGAGTTACTAAACTTTGAAGACCCCTGTCATTCTTGTATACAGAAAACATTTCTTTTAGACTTGATCTGTTCCTGCTCCTGACTGCAAAATGGGGATACTGAGGCACAGTCCCCATGACCTGCTGCAGGAGATCACAACCAAGAGCAGACATTACAGCATCATGATGTTTTTGGATCTCCATGACCTCTTGAAAGAGGATGAATTTTATTAGGTCTCCGGGCCCCATGAGCTGTGATCTGGAATAGGACCCTGCACCTACTTGAGCCTCACAGTGTCATTACAGAATAGGTAGAGAAAATAAAGACACACTCCACCTCTGAGGTCTCTGTGGCCAGGCCAGTCAAGGAGTAAACCCAGGACACAAGGTGAGATGAGATGTGGGCTCCACACTATGGCACCAGGCTGCCCCTCCCTTCTCTGTGTCCCTTGGGATGGAGCCCTTCTGTGAACCCACAAAGCTCCACAGCAGCAGCCCCTGAGGCCTGGTTGATTTGCATACCTAGCTGGTGTCTCCTGCAAGGCAATAAGAGAGGCCTGGGAGGAACTTAGCCAGCCTTGGGCCTTGGTAGCAGAGTCTGGGCACTACCATGATGGCCTTGACCCCTCTCTTCCTCAGTGTCCTCGCTCACTGCACAGGTGTTGTGCCCAGGCTCACACCAACCCCAGCCTCAGAGATCTGAGACAGGGCTAGGTCAGATTCTGAGCTCAGCAGGGAGCTTTCTGTGACGGGCAGGATGCTCATTACACTGACATAGGATGAGGGACTAGAGGGTGTAATCCCCCCACTGTGCTCACAGACTCTGTGTGAGCCCTGAGGGGATGTTCCTGAGGAGAGCAAGGGGTATATAAGTTCTCATTTGTTCAAAGGCTCCATCCAGCATCCAGATCCATAAACTCCTGGGGGTGAGACTGATAAGATGGGGTTCTGGGAGCCCAGAGAATCCCTGAGGTCAGTCCAGGCCGGGCAGCTTAAGGAATTTCCTGGATATGGGTCCTTCAACTTTCAGTCCAACTCATTTTTCTCTCTTGCAGGTTTCGTGGCCTCTTATGTACTTACTCAGGCGCCCTCGGTGTCAGTGATCCTGGGACAGACGGCCAGGATCACCTGTGGGGGAGACAACATTGGAAGGAAAGCTGTTCATTGGTACCAGCAGAAGCCAGGCCAGGCCCCTCTGCTGATTATCTATACTGATAGCAACCGGCCCTCAGGGATCCCTGACCGATTCTCAGGCACCAACTCAGGGAACAGGGCCACCCTGACCATCAGCGGGGCCAGGGCTGAGGATGAGGCTGACTATTACTGTAAGGTGTGGGACAGCAGTGCTGATGCTCACAGTGACACAGGCAGACAGGGAAATGAGACACAAACCCCTTCCCCATCTATGTCACACTCTCTTCCAGCCCCAGGAAGCCTGTGCACAGAGCAGTGAGCAGCTCTGACCAATATGGGATCCCTAGAACTGCTTGCACACCCAGCCCTCCAGGTAGCTCTGCAAAGGAGGGGTCAGGAGAACATTTACAGCTGACCACACTACCCTGCCCAGTTCTCTGGCCTGCGTGTCAACTGGGGACAGAGGGCCTGGGTAGAAAAAAGACACAGGGAGTATTTTGTCCACTGGTCATGATCTCATCATTTCCATGTGTGGTCAAGGGCTAAGGCTCTCACAAATGACCAGGATTAGAGCCCAACATGTCCAAGCTCAACTGAGCTCCTGAAGCCTTGGGGACATGATTGGAGCCTCCTCTACCAAAGTAGAACAGATGGATACAGTGGACACTGAGGGGTCACCCACATCTCTGGGGCTCTCTATTCTGTTCCATTGACCTATGTGTCTGTTTTTGTGCCAGTACCATACTGTCTTGATGATTACAGCTTTGTAATAGAGTGTGAAGTCCGGCATTGTGATGTCACAAGCTTTAGTTTTTTATTTTATTTTATTTTATTTTATTTTATTTTATTTTATTTTATTTTTATTTTATTTTAAGATTTTATTTATTTATTTGACACAGAGAAAGAGAAATCACAAGTACGCAGAGGCAGGCAGAGAGAGAGGGGTAAGCAGGCCCCCTGCTGAGCAGAGAGCTCAATGCAGGCTCGATCCCAGGACCCTGAGATCATGACCTGAGCCAAAGGCAGTGGCTTTAACCCACTGAGCCACCCAGGCACCCCACAAGCTTTGGTTTTCATTTTCAACATTCCTCTGGCTATTACAGGTCTTTTCTGGTTCTATACAAATGTTAGGATTATTTGTTCCAGCTCTGTGAAAAATGTAGGTGGTATTTTGATAGGGATTTCATTGAATGTGTAGATTGCTCTGGGTTGCATAGAACAAGAATATGTATTATTCCAATCCATTAGCATGGAATGTTTTTCCATTTCTTTGTGTCTTTTCTCAATTTCTTTCATAAGTGTCCTGTAGATTTTAGAGTATGGATCCCTTGCCTTTTAGGTTGGGTTTATTCCTAGGTACCTTACGGTTTTTGGTGCAACTGTAAATGGGATTGATTCCTTAATTTCCCTTTCTTCTGTCTCATTGTTAGTGTATATAAATGCAACTGATTTCTGTGCATTGATTGTATATCCTGGCACATCATTGAATTGCTGTATGAGTTCTAGCTATTTTGGGGTGGCGTCTTTTGGGTTTTCCACATAAAGTATCCTGTCATCTGCAAAGAGTGAAAATTTGACCTCTTCTTTGTCAATTTGAATGCCTTTTGTTTCTTTTTGTTGTCTGATTGCTGAGGCTAGGACTTCTAGTACTATGTTGAACAATACTGCCTAGTGTTGACACCCCTGTCAAATTCCTGACCTTAGGAGAAAAACTGTCAGTTCTTCCCCATGAGAATGATATTTCCTATGAGATTTTCATATATTGCTTTTATGATATTGAGGTATGTTCTCTCTATCCCTACAATGTGGAGAGTTTTAATCAAGAAGGGGTGCTGTATTTTGTCAAATGATTTTTCCGCATCAACTGAGAGGATCATATGGTTCTTGTCCTTTCTTTTATTTATGTAGTGTATCACATTGATTGATTTGAGAATGTAGAAAGACCTTGCAGCCCAGGAAGAAATCCCACTTTGCTGTGGTGAATAATCCTCTTAATGCACTGGTTCATCCTATTGGCTAATACCTTGGTGAGAATTTTGGCATCCAGGTTCATCGGGGATATTGGTCTGTAATTCTTTTTGGTGGGGTCTTTGTCTTATTTTGGGATCAAGGCAATGCTGGCCTTATAGAACGAGTTTGGAACTTTTCCTTCCATTTCTATTTTTTGAAACAGCTTCAGAAGAATATGTAGTAGTTCTTTAAATGTTTGGTAGAATTCCCCTGGGAAGCCATCTGGCCCTGGACTTTTGTTTGTTGAGAGATTATTGGTTACTGCTTCAATTTCATTGCTGGTTATGAATATGGTCAGGTTTTCTATTTCTTCCTCTTTCTATTTTAGTAGTTTATATGTTTCTAGGAATATATCCATTTCTTCCAGATTGCCTAATGTGTTGGCATATAGCTGCTCATAATATGTTCTTAAAATTGTGTTTCCTTGGTGTTGTTCATGAACTCTCCTCTTTCATTCATGATTTTATTTATTTTGGTCCTTTCTCTTTTCTTTTTGATAAGTCTGGTTTGGGTTATATTGATCTTTTCAGTTTGTTCAGTGAGCCAGCTTCGAGTCCTTGATCTGTTCTACTGTTCTTTCAGTTTCTATTTCATTGACTTCTACACTAACCTTTACTATTTCTCATCTGCTGCTTCATTTAGAGTTTATTTGCTGTTTTTTCTCCAACACCATTAGGTGTAAAGGTAGCTTGTGTATTTGTGAGTTTTCTGGTTTCTTGTAATAGTCTTATATTGCTATGTACATCTCTCTTAGGACCACCTTTGTTGCGTCCCAAAGGTTTGAACAGTTGTATTTTCATTTTCATTAGTTTCCATGAATTTTTTAAATAATTCTCTAATTTCCTGGTTCACCCATTCATTATTTCCTAGGATGCTCTTGAACCTCCATGTGTTTGAGTTCCTTCCAAATTTCCTCTGGTGACCGAGTTCAAATTTCAAAGCATTGTGGTCTGAAAATATGCAGGGAATAATCCCAATCTCTCGGTCCTGGTTGAGACCTGATTTATGACCCAGAATATGATCTGTTCTGGAGAAATTCCATATGCCCTCGAGAAGAATGTGTATTCTGTTGCTTTAGGATGGAATTATATCTGTGAAGTCCATCTGGTCCAGTGTGTCATTGAAAGCCCTTGTTTCCTTGTTGATCTTTTGTTCAGATGTCTGCTGTGAGTGGGGAAGGGCGTTAAAGTCCTCTGCTATTTTTATATAATTTACAATGTGTTTCTTTAAGTTGGTTATTAATTGGTTTATAAAATTGACTGTTGCCATGTTAGGAGCATAAATATTTATAATTGTTCAATCTTCTTGTTAGATAGAACCTTAAAGGATGATATAGTGTCCCTCTTCATCCCTTGCTACAGTCTTTGGTTTAAAATCAAATTTGTGTGATAAGAGGATTGCTACTCCAGCTTTCTTTGATGTTCATCAGCATGATAAATGTTTCTCCACCCCATCACTTTTAATCTGGAGGTGTCTGTGGTTCAAAAATGGGTATCTTGTACACAGCATGTGGATGGGTCTTGTTTTTTATCCAATCTGATACCAGGTGTCTTTTGATTGGAGCATTTAGCCCATTTACATTCAGAGTAACTATTGAATGATGTGAATTTAGGGCCATTGTATTACCTGTAAAGTCACTGTTTCTGTATATTGTCTCTGCTCCTTTCTGGTCTATGTTACTTTTGGGCTCTCTCTTCACTTATGGGATCCCCTTTAATATTTCTTGCAGAGCTGCTTTCATGACAACAAATTCTTTTAGTTTCTGTTTGTCCTGAAACCTCCTTATCTCTCCTTCCATTCTGAATGACACCCTTGCTAGATAGAGTATTCTTGGATGCCTATTTTTCTCATTTAGAACCCTGAATATATGATGCCAGGCTTTTCTGGCTTGCCAGATAAGTCTTCTGCCAGTCTAATGTTTCTAGCCTCATAGGTTACAGACCTCTCATCTTGAGATGCTTTCGGGAGTCTGGCTTTATATCCGAAATGTGCAAGCTTCACTATCATATGTTGGGGTGTTGATCTATTTTTATTGATTTTTAGGGAGGTGCTCTGTGCCTCCTGGACTTGAATGCCTATTTCCTTTCCCAGATTTGGGTACTTCTCAGGTATGACTTGCTAAAATATATCTTCTGTTCCCCTCTCCCTCTTTCTTCTTCCTCTGAGACCCCAAATATTGTAATAGTCTTCCAATCTATGGTATCACTGATTTCTCGAGCCCTCCCCTCATGACTCATTGGTTGTTTTTCCCTCTTTTCCTCAGCTTTCTTACTTTCCATCATTTTGTCTTCTATGTCACTGACTCTCTTCTGCCTCATTTACCCTAGTTGTTAGAGAGCCCATTTTAGACTGCATTTCAGTTAAAACATTTTTAATTTCAGCCTGATTATATTTTAACTATTTTATTTCTACACTAGAGGATTCTCTAGTGTCCTTTATGCTTTTTTCAAGCCCAGCTACTCTCTTTATGATCATTATTCTAAATTCTATGTCTGACATTTTACTTATATCCATATTGATTAAATCTATGCCAGAAAGTACTACTTCTGATTCTTTCTCTTGTTGTCGAATTCTCCTTCTAGTCATTTTGTTCAGAGAAGAAGCGATGAACAAGAGAACAAAATCAAAAATACCAACTATGACCCCAGTGAAATATACACTAGACAAACCCAAAGAGATCAGAAACCAAAAAAGTAAAAAAGGGAGTAGGGGAGGAAGAGAGAATATAATCTAACAGACACTGGATCCCAAAATTGAGAGGGAAGAAAAACATACATACAAAAATAAAATTGAATACAGAGAAGAGAAGCCAAAAATGAAAAATATATCTATAAAATATAAGTGTAAAATGAAAATTTTAAAAAGACTTAAAGAGTTGATAAAGTAAGAAGCTTGTTGAAGAGAAAAAAATAGAAAAAATAATTTAGATGAAAGACTCAATAATCATGACAGAAAAACCTCAAATTCTATAAATTATTTTTCCCTAGCACAGGCATTTTTCAGTTCTGTGTGATACATAAACTTGGCATTAGCCTGATGTTCCTGCTGGTCTTCTGGGTGAGGGGTCTGCTGGGCTGATTCTGAGGTGTCTTTGCCCTGTGGAGTTGCACTGACCCTTGCCAGGGGGCCAGGCTCAGTGTAAGCTGCTTCCACTGCTCTATGCATTTTGTTCCCCAAAGGCTTTCTGCACTTCATTAGAGAATGAGACTGAAAATGGCAATGGCCCAGTCTCCAACCCTGGAGCTGAAAGATTGCAGCCCCGACTCTTCAGCGCATCTTCAAGGAAAAGGAGTCAGTCACTTTTGTGTTCACCAAACTCTGCAGATTTCTGCAGTGTGCACCCACACTGCTCCTCTGGGGGAAGGGGGGGGGTCTAATGGCAGTTCTCTTGGCCGCTTGTTGCCTGACCATGCCATGGTTCATGGTTTATGGTAACACTGATCTGAAAGGCCATTCCTGGGCTTGCTGTTTGCAGGCTTCCCCATTCCAATACTTGGGAATCCTGCCACACTCAGGCTCCCCTGGTCTTCCTGTGATCCCAGGGATCCTGAGACCACACTGTCCCACCTGGGATTCAGCCCTGCTTTGCCATCGGAGCACTTTTTAAGCAGGAACAACTTTCACCAGAGCAGACTTCTAAAAGTTTCAATTTTGCAGTGTGTGCTATATCACTATTTGGTAGCAGGCTTACAGAGGCTCCCTCCCCCCATGGTATATCTTCCCATATATCGCCTCTGATTGACTTCTGCACATCTCTTACCTTGTAGAAAGTGGTCCCTCATCGTAGAGTTGCAGCAATTCTTTCAGTTGAGTCTGCAGGTGTTCAGGATGATTTGCGAGCTATTAGCTGAATTCTAGGGACTAGATGAAACAAGGGTCCTCTACTCTTCTACCATCTTCCATCCTCTCTGACAGACTGTACTATTAAACCATTTTTTCCATGTGTTTACAGGGGCTAGGGCCTGAACCAAGCTCCACTGACCAGAGCAGGACAGTTAAGCCCCATGTTCCAGGTGGCCGAGTAGGACCTCGGGAGATAAGCAGAGGAAGTGAGATCTTCCATGGTAGCCTGAACCCCTACCCTTTGAAGCTCAGTGAGCACACAGTCCCCTGAGGTGGGGGTGCTCCCCAAGATGCATCTGCAGCTGAGCAGGTCCAAGTGGGGCCCAGACATCTCCAGATGGAACAGCTCCCAGCTCCACCGGTGTTGTTGGTCCTCCAGACACATCTGAGTACTTTCAACCCTGCTCTCCTGCTCCTCCCAGCACAGGTGAGAGGCCCACCAAGAGGCACAGCATGAGGCACAGCTGTTATGTTCTCTTTCCCACCCAGGGTCCATGGGGTTGGGCCCTGCCTTCACCTGTGTCCACATTGCTCCCTCCCTCATGGCTAGGTCACTTATTCCTAACTCAGCCTCCTGTCTTCCCCAGCCCTCTCTCTCCTCTCCTCTCTTACAGGTTCCATGCCTCCCCTGACCTGAGGTTGACTCCCTCCATGTCAGTGGCCCAATCAGACCCAGGATCCCTGCTCTGGGGATGAGCTCAGGCATAGACATGCCTCTTGGCAGCATCAGAAGCCAAGCCTGGTCCCCCAGCTGGTATATATACAGATATGAATGACCATCCAAACCCAATTCTGAGGATGCAACACAAGGACAGGCCTCACTGAGGAAGACCAGACTGAGGGCCAGGACTAGGCTGACCATTGCTGTAACACTGACTGTGGCAGTGGGAGTACCTGGGAGTGACTCAGGTGACACAAAAGGATGGGGAATGGGACACTAACTGTCCTCTATGGCCTGGTTCTCACTCTCATCTGCCCTCTGAGCAGCTGCTGGTCAGGCCTAAGATCAAGAGTCTTCCCTGGCCCTGGCCTGGCCCCTGAAGGATGGGAGACTCCAGCAGGTTCTCTGTCCTCAGATCTGTGTTTACCCTACTGAACAGTGGGAAAGTGGGGGGCTGTTATGACTATGGGGACTGTAGTCAGATTTCAAAGTAGATAATACAGATTTAGGGTATTGGTGTATATCACGTGGGCCCTACATTTTATCACATGTCACTCAGGCAGGGATACAGCTGTCTCAGACAGCAGAATTCCACGGGAATTCCTCTTTTCCTTGGGTACAGAGAGCTGGTTGGGTCCCAGGTGTTCTCTGTCTCTTCTGGTTCCCTTCTGGCTGCCTGAGGGTTCCTGAGAGGGAAACAGGCCCCAGCTACCCAGGCCTATCCCTCCCTTGGTTTTATAGAAACTGTGGAGGAAGTGCAGACAACACCAAGGTCCCACCTGGGGACTTTCTGCTGGCACCACTGTCCTCCCACTGCCCAGTGTCACCTGCACAGGTTGGTCTGACTCTTAGCTGGTGTCTGACCCATATGGACTCACTCCCACCCATGTGTGACCCTGTGTGGTGGCCTCGGCTGCATTAGAGCCTCACCTGTAGCTCTGAGGAGAAAGAACGTTTCCAACACATGAATGGATTTTTTACATAAATGGAATTTCTCTTCCTGATTCTTTGACTTGTGGTTTAAAAATTGATTTGTAGAGCAATTGTTTGAGGTGAAATGAGAGGTAAGGAATTTATTAAAAAAGAAGAGCAGAAACTTCCCCTATTTGCATCGAGGCTTGTGTCAGAAGGATACCTTCCTGGGAGGAAGAGACAGGTCAGAAAATGATTTTTCACACACAATAGTATGGCAAGTACAACTGGAATCTTTCACCTAAAAATTACTTCTTAAACTGATGAACTAGAAAGACAATCTTTGGTGAGAATCTCTGTGACAGAAATAATATTTCCAGGTATTTTTCAGGTTAAATGATCATGAATAGGTCCTGCTAGGGAAATAGAATCTGGAGATTTCCACCAGAGACTTTATTATCAACAGGACAGTGAATGGGCCAGCACCTCCTTGGTCAGCAGGGGTCACTGTGACCCAGTGCAGCAGTGCCCCCTACAGGTTGCTGGCAGAACTGAAAGCATAAGCTGCCTCATTCAGGACCTGGAACATTCTGGAGGAGATTGTTTCATATCCTCTCTCAGCCTGGGCAGACTTCCTCAACTGGAATTTCTGCTGCCTTGCACCTGCCAGCTTCTGCTCTTCCCTCTCTTTCTCCGGGGACCAGGGACCTGCACTCCTATCCTGCCCTCCCTTCCCAGTCAGGTGCACCCCTCCCTCATGTTCCTACTTGGCTCAGTCAATCTGTGGAGTCTTAGGGAAAGCAGTGACAAATCATCCATGTGGAACAAGACAGGGAGACAGGTCCAGAGGCACAAGTAGCACCTTGGACTCCCTGTGGCTATAGGTCGGTCGTGAGGGGGGAGGGATAATAACCACAGCCTTGAGTGCCTCACCCCACAAGAGTATTAAGGAGATCAAAGAGACATAGAAGCAGACATCTGTGTCAACCCTGTCCCTACCCCAGAAGCTTTGGAGGCCCCTCTCTGTGCCCAGCAGTGGCCATGAAAACCTGACTTATTACCTGGAAATTGCCTTTTACTACAACTGACACATCTCTCTGTACCCAGAATGATTATCTTAGGAGAAAACTCCATACTGGCCTTGAACTGGGTTGGAATCCCAGGTCCCTCAGCTTTGTCCTGTTCTTTCAGATCCTCTATCCTCCCCACCCCACCAAAGGGCATGACTGGGCTCGGCACAGTTCTCTTCCTGACCTGAGAAGTGCCAGAGTTCCCTCTTCAATCAGGACTGTGTCTTGTTCATGCAAAATTCCCAGGATGGAATGGGTGCCAGACATAACAGCAATGCCCACAATAGCCAAACTGTGGAAGGAGCCGAGATGCCTTTCAACAGAGGAATGGATAAAGAAGATGTGGTCCATACATACAATGGAATATTACCCAGACATCAGAAAGGATGAACATTGACAGGGATGGAACTGGAGGGGATTATGCTAAGTGAAATAAGTCAAGCAGAGAAAGATCATTATCATATGGATTCACTCATATGTGGAAAATAAAGAATAGCATGGAAGAACAGGGTAAGGGAAGGACTACTGAATGGGAAGAAATCAGAGAGGAAGAAAAACCAAAAGAGACTCTAGACTCCAAGAAACAAACTGAGGGTTACAGAAGGAAGGCGGGGGTGGAGGGATGAGGTAACCAGGTGATGGATATTAAGGAAGGCATGTGTTGTGAAGAGCACTGGGGGTTACAAACAACTAATGAATCATTGAACATTACATCAAAAACTAATGATGTGGGGCGCCTGGGTGGCTCAGTGGGTTAAAGCCTCTGCCTTCAGTTCAGGTCATGATTTCAGGGTCCTGGGATCAAGCCCCGCATCGGGCTCTCTGCTCAGCAGGGAGTCTGCTTCCTCCTCTCTCTCTGCCTGCCTCTCTGCTTACTTGTGATCTCTGTGTGTGTGTCAAATAAATAAATAAAATCTTAAAAAATAAAAACTAATGATGTACTATATGGTGGCTAACTGAACATTATTTAAAAAATAATGCATGTTCAGATTCAGGGAAGACACAACCTGACCATCAGTGGGGCCCAGGCCAAGGATGAGGCTGACTATTACTGTCTGGTGTGGAACAGCAGTGCTGATGCTCACAGTGACACAGGCAGACAGGGGGCAGGGAATTGAAACACAAACTCCTTCCCTGTCTGTGTCACACTCTCCTCCAGCCCCAGGAGGCCTGTGCACAGAGCAGGGAGCAGATGAGACCCTGGTCCCCACATGTGTGATCTCTGGGTTTCCCTCTCCCCTCAACCCTCCAGGCAGGCTCTGTACAGGGAGGTTCATGAGCGCATTGAGGCCTAACAGGACTAGCCCTGCTCGTCTGTTTGGGTATGAATCAGGGACAGAGGGCCTGAGGAGATGGAAAGACGGAGACTCTCGCATCCATATTGTGGTCACTGGGCTACATTTTCACCTAAGTGACCAGGTTATGAGCCCAGAAATTCCCAGCTCAGCTGAGCTCCTGAAACCCTAGTCCATGGTGGCTGGTATTCTGAGTGGAGCAGACAAGTGCAGTGGACACTGTGGGGTCACCTACATCCCCTCTTTTGAGATCACTCACCCACCTACCCCTGCGGGACACCCTCGAAGTTCACAAGGGAGCTCCTCACAGGGAAGTGCTGTCCTTCCAAAATCTGCCTCCCCAAGGTTTCTGCCCCTTTTCAGAGAGGTTCAGTTGAATGATGGCCTCAGTCTAAGATCCCATGGGCTTGCCCAGGTTCAGATGTCCTGAAAGGTCCCAGCTTTATAGCTTCCTGCAGGAAGGAGGCCTCACCTGATGTATCCCATGGGTCTCTTCTCCTTCTACCCAGTCTGACCTCCCCAACTCCTTCTATATTTCCTGCACATGCACTCCTCCATCTCTGAGTTTGCTTCCAGGAATCCAATCCAGGAAGGCAGGCATCCGTGATACGGTTCTCAGGGACCTGAGGAGGCCACTGTGGCCCCACAAAGCTGCAGTTTCTCAATGAGATCACCAATGTGCTTGTCCAATCCCTAGAGAGATGAGATTGTGCCTTTTATTTTCATACAATGGTAAAAGGTCCAGACATACTAGGTGTTTCGGTTCTGACTGATAGTTGGAGAGTCACATCCATCTTGATGGTGAATGGGGGATGATGAGGCAGTTGCTGCTGCTGACACAGTAGCCAGAAGAAACACAACCACGGAAGTGAGACCCAAAATGGGTCCTTCCTCACTTCTACCATCTACCCAGAAATATGGACAGACAACAGTTACAGAGACACTTAATAAGACATCACAGTCCCCCTCATCCACATGAAATCTAACAATATCCCACTACCCTAAACCTCCAAATAAAGAGAATGTTGACAGCCATGTTTCCGAATAACATGATAAAACTATCCCGTGAACAATTACAAACATGCTTTCCCTTTCCCCACAGGAAGATATAAAATACATCTTTGTCTGTTAGTGATCTTTATTTTTGTCCCAGCTGATCTGATTTCCTACAATTTCAATAATGAGATATAAAATTAACTATTGTTAACACCTCTGATGTTAAATGATAGTAGGACGAAACATGAGAACAAAACAGAATCATAGGGTTAATATATATCCAAACATATTCATGTCAACATAAAGAAGATACACTTGCTACTTTTCTCCTGCTCATTTCTGCCACTACACTGTGTGGTCAGTGTGGTGTCTATAATTACCTTCTTCACTGCATACTTCAAAAGTCCCTTCTCTCAGCAAATACCTGAGCTAGTTTTGATCCTCACCAGTTTGGACAACCAGACCCTTATTCCAGGTGGGCCCATTATCTGACCTGCTGAATTGGACTGTGATGAATTGATGACTGGAATCACAGCTCCAGGGTATGCTAAGGGATCTCTTGGATCCCTATTCCTCCTTACCCCAATTGTCTTGTAGACACACAATTGCCCCATGAAAGTCATAATGAAACACTCCATGCAGTGCCTCCTACTTTGAATCCCTGCCAGGAGAAGTCAGAAGGCAAATGACACACTCTCCACAACCAGAGCAGGGCAGTCATACTCCCTTCCTCCCGCCCTGGTCAGGCTTTGCTCAAAAGAGCCCAGGGTCTGAATCCAGCACACCTTAGCTCTACTCCTGGACTCACCTCACTCTCCTCTGTTTTCCTGGAAAGTTAGCTTCTCTGGGCACTCACTTCACCTACTGTGAAATGGGGAATTTCTACTGATATGAGAAGCACTCTTCATCAAATGAAATGATACCAAATATTGAAAGTTTAATTAGGCAAATGCAGTGAAGTCTCAGTGAGTTACCCTTGGTGCTGGAGTCTCCTGTCTTCCTCTCTGGGTGCACAAGGAAAAGTTTTCAGCTACTCTGTGACCTGCATCGCATGCAATTGTACTTACGTTACTGAATTAGCTCTGAATTAGCAGAGTCCCAATTTCACCAACCACAGACAGAGTGGTTTAACATCCTCCCACACCAAACTCCACGGGATGTGAGTTGTAACGAAACTAATAGTAGTAAAGATAGCAGTAAGAAGAGTAAAATAAAGGTTTGCCTGCTCAGCTGAACTTAGCACCAGGAGCATCACCTGTTGCTCTTATGACCAAACTACACGGATAGGGATGCAGGAAGCATCAGTCCTGATTCCTAAATACACAGGAACCTGGTGGCTTTGGGACATCACACAGGACTGTCTGGACAATGACGCTTTTCAAATGCACTACACTCTACCCTGCATTCCCCTTTCTGAAACAAGACAGCGGGTTAGTCCAGGGTATTTCAACCCTGGGACAAGTACAGGAATCCCATCTGTCCTTCCTCCTACACCATGTTTCTGACTTTCTCTGCTGGGCAGTGCAAGGGTGGAGCAGCTGCCTGTGGGAGCATGGAAACCATGGTCCACACCCTTTCTCAGGTAACAGGTGCTGCGGGGTGACCTGCAGGAGGGAAGGTCCTGGTCTGAGTCCTCCTCCACCAGCAGGGGGCAGCAGAGCTGCATCAGGAGCAGCAGGACAGAGGCTGGGGCTGCCCAGGGGGAGGCTTACAGGGACACCAGGACTGGGGATCAGCAGGGTGTCTAAGGTTCAGTCCTCAGAGACTGTCAGGACTGATCCATCCTAACTCCTCAGGCTGCAAGGATCATTTTCTGAGGGTCAGACACACAGTGACACCCAGGACACTGACGGGAGTCCTGACACAGTGAGCACCTCACCTGGGAGATTCAGGTCCCCTCTCTGTCCACCAGTGTCCCCAGGGACTGACTCCTCTGTGCTGGGCACATCCAGAGACACCCCGATGACTCACACTCTGCCTCTCCTTCCCTACCTCCACCCCAACTCAGACCTGGGGCTGCAGCTCCTTTGTTCAAGAGCATCTCAGGGGGCAGGAGGCAGAGCACTTGGGCCCCTGGTTCCCAGAAGGAGCATCCACAGGCTTCTTGTGAGACTGTCTCCTGAGTGACGTGATTCTCATGGCTGCAGGGACCATGACTAAGGCCCTCAAGCTCACACCATATGGGAACATGTGATCATGTGGATCCTCACAAGATCACAAACCTTGAAGTTTGTTTCTCATTGATTCAGGCCCTTTACACTGGTTTGCATGAAACACTGATGAAAAAATTAAAAGGAATCAAAAGGTTGACAATGCCAATGGCTGGTCTGCTGTGGGATGGGGGCTGTCATAGACAACAGCACCGTGTGTAAATAGACTAGAAATCCTGATGAATCTCCAACAGCAGGTGGTTGTTTAACGACTAAGCACCCACTTTTGTAAGTGATGTACAAACCTCAGAATGAGAGTTTCCCATTCTGATGACATGGCAAGGATGGGACCGCAGTATGTCTGGGGGATACAGAGGGGACCTGAAGCAGGAGGAGGAAGGTAAGGAAGCCACAGGACCACAATTCCCTGAATCAGATGTTGTCTGTATGTCCCAGAGGGACCAGGTCAGCCCCATGGCCAGGCTCCTGTGAGGCCCTGAGCCAGCCCGGACAGCTCCCAGGCAGAAGGGATCCCAGCAGGAGCCTTAGGTTATAGGACAGATTCCTTGCTGTCTGGAGGACCAGAGGCAGGCCTCTGGGGAGGAGAATCAGACACTCTAGGAGAGGAAAGCACCTGGCTGATGCCCCTTCCCTGGTGCTGTGATAACAGAGAATAAAGCAACTGGAAGGAACCCAACCATGCTGCTACTGCAGGGAAATAAGACTTCTTATGAGTGACTGCATTAGTTTTCTATGGGTGGGAGAACAGAGCACCACAAACTGGGGGAAAGGAGCTGACAATAGAAACGTATTATCTCATGGTTCTGGAGGTCAGCAGCATGAGATCAAGGCACCGGCAGATTTATTGTTGTTTTGTATGCTATGAAGGAGAATCTGTTTCATGCCTCTCTCTTCTGGCTCCTGGTGGTTTTCTGGCAATCACTGGCATTACAGAGTTTATAGATTCCTTCTCTATCTTCATATGATGTTCTCCCTTGTCAGAGTCTGTCTCCAAATTTTCCCTTTTTATAAGGACACGAGACCAATTTGATTAGGGGCCCAGCATACTCTAGTGCAACCTCATTTTTATTTAACGAATTACATCTGCAATGATCCTACACTGAAATCAGGGCCCAGTGAGAGATACTGGAGGACTCAAAGATATACATTTGGGAGCTGTGGGACATAATTCAACCCACAAGTGTCTCGGCCAAGGTTGGGCACTCCATCTCCTTGGGGGATTCTGCAGGTTGCACGGGTACCACAGAGCTCTCAGGGATCAGGTGAGGCATAACCAACCATCAGAAGAATCCCTGACTGTCTCCTAACTGACCCATCTGTATGTCTGGGTATCCTGGCTCCAACCTTGCCCTCTGATTATCACCACAGTGAGCAAATGTCTACATCTGGCCTCTGTATTCACCCATGTAGGTCATAAGTGAGACAAGGATCTCATCATCATCAGGAGGTGGGGTACAGTGCCTGCTGCCTTCCTGATGGAGTTCCCCCAGAACACCAAGATGATCTGCTTCTCCTCCATCTGCATGTGTAGGGCCCCCTGAACTTATCTCAGCTCTGCTATGGGCGTGGCATGTCTAAAGCCTGTTAAATCCCCAATGTGCTTCTCTGACCCCTAGAGGGATCAGTATGAGGAGCCCTGGTCTCTCTGCCACAGCTTCTCTTCCCTCAGTGCCACCAGCCCCAGCCTTGAGGCCCATCAGCCCTCCCCTGCCCACCCAGGCCTCTGTGCTACCCTCTGTGGTCAGGTCAGAGGACACACACTGACTGTCAACCTGTGCAGTTCAGGTGTGCAGTTGCTGCAGAACTAGGTTCTCCCTTCCAGGACTAGGAAGTCATAGGTAGGGCCAACTCTAGTGAGATGGTGGGGATGACATGATTCATCACAGAGTCTGGACAAGCAGGAAGTAGTTCTGCTCTATTTCTGCTGGGACATCCCATGATCTCTCTGTTGAAGAACCAAGACCATGTCCCTGGGCCCATGACCCAGTGAGGAGGATGGCAGCCTGAGAGGATGTGCCTCCTGTGACCTGTGCAAGGGGTAGTTCCTCCGAAGGCGTGTGTGTGTGTGTGTGTGTGTGTGTGTGTGTGTGTAGGGGGGAGAGAGAGAGAGAGAGAGAGAGAGATTTTTGTGTTGCTAGGAAATTTTGCCAAATTTAAATATCCCAAACCCAAGACTTGTTATGTTTCCATAATTTCCTTCCATCCTCTAAACTCCAGTGACTTTTCTTTATATCAAGTTGGAGGATAAAGATATTAAAAAGAGCAAGAGGAGTAAAGATTTATATGTCCATACCACATATGAAGAATGATTCCAAGCACTTCCCTATTATTAAATTGTTTAATCACAAATACTCTACAAAAAATCATTCTGATTATCACCCCAATTCAAAGATGCAGAAGCTGAGGCATGTAGGATGTGTAACTTGCTTGAGGTCAAAGCTAGAAAGTGGCCAAACCAGCAGCAAAACAAGGTCTTCTGACCCCAGAATCCCTGGCCTTCACCACCAAGTCTGTGCTTTCAGACTAAGACATGGCCTCTTCTTAATGCTCCAGAAGATTCTCTCTCCTTTTTCAAAAACAAGTGACTGCTATTGGGACTTTGCAGAGCAGCCCATATAACAGAAATAGAATTCAAACCACATACATAATTTAAAATTTTCTAGTAGCCACATTTTAAAAGTGAGAAGAAAAGAGCAGAACTTGTTTTCATAATACATTTTGTTTAGTTCAAGTAATTGAAAATACTATCATGTCCATATGAATTAAATATAAAAATATGATATATTTTACCTTATTTTTTATGCTAAGTCTTTGAAATCTGGTGGGTCCCTCAGAACTACAGCACATCTCTTTGGGACGACCCACACTTAATGATCCACAGGTATGCATGGCTTGTGGCAGCCACACTGGACAGAGCAGGTTAAATGCATAAGGTTTCCTTAAGGTAACTGTCCCTACAGTGTAGACTCATAGCCAGCAGAGTGGTTTTCATTGGGAAACACTGACTGTAACACCGTGAATATCCAAGCACTTTTCAGAACAGACCCCGGGAAGATATAGACTGGAACAAAGGAGAGAGGGTGATGACAAGAGGGGCCTGAGAGGCTTGGGGTGAGGGGAGATGGAGCACGGTGAGGGGACATGGCAGGGAGGGGTTTGGAAGATCAGGTTCTGGGGCATCTCCTGGATTGAAAACTTCACTATCTTGGCAAATACTCTTCACTATCTTGGCAAATGAGAAGTGAGAAAATAATTTAATCTCTCAATGTTAGATTCTTCATTTAAAAGACTGGAGGAAAATTGTGCCTTGAGTATAGGGCTACTGTTTCTATTATGTCTCATTCAGTGGAACATGTACACACTCACCAAGGGTGTAGCACATACTGAAGGCTCAGAAGTACTCATTTTGTCAAACTAGCAATACTTGTAGGATGACATTCATCCCAGGGGGCCCAAAGGGGGTACTGTGGGTCTTGGTTTGAGACCCCAGTAAATTCAAATCCCCTGGGCGGTGCTCAAGTGCAAAGGGTATGACTGATGCTTCCTTTGATGATACTTGTGTTGTGTAAAATCAACTCTCCACTCTAGAAACCCACACCTGGTCCTTCTTTTGACCTCAGGAAATTACCAGCATGAGACCCTTAAGCTCAGACAAGAGCTCACACAGACACACTGAAGAATGGAAAATAGATTTGCATCTGATGCCCCTCCTTCCTTGAGCTGCAAAAACAGAAGATAAGAGGGGAGTTTGGAGACTTCAGTCACAGCAAGACAGGCTCAGAGTAGAGTTGTACGAAGCTCCCCCCACCATGGACTGGGTTCCCTTCTACCTCCTGCCCTTTATTTTCTCTACAGGTCAGGGTTCCACCTCCTTGACACTTCACTCCAAGCACAGTGCCCAGGGACTCCTGTCCAGTGTCTGGTATATTCAGCATCATTCTTGTGTTTTGTGTTTCCAGGTTTCTGTGCTCTGCCTGTGCTGACCCAGCCTCCATCTGCCTCTGCCTCCCTGGGAGCCTCGATCAAGCTTACCTGCACCCTGAGCAGGGAGCACAGCAATTACTATGTTCACTGGTATCAACAGCAACCAGGGAAGGCCCCTCAGTATGTGATGGAGGTTAATAGTAATGGAAGCCACAGCAAAGGGGACGGAATCCCCAATCGCTTCTCAGGCTCCAGCTCTGGGGGTGACCGCTATTTAACCATCTCCAGCATCCAGTCTGAGGATGAGGCTGAGTATTACTGCAATGAGAGCCATACAATCGATGGTCAATACGGTTAAGCCACAGTGATACATGAAAAGGGAAAGTGAGGCTAAAACTTCCCACCTTCTCTCTCCTCTTCCCCATCGAGACTCAGGGGAAGCTGCTGCCTGTCCCTCTCTAGGACTCTGAGACCTTTGGATCTCCCTGAAAAGCCTGTCATCCTTTACCAAATCCCAAGACGCCATTACAGAGAGACAGGCACAGGTAATAATTTAGGTCATTTTGACAATGGAACATTCTCTTTCCTTTGCCATACTGGTGGGAAAGACCAGACCAACCCATACAGGAAAACGACCCTGAGAGCATAGCTGGTCTGAGATGAGCCTTCAGACCCTGTGCATCCGTGATGGGTCTCTGCTCAGGGAATGGACAGAGATCTCTGGGTTCTGGAGGTTACCAAAGAGGTGTGTTTAGTGAATATCATCACTATACTTTCATCATGAAGCATACTAGGACCGTTGCCAGTGTTGAATGTTCAAAAGGAAACATTTGGTGCCCAAGGGAAGTATGGCAGAGAGCCTTAAACCCATTGTGGGTGCAGAGCTGGGATCTAGTAGGAAAACAGTGTGCATTTTAGGATGTCTGTGGCAAGACCAACATGGAGCATGGCTTGGATTTCTCCATTGGTAGTCGATTCTCTACTTGTGGTGCCAAGAATGAGTCCACACGCTGCATACAGGACTTTTCCAGGTTCTGCCCAGGAACACATCTACTGAAACAATAGCAGAGCATGGTGTGAAGGGGGTGCACCAAAGTGATAAATATATTGACTCCCCTGAAACTCAACCCTATGAGTGATCCATCTCAAATGCATATCATGGGAGGGGGGCAAGCTTACTGGACATGTTGATCTCCTCCATAGTTTTTCTGGTATCTGAACCAGCATCTTTCACACACACCCACACTTTTGTGTTAACATTGAGCATCTGTATTGGTCAAGGTAACCCTGGTCCCTGGTTATAGACCTCAGCAGGGTTGGGAGGAATCTTGATGCTGGATCCCAGAAATTCTGGCCAGGTCCCCTTAGTTAGTGACGGAGTTCTGAGATGGAAAATCCAAGAGTTGCCCATAGCCTGCAAAAACTACCAACTGGGTAGGAGGAAAGAAGGTAGCTGTTCTTCTAGAGACAGATTAGGCAGGGGTACAGGAGGAGTGGAAGGACAGGGGAACACAGGTCTCGGTTCTGAAGGGATTTCTTTCAAGTACCTGGCTGGTTGGAGTCACAGGGGATCACAGGCCCATCCTACGCACTCTACTAAAGGATTGTTCTCTACCAAGGGTTTGCAGAGATTATGTACCAAAAGAGGACTCTCACAGGTCCCTCTAGTGGGGATTTTCCTCTACCACGTACATTGTATGAAAGACAGTCCGGAGGATGGTAGGGAAATAATATCCAAACCCACACAGTGAATCATGCCACCTCAAGCCCACCTGGGGCCTGCTGGTGTTAATAACTTGGAAGAAACTAACCCAGTAGCATTGGATAGACAGACAGATGGAGAAACAGTGGAAGCAATGACAGTGAATGGAAAAGGGAGGCAGATAAAGAGCATTCCCTCTTGTGCTTAGATGGTAGCCAATCAAAGAGGGAGTGACAACTACAAAGTTGTCAAAGTTTGGTTGAAAGGGGTCAGAGGATTCCATTAGTGGCCATTTCTATTTGTCAAGTTTATAGCAGGAACAGGGTCTCAGTAAGAGACCACTGGTCAGCTCTTTTCAGTGAGTAATGAAGAGTGTCAACAGCGTCACTTCCTTTATTGTTCCTCATCAGTGGCTTTTGGCTTCACAGATTGCCGGTGCTCCTGAGGCCAGGAATGAAAATTTTTGTTCAAAGTTCTTATGTAGCTTGAGGCCTTAGCGGAGTCCTACAGAATAGAAGTCATTTAGTACCATTGTCTCATTTGGGGAGTCTCTTGGGCCTGATGAGCAATTTATAATTTAACACAGGGAGCACCTGAAACAGGAGATAAGATCTAGCCAGGAGACATGGAGGAGAAGCCGCTAACAGTGTGATGAGAGGCCAGGCAGGCTGAGCCATGAGTGAGAGTATGTTCAAGGAGATCTCCTTTCCCCACAGTGCCCCTAATCATTCTTCGTCTCCCTTCCTTTTTCCATACCTTGCCCTCCCTCCACACAGGTCTCACTACTTATCAATGTTCTCACTTTCAATATCTTTCCCTGGAGATGTCTGGAATACTCCCCATTAGTCATATTCTAATCAATTCTTTATCCTCTACTGTGTGTTCCCTTGTCATGTATTCTATCATATAAGGGTGCAGGAAGCATCCTACATACACAGGAATCTGGTGGCTGTGGGACATCAGGATTATCTGGGCATTGACCTTTTCAAATGCACTACACTGCACCCTGCACTCTCCTTTCTGAAATGACACAGCAGGCTAGGTCAGGGCATTTCGACCCTGGGAAAAGTACAGGAATCGCACCTGTCCTGCCTCTTTCACTTTATTTCTGACCTTTTGTGTTGGGCTGGGCAGGACAGGGGGGCAGGTGCCTGTGGGAGGCTAGAAACCATGGTCTGCACCCTTCCTCAGATGATAGGTGCTCTGGGGTGACCTGCAGGAGGGAGGCTGCTGGTCTGAGTCCTCCACCAGCAGGGGGCAGCAGAGCTGCATCAGGAGTAGCAGGACAGAGGCTGGGGCTGCCCAGGGGGAGCCTCAGAAGGACACCAGGCCTGGGGGTCAGCAAGGTGTAAGGTTCAGTCCTCAGCGACTGTCGGGATGATCCATCCTATCTCTTCAGGCTGCAGGGACCTTATTTTAAGGATCAGATGCACAGAATATTGATGGGAGACCTGACACACCAGGTGGGAAATGCAGGTCCTCTCATTGTCCACCAGTGTTCTCAGGCACTGACTCCTCTGTGCTGGGCATGTCCAGAGTTCCCCTGACCACTCACCCTCAGCTCATCTTTCCCTCCTCCAGGCTGCAGCTCCTTGCTTAGGAAGAGCTGAAGGAGGGTGAGCGGGAACCAGTGAGCCCCTGGTCCCTAGAAGGAGTGTCAGCAAACTCCTTGTGACACTGTCTCCAGAGTGAAGTGGATGCTCCCTGCTCAGGCCACAGCTCTGGTCCCTGAGTTGTCCTTGTGCAGTGACAGGATCTTCTCACTGCAGGGACACTGTCTCAAGCGCAGAGCTCACACCATGTAGGATTATGTGACCTTGTGGAACCACACAAAGTCCATGAAGCTTAAAGTTTGCTTCCAATGACTTGTCATGCCCTTTACATGATGTGATGTAATGGGTCTCTGCTCAGGGACTGGACCCCGTGATGGGTCTCTGCTCAGGGAATGGACAGAGATCTCTGGGTTCTGGAGGTTACCAAAGAGGTGTGTTTAGTGAATATCATCACTATACTTTCATCATGAAGCATACTAGGACCCTTGCCAGTGTTGAATGTTCAAAAGGAAACACAGATGAAAAAAATTATGGTGGCCAATTTCTGCTCTCTTGTGGGATGAGGGCTGTCACAGAGATGAAAACACCATGTGTCAATAGATGAGATATTGTGAGGAATATCCAACAGCTAGTGGTTGGTTAACAACTCAAATCCCAAGTAGAAACCTCAGAATGAGAGTTTCCCAATGTAATGACATGCCAAGCATGGGACCAGAGTGTTATGGGGGACAGACAGGAGACCTGAGGCAGAAGGAGGTGGGTAATGAGGCTACAGGACCACCATTCCCTGAATCAGGGGTTGTCTGCACTCAGAGGGCCCAGCTCACCCCATGGCCAGGCTCCTGCAAGGCCCCAAGCCAGCCCAGCTCAGACCCCAGGCACAGAGGTTTCAGACAGTGTCATAGGGTCAGATCCCAGGAATTTGACTATTGAAGCCAGACCTTGATTTTCTAACCAGAAATCTCCATGGAGGAAGCCAGGGGCTCCTATCTTCCTCCTCAGTCACCTGTTCTGATCTCACAAGCGACTAAACCACATAGAGACCCACAGAGAAACACATTTGCATAAATACTGACAATCACTGCCCCATGGGCCTGGAGGGAATAAGAGAAGCCTGGGTGAGCCTGCCCTGCTGTGGGGTCTCTGGAGGCAGAGCTCTGGGCATCTCCACCATGGCCTGGACTCTTCTGCTCCCCATTATCACTCTCTGCACAGATGTGCCCCCAGGACCTGCACACAAGCTCAGCCTCCACAGGACCTGAGCTGGGCCTGCCCCAAACCCTGAGCTCAGCACCAGCACTGACTCAGTATTGGGTCCCTGGGAATGAGCCCCTGGACCTCACACCAACCCCTCCTCTCCTGTCTTTTCAGGCTCCATGGCCTCCAGTGGGCTCACTCAGCTGCCCTCTATGTTAGTGACCCGGGAACAGATGGCTACAATCACCTGCTCTGGAGATGTATTGGGGAAAAGATATGCATATTGGTACTAGCAGAAGCCAAGACAAGCTCCCGTGCTTGTGATTAATAAAAATAATGAACGACCCTCAGGGATCTCTGACAGGTTTTCAGGCTCTACCTCAGGAAACATGGCCACCCTGATCATCAGTGGGGCCCAGGCTGAGGACGAGGCTGACTATTACTGTCAGTCGTATGACAGCAGTGGTAATGCTCGCAGTGACACAGGCAGATGGAGAAGTGAGACACAATCCCCTTCCCTGTCTGTGTCGCACTCTCTTCCAGCCCCAGGAGGACCATGGACCAGCACTGAGCAGATCCGGCCCAGGCCCCCAGGTCTGAGGTCCCCAGAGCTCCTCCCCCACGCTGCTCTCAGGCAGCCCTGCGTCTATTGGGTCAGGAGAGCATTCAGCTGACAGCACTAGGCTACCCTGCTTTCTGGGACTGTGTGTGAATGTGGAACAGAGGGCTTCAGTGGAGGAAAGACAGAGGGAGCCTTATTCTCCGCATTTTCCTGGTGCTACGGGCCACTCTTCACACAACGGACCAGGATTAGAGTCCAAATATCCCAGAGCAGCAGAGCTCCTAAAGCCCTGATGCTATCAGTGGGAGCCACCTCCACCTGAGTGGAGAGGATGGGTACAGAAGACAGATGGGTCACCCACATCCCCTCATCTGGACCCACACACCCACCACTGCTGCTCAGAGCCCCTGACAGCTCACAGAGGGGCTCCTCGCTGGGCAGTGCTGTTGCTTCAGAAATCTGCCTCCCCAAGTTATGTCCCTTCTCAGAGAGGTTCAGTTGAATGATCACCTCAGGCCAACAGCCCAAGGCCCTGCCTCACATTCAGATGTTCTGAGAGGTCCCAGCTTTAGAGCTTCCCGCAGGAAGGAGGCTTCACCTGATGGCTCGCTGTGTGTCCCTTCTCTTTCTGCCCAGGCTGAGCTCCCCAACTCCTTCCAGATTTCCTGCACATTAACTTCTCTTTCTCAGAGTCTGCTTTCAGGAACCCAATGCAGGATGGTCGGCATCTCTGACAGAGTCTGCAGGGACCTGAGGAGGCCACTGTGTCCCCACAAAGCTGGGGTTTCTTCCCCCAGAACACCAATCCCTAGACAGATTGGATTGTTCCTTGTATTTTTATACACTGAAAAATGATCCAGACACACTAGGTGTTCTGAGTTCTGACAGATAGTTGGAGAGTTACGTCCTTGATGGTGAATGGGGTTGATGGGGCAGTTGCCATTGCCTACAAAGTGGCCACAAGAAACACAACCACCACGGGAGTGAGACACACAATGGGTGCTTCCTCACTTCTACCCTCCAAATTCTATGCAAGAATCTCTCTTTACACCCACCCAGATATACGGACAGACAACAGTTCTGTGAAATACAGCTCAGCCTGTCAACGGTGACACTTAATAAGACACGCAGACAATCCCTCATCCAGATAAAATCCACCCAGATCCCCACAGACCACAGTCTCTGAATAAAGAGAATGTTAGCAGCCATGTTTCCACCTAACATGATAAAATGTCCCGTGAACAATTACAAACATGCTCACCCTTTCTCCACAAGAGGATCAAAGTACATCATTGTTTGCTAATAATCTTTATTTTTGTCCCAGCCAATTTGATATTCTATAACTTCAGTATTGAGATATAAATTTAACTATCGTTAACACATCCAATGTTAGATGATAATGGGATGAAACAGGAGAATATTATAAAAACAAATGATTAATATATATCCAAACCTATTTATGTCAACATAAGGAAGAGACTTATTACTTTTATTCTGCCACTACCCTATGGTCACTGTGGTGTCTACAATTACCTTCTTGACTGCTCACTCCATATTCTCCTTCTCTCAGCAAATACCTGAGCTAGTCATGATCTCCCCTAGCTGGGATGACCAAACCTTCATTCTGGAAGATTGGTCCGTTATCAGACCTTCTGAATTGGATTGTGCTGAATTGATGACTGTAATCACAGTCCCACGTATATTAGGGGATCTCTTGAATGTGTATACTCCTGTTTACCCCAACTGGGTTGTAGACCCACAATTTCCCCATGACAGACATCATGAAACACCCCAGGCAGTGCCCCTAGTTTGAATCCCTGCCAGGAGGAGTCAGAAGAATCCAGGACACACTCTCCGCAACCAGAGCAGGGCAGTCATACTCCCTCCCTCCTGCCCTAGTCCAGCTCTGCCCCAAGGAACCCAGGGTCTGAATCTAGCACACCTGAGATCCACTCCTGGACTTGCCCCACTTTCCTCCATTTTCCAAAATAAAGGATACAAAATATTGAAGAGTTTAAATAATTAGGCAAACGCAGTGAGGTCTCAGTGAGTTAACCTTGGTGTTGGATTCTCCTGTCTGCCTCTGTGGGTACACAAGGAAAAGTTTTCGGCTACTCTGTGACCTGTACCATGTGCCATTGTATCCAAGTCTGAATTAGCTGATTCCCAATTCACCAAACCACAGAGTAGTTCAAAATCCTCCCATACCAAACTCCAGGAGATGTGAGTTATACTAAAAATTAAATCTGAAGTGATCAGCGCTTGAATAAACACCCACCTTACAACATGGGCCCTTTGCTATGGAGCCCACTGAACAAGATCAAGATTGGATGGACAAGAAGGCTGACAATTGTCCCCAGACATGTCACATTATCTACCTGATTATGACTACCATTTCCTTTTGAGGACACAGTATGGTAAACACTGATGTAAAATTCTGTCTTATTGTCTCTCATCTGTAGAATTTGCCTCTGTCTGTAGCACAGGTCCTCCCCAGCCCACCCCATTTGTGCTAAATTCAGACACTGTCAAAACTTCCTCAACTGGGTCTATACCTGCACACTGGGGATACTGAGGTACAGCATTTATGACTTACCCCAGGAACTCTCTCTCAGGACAAAATCCCTTCATCCCCTCAATGAAAAAAATGATGAACAAGTGTTCTAATGAGAAAGTTCCACAATCTAATGACATGGGAAGCGTGGGATCACGGTGCTTCTGGGGAACACAGAGGGGACACCACGCAGGAGGATGAGGAAGGTAATGAACCCACAGGACCACCTTCCCTGTATCAAGTGTTGTCAGTAACTCTCAGAGGGCCCAGCCCAGCCATGTGGCCAGGCTCCTGAAAGACCACAGAGGGAGCCAAGGACAGACTACCAGCAAGGTAGTCACAGGGGGTTGTCACGTTGTCCGACACCAAGAAAGTGCCTGTGATCCCAGACCCTGCAGAAAAAGGCTGGTGGTCTGACCTGAGAGCTGGCTGGAGGAAGCTGGAGGCTCCCCTCTTCTGCCTCAGTCACATATTCTAATCTCAACACTTGTTTAACAATGGGGCACCCCAGAAATGGAGGAAATGTGCATAAGTACTAACAATCACAGTTCCAAGGGCCTGAAGGGGAATAAGAGGGGCTGAGGTGGAGCCCAGCAGTGCTGTGGGTCTCAGGAGGCAGAGCTCTGGGCACAACCACCATGGCCTGGACCTCTCTTCTGCTCCCCATCCTTACTCTCTGCACAGGTGCTGTCCCCCCTCAGGCTGCCCACATGCTCAGCCCCCACAGGATTGAGCTGGGCCTGAAGTTAACCCTGAGCTCTGACCAGCACAGGCTCAGGATTGGATCCCTGGGAGGAGCCCCTGAACCTCACACCAATCTCTCCTCTTCTGTCTTTTCAGGCTCCGTGGCCTCCAGTGTGCTGACTCAGCCTCCTTCAGTGTCAGTGTCCCTGGGACAGACGGCTACAATCACCTGCTCTGGAGAGATACTGAGCAATACTATGCAGGATGGCACCAGCAGAAGCCAGGCCAAGCCCCTGTGAACATCATTTATAAGGACACTGAGCAGCCCTCTGGGATCCCTGACCGATTCTCTGGCTTCAGTTCAGGGAGCACACACACACTGACCATCAGCGGGGCCCAGGGCGAGGATGAGGCTGACTATTACTGTCAGTCATCAGACAGTAGTGGTACTGCTCACAGTGACACAGGCAGATGGGGAAGTGAGACACAAACCCCTTCCCTGTCTGTGTCACATACTCCTTCAGCTGCAGGAAGCGTGTGGACAAAGCGGGCAGTGGGTCTGAACCTGGTCCACAGATCTCAGGTCCCCAGACCTCCCTCCCCACCAGCGTACTCGGCAGGCTCTCCACGAGATGGATCAGGGGAAGGAATGCACACAGTAATTTTAACTATGTTTCATGACTATGACTATGGGTGAAAGAATGACTGAACATGTGAGAAGAAGACACTGAAGATATTTTTTAAAAACCAAATATTTTAAAACATTCCTAAATGTCAATTACATGATCTGAAACACACTGTAATTTTGTCAGCAGATTTGACGCTGAAAGAGAAAGAAGAGATTAGTGAGCTTGATTTCATGGCAGTGAAAACTCTTCAAGCAAAAAAGAAAAAGCAAAAGCCGGAAAAAATGAATAAAGATCAGTGTGCTTAGGACACCTTCATGCAGACTCATGTGCGTAATCAGAGTAACCATGGGAGAGAAGGTGGGGAGCAGGTGGGTAATAGAAAAACATTTGAAGAAATAAAACCTAAAATATTCCAAATTTGGTGAAACCTATTAGCCAGTGTATCCAAAAGTTCAACAGACCTCTGAGGAGGGGACACAAGAGACAGCACCACACATCAGAATGAAATTGCTACAGACCAGTGATGCAGACGCTCTCTCAGCCAGAGAGGAGAGACCAGGTGCTACAGAGGAACCAGCAACGTGGTGGGAGCACCTTTCTCATCACAAGCTGTGTGAACAAGAATACAGGGGAGCAGTGGTTTCAAAGTACTAATAGAAAACCCATGTCAACTTTGATGTCCACCCAGAGAAAATGTCATTGAAAGGTGAAAACAAAATAAACCTTTCTCAGCCTGTAATCTTACAGAACTGATCACCCAGACTCTCAGCACAAGTGACAGTAAAGGACACCCCTCGGACAGAAGGGAAGGGTGACAGACGGAAATGTGAATCTATACAGAGTTATAGTAAGTATCAGATATCAGAGTTATATTGATAAATATACTGTGGTTTTATAGGTTAATGTCTATCAAAGATAGTCAACTCTTTAAGCAGAACTAAAGACAA
>CM052889.1:58523582-58549301 GCA_028534135.1 Potos flavus | reverse complement strand
CCAGTCTGGCCAGCCTCACTCCCTCCAGATTTCCTGCAAATGCACTTCTCCATCTCAGAGTCTATTCCAGGAACCCAATCCAGGATGGCCAGACACAGTCCTCCGGGACCTGAGGGGTCTACTATATGTCCACAAAGCTCTGCTTTCTCCTCCAAATCCAACTTTGCATGTGAGATCCCCAGACAGATCATATCGTGTCTTCTATTTTCGTACAATGAGAAAAGATGCTCACCCAGTAGGTGTTATGGATTCTGATAGGCAGTTGGAGAGTCCATCCATCCTGATGGTGCATGGGGGATGATGAGTCAGTTGCCTCCTCCTACAAGGTGGCCAAAAGGTACACAGCCACGAGAGTGAGACACACAATGGGTGCTGCCTCGTTCTACCTCCCAAACTGTGCCCCAGAATTTTTCTTTACACTGACCCTACCCAGAAATATGGACAGACAACAATTTTGTGAAATACAGCTCAGCCTGTCAATACAGACACGTAATAAGCCACCACAGCCCATCCCTTGTCCACATGACATTCACCCAGGTCCCCACAAATCAGGCTCCAAATAAAGAGAATATTGGGAGCCCTGCTTCCACATCATAAGATAAACCTACAGAGTGAATAATTACGAACTTGGTCACCCTTTCCCTACAAAGTGATACAAAATACATTTTTGTCTATTAGTGATCTTTATTTTGTCCCAGCTGATTTGATATCCCATAACTTCAATATTGAGATATAAAGTTAACTATTGTTAATACATTTGATGATCGATGATAATGGGATGGGACAGGAGAACAAAAAAGAAATATATGATGACTATGTATCCAAACATATTCTGCCAGGAAGACATGGTGGGGGCGGGCAGTGGTATGTTGCCCTCTCAACTACCAGAGCAGTACGGTCCATATCTCACTGGGGTTTCCCACCAACAATGCACACCCCATGTGGCTCCTAAAATGTCTATTCTTCAATCATTTTTTCTACATCATTACAGGCTAAAGAATCTGAATCAAGCTCAGTGACCAAAGTGAAACGGTTAAAGCCCAAGTACCAGGTGGCCTGGTAGGACCTGGGAGGACAAGGAGAAGTGAGACTTTCCACAGTGGCCGAGACCCCCACCCTGTGAAGCTCAGTGAGCACGCAGTCCCAGGGCGCAGGGGTAGGGTTCCTCCCCAAGATGCAGCTGCAGCTGCAGCAGGACTGGGTGGGGCCCTGGCGTCTGCAGGTGGAAGAACTCCCCAATGAGCCTGTGGTGCTGCTCCTCCGAGGACTACACTCAGAGTGGCCTCACTCCAGCTCCCCGGCTGCTCCCAGCACAGGCGAGAGGCCCCACAGGGAGGCACAGTGTGAGGTACGGATGTCCTGCTCTCCCTCCCACTCAGGGTCCATGGCATCAGAGCCCTGCTCTCCTGGTTCTCCTCTTTTCTCCTTCCCCTCAGGACTGGGGCCAGTTTGTCCTAAATCAGCCTCCCTAAGCCTCTGGGGTCACGGGGTCACCATCTCCTGTGCCGTGGCAGTAGGGACACTGGGGATATAACCGTATCTCCTGCTACCAACAGCTCCTGGCACACCCCCACCTGGACACAGGATGGGGTCAGGAGTCACCCCTCAGAGACCCCAGACTCCAACTCTGGAAACTTGCACTCTCTGAGCATCTCTGGCTCCACAGCAGTCCTGAGGCTGGTTCCTTGGGAACTCAGGGCCTTGGGATATGTCCCCCAAATTGTGTGGGTACCAAGTGAAGGCATGCAGTGCAAACCAAGATCATGCAAACCAAACCCATATCAATGAGTATCATTTGGACGAAGACCACATGAGCTGGTGCCACTTATGGGAGTGGGTGCCTCTTTGACCAAGTCCACATGAATTGGGCCACATTGGCCAAGGCCACCTAAGATGGTGCCACTTGGACAGATGCCAACTGAGTGGTGCCACTTGGACTGAAGCTGTCAGATCTGTTGCCACGCAGGCAGAGGATCCACTCACCAATGCCATGTCATCAGTGTCACATTAGCCATGGCCACAATGACCAAAGACACATGAGCCAAGGCTACGTATCAGGTGCCATGTGAACAGAAATCATGATACGTTTTCCTATGACACGTGGAATAAGGCCCTGTCCACCCAGGCCCTGTGAGCAGGTGGCACTTGGTCTTGTTTCTTTGAATGATGCTTCCACAGCAGCCAAGAACACTGCAAAGCAGCGTTCCCTCCCACCCAAGGTCAGCCCCACATTCTCAGAGGAGTGAGGCCCCAGGTCTCAGGTAGAAGGCAGAACAGGGTAATGGACACTCTGTTGAGAGCCACTCCCTGCCAGTAACTATGGCAAATGCTTAATGATAAGGCAAGAAGCCCCCACATTTTGACTCCAGGTAGAGGAACTGGCCCTTATTCCGGTCAACTAGGAAGAAAGGATGGCCTCTGCATGGACAATGAGGTAGAAATGTCCGCCTGCATGGAAATCAGGGAAGAAGGATATGTTCCCACATATGAGTGGGTTCAAAGCAACAGTGTGTGGTGTGAACCCACATGATGCAAATGAAGGTCACGTCGTGGGCACCACTTGGAGCAAGACCACCTGAGGAGTGCCATGTGGAAGGAGACCACTTGAGGAGTGCTCCATGAGTTGATGCAGGGTAGGGAGAGAACTCTTTCCCAGGGATCTCAGTGATGAGGAAGCAAGAACACAGCCATCTGGGCTGGCACCACTCCCTTTCTGTCCCCTGTGCTGTGTCCACTTCCCTGGCATGTCTTTATGTTCAAGCCTTAAGAAATGTGGCCCTTCTCACTGGGTGTTGTGCATGAACAATGAATCTTGGAACACTGAAAAAATAAAATTAAATTTAAAAAAAGAAAGAAATATGGCCTTTCTGCTCTCACCTCTAGGCAAAGTGGGACCCTGAAAGGATCAGGTCATGAAGTCACCTGGATGGTACATGGTGTCCCCTCCTCAGGTCCATGTGCTCAGACACCCACCATATCTGCTCTAAAGGCTGGGACAGTGGAGGACTGTCACCTGATCCTCTGTCTAGCTAATGTTGTCCAGCCCGTCCTGCCAAGGGGGACCCTCCATCCAGCTGTTCATGTCTGTCCTGTCTTCCCATTAGCAGGGAGAGGCATGGCGACGGTTGACCCTAGTCTGACTTGCAGATGACCCAACACAGCAGACCCTGTGCAGCTCTGTTCAGGCAGGAGCAGGGTCAGCCCCACCCAGCTTTTTCCCGGGCCCTCCATCTTTGTGTGTGCATGGAGACCCTGTCCTCACCCATCCCCCAGACCTCACATGCCTTATCCTCACCTCCCTCCTCAGGGAGCACATCATGCCTGACCCAGCCTATTTTCCCAGGGATTCACTAATAATCATTGCTTCCATTATGTGATGAGGTAGGTTGCTAGTGACTTGGTCACGTGATGACTGATGACTGCATGTGTCTGAGGGGCAAGTGAAGGCATGGGAGTCTCACCATGATGCTCATGTTTAGACTCTGAGAGGTTAGTGTTGCATGTGGGCTCCTTCCTCCAGCATTGTCGAGCCCCCGCTCTGTGCCCGGCTCTATGCCATCACTAGTGAGAAACTGTCAGGGACAGAGTCTGGGCTCCAGAACACTGTACTCAACAGGAGAGAGTCATAGTTCTTACTCAGTCTCTGCAGCTTCCATGTCCACAACACAAGACAGAAATTATCAGAGTTCTAGCATCTGCACTCTGGGACTGTGGAGTCATCACATGGTGGGTCAGGGTATCACCCATGCCATGGGGACCTGAGCTGTCCCTGCCTCTCAGGGTCCTGGGAAGGAATGATGGCCCCATGTGGGGGGCAGGGGCTGAGTGTTGGCACCTGTCAGCCCCTCGTTACACATCCACCGAGAGTGACCGTCACATTTGGTGTATATCAGTCCACAGTCCCTGAGGTCAGTCAGTGTGGAAGTCAGGATGCATCCCATCCTCCTCTGATGCACCCTGCACTCAGCCCCATGAGGTCCCAGCCCCAGAGCCCAGCTTCCATGACAACCCGGAATGGACAGAGGGCAGCTGGGGCACCAAGAGTCTGGAGATCATGGAACCCCAGCCTCCCCTGGCTCACTCCCTGGTCCCTGTGAGCTGCAGGCCTCCCTGCGTCGTGGGAGGAGACGCCCCTTCTGAACTGATCATGGTGGAGAAGGAAGCACAGAGGCTAGTAGAAGCTGAGCTAGTCGTGACCACAGCAGGCCACAACCATGACGGGACCCTCCATGGAAGCCCTGACGTCAGGCAGCATTCCCTTGAACCAGAAGAAGAGTTTGTGGGACCAAGGGTGTGGGCTGGGGTAAGAACCTTAGTCTCTGTTTCTCTGGCTTCTGTGTCTTCTGCCAACCTCAGCTGCCTCCTCAGGAGATCAATGCAGGCTATGCCCTTGGAGGGCAACAGGGCCGGGGAGAGCCCTGCCCTTCTGTGGGGTCTCAGGAGACAGGGCTCTGGGACATCTTCTCTATGGCCTGGTCCCCTGTCCCCCTCCTCAGTCACTGCACAAGGGCCATGTCCAGGCTCTGTCTGTAGGCTGGACCCCCACAGGACCTGAGCTGGGCCTGCCCTAAACACTGAGTCAGCTCAGAAGAGCCTCCCAGGGAATAGGTCTCTCTCCCTCAGTCCCTCTCTTCTCCTTTTACAGGCCCTGTGCCTCCCTGGACAATCCCTCCATGTCAGTGGTCCTGAGCTTGCCCAGGCTCTCCTGCCCTGGAGATAAGCTCAGGAGTGAATATGCTACTTGGAACCAGCTGGAGCAAGGCCAGGACCTCAAGCTGTTTGTATGTAGAGATAACAAATGGCCCTCAGGGATCCATGACGGATACTGAGAATCCAACCCATAGACAGGGCCACCCTGAGAATGAGACAAATCCTGGGCCATGAGAAGCTGGACCATTGCTGTGTCACCTACCGTGTCAGTGAGAGCAGCTGGCAGTAATTCAAAGTGACCCAGAGAAATGCGGAAGTGGGATACAAACCTGCCCACTGACTCTGGCTTGCACTGTCACTAGTTCCAACTGTAGATCAGGCCTTAGGGTCAGGTGTTTTCCCTGGTCCTGGCCCGGCCTCGGCACAAGTGGGATTTCTAGCAGTTTCTCTGTCCTTGAAATCTGTATATCATACTGAACAATGACAGATATAGGGAGCTATACTATATTGTGAGGACTGTAGTAAGGATTTATGGAAGATAACACAGATTTAGGATATCATCCTACATCACGTGGGTCCCAGATAAAATCACGTGCCACTCCGGAGAGGAGACACCTGTCTCAGCACAGTCCTGGGGGAATTCCTCTTCTCCTTGGGTACAGGAAGCCTGGATGGGTACCCGGAGCTGTGCCTCTCCTGGTGCCTGGATGAGGAATTCCCACATCTAGAAACGCTATCTGAGGCTGCCTGAAGAGGAGACCATGTCTCTGCTGCCCCAGGCTGTACCCTCCTTAGGTTTAGTAGATACTGTGGAGGAAGTGCAGACACCACCTTGAGACTCACAGGGGACTTGCTCCTGGCACCACTGTCCTCCTACTGCCCCAAGTCCCCTGCACCAGGCAGGTCTGACCCTTAGCTCAGGTCTGACACACACGGACTCACACAAACCCCGGTGTAGACCTCGTGAGGTGGCACCGGCTGCATTTGGGCCACACCGTTAGGTCCAAGGTAATCAATCTTTCCCAAGATTGAAAAAAATAAAAAGTATCATGCACTGAATTTCTCATCATGATTCATTGACTTGTGGTTTTGAAATTGATTTTTAGAACAATGTCATGAGGAGGAAAAAACAGATGAGAATTTATTAAGAAGGAAAAGCAGATCTCCCCTATTTCCATCCTGGGTTGAATCAGAGTGATACCTTGGTGAGAGTAGGAAAACACAGGACAGAAAACAATTTTCCCCTCACAAAAGCATGGCAAGTACTATTGGATTATGGATCTGTAGCTTACGTAGTGACCTGATAAAGTCGAAAGATGATTTTTGGTAGGAATCCCTATGACCAAAATGATTTGCCAGGGATTTTTCAGGTTAAAATACCAAGAAAATGTAACTCCAGAGAGTTCTAATCTGGGGATTATCACCATTAATTTCTCATCCACATGACCATGAAGGGGCTGGCACCACCCTGGACCCCAGGTAGCTCCCTCTCCAAGTGCAGTAGCGCCCCCCACAAGCAGCTGGAAGAACTGAGAGGAAGAAGCTATCTCCTTCAGGACCTTGACCATTCTGACTGAGGTTGTTCCACATCCCCTCTCAGCCTAGGCAGCCTTCCTCACCTGGTGCAGGGGATGTCTGCTGCCTTGTACCTGCCAGCTTCTGCTCTTCTCTCTCCCTCTCTGGGAACCGAGGACCTGCACTCGTCTGACGGTCTCCCTTCCCAGTCAGGTGCACTCCTCCCTCATTTTCCTGCTCTGCTCAGCCACATGTGGGGCACTGGGGAAAGCAATGACATGTCATCCACGTGGGACCCCAGACAAGGGGAGAGGAACAGAGGCACATGGAGCACAGGTCTTCCTGTGGCTTAAGTGTGTATTGGGGGAGGGGAGAAATAATAAGCACTGCCCTGAGCAACCTCAGCCTCCAGGTGACCTAAGGAGATCCCAGGGGACTGACCACATCTGTGCCAAACCTGCTCCTACTTCAGCTGTTCCTTTTAGAGGCCCCTCTCTGTGCCCAGCAGCTGCCCAGAGAACTGACTTATTACCTGGAAATTGCCTCTGACCCCACCTGACACATCCCTCTGTGCCCAGAGACCTCACCTTAGGGGAAAACTCCACACTGGCCTGGAACTGGTTTGAATCCCAGGTCCCTCAGCTTTGTCTTGTTCTTTCAAATCCTCTAAATCCCCCACTGCCAATACACAGTAGCACTCTCTGGGCTCTTCCTACACACATCTCACTTCTTATGAATTTTCCCATCCTGAGCAGCTCCAGAGTTCCCTCTTCAGTAGGGACTGTGTCTTGTTCATGCAGAATTCCCAGGATGGAATTTGTGCCAGACCAATGACGGTCTGAATAAATGTCTGCTGGGTAGATCCTCTCCTGTCTCTGTCTTTGGGGGATTTGTCCCCGGTCACCCTCTCCCCCAACCCCACGTCAGCCCTGCATGCACTGTTGGCTCCAATAAGAGCCATCTCCTGAGTCCTCTGATTCCCAGTGCTAAGCTGCAGTACCACCTGCATGACACCCCACACCCCAGAGACAGGTGCAGGGACACCGCAGTAAAACCTGTGTTCTCCTCCTCCACATGGGCCTGCTCATGATTCATAGTGAGTCTGGGCCTCTAATGCCAGAAAATGAGGCAGCAAGAGCCATGCTTAGAAGAGGCATTCCTCACTGGGACAAGAGTCCATGGATCAGGAATCAGGACCTGAACTGTAGGTTATGAGTCTACACCTGTACCAGGGACATCACTGTGCCTCCAGCAGCCAGGTTGGAGTAGCCACCAGGGGTCAGCAGAGATCACCTGGCAAAGTCACCTGCAGATGGGGAGGGCCTGGACATCTGGGCTTCTGCTGGGTGAGGGGTGGTTTAGTAACAAGGACCTGAGACCTTCAGGTGGTTTGTCATTTGTCATCAGTCTACAGTGACATCCTTCACTCTCAAGTACAAATTCTTCAGCATATGTGTGTGTGCAGTCTTCCTCATGGAGACATTGCCTATTTCTCTAATATAGGCCCAGCCAACATGCCCCCCAACAAACCAAGACCTAGCTCACCCCCATGAAACAAAATTCTGTCACTGCCCACAAACATCGGTTCTCCCTGTGATCACACATTTTCTCCCTCCCTCCCAGACACACTGCTCTTCCTTCCTGGAAGTTCTTCCCCCTGTCCCTCACGTGTCCCTCCACTTACCTCCCTCAAGAAAAGGAGAGGAGACTGGAGAATTCTGTTCTTCCCTGTGCCTGCAACACAGCAATTTCCTTGGTAAAACTTTTTTGACATAACTTACAAATTGAGATGTTTCTTTTATTTTTCCCCCCAAAATGAAGATAACTTAAATGTGATAAATATTACCTTGAAGAGTTATTAAATTTTATAGCCCCTCTCATTCTTTTTTTTCCCCAAATACTTTTATTTATTTATTTATTTATTTATTTATTTATTTTGGTGTTACAAGATTCATTGTTCATGTACCACACCCCGTGCTCCATGCAATATGTCCCCTCCTCAATACCCACCACCAGGCTGGCCCAACCCCCCAACCCTTCCCCTCCAAAACCTTCAGCTTTTTGCTCAGTGTCCACAGTCTCTCATCTACCCCTCTGATTTCCCCTGATTCACCCTTCCTTTCCTTCTCACAATGTCCTCCATCTTTTTCCTTATGCTCCACATGTAAGTGAGACCATATGATAGTTGACTCTCTCTGCTTGACTTATTTCACTCAGCATAATCTCTTCCAGTCCCGTCCATGTTGATACAAAAGTTTGGTATTCATCCTTTCTGATGGGGGCATAATATTCCATTGTATATATGGCCCATATCTTCTTTATCCATTCACCTGTTGAAGGGCATCTTGGCTCTTTCCACAGTTTGGTGATTGTGGCCATTGCTACTACGAACATTGGGGTACATGTGGCCCTTCTTTGTACTGCATCTGCATCTTTGGAGTAAATACCCAGTAGTGCAATCTCATTCTCTTATATGGAAATCGTTTCTTTTTGCAACTTACCTGTTTCTGCTCCTGACTGCAAAATGGGGATAGTGAGGCACAACACCTATGGCCTGCCCCAAAGCTCACAGCGAAGAGCACCATCCTACCTATGGAAAGTCCATGTTCTCTGGATAGAGGATGAATTTCCTTTGTTCTCTCCGGCTCACGAGCTGTCATCTGGGGTAAGTCCCTGCACCTGTGTGAGCCACAGTGTGTCAACAATAGGAAAGCTTCAGAAATTAAAGACAGACATCACCACTGAGTTCTCTGTGGCTAGGCCAGCCCAGAGGGACATCAGAACACAAACTGGAGTAGGGATATCAGCCACAGACTATAGGACAAAGGGTGAAACAGAATCCCCTGGGCTGAGAGTGCACTCGACAAGAACCACCTCTCCCCTCTCTGTGTCCCTTGGGTCCGAGCTCTTTATGAGAACTCACGAAGCTCTTCAGCAGCAACCTCTGAGGCCCCACTGATTTGCACAACCATTCGGTGTCTCCAGCAAGAGGATAAGAGAGCCCTGGGAGGACACCTGCCCAGCCTCAGACCTTGGGAGCAGAATCGGGGCACATCCACCATGGCCTGGACCCTTCTTCTCCTCAGGGTCCTTGCTCACTGCACAGGGGCCGAGCCCACGCTCACACCCACACCAGCCCCAGGTCCCTGGGACAAGCCTGACCCTTAGTCTGAGCCCAACAGGAGCTGCCTGTGGGAGAGGGTGCTCCTGACTCTGCTGCAGGATGGGGAGCTGGATGGGTGAACCCCCCCATAGTGCTCATGACTCTGTGTGAACTCTGAAGGAATGCCCTGCCCAGGGAAAGGGTTGTTTTCCAATTTGTTCAAAAGCTCCATCCACCAGTCAGACCCATACTACTCTGAGACTGAGATTGATGAGAGGGGCACCCCTGAGGGTCTAGAAAACCTGGAGCTCTGGCCAGTCCTCACAGGTGGGCAGTCTCTTGGAATGAGCCCTTGATTTTCCAGGCGAGCTCTCCTTTCCTCTCTTGCAGGCTCTGTGGCTTCCTGTGAGGTGACTCAGCCCCTGTCTGTGTGGGTAGCCCTGGGACAGATGGCCAGGATCACCTGTTGGGGAAACAGCACTGGAAGTAAACATGCTTACAGGTACCAGCAGAGGCCGGTCCAACCCCCTGTGCTGGTCATCTATTGTAGCCCCAGCCTACAACTATAACTACAACTGAAACTCACAAATCCAAAAAACTCAACACACTTCAATGACAAGACATAGTAAATAAATAAATAAATAAATAAATAAATAAATAAATAAATAAATCCTCAACACCCACCTGTGTCAAACTGGCAGGGAAAAAGAGTGTCAAAAGTAGCCAGAAGGAAAAGACACACAGTTCTTAGGGAAAGACAGAGAAAATTTCTAGCAAATTTCTCATTAACAGAAATGCAAGCAATGACAGTACATGTTTAAAATACTGAAAAAAGGACACCTGAGTGGTTCAGCTGGTTAAGCATCTGCCTTCAGCTCAGGATCTCAGGATCCTGGGATGGAGTCCCACATCAGGCTCCCTGCTCAGCGGGAAGCCTGCTTCTCCCTCTCCTTCTGCCTGCCACTAACCCTACTTGTGCTCTCTTTCTCTCTGTCAAATACATAAATAAAATATTCAATATATAATAAAATAAAATACTGAAAAATGAAAATAAAACTTAATTCTTTACCAAGGGAGAACACCTTTCAAAAATGAAGGCTAAATAAACATTTTCTCCTGCAAAATCAGGAGACTGTGGGGCTCATTCTCAGTGTCCCCACCCTTGCAGCATCCCCTCAGCTGAGCTCAGGCTCAGGGTCATGCTCAGGGTCATGTGGGGGCTAAGACTGTGGGCAGGTCCTCGGGGGCAGGACCTGGGTGGAGAGTGATGAGGGGGAGCAGGAGAGGGTCCTAGTCATGGTGGAAACCACAGAGTTCTGTCTCCTAAGTCCACAGCTGAGCTCTATGTATGACATACATACAAAAAGTGACAGGATTATTCATCACCCAACAGGATATAAAAGAAATAGTACTGGACACCCCTCAGGCAGAAGGAAGTGATTCCAGAAGAACCAGGTTCTACAAGATAAATGAAAAATCACAAATGCTAACTACTGGGAAAAATATTAATACATTTTTAGTATCTAAATCTCTTTTAAAGATAATTCACTGTCTAATGCAAATCTAATACTTATGTATGTTGGAATTTATAATACAGGTAAAAGTAATATGTATGAATTTCAGCAAAAAATGCTTAGAAGTAAAGAAAGAAGTTAGTTGTAAGGATCTGACAGTCTGTGTGACATGGGGGAACACACCTGAATGTGGACTATTACAACTCATGATAATATGAAAGACGTAGGTAGAGCTAATAACCAAAAAAGCAGGAGATAAAGTGGAATCCTAAAAATGCACCAATAACTTTAAAAAGGAAGAAATGGAGAAAGGAAACGAGGAGAACATGGACAAAGAAACACTATATACAAGGATGGTATGTGGAATGTCAGTACTAATCATATCCTGGAAATGGTCTAAATGCAAAGAAAAGACAGATTGTCAAACTGAGTTTAAAAGTACCGCCCGACTCTATGCCCCATTTAAGAAAATTAATGTAAATGAAACCACGTGAAAATCCAACTGTAAGTTCAAGACAAGTTCCCACCAATATTGCTCCACAATGTAGAATGTGAAACATTCACAGAGAAGAGGCAGAGAATTTGGGAAGACAGACAAATGAAAACTTAAAAATAGTTACAGGGCACCTGGGTGGCTCAGTGGCTTAAAGCCTCTGCTTTCGGCTCAGGTCATGATCTCAGGGTCCTGGGATCGAGCCCCGCAGCGGGATCTCTGCTCAGCGGGGAGCCTGCTTCCCCCTCTCTCTCTGCCTGCCTCTCTGCCTGCTTGTGATCTCTCTCTGTCAAATAAATAAATAAAATCTTTAAAAAAAAAATAGTTACAGTGAAAATATTTATATTGCGTGTGTTTTACACACACAAACAAAAAAGAAATATCCACAGTGTACATTTCATGAGGAACTGATCTCTAAATACCCTTCACCTCTTCCTCCTTTCCCCTACATTTAGGGGAAGGGAAGGAAAAATAAATCAAGACAAAACCAGAGAGGGAGACAAACCATAAAGAGACCCTTCATCATAAGAAACAAAATTAGGGTTGCTGGAGAGGAAGTGCTGGGAGATGCACAACTGGGTGATGGATATTAAGGAGGACACATGATATAATGAGCACTGGGTGTTAAACACAACTGATGAATCACTGAACTGTATTCCTGAATTTAGTAATACATCATATATTACTTGATTTTAAATTAAAATAAATGAATAAAATTAAAAAAGAGTTTTCCCATCCAGACAGAGTTCCCCTATGGAGCTGAGAGGTAGGTAAAGCTCCACGGGCACCAGATCTATGAAGCCCATCCAGAAGCACAGAGATTCTCTCCACCAGTCTGAGAAGGAGCATCTTCAAGGGGACCAGTGATGACATGAGGGAAGCTTGGGGCAGCCAGATTCAGCTGTGGGTTTAGGAGACAGAACTCTGTGGTCTCCACCATGACTAGGACTCTCTCCTGCTTCCCCTCATCACTCTCTACCCAGGTCCTGCCCCCGAGGACCTGCCCACAGTCTTAGCCCCCACATGACCCTGAGCATGACCCTGAGCCTGAGCTCAGCCGAGGGGATGCTGCAAGGGTGGGGACACTGAGAATGAGTCCCACAGTCTCCTGATTTTTCAGGCCCTGTGTTCCACTGTAAGATTAGCTTCCCCCCGATAGAGTGGCCATGATGACACTCTTGTTGCTACCACCTGCTCAGGAGAGAAAGGACCAAACAATAATGCAAAGCAGAGCCCCAGGACCCAGGCGAGGGCCCTGCACAGCCAAACAGCCTCAACCGTCCCCACAGATTCTCCGGCTCTAACATGAGACACGACCCTGCTGACCCTCTGCATGTGCAGGCTGCAGGGGCTCCTTTATAGACCAGCCAAGATGGGGATGGCAGTGAATTGAGAACAGAAAGCCTGCTGCCCACCCTGGCCTCACCCTCCCTCCCTATTTCCTGCTCTGGTCAAGCTCTGCCTCAAGAAGTTTATAATAATAATGAAAACAATGACAATGACAATAACAATAACAGTAATAATAAAACAGACTTACGTGCACAAGTAAACATTACACCAAAAGCATCATCTGTTCCACTTATGACAATGTGCACAAACTGGGATGGGGAAGCATCAGTCTTGACACTTAATACACAGGAAACAGGTACCAGTGGGACATCACACAGATTTATCTGAATTTGACCGTTTTCAAATGCACTACACTGTACCCTGCACTCTACTTTTTATAACAAGACAGCAAGCTAGGCCAGGACGTTTCAACCCTGGGACAAATATGGGAATCCCATTTGTCCTGCTTCCTGCACCGTGTATGTGACCTGTCTGTTTTGGGCTGGGCGGGGTATGGGGGTAGGAAGCTGCCTGTGGGAGCCTGGAAACCAGGTCCATATGCCTTCCCAGATGACAGGTGCTCTGGGGTGACCTGCAGAGGGGAAGCTCCTGATCTCAGTCCTCCTTCACCAGCATAGGACAGCAGAGCTGTATCAGGAGCAGCAGGACAGAGGCTGGGGCTGCCCAGGGGGAGCCTCACAGGGACACCAGGCCTAGGGGTGAGTAGGGTTCCAGGGTTCAGTCCTCAGAAGTAAGTTGAGATGATCACTCCTATCTCCAGCTGTTGAAGGAACCTTGCTCTGAGGGTCAGACACACGGTGACACCCAGGACACTAATGGGAGTTCGGACATAGTGAATGCCTCACATGGGAAATGCAGCCCCCTGCACTGTGCACCGGTGTTCCAGGAGCTGACTTGTCTGAGCTGGACATGTCAAGAACACCCTGACCACTCACCTTCTGACTCTCCTTCCCCACCTCCAGGGCAGTCAGACCCAGGGCTGCAGCTTCGTTGCTCAGGAAGTTCTCAGCTGTTGGAAGAGGGACCACTCGGAGTTCCTCATGCCTGGAATGACTCCACAAACTCCTTGTGAGACTGTCTCCAGAGTGAAGGGATTCTCACTACCTGAGACCACAGCTCTGGTCCCCGGGCTGTCCATGCATCAGTGATAGGATCCAGCTCCCCGCTGGCTCCAGAACTCACCCATGTGAGAAGACATAACTCTGAGGACCCTAACAACAGATGGAGCTCAAAAGTATCTTTTGTCAGTGGTGATTTCTCATGAAAGTCACATGTTTCCATGAAACACTGATGAAGAATCATAAAGGAATCAAGGCGTGACAATCTCCATGCTGGTCTGTTGTGGCATGGGGGTATCAGAGAGATGAAATCACCACATGTCAATAGACTAGAAGTTGTGATCAATCTTCAAAAGCAGATGGTCTCTTAACACGTGGATTCTCACAGATAATGATGCACAAACATTCTAATGAGAAAGTGCCACAATCTAATGACATGGGAAGCATGGGATTACAGTGCCTCAGGGGGGACGCAGTGGGAACACAATGCAGAAGAAGGAAGGTAATGAGGGCACAGGACCTTTCCTTGAATCAGGTGTCTGCATCTCTCAGAGGACCCAGCCCAGCTCCATGCCCAGGCTTCTGAAAGACAACAGAGGGAGCCAAGGGAGCCCCTGCAGGACCTGAGCTGAGCCTGCCTCAAAATTTGAGCTCAGCCCCAGCACAGCCTCATTATGGGGACACAGAGAAGGAACCCCTGAACCTCACACCAACCTCTCCTCTTCTGTCTTTTCAGGCTCCATGGCCTCCAGTGTGCTGACTCAGCCTCCCTCAGTGTCAGTGTCCCTGGAACAGATGGTTACCATCACCTGCTCTGGAGAAGTACTGAGCAAATACTATGCACAATGGTACCAGCAGAAGCCAGGCCAAGCACCCAAGCTGGTCATTTATAAGGATAGTGAGCAGCCCTCAGGGATCCCTGACCAATTCTCAGGCTCCAGTTCAGGGAGCACACACACCCTGACCATCAGTGGGGCCCGGGCTGAGGATGAGGCTGACTATTACTGTCTATTATCAGACAGCACTGATACTGCTCACAGTGACAGAGACAGATGGGAAAGTGAGACAAAACCCCCTTCCCTGTCTATGTCTCACTCTCCTCCAGCCCCAGGAGGCCTGAGGACAGAGTAGTGAGCATGTCTGACCCAGGTCCCCACATCTCAGATCCCCACCCCTCCAGGCAGGCTCTGTACACCATGGATCAATAGAGGATATGGATACATTTATTTATAACTATATTTAATCTGAGACTGTGAATTACTAAATATGTTAGGAACAGAGAATAGAAGACATTTTTCAAGGGCCAAATCTTTAAAAATTTCCCTAAATGATAATCCTAAATTCTGAGATGTAAAAATACAGAGATGGAGATTGACAGCAGATTAGATGTTACAAAAGAAGAGACTAGTCAGCTTGATGTCACAGCAATAGAGACTGTTCAAAATGAAACACAGAGTGAAACACCTGGAGAAACTAAGGAAAGTCTCAGTGCAGGGAGGACGGCTTCATTCCACCTAAAGATGTGTAATTGGAGTAACTGAGGCAGCAACGGTAGGGGGTGGGTGGTGACTGAAAACATATCTGAAGGAAAAAGTGCCACCAAGTTTTCAAATTGGTGAAACCCATGAACCCATGCATCCAAGAAGCTCAAGGAAGCACGGGCACTGGGAACATGAGAGACACCACAGAATACATTGTAATGAAATTGCTACAAACCAGTGATGCAGACACACTCACAGCCAGAGAGGAGAGTCATGTTCCCTACAGAGAACCAGCATCGTGATGAGAGCACATTTCTCATCATGAACCATGTAAACTGGAAAATAGGGGAGCAATGTCTTCAAAATACAACAAGAAAAACTGATAACCTTATTTTTTTATATTTGAATGTTTTAATCCCTATCATCCACCTCAGTTTTCCTCCCACCCCACCCTGTGGTAATCGCCAGTTTGTTCTCTACCCTTAAGTGTCTGTTTCTTGTGTCAACCTTCATTTTTAACCAATGAAAATGTCATTGAAAAGTGAAGATAAACTAAACCTTTCTCAGACTGCAAACCTCCCAGAACTGATCACCCACAGACCCTCAGCACAAAGGACAGTGAAGGACGCCCCTGGGACAGAAGGAAAGTGTAGCAGAGGGAAATGTGAGTCTACAAAAAGGTATAAAAAGTATCAGATATCACAAACTAAATGGGTAAATGTAAAAAGATTTTATTATTTGGTGTCTATTAAAAAGTCAACTGTTTAAGTATAAATAAACAATAGGTTGTGCTGTATAATATATATATATCAATAAAATATATGACAATTATCAATAAAAATGATGGGGAAAGAAAATCATCTTATCACATCCTTATTCTACATGTGCATGACACCATGTCACAAGAAGGTATCTGACAATTAGGAGTGAGAATTTCAAACACTAAGTAAGATACCAAAATAAAACCATTTGAACCACAAAGAGTAAGGGCGGATAAAGTGCATTAGTCAGGATTCTCCAGAGAATATGGATCTAATATGGCCTGTATCTCATATACACTGGGATGTTTACTCATATGTTACACACACACATATCCAGAGAGACAGAAACAGGGAGATAGAAACAAATTTTAAGAAATGGGTCATGGGGATGCTGGGGTGGTTCAGTCGGTAAAGCATCTCCTTTCGGCTCAGGTCATGATTCCAGAGTCCTGGGGCTGAGTCCTACATCAGGCCCTTGCTCGGCAGGGAGCCTGCTTTTCCCTCTGCCTGCTTCTCCCTCTGCCTCTCCCTCCCTCCCTCTCCCTCTGCCCTTGCTCGGCAGGGAGCCTGCTTCTCCCCCTGCTTGTGCACTCTCTCTCTCTCTCTGACAAATAAATAAATAAAATCTTTTTTAAAAAAGGGTCAGGCATTCATGGGGCTGCAGGTCTGAAGATGCAGGGAGGCCAGAAGACTGGATTTTCAAGCAAGAATGATGTTGCAATGTGTAGTCTAAATTTAGTTTGAGTGCTGACAGGTTCACAGGAAACAGAGTAGAAAATTAAAGGATACAAGTCAAATTCCTACAGATGAATCTCCAATGTCTCAGATCACAAATACAAGGGTTGAGAGTAACAGCAGACACGACAAAACAAAGAACACCTGAGGGAACCTGAAGACACAGCATAGACACTGCAACGTGAAAGACAGAAGAATGATATGAGTGAACAGAAAATCCCCCAGCTGGAGGACACCCTTAGAAATGGAAGAGGATGTAGTGTGTCAGAAAATGAGAAACGGTGGGGTGCAGGGGATGAAAAAAATATTTGGACAGTCATTGGCCAAAATGTTCCAAATTTAATGAAACTCAAGAGGGACAGGTCCAAAAATCTCAACAGACCACAAGCACAAGAAAGAAGAATAAAAAAGAACACCCATTAATATCAAACATTCAAGGCCATGAAGAAGAGAGTCTTAGAAGCAGCCACAGGGAAAGAGTCCCAGCACTCAGGGGAACAAAGAGAAGATGTTAGTGGATTTTACACTGGTGGAAATGCAAGCAAGAAACAGTGGATTAACGTCTCTAAATTAGAGATGAAAGAAGGCGGGGGGGAGACCAATTCTTCATCTAGGGAAAACATCCTTCAAAAATAAAGTCTTAATAAAAATTTTCTCATATAGAATAGGTGACCAAAGTTTTCATCAGCTGACCCGCAATACAAGCAATAACAATATACATACCTTAGGAGGAGGAAATGATTCCAGAAAGAATCTGAATCTACAAAATAAATGTAGACATCAGAAATGCTAATTATAGGGATAAACATTAAGACTTTTTCATTATCTAAGTCTCTTTAAAAGTGTGCAGAAAAATATACTGTGCAGAAAATATAATTACTATGGTATGTTGGCACTTCTGATGGAGGTGAAATAATATGTAGGAAAATCACAGCAAATATGTTGAGAGGTGAGACACAGAAGATATCAGATTCTTGCATTCCATGTAACATGGTAGCATTATCAGAATGTAGACTATTGCAAGTTACTAATCATAAGACAGAAAGAACTTAAGCAAAAATAAGACATAAGATGGAATTATAAGAAATGTTCTATTAAAAACATAGATACATGGAAAGAGGGAACAAAGAACACATGGGACAACAAGACTATAAAGGCAAGATGCTATATTGAAATGATAGTACAAGTCACATTCAGGAAATGCTCTAAACACCATGATTAAAAGACAGGGATTGTCAGATTGAATTTCACAGCGGCACCCAAGACGATGCTGCTGATCAGAAACCTCCAGGAAGGGAAGCAACACAGAATTTTAGCCACATTTTAGGACAATCACCCAATTCTGCTCCACCATGTGGGACATGAAACATTCACAGGGAACACATAGAAAATCTGGGAAGATAAACTGAGTCCTTAAAAATAATTGGGATGAACATTTTCTGTTCTGTATATTACACACAGGAAGAAGAGGTGAAATATACACAGTGAACATGCTACAGAATGCCCCCACATGCCCCTGCTCTCCCAGTCTTTAAGATTTTCAAACACAGAGTGATCAGAGATCCCTGAGAAGAATTGAGAGGTGAGTGTGGCCCCTCATGCACCAGATCCATGAAGCCCACCCAGAAGCACAAAGATTCTCTACACCAGGCTGAGAAGGAACATCTTCAAGGGGACCAGTGAGAGAATGAGGGGACTTGGGGAGGGGATGGACTCAGCTGTGGGCTCAGAAGACAGAACTCTGGTCCCCACCATGACCTGGATGCTCCTCCCTCTCCTCATTCTTAGCCCAAGGACTACCCCAGGCCCTGCCCACAGGCACAGCCCCCACAGGACCCTGAGTATGACCCTGATCCTGAGCTTAGCCCAGGAGTTGCTGCAGGAGGTGGGACTCCAAAGAATCTCCCCCACAGCATCTTGAAACTGCAGGCCCTCTGTTCACTTGTAAGACTCAGATACCCCTGTAGATGGCCATGAGATCGCTGTCACTCCCACTGGCTCAGGAAAGCAGAGCAGAGGACAAAGCAGTGATGCAGAACAGAGCCAGCAGGACCCAGGCCAGGCCCCAGCACAGCCAAACAGCCTCTACTGTGCCATAGATCCTGCAGTTCTAACCTGGGACCCAACCCCGCAGACCCTCCAGGTTGCAAGGGGAGGAGAAGGGGCTCCTTTATAGACCAGACCAGGATGGGGATGGCCGTGAGTCTGGGGCCACAAGCCTGGCCACACACTCCCTTCCTTCCACCCTAATCAAGTTCTGCCCCAGAGGCTCTGGGTCTAAATTTAAGACACCTGAGCTGCATCTATGGACTCATCCCATTTTCCTCTATTTTCCTGGGACTTAGTCTCTCTGGGTGTCTTCTTTCCTTGCTGTGAAATGGGGAAGCTCATACTCATGTAGGAAACATGTCATGCCAAAATTAACAAGACAGCAAACAACAAGTGTTGTAGAGGATGTGGAGAAAGGGGAACCCTCTTACACTGTTGGTGGGAATGCAAGTTGGTGCAGCCACGTTGGAAAACAGTGTGGAGATTCCTGGAGAAATTAAAAACAGAGCTACTCTATGACCCTGCAATTGAACTACTGGGTATTTACCCCAATGATACTGATGTAGTACAAAGAAGGGCCACATGTACCCCCACTGTGCATAGCAGCAATGGTCACAATCGCCAAACTGTGGAAAGAGCCAAGATGCCCTTTAACAGATGAATGGATAAAGAAGATATGGTCCATATATACAATGGAATATTATGCCTCTATCAGGAAGGATGAATACCCAACTTTTGTATCAACATGGACGGGATTGGAAGAGATTATGCTGAGTGACATAAGTCAAGCAGAGAGAGTCAATTATCATATGGTTTCACTTACGTGTGGAGCATAAGGAATAACATGGAGGACATTAGGAGAAGGAAAGGACCCGTGAATTGGGGAAAATTGGAGGGGAAGACGAGGCATGAGAGTCTGTGGACTCTGAGAAACAAACTGAAGGTTTTGGAGGAGAGGAGGGTGGGGGAATAGGTGATGCTTGTGGTGGCTATTGAGGAGAACACGTATCGCATGGAGCATTGGGTGTGGTGCATAAACAATGAATCTTGGAACACTGAAAAAATAAAATTAAGTTAAAAAAAACACACAATTGGGTGCCCCAGAAATGGAGGAAATTTGCATAAGTACTAACAATCATAGTCCCAAGGGCCTGGAAGGGAATAAGAGAGCCTGGGGTGGAGCCCAGCAGTGCTATGGGTCTCAGGAGACACAGCTCTGGACATCTCCACCATGGCCTGGACCCCTCTGCTGCTCCCTGTCCTCACCCTCTGCACAGGTTCTGCCCCAGGCTGCCCACATGTTTCGCCCCCAAAGGATTGAGCTGGGCATGCAGTGAACCCTAAGCTCGGACCAGCACAGGCTCAAAATGATTCCCCAGGATGAGCCCCTGAACCTCAACCAATCTCTACTCTTCTGTCTTTTCAGGCTTAGTGGCCTCCAGTGTGCTGACTCAGCCTCCCTTGGTGTTAGTGTCCCTGGGACAGACGGCTACCATCACCTGCTCTGGAGAAGTACTAAGCAAAAAATATGCATGATGGTATCAGCAGAAGCCAGGCCAAGCCCCTGTGAATGTCATTTATAAGGACACTGAGCAGCCCTCTGGGATCCCTGACCAATTCTCCAGCTCCAATTCAGGAAGCACACACACCCTGACCATCATTAGGGTCCACGCTGAGTATGAGGCTTACTATCACTGTCAGTCATCAGAGAGCAGTGGTGGAGCTCACAGTGACACAGGCAGGTGGGGAAGTGAGACAAAAACCCCTTCACCTTCTGTGTCACACTCTCCTCCAAACCCAGGAAGGCTGTAGACAGATCGTTGAGCAGGTCTGGCTCAGGTTCCCACATCTGAGATCCCCTGGTTGCCTCCTCCAGATACCCTTCCAGGCGGGCTCTGCACAAGTGGATCTGCGGAGAATATGTAACCATTTCTTTTATAAATATATTCAATTAGTGGCTGTGAATGCATGAATGACTGAATATGTTAGGAGCAGGTATAAGAGACATGTTTCAAAGACCAAATATTTTAAATTTCCCTAAATGATAATCATATGTTCTCAGATGTAATAATACAAACATGAGATTGACAGCAGATTAGATGCTGCAAAGGAAGAGGCAAATGACACTACAGACAAAGGTCTGATATTTAAGATCTATAAAGAACTCCTCAAACTCAGCTCCCAAAAACACAGATAATCATGTCAAAAAATGGGCAGAAGACATGAACAGACTCTTCTCCAAAGAAGACAAACAAATGGCTAACAGACACATGAAAAATGTTCATCATCATTAGCCATCAGGGAGATTCAAATCAAAACCACATTGAGATACCACCTCACACCAGTTAGAATGACCAAAATCAACAAGACACTAAACCACAAATGTTAGAGAAGATGTGGAGAAAGGGGAATCCTCTTCCACTGTTAGTGGGAATGCAAGTTGGTGAAGCCACGTTGGAAAACAGTGTGGAGATTCCTGAAGAAATTAAAAATAGAGCTACCTTATGACCCTGCAATTGCACTACTGGGTATTTACCCCAAAGATATAGATGTAGTGAAAAGAAGGGCCACATGTACCCTAATGTTCATAGCAGCAATGGCCACAATCGCCAAACTCTGGAAAGAGCCAAGATGCCCTTTAACAGATGAATGGATAAAGAAGATATGGTCCATATATACAATGGAATATTATGCCTCCATCATAAAGGATGAATACCCAACTTTTGTATCAACATGGACAGGACTGGAGGAGATTATGTTGAGTGACATAAGTCAAGCAGAGAGAGCCAATTATTACATGGTTTCACTTACATATGGAGCATAAGGAAAAATGTGGAGGACATTGTGAGAAGAAAAGGAAGGGTGAACTGGGGGAAATTGGAGGGGGAGATGAGGCATGAGCGTCTTTGGACTCTGAGAAACAAACCAAGGGTTTTGAAGGGCAGAGGGATCGGGGTGGGTGAGCCTGTTGGTGGGTATTGAGGAGGGCACATATTGCATGGAGCACTGGGTGTGGTGCATGAACAATGAATCTTGTAACACTGAAAAAATAAAATAAAATTGAAAGAAAAAAAAGGAAGAGACTAATCACTTTGATGTGAAAGTAATAGAGACTCTTCAAAATCAAACAGAGGAAAATAGCTGGGAATATTGAATAAACCCTGAGCACAAGGATGCATGATCCAATCCAGATAAAGATGTATCATTAGAGTAACTGAATCAGAGAAGGTGGGGGCAGGTGGTGATTGCAAACATATCTGAGGAAAATAGCCAAAAAGTTTTCAAATTGGTGAAACCCAGTAACCAATATATCCATGGAACTCACTGAAATTTGGACACAGGGAGCATGAGAGACAGCACCTCACACATTGTAATGAAATATCCATAAACCAGTGAGGTAGACACTCTCACAGCCAGAGAGAAGAGCCGTGCTCTGTACAGAGAACAAGCATCGTGATGGAAGCACATTCTCATTAGAAGCCATGTAAACTGGAAGGCAGGGGAATAACGTCTACAAAATTCTAATAGGAAATATCTGTCATTTTTGGTCTCTTACCCATGAATAATGTAATTGAAACATGAAGACAAACCAAACCTTTCTCAGACTGCAAAACTCCCAGAACAGATCACCTGCAGATCCTTAGCACAGGAAACACTAAAGGATGACCTTCTGACAGGAGGAATGGGTGACAGAGGGAAATATGAGTCCATACAAAGATATAAAAAAGCACCAGAAGTCATAACTACATGGATAAATATAAAAACAATATTAATGGTTAAAGTCTATAAGAGTCATCTCCTTAAAGCAAAAACAATAGCAATGTACTTGATTTATAATGGTAAGAATATGTATATATAATTTATATACACAAATGAAGCATATGACAACGTGAGCAGAAATGATGATGGAGATGAGACCATGTTATGATGTCCTCATCCTGCATGTGAGTGATGTCACGTCCCTGGTAGGAACTTTGATAAGGTAGGAGATGAGGACTATGAAGTCTAAAGAAACCATTAAAATAACACCATTTTTAACAACAAAGGGTGATAGCTAATAAGGGGCATCATTGGAACTATTCAGAGGATACAGATCCAATAGGAAAAGGATGTCATGCACGTGTATGTGTTTATCTGTGATGCACAGAGAGAGAGAGAGAGTGAGAGAGAGACACTCACATTGGCAATCGCCTCAGGCAGTCCTGGGGTGGCAGGTCTGGAAGCTTCAGGAAGGACATAAGGCGGTGCATGGAAGTCACGATGATGTTGAAGATTTTCATCCAAATTTAGTCTGAAGGATTGAACACATTAAGAGGAGAAGGAAATTAAAGGATTCCAATCATGCTGCTAGAGATGAAAACTACAGTGTGTCAGATCACAAATATGAGGGTTGAGATTAGCAGCAGACACGACGAAATGAAGAATGGGTGAGGAGCCTGAAGACACAGCACAGATAGGGCAGAGTAAAAGACATAAAAAGAATTCAAATGTGAGCAGAGCAGCACTGAGTGTAGGACAACATTAGCAATATCATGCACATGTGATTGTGTCTCCAGGGTTTGACAGTGGGGAGGGGAGGATAAAAAATATTTGAGGAATTATTGGCCGAAAATGTAGTAAATTTCATGAAAATTCAAAACCTACAGATTTGAAATTCTTGAGGAACCACAAACACAAGAAATATGGGGGAAAGTAAAACCCACTTGTAACCCAATCTTGTAACACTGAAAAAAATAAAATAAAAGTATTTGGGGCAAAAAAAAAAATCTGCCTTTGGCTCAGGTCATGATCTCAGCATCCTTGGATTGAGTCCCACATTAGGATCCTTGCTCAGTGGGGAGCCTGCTTCTCCCTTGGCCTGCCACTCCCCCTGCTTGTGCTCACTCTCTCTCTCTGATGAAAAAATAAATAAAATCTTAAAAAAAATCTTTTTTTGATTTTCATTAAACAGTTACATTCTATCCTTTCATTGTATTTAATCTTATTTTTCCATATATGTAAGTTTCTCTTTCTTTACAATTTCGGGATGCAGTTTCTTCTAGCAGACCAAAATATACCCAAAATCTAGTGTATGGCTCTGTCCCATTCAACTGTTTGGTCGTATTCTCTTTTTTGTTGTTGTTTTGTTGTTGCAGTTCTGTTAAAGTCTTTTTTTAATTTTCGTTTTTACAGTTACAGTCTATCCTTTCAAAGTATTTAATTTTATTTTTGTATATATAAGTTTTTCTCTCTGCACAATTTTGAGATGTAGTTTCTTCTAACAAACTGAACAAAATACACTTGAGAGATATGTTTTGCTCTGTTCTGTTCACCTGTTTCCAGCTCTTCCTTTTTTGTTGTTGGTTTTTTCTTCCTTTTTTCTTTTTTTTTTTTTTTTGTCTTTTAATTTACATTTTTATAGTTACATTCTATCCTTTCATTGTATTTAATTTTATTTTTGTACATATACAAGTTTTGTTTTTCTTTACAATTTTGGGATCTAGTTTTATAAAAAATTACAGACCAAAATACACACAGAATCCAGCATATTGCTCTGTTCTGCTCATCTATCTGATTATATTCTCGTTGTTGTTGTTGTTGTTTACTTTTTTTTTCTGGTTCTGGGTCTCTTCTGATTTGTTTAATGTATATTTTTCTGGGGTTGTTCCTGCCACTTTAGTATTTGGTTCTTTTGTTCATCTATTCTTCTCTGGACAGAATGGCAAGATGGAAAACTCATCTCAAAAAAGAGAACAAGAGGCAATACTGACTGCCAGGTACCTAATCAGCATGAACATTAGTAAGATGTCAGAACTAGAGTTCAGAATAACAATTATAAAGATACTAGCTATGCCTCGAAAAAGCATAGAAAACATTAGAGAATCCCTTTCTGAAGAAATAAAAGAACTACAATCTAACCAACTGGAAATTATACAAAAAAAGTTTATTAATGAGATGCAATAAAAAAGGAAGCTCTAACTACTAGAATAAATGAGACAGAAGTGAGAATTAGTGATATAAAGATCAAATGATGCTAAATCTTGCTAAAGAATGAATACATCAACCAGAAAATTGAAGAATAATTTTAAGCATTCATGGAAACAAATGAAAATGAAAATACAACTATTCAAAATCATAAGGAAAAACATGGAGGATATTGTGAGAAGGAAAGGAAGGGTGAATTGGGGGAAATCAGAGGGGGAGATGAACCATGAGAGACTGTGGACTCTAAGCAACAAACTGAAGGTTTTGGAGAGGAGGGAGTGGGGGGGTTTGAGCCTGGTGGTGGGTATTGAGGAAGGCATGTATTGCATGGAGCACTGGGTGTGGTACATGAACAATGAATCTTGGAACACTGAAAAAATAAAAGTAATTGGGGGAAAAAAATCTTTGGGATTTTCCTTCCTAAGAGGGAAGTATAGAGCAATACAGTCTTTTCTGAAGAAAAAGAAAGGTCTCAAATATACAACCTAACCTTACACCTAAAGGACCTGGAAATAAAAAAACAAACAAACAAACAAAAGCAGCAAATAAAGCATAAATCAAGCAGGAGAAGAGAAATAATAAAGATTAGAGCAGAAAACAATAAAATTGAAGCAAAAAAAAAAAAAAAACAACAACAACAACAGTAGAACAGATCAATAAAACAAGGAGCTGGTTCTTTGAAAGAATTAAGAAGACTGATAAACCCTGGGCAGACTTATCAAAAAAAAAAAAAGAAAGAAAGAAAAAGGACCCAAATTAATAAAATCATGAATGAAAGGGGAGAGATCAAAAACAATGAAGAAATACAATTTTAAGACCATATTATGAGCAACTATAGGCCAAAAAATTAGGCAACCTCAAAGAAATGGATGCATTCCTAAAGACCTATAAACTACCAAAACTGAAACAGAAGAAATAGAAAATCTGAACAGATCCATAACCAGCAAGGAAATTGAAGAAGTAATCAAAAACCTCCCAACATGAGAGACTGTGGACTCTGAGCAACAGACTGAAGTTTTTGGAGGGGAAGGGGGTGGGGGGGTTGG
>CM052889.1:58500743-58523082 GCA_028534135.1 Potos flavus | reverse complement strand
TCAGTGTGGTTTTGATTGGAATCTCCCTGATGGCTAATGATGATGAACATTTCTTCATGTGTCTGTTAGCCATTTGTATGTCTTCTTTGGAGAAGTGTCTGTTCATGTCTTCTGCCCATTTTTTGACGTAATTATCTGTTTTTTGAGTGTTGAGTTTGAGGAGTTCTTTATAGATCTCAGATATCAGACCTTTGTCTGTAGTGTCATTTGCGAATACCTTCTCTCATTCTGTGGGTTGCCAGTTTGTTTTGTTGACTGTTTCCTTTACTGTACAGAGGCTTTTTATCTTGATGAAGTCCCAAAAGTTCATTTTCGTTTTTGTTTCCTTTGCCTTTGGAGACATGTCTTGAAAGAAGTTGCTGTGGCCAGTGTCGAAGAGGTTACTGCCTGTGTTCTCCTCTAGGATTTTGATAGATTCCTGCCTCATATTGAGGTCTTTTATCCATTTTAAGTTTATCTTTGTATATAGTGTAAGAGAATGGTCAAGTTTCATTCTTCTATATATAGCTGTCCAATTTTCTGGCACCATTTATTGAAGAGAATGTCCATTTTCCACTGGATATTTTTTCCTGCTTTGTCAAAGATTATTTGAACACAGTGTGACTGGTCCATATCTGGGCTCTCTACTCTGTTCCACTGGCCTATGTGTCTGTTTTTGTGCCAGTACCATGCTGCCTTGGTGATCACAGCTTTGTAGTAAACCTTTAAATCAGGCAGTGTGATGCCCCCAGCTTTGTTTTCCTTTTTTAACATTTCCTTAGCAATTCAGGGTCTTTTCTGGTTCCATACAAGTTTTGGGATTGTTTGTTCCAGCCCTTTGAAAAATGCCTGTGGAATTTTGATCAGGATGGCATCAAAAGTATAGATTGCTCTGGGCAGTATAGAAATTGTATTACTGTTTATTCTTCCAATCCATGAGCATGAAATGCTTTTCCACCTTTTTGTGTCTTCTTCAATTTCTTTCATGAATGTTCTGTAGTTCCTCAAGTACAGATTCTTTACCTCTTTGGTTAGATTTATTCCCAGGTATCTTACAGTTCTTGGTGCTACTGTAAATGGTATCAATTCTCTAGTTTCCCGTTCCATATTTTCATTGTTAGTGTAAAGAAAGCAACTGATTTCTGTGCATTGATTTTGTATCCTGCCACATTACTGAATTGCTGTATGAGTTCTAGTAGTTTGGGGACAGAGAGTCTTGGGTTTTTTACCATATAAAGTATCATATCGTCTGCGAAGAGAGAGAGTTTGACTTCTTCTTTGCCAATTTGAAAACCTGTTACTTCTTTTTGTTGTCTGATTGCTGTCGCTAGGACTTCTAGAACTATGTCAAACAAGAGTGGAGAGAATGGGCGTTCTTGTGGTGTTCCTGATCTCAAAGGGAAGGCTGTCAGCTTTTCCCCATTGAGAATGATATTCGCTGTGGGCTTTTCATAGATGGATTTTACAAAGTTGAGGAATGTTCCCTCTATCCCTGTACTTTGAAGAGTTTTAATCAGGAACGCATGCTGTATTTTGTCAAATACTTTTTCTGCTACAATTGAGAGGGCATGTGGTTCTTCTCTCTTCTCTTATTGATTTGTTCTATCACATTGATTGATTTGCGAATGTTGAACCACACTTGCATCTCAGGGATAAATCCCACCTGGGTATGATGAACAATCTTTTTAATGTGCTGTTGGATCCTATTAGCTAGGGTCTTGTTGAGAATCTTGGCATCCATATTCATCAGGGATATTGGTCTGAAATTCTCCTTTTTGATGGGCTCTTTGCCTGGTTTGGGGATTAGGGTAATGCTGGCTTCATAGAGAGAGTCTGGAAGTTTTTTTTCTGTTTCTATTTTTTGAAACAGTTTCAGGAGAATAGGTATTATTTCTTCCTTGAATGTTTGGTAGAATTCCCCAGGGAATCCGTCAGGTCCTGGGCTCTAGTCTTTTGGGAGGTTTTTCATCACTGCTTCAATCTCCTTTACTAGATATTGGGCTATTCAAGTTGTCAATTTCTTCCTGTTTCAGTCTTAGAAGTTTTTAGGTTTCCAGGAATGCATCCATTTCTTCTAGGTTGTTTAACTTATTGGCATATAGCTGGTGATAATAGTTTCTGATTATTGTTTCTATTTCCTTTGGATTAGTCATGATCTCTCCCCTTTCATTCATAATTTTGTTAATATGGGTCCGCTCTCTTTTCTTTTGGATTAGTTTGGCCAGTGGCATATTGACATTTTGATTCTATCAAAAAACCAACTTCTGTCTTGGTTGATGCATTCAACTGTTTCTCTAGTTTTTAACTGGTTGATCTCTGCTCTAATCTTGATTATTTCCCTTCTTCTGCGTGGGGTTGGCTTAATTTGGTGTTGATTTTCCAGTTCTTTAAGGTGTAAAGAGAGCTGTTGTATTCGGAATTTTTCAATTTTTTTTTTTTTAAAGATTCCATTTATTTATTGGACAAAGAGAGAGAGATCACAAGTAGGCAGAGAGGCAGGCAGAGAGAGAGGGGGAAGCAGGCTCCCCGCTGAGCGGAGAGCCCGACGCAGGGCTCGATCCCAGGACCCTGAGATCATGACCTGAGCCGAAGGCAGAGGCTTAAACCACTGAGCCACTCAGGCGCCCCCGGAATTTTTCAATTTTTTTGAGTGAGGCTTGGATGGCTATGTATTTCCCCCTTAGGACCACCTTTGTCGTGTCCCATAGGTTTTGGACCGATGTGTCTTCATTCTCACTGGCTTCCATGAATTGTTTAATTTCTTCTTTGATTTCCTCGTTGATCCAAACATTCTTGAGCAGGTTGGTCTTTAGCCTTCAAGAGTTTGAAATTCTTCCAAACTTTTTCTTGTGGTTGAGTTCCAGTTTCAAAGCACTGTGGTCTGAGAAAATGCAGGGAACCATCTCAATCTTTTGGGATCGGTTGAGTCCTGATTTGTGACCCAGTATGTGGTGTATTCTAGAGAAAGTTCCATGTGTGCTTGAGAAGAATGAGTATTCTGCTGTTTTAGGGTGGAATGTTCTGTATATATCTATGAGGTCCATTTGGCCCAGTGTGTCATTCAATGCTCTTGTTTCCTTACTGATTTTCTGTTTAGATGATCTGTCTGTTACTGAGAGTGGCATGTTAAGATCTCCTACAATTAATGTATTCATATCAATATGACTCTTTATTTTGATTAACAGTTGGCTTATGTAGTCGGCTGGTACTATACTGGCAGCATAAATATTTACAATTGTTAGATCTTCTTGGAGGATAGACACTTTAAGAATGATGTAGTGTCCTTCTGTATCTCTGACTACAGTCTTTAGCCTAAAATCTAATTTATCTGATATGAGAATCACTACCACAGCTTTCTTTTGAGGCCCGTTGTCATGAAAGATGATTCGCCATCCCTTCACTTTCAGTCTGGATGCATCTTTAGGTTCCAAATGTGTCTCTTGTAGACAGCATATGGACAGGTCCTGTCATTTTATCCAGTATGCAACCATCTGCCGTTTTATGGGAGCATTTAGGCCATTCACGTTGAGAGTGACTATTGAAAGATAAGTTTTTGTTGACATCAGGTTGCCTGTGAAGTCCTTGGGTGATGGACATTGGGGAGAGTATATGCTATGGTGAGTGCTATGAAATGTGTAAGCCTGATGATTCACAGACCTGTACCCCTGGGGCAAATAATACATTATATGTAAATAAATAAATAAATAAATAAATAAATAAATAAATAAATAAATAAATAAAATGGATCTCTTGTACACAGCGTATGGATGGGTCTTGTTTTTTTTTATCTAATCTGAAACCCGATGTCTTTTGATTGGAGCATTTAGCCCATTTACATTCAGAGTAACCATTGAAAGATACGAATTCAGTGCCATCGTATTTCCTGTAACGTCACTGTTTCTGTGTATTGTCTCTGTTCTGTTCTGGTCTATGTTACTTTTGGGCTCTTCACTGACAGAATACCCTTTAATACTTCTTGCAATGCTGGTTTCATGATGACAAATTCTTTTTGTTTTTGTCTGTCCTGGAAGATCCTTAACTCTCCTTCCATTCTGAATGACAGCCTTGCTGGATAAAATATTCTTGGCTGCATGTTCTTCTCATTTAGTACCCTGAATATATCATTACAGGATTTTCTGGCCTGCCAGGTCTCTGTGGATAGATCTGCTGCCACTCTAATGTTTCTAGCCTGTAGGTTATGGACCTCTCATTTCAAGCTACTTTCAGGATTTTTGCTTTGTCTCTGAAATTTACAAGCTTCCCTATTTTATGTTGGGGTACTGATCTATTTTTATTGACTTTCAGGGGAGCGCTCTGTGCCTCCTGGACTTGAATGCCTGTTTCAATTCCTGGATTTGGGTACTTCTCAGCTATGACTTGCTCAAACATACATTATTTCCCCCTCTCCCTCTCTCTTCTTCCTCTGGGACCCCAATTATTGTAATATTCTTCCACTTTACAGTATCGCTGATTTCTTGAGGTATCCCCTCCTGATGCATTAGTTGTTTTACCCTCTTTTCCTCAGCTTCGTTACTTTACATCATTTTGTCTTCTATGTCACTGACTCTCTTTTGCCTTATTTACCCTGGTTTTTAGAGAACCCATTTGAGGCTACATTTCAGTTAAAACATTTTTGATTTTAGCCTGATTAAAATTTAGTTATTTTATTTCTACACTAAGGGATTCTCTAGTGTCTTTTATGCTTTTTTCAAGCCTTGCTACTATCCTTATGATCATTATTCTAAATTCTATGTCCAACATTTGATTTATATCCATATTGATTAAATCTATTCCAGAGAGTACTACTTCTGATTATTTCTCTTGTTGTGAAATTCTCCTTCTAGTCATTTTGTCCAGAGAAGAATTGATGAACAAGAGAACAAAATCAACAACATTAACTATGATCACAGTGAAATATACACTAGACAAACACAAAGAGATCAGAAACCAAAAAAGTAAAAAAGGGACTAGGGGAGGAAGAGAGAATGTAACCTAACAGACACTAGATCCCAAAATTGAAAGGGAAGAAAAACTTAATATACAAAAATAAAATTGAATATAGTGAAGGGAAGCCAAAAATGAAAAATATACCTGTAAAATGAAAATTTTAAAAAGACTTAAAAACAAAGGGTTCATAAAATAAGAAGCTTGTTGAAGAGGAAAAATAGAAAAAAGAAAATAATTTAAATGAAAGACTCAATAATCATGAGGGAAAATCCTCAAATTCTATATATTATTTTCCTTTAGCACAGGCATTTTTAGGTTCTGTGTGATCCATAACCTTGTTATTGCCTGATGTTCCTGCTGGTTTTCTGGGGGAGCGGTCTACTGGCTGATTCCGAGGTGTCCTTGCCCTGTGGAGTTGCACTGCCCCTTGCCAGGGGACCGGGCTCTGAGCTGCTTCTGCCACTAGCTGACAGCACATGGGAGAAGAATGAGGCACAAACAGGTCAGCTGCAAGAGAAAAGGAGCAGGGGTCAACAGTAGAAAAGACTGTCACCCCGAGCAACTCCTCAGTCTCATATTTATTGGAAAGTAGGTAACAACCAACAAAGAAGCTGGAGTAGGTTACACACTGACCATGAGTCTTGTAGATAAGTAAGAAGAAGGTGAAATATGTCTGATCATGTAGTACATGACCTATAGTGAGCAAGCCCAGACAAAAGGATTGCCTGACTAACTGCAGGTGCTGTCTGGGGAAGGGGAGATAATGGAAAAATGAAGCAGGCAGCATTCCACTCTGGGTGGGCCCGGTGCCCCCAGCTGCTTGGCTTCAAGGACGTATATCATCCTCTCCCCCAGAGGCCTGTTGCCAGTATATGTTTTTCTTAAGGCTATATCAAAGCATACTTGGTGGCTAGTATAATTTTCATGGGTTGTATTTTAAGCAGTACATTGTTCTGAGGGACGGTTACATTTCCCCCTTTTTGTTTGTGCAGAAGCAGGAAAGTCGATTTCACGATTTCTCTCTCTCTCTCTCTTTTTTTTTTTTTTTTTTTATTTCACGATTTCTTGATCCATCAGTCATGGGAAGGATTTTCACATACATCTGAGGGCTAAGCATAAAAATATCATAGCAATAAAAAGAATTATCATCCTACCTATAATGTCAAGACCAATTTGTTTGATCCAAGTAAAGGGTTAGACAGAATATCATTAATCCTTTGTGCAAAACTCACTCCTGGAACTAATTGTAATGATGAGTGAGTAATGCCTTGAATAGTCCTGAAGCTGTTTAACATCTAAATTTAAATTATCACCATAATAATTGGTAATATGATGGCAAATCTTGTTCCGTGATATTTCTGATTCATTATAGGCATAAGGAGTAACACAGAAAGGGGCGCCTGGGTGGCTCAGTGGGTTAGGGCCTCTGCCTTCAGCTTGGGTTGTGGTCTCGGGGTCCTGGGATCAAGCCCCACATTGGCCTCTCTGCTCGGCGGAGGGCCTACTTCCCCCTCTTTCTCTCTGCCTCTCTGCCTACTTGTGATTTCTCTCTCTGTCAAATAAATAAATAAAATCTTAAAAAAAAAAAGTAATAGAGAAGGAAGAAACATTCCAATCACATAAAAGGCGAAGCCTAAGCTTTATATTTTGAAGATCATCTCCTATATATATCATGGCTGATTCTAAATCGGAGATTCTTTCATCTAATTTTTGATCTATGATTGCTTGCTGATTCCAAGCTTTGCTAGCATTCTCATGCCACTTTTGTACAAATTGCGTGGTTTGTACAGTCTGAGGCAAGGCTATTCCTGCAGTGGTAGCCATAGCAGTAATGGCTATAATTCCTAAAATAGTTGTTATAAGCAGCCCAAGAAATCTTTTCGTTCTATGGACCCAGTCCTTCAAAACTTTTAAAAGTACATATGTATCTGGAGAGCTTTCCCAAACACGTTGATGTTTCACCAGTAACCAGATGCCTTTTGGGGGGGGGGGGGCTATAAGAATAATGGCATTTTCTGTGTAAACATTCTCGTTCACACAGGTGAACATTTTACATTTGGGACAGCTTATGTCTCTTTTGTCATGATTAAATGTCATTTTTCCAATAACAAATAGGGATCTTACCCATTCTTCTCTTATCAGGAAAAAGGTGAATGTATAATAGTTGGACTGATAAATGTAAGAGCTGTTCCAAACTCTAAGGTGATTTAAAGTGGTGGTGACTTTCCATAAATTTTTTTGTCTTTTATGAAAATTAACAAAAAGGGATAGTGCTGAAAGTCCTCGCCCATGACAGACCAGAGACTCATTTCCCCAAGTTAAGGTTTGTGGTAAGATGAGGTGATCAAAAACTTGCTGTTTTAAATTTCGATGAGAGGAGCAGAGTTTCCCAGTGCAATCGGTGACTGCCATCCCCTTAGGGGACCAGTCACATACAATTCTATAGGAATCATTAATAACGACACTGGGGTAAGAAGCTCGACAATCGTCCCACAAGGGCCAAATTCCCTCATCGGACCACATCTGTGTCATCTTGCATTTGAGAATAGGGGGTGCTGCTGTGCTATAGCTAAGACCCTGATATTCATTGGCTAGGAATCCTTTAATGGAGAGTAAGTGTAACTGAACTTTAGTCAAACTATTATTAGTAGGAAAGTCCACCAACCATCTTTGATCATAAGGGACACAACAACTGGAATGATTGCCGATATATATTGGTCTTTTTTGATATTCCAATGTAAGATTAATATTTGTGCCTTCCTCTTGAGGCAATAATGGCAATCTGTGATCCAATATTCCAGGTACTCATTTTGAGGCATTCAAATAAATTGGCATTATATCTTCTCCCCACTCTATTGGATGGAGCAGGAGAGGATTAGGTATATAAGCCCAATAAGTGAAGTTATTTATTTGTGAATAACATTTAGGAAGCCTTACAGCTACTGTGATGAGAGCCCTCATAGTACGTCAGATATAGAAATAGTAGCAGTTTCAATATGCTGTAAAATATACACTGTATATAAAGAATCAGATAACAGATTAAATGCAGAAGAAACATTTTGAAATAATGTAATAACTGTCATTAATTCTGATTTCTGTGTTGAAAGACGCAGTAGATATGATTTTTGAGGTAGGACCATAATAACAGGCTTTACCTTTGACAGAACCATCAGAAAAGTAAGTAGGGGCATCTGTTATTGGATTTTTAGAAGTAATTTTTGAAAGGACAAAAGCAGTACATCTTAAAAAGAAAACAACAGGTAAAGAGAGATGATGAGAAGTGTTTCCAGTAAAGCCACTAAGGGCAATTTGCCAAATTAAATTATTCTGGAATGCTGCTTCAATTTGTATTTTATTTAGAGGCAATATAATATTTGCGTCATAGACTTTTCTGTCCAAAATTAAAGCATTGGCCTTCTCTTCCCTCATCATTCCCCCTGAACAATTTTTGACCTTTAACCATTAAAGTTGTTGAAGGTGGAAGGTCTCATTTTCTGGTAACTTCTTCCTGCTGAATAGGGGTATAGAGTTGCCCCCAGATTTTTCATCCTTTTCACTGAATGGCGCCTTCTCATAGGATGGTGGAGCTGATAGCGACAGTACCATGGCATAGTAGCAATTGTTCCATTCCTTTTGTTCTGTTGTTAGAGGAGGGGTGGGGAGGAGATTCCTCCTTTATATATTCCTTTACAATGACTTTAGTAATTTCTTTTCCCTCTGGGATAGCATATTCGTGTTCCTCCTTTTTAGTTTCTCCTGAACATTCATTATTGCTGTCCAAATCAGGGGTTTGTAAAGGCTCCAAAACGGAGTGAATAAGAGTCCAAGTAGGCCGTATAGTAATCGGAATTGGTTTTCCTATTGCATGCAAAAGTTTTAACTCATGACCAACTTTTCCCCATGTCTGTAAATCTAAAGCCCCTAATGTAGGGAACCAGGAGCGCTGTTCTTTAATTACTTTTAAAAACTCCAAAAGTGTGTCCTCGCTGACTTTTGCTCCTCCCACCTTTAGGAGCCATCTCAATAAACATACATAAGGGCGATATTCATTTGTGCTCTTTATATTTCCCATATCTTGCAATAAGTACCCACAACTCACCAGCAGGAAAAAAGGCACAGCCATGCAGACGAACATGTTGGGGCTTTTTCTGTTTCATTTCTTGTCCCTGTTTGGGCACCACTTGCCACTTCCTGATGATGCATGGGAGAAGAATGAGGCACAAACAAGTCAGCTGCAAGAGAAAGGGAGCAGGGGCCAACAGTAGAAAAGACTGTCGTCCTGAACAAATCCTCAGTCTCATATTTACTGGAAAGTAGGTAACAACCAACAAAGAAGCTGGAGTAGGTTACACACTGACCATGAGTCTCGCAGATAAGTAAGAAGAAAGGCAAAATATGTCCAGTCACGTAGTACATGACCTATAGTGAACAAGCCCAAACAAAAGGATTGTCTGACTAACTGCAGGTGCTCTCGGGAAGGGGAGATAACAGAAAAATGAAGCAGGCTGCTTTCCATCCTGAGCAGGCCAGGCATTCCCAGCTGCTTGGCTTCAAGGACATATATCATCCTCTCCCCCAGAGTACTGTTGCCAGTATATGTTTTTCTTAAGGCTATATCTAAACATGCTTGGTAGCTAGTATAATTTTCATGGGTTATATTTTAAGCAGTATGTTGTTCTGAGGGATGGTTACAGCTTCGGCTGCTCTATGTGGCTTTTGTTACCTGAAGCTTTTCTGCACCTCAGTAGAGGATGAGACTGAAAATGGCAATGGCTCAGTCTCTAGTCCCGGAGCTGAAAGATTGCGGCCCCACTCTTCAGTGCACCCTTAGGGAAAAGGAGTCAGTCACTTTTGTGTGTGCCAAATTCTGCAGATTCCTGAAGTGTGCACCCACCTGCTCCTCCAGGGGAAGGAGAGAGTTTCATGGCAGTTTTCCTGGCTGCTTGTTGGGCCTCTACTTGGAGAGTGGTTGCCTGACCATGCCACAGTTCACAGTTTATGGTAACACTGAGCTGAAAGCCCACTCCCTCCTTGCTGTTTGCAGCTGGTATTCCCATTCCAATACATGGGAACTCTGCCACACTGATACACCTCTTCTCTTCCTGTGACCTCAGGGATCCTGAGACCACACTGTCCCACTTAGGATTCAGCCCTACTTTACCACCAGAGACCTTCTCAGGCAGAGATATCCCTCACAGAGCAGACTTCTAAAAGTTCCAATTTTGAAGTCTCTGCTCTATCACTTTTTGGTAACAGGCTTACAGAAGCTGCGTCCCCCCATGGTTTACCTTCCCATATATAGCCTCTAATTGACTTCTTTTTTTTTTTAATTTTTATATTTTTTCAGTGTTCCAAGATTCATTGTTCATGCACCATACCCAGTGCTCCATGCAATATGTGCCCTCCTCAATACCCATCATCAGGCTCACCCAACCTCATACCCTCCTCCCCTTCAAAACCCTCAGTTTGTTTCTCAGAGTTCACTGTCTCTACTGTTTCATCTCCCCCTCCATTTTCTCCCAATTCACTCTTCCTTTCCTTCTCCCAATGTCCTCCATATTTTTCCTTAGGCTCCGCATGTAAGTGAAACCATATGATAATTGACTTTCTCTGCTTGACTTATTTCACTCAACATAATCTCTTCCAATCCTGTCCATGTTGATACAAAAGTTGGGTATTCATCCTTTCTGATGGAGGCATAATATTCCATTGTATATATGGACCATATCTTCTTGATCCATTCATCTGTTGAAGGGCATCTCGGCTCTTTCCAGAATTTGACTATTGTGGTCATTGCTGCTATGAACATCGGGGTAGATATGGCCCTTCTTTGTACTGCATCTGCATCTTTGAGGTAAATACCCAGCAGTGCAATTGCAGGGTCATAGGCTAGCTCTATTTTTAATTTCTTCAGGAATCTCCACACTGTTTTCCAAAATGGCTGCACCAACTAGCATTCCCACCAGCAGTATAAGAGGATTCCCCTTTCTCCACATCCTCTCCAACATTTGTTGATTACCGTCTTGTTGATTTTGGCCATTCTAACTGATGTGAGATGATATCTCAGTGTGGTTTTGATTTGAATCTCCCTGATGGCTAATGATGATGAACATTTCTTCATGTGTCTGTTAGCCATTTGTATGTCTTCTTTGGAGATGCATTGGTTCACATCTTCTGCCCACTTTTTGATCTGATTATCTGCTTTTTGAGTGTTGAATTTGAGGAGTTCTTTATAGATCTTAGATATCAGACCTTTGTCTGTAGTGTCATTTGCAAATATCTTCCATTCCCTGGGTTGCCTGTTTGTTTTGGTGACTGTTTCCTTTGCTGTGCAGAAGTTTTATCTTGATGAAGTCCCAAAAGTTCATTTTCACTTTTGTTTCCTTTGCCTTTGGAGACATGTCTTGAAAGAAGTTGCTGTGGCTGATGTCGAAGAGGCTACTGCCTGTGTTCTCCTCTAGGATTTTGATAGATTCTTGCCACACATTGAGGTCTTTTAACCATTTCAAGTTTATCTTTGTGTATGGTGTAAGAGAATGGTCAAGTTTCATTCTTCTACATTTAGCTGTCCAATATTCCCAGCACCATTTATTGCAGAGACTGTCTTTTTTCCACTGGATATTTTTTCCTCCTTTGTCAAAGATTATTTGACTATAGAGTTGCAGGTCTATATCTGGGCTCTCTAATCTGTTCCACTGGTCCATGTGTCCGTTTTTGTGCCAGTACCATGCTGTCTTGGTGATCACCGCTTTGTAGTAAAGCTTGAAATCAGGCAACGTGATGCCCCCAGCTTTGTTTTTCTTTTTCAACATTTCCTTAGCAATTCAGGGTCTTTCCTGGTTCCACACAAATTTTAGGATTTTTTTCCAGCACTTTGAAAAATGCTGGTGGAATTTTGATCAGGATGGCATTGAAAGTATAGATTACTCTGGGCAGTATAGACAGTTTAACAATGTTTATTCTTCTCATCCAAGAGCAAGGAATGTTTTTCCACTTTTTGTGTCTTCTTCAACTTATTTCATGAGTGTTCTGTAGTTCCTCGACTACATATCCTTTACTTCTTTGATTATGTTTATTCCCAGGTATCTTATGGTTCTTGGTGCTATTGTAAATGGAATCAATTCTCTAATTTCCCTTTCCATATTTTCATTGTTAGTGTATAAGAAAGGAACTGATTTCTGTGCATTGGTTTTGTATGCTGCCACATTACTGAATTGCTGTATGAGTTCTAGTAGTTTGGGGGTGGAGTCTTTTGGGTTTTCCATATAAAGTATCATGTCATCTGCAAAGAGAGAGTTTGACTTCTTCTTTGCCAATTTGGGTACCTGTTATTTCTTTTTGTTGTCTGATTGCTGTCGCTAGGACTTCTAGAACTATGTTGAACAAGAGTGGCAGGGGTGGGCATCCTTGTTGTGTTCCTGATCTGAAAGGGAAAGCTGACAGCTTTTCCCCATTGAGAGTGATATTCACTGTGGGTTTTTCATAGATAATTTTATGAAGTTGAGGAATGTTCCCTCTATCCCTATACTTTAAAGAGTTTTAATCAGGAACCGATGCTGAATTTTGTCAAATGCTTTTTCTCCATCAATTGAGAGAACCATGTATTTCTTCTCTCCTCTCTTATTGATTTGTTCTACCACATTGATTGATTTGCGAATGTTGAACCACCATTGCATCCCAGGGATAAATCCCACCTGGTCATGGTGAAAAATCTTTTAATGAGCTGTTGGATCCTACTAGCTAGGATCTTGTTGAGAATCTTGGCGTCCATATTCATCAGGGATATTGATCTGAAATTCTCCCTTTTGATGGGGTCTTTGCCTGGTTTGGGAATCAGGGTGATGCTCGCATCATAGAAAGAGTCTGGAAGTTTTCCTCCTGTTTCTATTTTTTGAAACAGTTTCAGGAGAATAGGTATTATTTCTTCCTTGAATCTTTGGTAGAATTCCCCAGGGAATCCATCAGGTGCTGGGCTCTTGTCTTTTGGGAGGTTTTTGAGCACTGCTTCAATCTTCTTTACTAGATATTGGTCTATTCAGGTTGTCAATTTTTCCTGTTTCAGTCTTGGAAGTTTATAGGATTCCAGGAATGCATCCATTTCTTCTAGGTTGTTTAACTTATTGGCATATAGCTGTTGATAATAATTTCTGATGATTGTTTCAATTTCCTTGGTGTTAGGTGTGACCTCTCCCATTTCATTCATAATTTTGTTAATTTGGGTCCTCTCTCTTTTCTTTTGAATTAGTTTGGCCAGTGGTTTATCAATCTTATTTATTCTTTCAAAAAACCAACTTCTTTTTTCGTTGATGTGTTCTGTATCTCTAATTTTTAACTCATTGATCTCTGCTCTAACCTTGATTATTTCCCTTCTCGTGCATGGGGTTGGCTTAATTTGTTGTTGATTTTCCAGTTCTTTGAGGTGTAAAGAGAGCTGTTATATTCGGGATTTTTCAATTTTATGACTGAGGCTTGGATGGCTATGTATTTCCCCCTTAGGACCGCCTTCACCATATCCCATACGTTTCAGTCTGATGTGTCTTCATTCTCATTGGTTTCCATGAATTGTTTAAGTTCTTCTTTGATTATCTGGTTGATCCAAACATTCTTGAGCATGTTGGTCTTTAGCCTCCATGTGTTTGAATTCCTTTCAAACTTTTTCTTGAGGTTGAGTTCCAGTTTCAAAGCACTGTGGTCTGAGAAAATGCAGGGAATCATCTCAGTCTTTTGGGGTCGGTTGAGTCCTGATTTGTGCCCCAGTATTGTGGTGTATTCTGGAGAAAGTTCCATGTGCGCTCGAGAAGAAGGAGTATTCTGTTGTTTTAGGGTGGAATGTTCTGTATATATCTATGAGGTCCATCTGGTCCAATGTATCATTCAACGCTCTTGTTTCTTTATTGATTTTCTGCTTGGATGATCTGTCTATTACTGAGAGTGGCGTGTTAAGGTCCCCTTCGATTATTGTATTAATATCAATATGATTCTTTATTTTTATTAACAGTTGGCTTATGTAGTTGGCTGCTCCCGTATTGGGGGCATAAATGTTTACAATGTTAGATCTTCTTGGTGGATAGACACTTTAAGAATGTTGTAGTGTCCTTCTGTATCTCTGACTAGTCTTTAGCTTAAAATCTAATTTATCTGATATGAGAATCACTACCCCAGCTTTCTTTTGAGGTCTGTTGGCATGAAAGGTGGTTCTCCATCCCTTCACTTTCAATCTGAATGTATCTTTAGGTTCCAAATGTGTCTCTTGTAGATAGCATATGGACGGGTCATGTGGTTTTATCCAGTCTGTGACCTTGTGCTGTTTTATGGGAGCATTTAGGCTGTTCACATTGAGAGTGATTACTGAGAGATAAGTTTTATTTCCATCATGTTGCCTGTGAAGTCCTTGTTTCTATAGATTGTCTCTGTAAGATTATGTTCTATGTCACTATGGGTTCTTTCTTCTTTTATAGAATCCCCCTTAATATTTCTTGTAGTGCTGGCTTGGTGGTCACATACTCTTTTAAACCTTGCAGGTCTGGAAGGTCTTTCTCTCCATCCCTTTTGAATGTCAGCCTTGCTGGTTAACGTATTTTTGGCTGTGTGTTCTTCTCATTTAGTGCCCTGAATATGTCTTGCTAGCCCTTTCTGGGTTGCCAGGTTTCTGTGGAGAGTTCTGACTTTATCCTGATGGACCTTCCTCTGTACATAAGGAATCTCTTCCCCCTAGTTACCCTCAGGACCTCTTGTCTAAAATTATAATTCGTGAATCTCACAATCAAATGTCTGGATTTCTTTCTAGACTTTTTGATCTTGTGGGTGGGGGGGAGTGTCCTTTCTGCCTCTAGGACACCAACACTTGTTCCATTCCCCAGAGTGGGGATATTTTCACCCAGAATTTGTTCAGCTATATCTTCTAGTCTTTTGTCTTTCTCCACCGCCTCAGAGATCCCAATAATTCTGACGCTGGAACATTTCATAGCGTCATTTATTTCCCAATTCTGTTCTCATGACTTCAAAGCAGTTTGTTCCAGCCCTCCTGATCTGTCTTCTCTATCACCTTGTCCTCTAGATCACTAATTCTGTCTTCTGCCTCGGTTACCCTAGCTGTGAGAGTATTTATATTAGATTGGATCTCATTGATAGCATTTTTAACTTCTGCCAGATCAGCTCTCACTTCTGCCCTTAGAGATTCTACATTGTTACTAATGTTTTTCTCCAACCTAGCCATTGCCTGGATAATTGTTACCCTGAATTCCCTTTCTGACATATTGTTTGTGTCCATATCCAATAGTTCTGAGGGAGAGGGCACAGACTCTGGGTTTTTCCTCTGTTGGGTGTTTCTCCTCCTAGTCATTCTGATGAGAAGTGGTTGAGGGGATGCATAGCTGAATATATCAACTACAATCCAGGCAAGTGTACCCTGAAAAGTTTCAGAGCAATCAGAATTCACCACCAAAAAGAAAGAAAAAAGAAAAAAGAGAGAGAGAGAAAGAGGAAAGAAAAGAGAAATCCTAGCCAAAATGAGCCCCAAAAGTAAGATTTATAAGGTATATAAGCAAACATGAACAAACAAAAAGACCGACAAATGTAAATTTCAAGAAAAAAAGAACCCAGACAAAATGAACCACAGGAGTAATATTTACATAATACCAGAACAAAAGCAAATACACAGAAACACTGACAGAAGAATAAGATTGGGGGGGGGGGTTATAAATCCCCGATGTGGACGGGGAGGATTATTTCAGATCTTCCGGGGTGTATCATTGTATTAAGCCTCTAGTTGTAATGTTAAGTAGTTTAAAGTAAAAGAACAAGAATCGTGAGAATGAATGTAAATAAAAAAGAAAGAAAAAAGAAAAAAAAACTTGTATCTATGAAATATACAGGTTTCAGGGAAATACTGGGAGCTTAATATATTGTTTTCCCCTGATTTTGGGTTTTACACTTTTATGGGGACCCTGTGGTTATTGTCTTCTTGCTTTTGGCTTGTCTTCTGGAAAAGGGGCCTGCCGCATTGTTTTCCAGTCAATCTTGCTTGTGTTCAGTCGTCCTGCCAGCTACCATGGGGCTGCGCTCTGTGGAAACCGATTTTTCAGGGTTTTGCTCTCTGGAGGTTTTCGTACTTTTGTGGCCTTTTGAAGCTTTCCCGAGGGTCAGAGAAAAGAATCCCAGACCTCTGCCTCAGAAGGAAGCCTCAGTCTGCTCCCCCTGGGTGGTTCAGAACACACAGACTCCCCCTCTGCAAACTCCACTGCACAGCGAAGCCTCCCACAGGTGGTGCGCACCCCCACCCACCATCCCAGTGGTCACCCGAGGCCTCCACTCATCTCTTTACCCCCATGCCACTAAAACTGTAAGTGATATTGTTCCAGGGAATCTGCTTCCGGTGGCTGCTGTTGCCGGTATTGCTTTCTGGGGTCCAGGCCCACACCGGGTGCGCTCAGACCCTGAGGGTCATGCAGGCTGTGTAGGGGTCCCTTCTCGAGATTGCGCTGTGTCCTCTCAGGCATGGGCTGGGAGCGCTTAGACCCCATGGCAGGATGCGGAGGGCTGAGGTCCTAAAGAGACCGCCGGCTGGCTCCCACACCGGACTCTCTTATGTGTTTGCTGGAGTGTGCCCAGCCTGAGTGATGATACAAGCAGGGGAAAGCCACAGGCTAATGGATCATGGACTGGACACCCCACTGGTCTCTCTCTGATGTGGGTGGTTGCCCCTTGGTGGTGTCCTTCCTGGGAACGTGGGCTTAGGCCCAAGTCCATGACCACCCAACTACACCAGTTGCTCCTTAAGTTCTTTGGCTCTTTTTGAGTGTTTTTAACCAGACTCCAAGTTAATGTTCATCCCCAATCACAGGGTACTTTCGCATTGGGGTATTACTCTCCTTGGGTCACTTCTGGTGACTCCCTCCCCCTTCTGTTTATCCTCCAATATCCGTCTGAGCATTCCCACTCCACTTTACCTCTCCACTGATGTCCTCTGCCCCCCCGTAGAGATCCAGAAGTGTATAATCTTACATCTCAGGCTAATTTCATGGGTGTTCAGAGTGTTCTGGTAGATATTTAGCTCACTTTAGGGGGCCGGTTGAAACAGGGTGTCCTACTTCTCCACCATCTTGCCTTCTCACCCTTTTTGAAATTTTTGATCATACAGTCTAGGACTGTAGGTTTGGAAGAGCTTCCATCCATGAGGAACAGGGACTTTCTTGTTTACCCTATGTGTTCCCTCCCTGCCTCGGTGGTGCAAAGACACACAAAGGGTGGGTGTCCCTCCAGGGGAGAGACCAATCAGATGCCCTCCTGTCCATTCTCGTGGATGAGACTTAGGTGACTCTTAGCCATAGCAAATCCATATAAACCCCAGAGTGGTGCCCAAAAGTGATCACCATAGACCCTATGAGGTCACCATAGAAACATGTTGGGGCCCAGTCAGACTCTCTAGTCTCAACACCATTAAGCCACAAACACAAATAAGACAGCCGTTCACTCATTCACGCATTTACAATGAAGTTATTACAGTTTCTCCCCCCGGGGAGACCTTGACCTGAGGAATTCCTTTCCTTTTGGAAATTCCTTCCTGTCCCCCATTTTGGAGGGTTCCTGACCTGAGTGACCTTGCCCCCTTTGGAGTCTCTACCTGTGAGACCTTTAAGAGGTCTCTGGGAGGTGATCAGTCTCCCCTTCCACCCCGGCAGGTGAGTCTGACTGGGACCTGGGGCCCCAGGCCTTATCAGAATCTGACATCAGGGCCAGGTCCTCACCTGCCAAGTCTTCTTTGAGCCCAGTGGGAATAGCGGAGGAGGGCTGGTCCAAGGCAACCGGGTGGGAGATTGCCAAAGATTAGGCAAGGTGCACCTTCTCCATTACAACCCCTCGTTCCATCACTGCCCCGCCATTCCCTCCAAACTGGTGACAACAATGGGCCAGTGCAGTTGGGTTTCCTGGTCAGGGAACCAAATCTTATGGAACCTGTACTGAATCCTGGCGGCACTCAGAAACCTTGGAGGATAGGAGGTTTTAATGCTGGAGGGCTCAGAGGAGAGTAATCTCCCAAGGTCTGAGCCCTGAGCACAAACAAAGGGGGTAGTTTATACACTGTTACTTCTGTATCTGTGCCACTTTTGCAGCCACGGATGGCGTGGCAGGAGGGAAAACCTGGAATGGCTCTGGGGCCGGGACTAGGATTTCCCTGCTGCATTGGTCAGCCACCTTAAAACACAGATTTCCCTTATCATTTCAGTGACAGGATCCAGCACCTGCGGGGACCCTCACTCTGCTACAAAGCTCATCCCATGTGGGAAGACATGACCGTGGGGTCCCTGACAAGACATGGAGCTTAATGGTGGTTGTGAAGTCAGGGATGGTTTCTCATGAAATTTGTATGATTGCATCTAATGTTGAAGAAAAACTAAAATAAAATAATTGAAAATGCCAATTGTTCCGATGTTGCAGATTAGGGGATGTCACAGAAACAAAAACACCACTTGACAATAGACTAGAAGTTATGGTGCATCTCCAACAGCAGATGGTGAGTTAACTAGTGAACTCCCACAGATGAAATCATGCACAAACATTCTAATGAAAAAGTTCCACAATCCAATGACATGGGAAGTATGGGATCACAGGGCTTCTGGGGGATGCAGAGAGGACACTATACCTACACAAGGAAGGTAATGAGGCCACAGGACCACCATCCCTATATCAAGTGTTGTCAGTAACTCTCAGAGGGCCCAGCCCAGCCCAATGATCAGGCTCCTAAAAGACCATAGGGGAAGCCAGGGACAGATTGCCAGCAGGGAGGTCTCAGAGGTTTGTCATATGGTCTGATCCCCAGAAGGTGCCTATGATCCCAGACCCTGCAGACAAAGGCTGATGGTCTGATCTGAGAGCTGGCTGGAGGAAGCTGGGGGCTCCCCTATTCCTCTCCAGTCACATATTCTAATCTCAACACTTGTTTAACAATTGACCACCCAGAAATGGAGGAAAGTTGCATAAGTACTAACAATCACTGTCCCAAGGGTCTGGAAGGGAATTAGAGAGGCTGGGATGGAGCCCAGCAGTGCTGTGAGTCTCAGGAGGTAGAGATCTGGGCACATCCACCATGGTCTGGACCTCTCTTCTGCTCCCTGTCCTCACGCTCTGAACAGGTGCTGCCCCCCACCAGGCTGCCCACACACCAGCCCCCACAGGATTGAACTGGGTCTGAAGTGAACCCTGAGCTGAGACCAGAACAGGCTTAGTATTGGATCCCTGAGAGGAGCCCCTGAATCTCACACCAACCTCCTCTCTTCTGCCTTTTCAGGATCCATGGCCTCCAGTGTGCTGATTCAGCCCCCTTCAGTGTCACTGACCCTCGAACAGACAGCTACCATCACCTGTTCTGGAGAGATACTGAACAGACATTATGCACAATGGTACCAGTCCAAGCCCCTGTGAACATAATTTATAAGGACAGTGAGTGGCCCTCTGGGATCCCTGACAGATTCTCCAGTTCAGGGAACACATACGCCCTGACCATCACCCAGGTCTGCACTGAGGATGAGGCTGACTATTATTGTCAGTCATATGATGACAGTAGTGATGCTCACAGTGACAGAGGCAGACAGAAAAGTGAGACAAAAACCCCTTCCCGGTCTCTGTCACACTCTCTTCCTGCCCCCAAGAAGCCTGTGTACAGAGAAGTGAGCAAGTCTGGCTCAGATTCCCACACATGAGATCCATCAGTCTCATCTCTGTATTTATACATCTCAGAACATATGATTGTCAGTTAGGGAAGTTTTAAAATATTTGGCCTTTGAAAAATGTCTTCTATATCTGCTCAACATATTTAGTCATTCATGCACTCACAGCCAAAGATTAAATATATTTATTTTAAAAAATGGATACATGGAACACCTGGGTGGCTCAGTTGGTTAAGTGACTGCCTCGGCTCAGGTTATCATCCTGGAGTCCTGGGATTGAGTCCTGCATTGAGCTCCCTGGTCAGCTGGGAGTCTGCTTCTCCCTCCAACCCTCTCCCCTCTCAGGCTTTCTTTCACTCATGCTCTCTCTCGAATAAATAAATAAAATCTTTTTAAAAATGGGTACATATTTTCTGCTGATCCACAGTGTGCAGAGCCCACCTGGAAGGGATGTGAGCAGAAACCATGATGAAGATGAGACCATGTTATGACGTCCTCATCCTGCATATGAGTGATGCCACGACACTTGGAGGAACTCTGATAAGGTAGGGGGTGAGAACTGAAAAACTCTAAAGAAAGCATTAAAATAACACCATTTTAACAATGAGTGAGAGCTAAAAAAGGTGCATGACTTAGAACTGTCCAGAGGGTACAGATCCAATAGGACATGGATGTCATGTGCGTGTGTGTGTGTATTTGTCTGTGATGCACAGAGAGACAGAGACAGTGGGAGAGAGACATTCACATTGAGAATCAGTTCAGGCAGTTCTGGGGTGGCAGGTCTGGAAGCTGCAGGACAGGACAGAAGGCTGTGCATGGACATCAGGACAAGGTTGCAGACTTTCACCCAAATTTTGTCTGAAGGATTGAAATACTAAGAGAAGACAGAGAAGAAAATTAAAGCATCCCAATCAAACTGCTAGAGATAAAAACAATAATGTGTCAGATCACAAATACAAGGGCTGAGATCAGCAGCAGATATGATAAGATGAAGAATGTGAGGAGATCTGAAGACACAGTACAGACACAGCAGAATGAAAGGCACAGAAAGACTTTATAGGTGAATAGAGCAGCACTAGTGTAGGACAATGTTAGCAATGTCATGCACATGTGATTATGAACCCGGGGAGCGAGGGTGAGGAAGGGAGGATTAAAAAAATTTGAGGACTATTTGCCAAAAATGTTCCAAATTTCATGAAAATTCAAAACCTACAAATTCAAAATTCTTGAGAAATGCCAAGTACAAGAAATATGGGGAGGGAACCAACACACCAACCCCCATCAATGTCACATTGTTTAAGGCAGAGAAAAAGACAGTGTGAAAAGCACCCAGACAGGAAAGATGCTTGGTTCAGGGGAACAATGATAAGGATTCAGACTGATTTCTCATGAGCAGAAATGCTCACAGAGGGCGTGGATTAACATCTTCAAAATACTGAGAAAAACAAACAAAAATAAACCCCTTATTTCATTATTCAGGGAAAATATCTTTCAATAATCCAGGCTAAATAAAAAGTTTTCAGATCTACTGAACTGGTCATCAGCCGACCCATAACACAGGAAACAATACTGGACTTCCCTCAGGCAGAAGGAAGTGATTCCAGAAAGAATCCAAATCTACAAAATGATTGTAAGAGTCAGAAATGATAACTACAGGGATAAATATGCAGATTTTTTTGATAATTTATATCTCTTTGAAAAGTAAATCACTTACTACAGCAAATCTAGTCACTGCATATGTTGGATTTTATCATGTAGCTAACAGTGATGGGTATGACATTCCTACCACAGCGCTGAGAAGAAACAGCGGGAAGTGGGCTCTAATGTCTGATGCTCTCTGTCACGTGGTGTGACATCGCCTAAATGTAGCCTGTATGAGTCACAGATGACAGTACAGCAAGGAGTTACAGCTAATGAGCCAAAACAGAAATACAATGGATCATAGAAAATTCTCCATTATTCAAGAAGAAGAGATAAATGGAAAAAGAGAACTAAAGAATGATGGAACATATAGAAAATGAGCAGCAAGAAGCAATCTAATAAACTATGTTACTACTCACGGTCAGGAAACGGTGTAAACACCACAATTAAAAGGTAATATTGTCAGGGCACCTGGGTGGCTCAGTGGGTTAAGCCTCTGCCTTTGGCTCGGGTCATGATCTCGGGGTCCTGGGATCGAGCCCCGCGTTGGGCTCCCTGCTCAGCAGGGAGACCACTTCCCCCTCTCTCTCTGCCTGCCTCTCTGCCTACTTGTGATCTCTCTCTCTCTCTCTCTCTCTCTCTCTCTCTGTCGGATAAATAAATAAAATCTTAAAAAAAAAAAGGTGATATTGTCGGGATGCCTGTGTGGCTCAGTCACTTAAGTGGCTGACTTTGGTTCAGGTCATGATCCCAGAGTCCTGGGACTGAGTCCCACATCGGGCTCCTTGCTCAGCGGGGAGCCTGCTTCTCCCTCTGCCTGCTGCTCCCCATGCTTGTGCTCTCTCTCTCTCTGACAAATAAATAAATAAAATCTTTAAAAAACAAAAAAACAATTCCAATTACTTTTATTTTTTCAGTGTTCCAAGATTCATTGTTCATGTACCACACCCAGTGTTCCATGCAATATGTACCCTCCTCAATACCCGCCACCAGGATCGCCCAACCCCCTACCGCCCTCCCCTCCAAAACCTTCAGTTTGTTGCTCAGAGTCCACAGTCTCTCATGATTCATCTCCCCCTCCGATTTCCCCCAATTCACCCTTCCTT
>CM052889.1:58484956-58500243 GCA_028534135.1 Potos flavus | reverse complement strand
TTATATAATACCAGAACAAAAGCAGATAAATAGAAACACTGACAGATGGATAAGATGGGAGGGTGGTTATAACTCTTCCATAAATTGTATTAAGCCTCTAGCTGTAATGTTAAGTAGTTTAAAAAAATTTTTTTAAAAACCAAGAAACATGAGAATGAGTGGAAAAAGATAGAAAAGAAAAAAAACCTTGTATCTATGAAATATACAGGTTTTGGGGTATTATTGGGAGCTTAATATATTGATTTCCCCTACTGTTGGGGTTTTATATTTTTATGGGGACCCTGTGGTTATTGTCCTCTTGTTTTTTGGGTTGTTTTCTGGGGGAGGGGCCTGTCACATTGTTTTCCAGTCAATCTTGCTTGGGAAAGTCAACCAATCAAGGGGCTGGGCTCTGTGGAAAACAGGTTTTCAGGCTTCTGCTCTCTGGAGGTTTTCGCTCTTTTGCAGTTCTTTCACCTTTTCAGTGAGTCCAAGCAAGGAGTTTGTCCGTACCCAGACCTCCACGTCACAGAGAAGCCTCAGTCTGCTCCCCTTTGGGTGGTCCAGAATACAGTCCCCCCCCACAAGCTCTGCTCGCACCACAGCCTGCCACAGTCGGTGCACGCCCCCAGCCACCGTCTCAATGGCCCCGAGGGGCCCTCAGTAACCACTGCACCCTCTTGTGACCAAAGCCTTGAGGTCTAGGAAACTGGCTTCTGGTGACTGCCATTGCCGAGACTGCTCCCCACCTCCCGGTCTGTGCCGAGTGTGCTCAGATTCCTGCCCCAAGCACCGTGGCTGTGTTCTCTCCTGTGCAGGCTGGGAGTGCCCAGACCCTGTGGCAGGCAGCAGATGTCTGGAGGTCCTAGAGACCGCCGGCTAGGGCTCCCACCCAGTCTCTCAGGGGCTTGCGGGAGTGCACCCAGTCCACGGAGTGCTGCACACAGAGAAAAGCTGTAGGCTCATGAACTACGCCAGGCTTTCTAAGGTGCTTGCAGGAGTGGGTCTCGCCCTCTAAATGGTGCAAGGGGCAGAAAGCTGCAGGTTCATGAACCACAGACTGGATCCCCTGCCAATCTCTCTTTGATGCAGTTGGTGCCCTTCCTGGAAACGTGGGCTTAGGCCCGTGCTCATGACCACCCACTTCCACTGTTTGCTCCTTAAGTTCTTTTGCTCTTTTTAAGTGTTTTTAACCGGACTCTAAGTTAATGCTGGTCCCCAGCCACAGGGCACTTTCCTTTGGGGTATTACTGTCTTTAGGTCGCTTCTGGTGGCTCCCTCCCCCTTCTGTTTATCCTCCGATATAGGTTCACGTGTTCCCACTCTGCTTTACCTCTCCACTGCTGCCTTCTGCTCCTGTAGAGACCCAGAAGTGAAAAGTCTTACTTCTCAGGCTGAATTCATGGGTGTTCAGTGTGTTCTGGTAGATATTCAGCTCACTTTAGGGGACCGGTTGTAACAGGGTCTCCTACTTCTCTGCCATCTTGCCACACCTCCACACACACAATTTTGTGTTAACATTGAGCAGCCGTATTGATCAAGGTAACCCTGGGTCCTGGACATTGATGTGAGCAGGGTTGAGAGGGATTGGACACTAGATCCCAGAAGTCAGGTTGAGTCCCCCTACTGATGCAGCACTAGGGGTGGTGATGACAGGAGTCAAGATACAAAGGAGCTCCAACACCACAAGGATCCCTTATATTGCCCTTTATAATATCATCCATCTCCCCCCACCCAGGTTCCCTCCCATGCCTCTAATCCCTGGCATCTAATAATTGATTTCCATTTAAAGTATTGTGTTTTTGGAAGTGTTATAGAGAATAAAAAAAAAAAAAGGAAAGAATAAAGAATCCCAAAGTATCTAGCCTTTCGAGTATGGCACTTTTCACTCTTCATATTTCCCTGCAGATTCATCAAAATTGTTGTATGCATTAAGATTCCTTCCTTTTCATTGCCGAGTAGTATTTCAGTATGGCTTGAGCATACCAAAGTCTGTTTAACCACCTACTCATGGGAAAAACATCCAGATTGTTCTCTTTTGGGGCTATTATGTATAAGGGTGTTAAATTCTGTGCGTAGCTTTTTCTGTGAACATAAGTTTCATTTCTCTGAAATAGATGCACAAGTGTGTAATTTCTGGGTTGCATGGTAATTGCAAGTTCAGTTGTGTGTTTTTTAAGATTTTTTTATTTATTTGAGAGAGACAGAGAGAGAGAATGAGTGGGGGGGGGGTAGGGGCAGAGGGAGAGAGAGAGAGCCTGATGTGGGGCTCAATCCCAGGACCTGGAGATCATGACCTGAGCCAAAGGCAGACACTTAACCAACTGAGCCACCCAGGTGCCTCTGCAAGTTCAGTTTTTCAAGAAGTTGTCAGTCTTTTCCAGAGTGACTGTACCATTTCACATTCCCATCAGGCATGCATGAGTAATTCAGTACTGTCACATCCTCATCAGCATTTGGGGTTATCATTATATTTTATCTTAACCATTCTGGTAGGTGTGTCATGATGCCTTGTTGTGGTTTTAATTTGCATGACTCTAATGGTTAATGAGGAACACCTTTCCATGTGTTATTTCACATCTCTATATCCTCCTCTTTGATAAAATGTTTGCTTTTTTGCCCATTTCCTAAATAGATTCTGTTTGCTGTTGGTTTATTTACTGTTTAGTTTTGATAATTCTTTATATACTCTATACACTAGCTGTTTGTTGGATATGTGCTTTGCAGATATTTTCTACTGAGTTTTACTTGTTTATTTCATCCTCTTTAGTGAGACTTCTGCAAAGAAGATTTTAATTTTGATGAGCTTCAATTTATTAAACTTTCCTTTTACAAATCTTGCCTCCCCAGTCATCAAAAATTTTTGCATGGCCCTAAATCCTGATGATTTTCTCCTATGTCATTTTCTACCACATAAGACACAGACAAATGAACCAACAAACATCAAAAAGCCCCAGAAATGTATGACCAGTTTACTGTGTTGGATGATGGACTTCTGGCCTCTCACACAGCAGCATGACTGCTATCCTTGCAATCTCCTGTTTCATGCACTCCCAACCCTACCGCATGGATGATCTCATCACTAGAGTGGATTCCTGAGGTGTTCTTTCCAAGCCCAGAGAGGAAGCCTAGAACACAGAATGAAATGTGTGTGTGCAAGTGCTGGAGGCACAGAGTCAGTGTTTTCTCACGCAACACTGGAGAGAGTTCTGGGGAACCTGAGTGTAGGCCTTGGAGCTAGGGCCCAAATGTGAATTCTACTTTAAGCCCAGCTGTTCTCCACACAGCAGAGAGCCACTCAACAAGAAGGAAGTAGATTTGCATGAGGACACACCCTTTCTTCCTGAGGATAAGAGAAGCTCTGATGCCCCATCCCCAGCTGTTTAGAGGGTTCAGAGTTAGAGTCTGGGGTATCTCCACCATGGCCTGGACTCCTATCCTCTTCTTCCTCCTTCTTCTCTGCACAGATGCTTTTCCCCAGAACTCAGCCCCCAGGGTAACCAGGGATCAGTCTTGCCTTGGCCTTCAGCTCAGAACAGAGGATGCTGCAGGGTATGTGCCCTCTGAGAATGAGACCCTTATCCTCAAATGCACTCTCCTCTCTTTCAGGTTCTGTGGCCACTCCTGCACTGACTCAGCTACCTGTGGTGTCCATGGCCTTGGGACAGACGGCCAGTATTACCTTCCAGGGAGACAGCTTTAGAAGCAGTTTGGCCAACTGGTACCAGCAAAAACCAGGCCAAGCTCCCGTGCTGATCATATATGAAGATAACAACCTGCCTTCAGGGATCCCTGACCAATTTTTTGGCTCCAAACTGGGGGATGCCACCACCCTGTCATCATACGACAATAATGGTGATGCTCACAGTGACATAGGTAGATGGGGAAGTGAGATGCAAACCCCTTCCCCATTTATGTTACACCTCTTTTAGCCCCAGAAGGACTGCAAAATGTAGCGAGCAGATATGGACCAGGTCCCCAGATCTGAGGTCCCTCCTTACTCTGTCCTCCAGGCAGGCTCTGCTCAGGAGGGATCAGAAGTGCATTTAAGGCTCATAAAACCAGATTGTCCTGTTGTCTGTGCTGTGTTATGAGTTAGAGAAAGAGGACCTGAAGAAAAGAACAGACAAAGGGAGACATGTACCCAGTGGTTATTGGCCTTTGATATTTCTATGATGGTGACTGGACCACTCACCAGCCCAATTTTCCTTGATTAATCCCCAGAAATCCTCAACTCATCTGAGCTCTGGAAGCCCCAGGATCTTATGACAGCCTTGGGTTCCGAACAGAGCAAACCAGTGTAGTAGCAGACACTGGTATGCACCAAGGCCTCCTCATGGATGACCCACCCACCACCCACCAAAACCTATTGGACATCCCTGAAAACCCACAGCTGGGCCCTCACTGGGAATTGCTATTTTGGAGGACTGTCTCCTGAAAGACTATGCCCCATCTCAGAGGATGACTCAGGTCTACTTACTGCCTGAGGCCAAGATCCCAGTACAAAATAGCCTTGCTGGGCCTCCCATCTGAGTCACCGATTCTAATCACATTATAAGTCTTGCCCAGTCTTATCTCTTACATTTACTTTTCATGGCATCACTCCAGAACTCGTCTGCATGCAATCATCCATCACTGAGTGTGCTTCTAGGGAGCCTAAAAGGAAACAAAATAATGTTTGTAGGGAAGAGTGTTGAAGATCTGCACAGAAAGAACACTCTGGAATTCTGCAGATATTCTTCACTACTGCTGACCACATGTGTGGGAGGAAACTTCCTGAGGTCAAGAAAAGAGCCACCCAAATGTCAGAGAGACATGTTTAAAGCTCTCAGACAACACAATCAGAGAGATGCTTGTTACCACCTGTCAGAGTGGAAAAGTCTCTAAATTAGGGGCACTAGGTTGAATAGTCAGAAAAACATGGCCTCAGTAGTAGGGAAATTTTAGCATTAGATGAAATGCATTTGGGTCCTACCTAGACACTGTGAAAGCAAGTTGAAAAGGGATCAGAATGTTTCCAGTAATTTTACTGAATCTAGAAGAAATGGCAAAAATAGAAAATCAAAGATATTATGCACCAAGCAATGAAACATTCACAAAGTCTGTCATTCTATCAAAATTTCCTGTGAGGAAGTAGGAAAATATGAACAAAATAAGCAAAAAAAAAAAAAAAGTCAATCCAAACTGTCCCTCAAACTGCATTGATGATAGAATTTATAGGTGAGGATGCAAAATACATTTTTATGACTATATTCCATTTGTATATGAAAGCAGAAGAATGATTGACTATGACAGTGGAGACATGAAAGATAGAAACAAACAACACCCAAATGACACTTTTAGAAATTGTAAAATAAAAATTATCCCTGCTGGATAATAGTATGTTAAACACTACAAAAGAAAAGATTAGCAAACAAGTGATATAGTAATAGAAACTATAGACAGAGATGAAAACACACAGAAAAAAAAAAAACAGGTGGAAGAGGAAAGAGCAAAAGGATTGTGTGTTATAGGACAACTTTGAGCAGAATAATGGCCATGTACTTTGAGTCCTTGAAACAGGAAGGATTTGTGGGAAGGAGATGGAAAGAGAAAATTAAGAACTTCTGGCTGATAATGTTACAAATTTGGTGAAAACTAAAAATCCATAGTTTCAAGAAGGTCAACAAACCTCAAGTACAATATGAAACACACACACACGCACGCACACACACACACACACACACACACACACACACATTTTAATCCAGTTGCTTAAACCAGTGAGAGGGGGACAATCATAAAAGCAGCCAGAGAGCAGAGACATGCTACACAGAGGAAGTAGGTAGAATGCTAAGAGCAGATTTCTCTTAGAAGCAAGGCAACCAACACAGTGCAGCCATGTCGTTGGAACAATAAACACCAAAAACAAAACAAATCTTGTCCACTTTGAACTCTGTACTCAGTAAAAATCTCTCAAAAAGGAAAGCTAAATAAAACTTTCTCAGACATACAAAAATTTATAGAGCTAATCACCAGCTGACTTTTAGTACATGAGTGGGCAAAAGACACCACTCAGAAAAGGAAAGTAATCCATAGAGAATGGGAATAGACACAAAGAAATGAAAAGCATCAGACATGGTATCTACATAGATAAATAGAGAAACATTTTATTATATTATAGTCCCCCAAAGATAATTCAGTAGTTAAACAAAAAAAAATAGCGATGTATGTCATGGTTTATAATGTATGGTAAAGCAAAATGCATGACAATCTTAGCACAAGATTTGGTTGGAAGAACATGTTAAAATGCTCTGATGCTGTCTGTGAAGTGACATAATGTCGCTAGAAGATGACTTTCAGAAGTTAGATGGACTATAGATCCTACAGCAATCATTAAAATAGAACCTTTTTAATAAAAGTTATGGCTAATAAGCTAACAAAGAGATAAGAGAAACCATAAAGATATATTCAATTAATTTTAAAATGAAATAGAAACAGGGAAAGAGGAACAATGAACAGATGAGACTAATAGAAAATAAATAGATGAAGATGGTATGCTTCAACAGTACTGTATCACTAATGGTCTAAATGTCATAATCAATAGGCAGAAATGGTCAGATTGAATATTACAGCAAGATCCAATGAAATGCTTTCCTCAAGAGACCCACTTTCAATTTTATAACCACAAAAGTCTAAGCTCAAATGCAGGATGAGTTCCCCACTCCTCCAGGCAACTCCTCAAACCACACAGAGAAATACACAGGGAAAACCACAGTACAGAGATGGTGAGAACAGTTATAGAAATAACCCTCCTGCACCCACATCCCAATACCAGCCTCCAAGATCTTGGTCCCAATATTAGAGCTGAAGGGAATGAGGCACAGACGTGTTAAATCAAGATGAACAGTAAGTCCATAAAGTACAAGGAGAATAGATGAGGGAATGGAAGTGATAATGGGTTCACTCCTTGGGAGGGAGCTCCTGCGTGATGATTTTGGCATATTATCGAGGATTTTGTGTCTGTACTCATGGGGTATTTTAGTATGTAGTTTTCCTCTCATGTGATGTCTTTCTCTGCATTTGGTATCAGAAGACTTCAGAGAACCAGTAAGCAAGTATTCCCGCTTCCTCCATATACTGAAAGAATTTGAATGGGATTATCATGGAACAATTTCTTTCTTAAACATCAATAGAATTTACCACTGAAGCTGGGCTTTTCTGAGCAAGAAGAATTTAATTGCTAATTCAAAGCCATTCCCTGTCACAGGTCTAATCAGATTTTTCTATTTCTTCATGAGTCAATGTTCAAAATTTATGTCTTTCTAGGAATCTATCCAGGGACTTTTTTAGGTTAAAAGATCATAAAAAGGTCCATCAAGGGGATTATAATAGAAAGATACTAATCACAGGCTTTCTCATCCACATGATCATGAATGGGCTGGCACCTCTCTGGACCCCAGCTCTTCCCCTGTCCAAGTGGAGCAGCGCCCCCCACAGGCAGCTGGCAGAACTGAGAGAAAGGAGCTGTCTCCTTCAGGACCAGGACCATTCTGGCTGAGGTTGTTCCGCTTCCCCTCTCAGCCTGGGCAGCCTTCCACCTGGTGCAGGGGATGGCTGCCGCCTTGCACCTGCCAGCTTCTGCTCTCCTCTCTCCCTCTCCAGGGACAAATGACCTGCACTCCTTTCCTGGCCTTTCTTTTCTGTCAGGTATACTCCGCCCTCACGTTCCTCCTCTGGTCAGCAGTCTTTGGGGCACTGGGGAAAGCAGTGAGAGTCATCCATATGGGATTAGAGACAGGGGGACAGGACCAGAGGCATATGTTGCACCTTAGTCCCAGTGGCTGCAGATAGGTAAGGGGGAGGTGAAAGAGTGTTCAGATGTCCTGAAAGGTCCCAGCTTTAGAGCTCCCTGCAGGAGGGAGACCTCATCTGATGGCTCATTTTGGGTCCCTTCTCATGCTGCCCAGGCGCACCTTCCCAACTCCCTCCAGATTTCCTGCACATGCACTTCTCCTTCTCCGAGTTTGCTTCCAGCAACCCAATCCAGGAAGGCAGGGATCCCAACAGGGTCCTCACAGACCTGAGGAGGCCACTGTGTCCCCACAAAGCTAAGGTTTCTCCCCCCAGAACACCAATGTGCTCGTCCAATCCCTAGACAGATCAGATTGTTCCTTGTATTTTTATACAATGGAAAAAGATCCAGACACATTGGGTGCTCTGGGTCTTGAAAGGCAGTTGGAGAGTCACATTTATCTTGATGCTAAATGGGGGATGATGGGGCAGTTGCTGCTCTCGACACAGTGGCCAGAAGAAACACAACCGGAAGAGTGAAACACAGAATGGGTCCTTCCTCACTTCTACCCCCAAATCTGTGCAAGAATCTCTCTTTACCTCCACCCTACCCAGATATATGGACAGACAACCATTCTGTGAAACACAGCTCAACCTGTCAACAGTGACACTTAGTAAGACACCACAGTCCCCCTTGTCCACGTGAAATCTAACAAGATATCCAATAACCTAAACCCCCAAGTAAAGAGACTGTTGGCAGCCATGCTCCCACCTCACATGATAAAACTATCCTGTAAACAATTACAAACATGCTCATCCTTTCCCCGCAAGATCATATAAAATACATCTTTGTCTGCTAGTGATCTTTATTTTTGTCCCAAGTGATTTGATATCCTATAGCTTCAATACCGAGATATGAAGTTAACCATTGTTAGCATCTCTGATGTTAGATGATAATGGGATGAAACATGAGAACAGAACAGAAACATATGATTAATATATATGCAAGCCTATTCATGTCTACGTAAGGAAGAAACTTGCTATTTTTATTGTGCTCATTTCTGCCACTACCCTGTGGTCAGTGGTGTCTGTAATTACTTTCTTCACTGCACACTCCATAATCACCTTCTCTCAGCAAATATCTGAGCTAGTTTTGATCCTCTCCAGTTGGGACGACCAAACCCTCATGCCAGAAGGTGGGTCCATTATCTGACCTGCTGAATTGGATTGTGGTGAATTGACGTCTGTAATCACAGTCCTGGGGTATGCTAGGACATCTCCTAAATCCCTATATTCCTGCTTACCCAGATTCTCTTGTAGACACACATAACTGCTCCGTGATAGTCATCATGACACACCCAGGCAGTGCCCCTAGTTTGAGTCCCTGCCAGGAGGAGTCAGAGGGACCCATGACACATTCCCCACAACCAGAGCAGGGCAGTCATCCTCCCTTTCTCCCACCTGGTCAGGCTCTGCTCAAAAGAGCCCTGGGTCTGAATCCGACACACCTGAGCTCCACTCCTGGATTCACCCTTCTGTCCTCTGTTTTCCTGGGAAGCTAGCCTCTCTGGGGGCTCACTTTATCTGCTGTGAAATGGGGAATTCCTACTGATGTGAGAAACACTCTTTATCAAATGAAATTATACAAAATATTGAAGAGTTTAAATAATTAGGCAAATGCAGTGGGTTCTGAGTGAGTTACCCTTGGTCTTGGAGTCTCCTGTCTTCCTCTGTCAGTACACATGGAAAGGTTTTCAGCTACTCTGTGATCTGCATCACATGTAATTGTACCCAAGTCTGAATTAGCAGATTCCCAATTGCACCAAACCACAGACAGAGTAGTTTAAAATCTTCCCACACCAATCTCCACGGGATGTACGTTGTAATAAAACTAATAGTAGTAAAAATTGAGCAATTAGAGTAACTTAAAGGTTTGCCGGTTCAACTGAACTTAGAACCGGAAGCATCACCTGTTGCTCTGATGACCCAACTGCACGGATAAGGATGCAGGAAGCATCGGTCCTGATTACTAAATACACAGGAACCTGGTGGCCGTGGGACATCACACAGGTTTGTCTGGACACTGACCCTTTTCAAAGGCACTACACTGTACCCCGCACTCTCCTTTCTGAAACAAGACAGTGGACTAGGCCAGGGCATTTTAACCCTGGCATAAGTACAAGAATCATACCTGCCCTGCCTCCTACACCCTGTATGTGACCTTCTGTGCTGGGCTGAGCAGGAGGGGGAGACAGTGGCTATGGGGGCGAGAAACCCTGGTCCACACCATTTCTCTGGTGACAGGTGCTCTGGGGTGACCTGCAGGAGGGAAGCTCCTGGTCTGAGACCTCCTCCACCAGCAGGGGGCAGCAGAGTTGCATCGGGAGCAGCAGGACAGAGGCTGGGGCTACCCAGGGGGAGCCCCAAAGAGACACCAGGTCTGGGGGTCAGTACGGGTTCAGGGTTCAGTCCTCAGAAGGAAACTGGAATGATCACTCCTATCTCCAGCTGCTGAAGGGACCTTGTTCTGAGGGTCAGACACAGAGTGACACTAAGGACACTGACGAGAGTCCTGACACAGTGAATGCCTTACATGGGAAATGCAGCTCCTGCACTGTGCACCGCTATTCCGGGAGCTACTCGTCCAAGCTGGACATGTCGAGAACACCCTGACCACTCACCTTCTGCCTCTCTTTCCCCACCTCCAGGAAGAGTCAGACTCAGGGCTGCAGCTTCTTTGCTCAGGAGGGTCTCAAGGGGTGGGGTGGGGAGTACTCGGTGCTCCTGGTGCCTAGAATGAGCATCCACAGCCTCCTTGTGAGACTGTCTCCAGAGTGAAGGGATTCTCACTACCTGAGGCCACAGCTCTGGTCTCTGAGCTGTCCTTGGTTCAGTGACAAGATCCAGCTCCTGCAGGGACCCTGACTCTGGCTACAAAGGTCACCCCATGTGGGAAGACATGACCCTGGGGACCCTGACAAGACATGGAGCTTAACAGTGGTTTGTTAAGTCAGGGATGGTTTCTCATGAAATTTGTATGATTGCATCTAATATTGAGGAAAATCTAAAATAAAATTTTTGACAATTCCAGTTGCTCCCATGTTGCAGATTAGGAGGTGTCACAGAGACAAAAACACCAGGTGACTATAGACTAGAATATGTGATGCTTCTCCAATGGCAGTTGGTGGTGTCATAAGTGAATTCCCACAGACAAAATCATGCAGAAACATTCTTTTTTTTTTTATGCAGAAACATTCTAATGACAAAGTTCCATGATCTAATGACATGGGAAGCATGGGACTGCAATGCTTTTGGGGAAAAGAGGGGACACCACACAGGAGGACGAGGAAAGTAATGGGGCTCCAAGACCACCTTCCCTGTATCAAGTGTTGTCTGTAACTCTCAGAGGGCCCATCCCAGCCCATGTCCAGGCTACTGAAAGACCACAGAGGGAGCCAAGGACAGACTACCAGCAGGGAGGTCTCAGAGGGTTGTCATATGGTCTGATCCCTGGAAGGTGCCTGTGATCCCAGATCTTGCAGACAAAGGCTGGTGGTCTGAGACCTTGAGAGCTGGCTGGAGGAAGCTGGGGGCTCCCTTCTTCCTCCTCAGTTACATGTTCTGATCTCACCACTGGTTTATCATGTAGGAGCCCCAGAAGTGGAGGAAATTTGCATAAGTGCTAACAATCACAGTCCCAAAGGCCTGGAAGGAAATAAGAGGCTGGGGTGGAGCCCAGCAGTGCTGTGGGTCTCAGGAGGCAGAACTCTGGGCACATCCACCATGGCCTGGACCTCTCTCCTGCTCCCGGTCCTCACTCTGTGCACAGGTGCTGCACCCCGCAGGCTGCCCACACACTCAGCCCCCACAGGATTGAGCTGGGCCTGAAGTGAACCCTGAGCTCAGACCAGCACAGGCTCAGGATTAGGTCCCTGGGATAAGCCCCTGAATCTCGCACCAACCTCTCCTCTCCTGTCTTTTCAGGTTCCGTGGCCTCCAGTGTGCTGACTCAGCCTCCCTTGGTGTCAGTGTCCCTGGAACAGACGGCTACCATCACCTGCTCTGGAGAGATACTGAGCAATGAATATACACAATGGTACCAGCAGAAGCCAGGCCAAGCCCCTGTGCAGGTCATTTATAAGGACACTGAGCGGCCCTCTGGGATCCCTGACCGATTCTCTGGCTCCAGTTCAGGGAGCACACACACCCTGACCATCAGCGGGGCCCAGGCAGAGGATGAGGCTGACTATTACTGTCAGTCCTATGACCGCAGTGCTGATGCTCACAGTGACACAGGCAGATGGGGAAGTGAGACACAAACCCATTCTCCATCTATGTCATGCACTCCTCCAGCCCCAGGAGGCCTGTGCACAGAGCACTGAATAGGTCTGACCTAGGTTCCCAGATCTGAGATCCCCCAGCTGACCCACCTCACACCCCTCCAGGCAGGCTCTGCACACGGTACATTGGCAGAGGATAAGGATACATTTATTATAACTCTATTTAATTTGTGGCCGTGAACACATGAATGACAGAATATGTTAGGAGCGATATAGAAGACATTTTTCAAAGGCCAAATCTTTTAAAACATCCCTAAATGACAATCATAAGTCCTGAGATGCAAAAATACAGAGATGAGACTGACAGTGGATTAAATGCTGCAAAAGAAGAGACTAGCCACCTTGATGTCACAGCAATAGAGAATGTTCAAAATGAAACACAGAGTGAAAGAGCTGGAGCACCTGAAGAAAGCCTCAGTGCAGGGAGGACAGCTTCACTCCACCTAAAGATGTGTAATTAGAGGAACTGAGGCAGAGAAGGTGGGGGGTGGGGGTGACTGAAAATATATCTGAAGGGAAAAAACCCAACAAGTTGTAAAATTAAGTGAAAGCCATGAACCAATAGATCCAGGAAGCTCAAAGAAGCTCGGACACAGGGAACATGAGAGACAGCACAGCACACATTGTATGAAACTGCTACAGACCAGCAGTGCAGACACTCTCACAACCAGGGAGGAGAGCCGTGTTCCCGACAGAGGAAACAGCATCAATTGTGTTAGCACATTTTTCATTATAGGCCACGTAAGCTAGACAAGAGTGATGCATTATCTTCAAAATATTAAAGGAAATACTTGTCCACGGTGATGTCTACCCAGTGAAAATGTCCTTGAAAATTGAAAGCAAAATAAAGCATTTTCTGTTGCAAATCTTGCAGAATTGACCACCTGCAGACGTTCACTACAAGGATGCCCCTCAGACAGAAGGACAGGTCGGTAGAGAGTTAAGTGCATCTACATAAATATATAAAAGGCATCAGATATCGTTAAGTGCGTGGATAAGTATAAAAGCATTTGTATTTGTTAATGTGTACAAAAGATAGTCAACTGCTTACATCAGAAAGGATAACAGTGTGTTGTCATTTATTCTGGATGTGAAAATAAAACATATGACAATGGGAGCAAAGATGATGGGGAAAAGAAGACCGTGTTGTGACATCCTTATCCTATATGTGAATGGGATCATCACGGTGAAGTAGTTTGATTAGTTAGGAGGTGAAGGCTCAAATCCTAAAGAAAACATTAAAATAAAATGTCTTCACAACAAAGACTTACAGCTAATGAGGTCGATCAGTTAGGATTCTCCAGAAAATACAGATGCAGTAGGACATGTATCTCATATATATCTATGTGTGTATTTATACGTGATACATAGAGAGAGAAAGACAGACATAGAGCAGGAGACAGAGAGAAATTACATTTAGAAACAGCTCAGGCAGTCATCGGGTGGCAGATCTGGAAACTGCAGGGCAGGACAGAAGGCAGGAGATCCCCGTAAAAACCATGTTGCAGACTTTGTTCCAAATTTAGTCTGAGCAATTGAACACATTAAGAGGAGAAGCAAATTAAAGTATCTGACTCAAACTTCTACGGAGGAAATCTGCAATGTCTCAGATCACAAATACCAGGATTGAGATGAGCAGCAGACACAAGGAGAAGAAGAACACGTGAGGGAACCTGAAGACACAGCACTGACGCTTCAAAGGGAAAGACGGAAAAAACACTTTAAAAAGTGGACAGAGCATCACTGACCATGGGACCACCCAAGCAACATAAGAGGGTGTGACTGTGTCCCCAAAGGAGGGGAAAGTAGCTTGAAAAATACTTAATGAAATATTGCTCAAAATTGTTCTAGATTTCATGAAAACCTAATACCCACAGATCCAAAAAGTTTAACACCTGAAGCATAATAAATATATTTTTTAAAAAACCAAATCCAACACCCATCAATATCAAATTTTTTAAGGCAATGAAATGAAACAGTGTTCAAAGCATCCAGAGGGGAATGATACACTATGTTCAGGGGAACAAATGGGATTCTAGCAGACTTTTCATTAGCAGAAATGCAGAGAGATGGTAGATTAGCATTTTTTACGTATCGAAAAAAGAAAAAAGAACTTCATTCCCTACCCAGGGAATATCTTTCAAAAATGAAGAATAAACAAAATTTTTTCAGATATACAAAAAGTGACCAAAGTGATCATCAGCTGACTCATAACATAAGAATTAAATATGCACATCCCTCAAGCAGAAGGAAGTGATTCTAGAATGAACTGAATCTACAAAATGAAAGAAAGAAACGCAAAGGCCACCTACTGGGATAGATAGATATTTGATTTTTCAAATCTCTTTAAAGATAACTTACTGTTTAAAGCAAATATAACTTGTACCTATGTTGGAATTGATAGTACAGCTAAAAGTAATATGCATGACAATGAGAGTAAAAACCCAGAGCGCAAACACAGAAGTATGCTCTCAGGTTCTTACTCTGGATGTGATAGTGCTCTAGCATTGCCTGGATGGAAATTGCCTGGATGGAAGAGGGGGTAGAGGTGGGGCGGGGTGGGAAGTAATAAGGTCATAACAAGTTAGAGCCAATGAGCCAAAATATTGAGAAGAAATGGAATCACTTAACAATGCTCAGTTATATTTAAGGAAGGAGAGATACATGGAAACAGGAAACAGAGAACACATGGGACAAAGAGAAAATAAAAGCAAGATGCTATATGGAAATGATAGTACTGATCACATTTAGGAAATGGTCTAAACACCAAGACTATAAAATAGGGATGTCAGATTGGGTTTCACACCAACACCCAACTAGATGCTGCCTATCAGAAATCTCCAGGAAAGGAAATGACAAAAAATTTAAACAGAAATTCATGACAAGTTACACCCAATCTGCTCCACAATGTGGGACATGAAGCATTCACAGGACAGGTAGAGAATCTGTGAAGATAGTGTGGGCACTTAAAAATAGTGCGGACTACTGGGTATTTACCCCAAAGATGCAGATGCAGTACAAAGAAGGGCCACACGTACCCCAATGTTCATAGCAGCAATGGCCACAATCACCAAACTGGGGAAAGAGCCAAGATGCCCTTCAACAGATGAATGGATCGAGAAGATATGGTCCCTATATACAATGGAATATTATGCCTCCATCAGAAAGGATGAATACCCAACTTTTATTTTAACA
>CM052889.1:58454436-58484456 GCA_028534135.1 Potos flavus | reverse complement strand
AGCAGAGAAAGTCAATTATCATATGGTCTCACTTACGTGTGGAGCATAAGGAAAAACATGGAGGACATTGTCAGAGGGAGGGGAGGGATGAATTGGAGGAAATCAGAGGGGTGAAGAACCATGAGAGACTGTGAACTCAGAACAAGGGACTGAGAGTTTTGGAGGGGAGGGGGTGGGGGGATGGGCGAGCCTGGTGGTGGGTATTGAGGAGGGCACGTATTGCATGGAGCACTGGGTGTGGTACAGAAACAATGAATCTTGTAACACTGAAAAAATAAAATAAAAGTATTTGGGAAAAAAATAAATAAAAAATAAAATACATGAACATAAAAAAAAAATAGTGCGGAAATTTTGTGATGTATTTTACCCACAGGGCACATTTCATGGGAACAGCTACAGAAATGCCCTCACGTGCCCCTTCTCACTTGAGCCTAGGGTGACAAGAGCTCCCCTATGAATCCCAGAGGGGAGCACAGCTCCACATCAACCAGATCCACGAAGCCTACAATGAAGCAGAGATTCTCTCCACACTCCTGAGAAGGAGCATTTTCAGAGGAATCATTGGCAGCATGAGGGAGGTTTAGTGCAGCCAGATTCAACTGTGGGCTCAAGAGACAGAATCTGACGTGCCCACCATGGCCTGGAACCTCCAGCTCCTCCTTGTCACACTCTACCCAGGAGCTGCCCCAGGCCCTGCCCACAGGTTCAGCCTCCACAGAACCCTGAGAATGACCTTGACCCTGAGCTCAACCCAGGAAGTGCTGCAGGGGGTAGGACCCAGAGAATGAGCCCCACAATGCCATGAACCTGAAGGCCTTGTGTCCACTGCAAGACTCATCGGACCCCAGTGCTGTGTCCAGGAGACCCATGTCATTCCCTCGAACTTGGAGAACAGCGGGGACCAAGCAATAATACGGAGCAGAGCCAGAAGGACCCAGGCCACATCCCAGCACCGCCAAACACTCTCCACTGTCCCCAGAGATTCTCCAGCTCTAACCTGGGACACAACACTGCTGACCCTCCCTGTATGCAGGCTGAGAGGGCTCCTCAGGATGGGGATGGCAGTGAGTGCAGGGACAGAAGCTCTGCTGCCCAGCCTGGCCTCACCCTCCCTCCCTTCAGTCCTCCTCAAACTCTTTCCCAAGGAGCCTGGGATCTGAATCCAGCACACTTGGGCTCCATCCTGGATGCACCCCACTTTCCTGAGAACCTAGTCTCCTTGGACTTCAACTTCATATGATATGAAATGGGGAACATTACACTGATGTTAGAATGCTTTTTTTTTTCCAAATTCAGTGATATACAAACATTGACAGAGTCTTATGAATGAAACAGAGAGTGAAGGGACTCAGTGAGTGGGCGCTGAGTTGGGAGTCTCTTGTCCATCTTCTGCAGAAATTCAAGGAAATGGGCTCAGCAAAATTGTGACATGCATGATGTGAAATTGCACATCCAAGTCTGAATGCCCAACTTCCCTATTTCATCCAAATCAAACAAGAGGCTTGTTTACAAACCGCCCTCCCCCAGACTGCTAGTGCTATGGATTGTAATAGAAACAGCAGTGGTGGAGATGACAGAATAATCCTGATAAAAATTTAGGTACACATGTGATCATTAATGTTAGAAGCATCCCCTGTTCCACTGTGACCCAGCAGCACTCACTGAGATGCAAACAGCAAGAGACTGGACTCCTAAATGGAGAGAAAGGGGTGCCAATAGGATCTCAAAAAGTTTCTTCCTAGCCTGAGATCCTAGAAATGCTCGGTAATTTATCCTGCACTCTCCCTGTTACATGAAGAAAAGTGGCCAGGGCAGGGCATTTCAACACTTGGAATCCCACCTGCCCTGCCTCCTGCACCGAGTATGTGATCTTCTCTGCTGGGCTGGGCAGGGCATAGGGGATGGGAACTGCCTGAGGGAGGCTGGACTCCCAGGTCCACACCCTTTCTCAGGTGACGGGTGCTTTGGAGGACCTGCAGAAAGGAAGCTCCTGGTCTGAGTCCTCCTCCACCAGCAGGGGGCAGCAGAGCTGCATCAGGAGCAGAAGGACAGAGGCTGGGGCTGCCAGAGGGAGCCTCACAGGGACACCAGGTATGGGGGTCAGCAGGGGTCCAGGGTTCAGTCCTCAGAGGCTGTCGGGATGATCCATCCCATCTCCAGCACCTGAAGGGACCTTGTTCTGAGGGTCAGACATACACACTGTTTCCCAGGACAATGACAGGAGTCCTGACACAGGGAATACCTCACCTGGAAATTCCAATCACCTCATTCTCCACCTGAGGTCCCAGGGAGCTGACCCTTCTGTGCTGGGCATGTCCAGAGACGACCTGACCCCTTACCCTCTGCTTGCTCTGCCCTACCTGCAGGTGGACTCAGATATGGGGCTGCAGATGCCTTGTTCACCAGTGTCTCAGGAGACAGGAGGTAGACCACTCAGAGCCCCTGGTCCCTGGAAGGAGGGTCTACAGCCTCCTTGTGAGACTGTCTCCAGAGTGAAGTGATTCCCACAGCCACAGGCCACATGTCTGGTCCATGTGCTGTCCAGTGCTTCAGTGACAGAACCCAGTTCCCAGGAGGGACCACTGACTATCCAGCCTCCAGAGTTTTCTCCCTGTGCAAAGACGTGACCATGGGGACCCTACAGAGACACAGAGCGTGAAGTGAGCCCCTCAGGCAGGGAAGGGTTTTGGCACTTTTCACAAGTTTGCATGAAACATGAAGAAAATGAAAGGAATCAAAGTGTTGAGATGTAGGTTGCTGGACTGCTGTGGGGTGCGGGGTGTCACAGAGACAGAAGCACTGTGTTGAAATAGACTAGAAGTCGTGATGAATCTCCAACAGTAGGTGAGTATATAACAAGTCAATTTCCACATGCACCATGATGAATAAATGTTAGAATAACAGAGTTTTCCATTCTGATGGCATGCCGAGGATGAGACCAGACAGAGTTCAGCCGGGGGACACAGAGGGGACATGAAGTAGGAGGGGTAGATGTTGAGGCCACAGAACCCCTTTCCCTGAATCAGGTGTTATCTCTAGCTTTGCAAGGGCCCAACTCAGCCCCATGGCCAGGCTCCCGAAAGGCCTCTCTGGTGCTGACTCAGCTGCCCTGTGCTCAGTGACCCTGGTCCAGATGGCCATGATCACCCATCCTAGAGACAGTATAGAAATCTTCAGTGTACCATGGCATCAGCAGAAGCAAGGATAGGACCCTGGCTGGTCATATAAGATAATAGCAAGCTTCCCTCAGGGATTCTCTGATTCTAGGTCTCCAACTTGGAAGACAGCCTCCCCTTAACACCAGCAGGACCAGAGCCAAGGACAACTCTGATTACTACTGTCAGGTGTGGGATGGTGAAACTAATGCTCATAGTGACAGAGGCAGACAGGGATATGAGACACAAACACCTTCCCCATCTGTGTCACACTCTCCTTCAGCCTAGGAGGACTGTGGACAAAGCACAGAGGTCTGGCTCAGGGCCCCAGATCTGAGATTCCTAGGACTCTCTCCCAACCCAGCCCTCCAGGCAGCCTCTGCACCATGTGGAACAAGAGTGCATGTGCAGGAGGCAGGACTTGACTGCCATGTTATCTTGACTACCATATGTTAAGAATGGAAGATAAGGCTGGAAGGACACACAGATAGACATCCATGGAGAATGACAAGCTCAAAGTGACAAGTGGACATTTCAGATTTCAGCTGAATAGAATCACGCTCTGGTAATGTATGGAAACGTGTGTCATTGGGTGGAATTAAGACCTCTAGGGAAGCAAAGTGTAGTGTCATGATGAGAAGGAGTGAAAATTTTGTAGTCGATCACCCAGAATGTCAGTGAGTGGGGATATTCCTAATTCCACCCTCTTGATTCCTGGACCCATGAATGCTGGCTGTGGGAGAAACACTATCACATATTAGACACGGATTCAGTGCAAATATCACCTCCTACCAAATATTCTCACAGCCCCACAACATGTTGCCATGTGACTGGACAGTAACAGGTCTGCAAGAGGCCAGTAGTCCATCATTCAAGCCAACTGTTTCAAGTGCTGGGGAACATGGTAGAACCAGTGAATTCCATGGGCATCGGCACACTGCAGCCTTTAATAATGTGAAATATGTCCCTTGGACAGAAACCACACTGAATACTAGAACATTGGGTGAGGCATTCCAAGAGTAATAGTTTGGGAGGAAGCACTGCAGTCAAAGTAAGCTTGTCCCTATCTCAGTAAAGGTCTATTGCAATAAGGACAGAGCTATTCCTAAAATGATGGAAGAGGTCTAATATAATTCACCTGCCCCCAGGCTCCTGGCTGATTCCCAAGGGAATGGTTTCATCCTGGGGACTCTGGGTTGGTCTCTGCTGTTGGCAGAGTGGACCTGAAAAGCAGCCATTGCCATGTCACTTTATGAGCAGAAATCGCTAGAGACTATTCCATAAGTAACCTCCCAACATGCAACATGGCCACTTTGCTATAGGCCCACTGGACAAGTTTAAGAGTGGATCCACAAAAAGGCAAACCACTGCCCCCAGACGTGTCACATTATCCACCTGATTATGAACACCACTTCCCTTTGAGGACTCACTCTTGTGGGCATTTTCATTGAACACAAATACCTCTGTGTTCATTTGGGGGTGGGTTCTCCTCACATATCTCTTCCTCCAATATCTTTCACCACTTTTCTTTTCGTGTTTCTTCCAAGTCTCTGACCATCCAGCCAAACTGAGTCAGAGAATGTAGGTTAGAAATAAGCCACTTCTGTCCTTCTCTCTGCCCAGGCGAAATAAACCAAGTACTCTGATCAAATGTTGCCTTATTGAAAAACTTTCCATATTATGCAGGGGTATCCCAGATGAGGGCTGCAGAACTAATATTGTTAACTAGCAGAGTTGGCTGCACATCATACAGGAACCTCTAAAACCAACTAGTTTTTCCTCTGGGTCAGCTGTTTATAGGATTGCCCCCGTTGGGTCATAATTGTGCCAGACAGAGCGAAGACAATGCAGTATGGGCTGAGGTCATGGCCATCAGGCCTCTTCCTCATGCAACTCACCTGTGCCTTCAGGACCTGAGGAAGCCTGATCTCAAATTTACCTCTTCTGTTGGATGATGGACAGCTGCTGTGAATGCCCAATTCCATGGCATGGTTGGTCTGAAAACACTCGGTTCATGCAGGCAGCTCGATCACATAGAAACTTAGTGGCTCATAAGGACTATGCAGTCTCTTTTAAGGTTCAGTAGCAAGCCAAATTGTGTACCAATTGGAGCTTTCTAATAATACAGATGTAAAAAAAAATGGTAAGCTGCCCATCTATTTTAGTGCTAAGAACACTGTCATTGACTAAAACCACTGCGCTTTGTCAAATGAGTCTGATTACTAACTTGGTCCTGCTATTTATTATGGTAACAACATCCACCTTATTATTGGTGACAAAATGGAACTGCAAGTCTCCTAAAAATGCAAAGATCCCTAAAACTACAAATTTGGCACACAATCCAAAGTTCAGAATCTCTAGAAAACATATGTGTATATATCATACATATATTTGCATATGATTATATATGTACACAAATACATCTCCAACATATACACAGCAGACACAATCAGTATATATGTGCACACACTCACAAGCATATTCATATATATTTATGTGTATCAATATATGATATAAAGGAATGTGTGACAGGAATTTGATGTCATGTGAAAACACACACACACAGGTGAGCCACAGAGAAGCCACTGTCAGCGGGCTTCTGCTTCCCACTCAGTCTGTAGTGAGGTTCACACAGGGCTCCTCTTGTGACTCACTTTCCCTGGAAATATGCAGCATGAGGATTGTAACACATCACACCTGCCACTGGGTTTTTAACCTATGGGAAAATATCGCCTTGGAACTCAACTCGCTTTGAATCACAGACACATAAGGTCCTCACTGTCCGTGCGCCCTCACACAAAGCAGACTCTTCCCCACAGGGACTGACTCCAAACACACTTCAGTTCTTGTCCCTTCTTCCCATCCTGACAGCAGCTCCACAGTCCCCTCTGCAGAGAAGCCTCCTCCAGCCTCTCCCCACACACTACCTGCCTGTCATTTTGTCTGAGGTCACTTCATTCTCTGCACATCACTCAACACTATCCGGGTTCTCCTATCATTTAATTAATTGCTTGTTTTGTATTAGTTATTATCCCAACTGGTCAGGAAGTGTTTAATGCAATGCATACCCATCTCAGTCGGAAGCACGAACATTCAAGCAGCTATTTTCCTCCAGACAGAAATAAGTCTGAAGTGAGATAGTGGTGCTCCAAGTACAACCAATTCCGTGAGGTCCCAAATCCTCTGTCTCTCCCACCATCACTACTATGGAGGTCTTGCTTTGCCTTGCTGTTGACAACAGATCTCAGGATGGCTGCTGCAGCTCCAGCTATCACAAATCGGTAGAAAGGAAAGAGCACACATAAATCTCGACTTCTTTCATTCATGGACAAAACTCCCCAGAAAGATCCCCAACAGAATGACACATCTGTGGGCTAGCTCTGGGCCACAGGGTCAATGCTGACCTAGACAGGCGTGAGAATAGCAATAGTGGGGCTTCTCAACGATTATAGAAGACAAGATGCAGGTAGACGGGGTTGATGATGGAGTGCTGTCTCACCAAAGCAACTGTGTCCACTATGCTGCTCCACCCAAGGCAGGAACCCAAGAAAGACTTGTATCTTATTCACACTGATTTCTCAGGACGAAACCTGTGGAAGATCAAGCTGGGTCTGAATAAGATTTTGTTGATTGAGTGTCCTCCTCTCTCTGTTTAGGAGCAGGAGCCATCATCATACTATTTGGTGCTCCAGCAGCCAGATCAAGTGAGGCAGTCCCTAAGCCCTGTGTCCCCTTGTTCCCAGCCCCCAAACCACACCCATGACCACCACCACCCCAGAGATATAAGCCCTGATACCTCAGATGGGTCCTGCCTTCTCTTCACATGAGCCTCTTCCTATTTTCATGAGTAATCTGATTCTGCCTGCCTGGTCTCAAGGCTGGCAGGGGCATAACAGAGAAGAACAAATCCTTCGTGGGGGCCAGCAGTGCATGGATCAGGGAGAATCAGGATGTGAGCAGTGGGTTCTGAATCTCCAGCTGGACAAAAGTTTTCCCTGCACTTCCAGCCGCCACGTGGAGTGGCCACTAGGGGGCAGCAGAGATCACCTGAAAAGCCTCAGCGGTTCTAACTGGGAGGACTGGTTGCAGGGACCTGAGAACAGAAGGTAAAGGCACAGGTTTACTACACTATCACCTTTGCTCTGATGTAAAATTCTGACTGCGGGCTCTCATCTCTATCCTGTAGAATTTGTCTCTATCTCTAACAAGGTCCAGTACTTCATGACGCTCCAGCCCACCCCATTCCTGCTACCCTCAGTCACGGTCAGTCCTTGCTCAAGCACTGGGTCTGTCCCTGGCAGGGAGGGCACCCTGGGGATACTGAGGCACAGCATCTATGACCTGCCCCAGGAGCTCTCCCTTGGCACAGACTCCTACAGCACCTCAATGACCCCTAAAACTGCATGTATCCCTGGCAAGGGAGGATTTTTGTTCATGTTCTGATGTTCACCAATAAAAACCAGGAGTAGGACACACACTGACCTATGATCCTCTGGTACCTACAGAGTAAACATTCTATGATGGGTTCAGAAAATGCAGACAGACTCCATCTCACCGCTCTGCTGGGACCACGCCTGGCCTGGAGCCAGGTCAGGACGGGAGACGGATAGAGTTTGTACCCCAGACTATGGGAACACAGGGTGAAGGAGAATGACCTGGGCTGAGGATGGGTTTGCAGGAGCTGCCCCTCCCATCTCTGTGTCCCCTGGAGCTGAGCCCATTTCTAAAACCAGGAGTTTCCTCAGCAGCAGCCCCAGAGCTCTGGCTGATTTGCATAACCAGCAGGTGTCTCCAGCAAGGGGTTAAGAGAGGCCTGAGAGGAAGCCTGCCCAGCCTTGAGCCTCAGGGAGCAAAATCAAGGCACCTGCACCATGGCCTGGACCCCTCTCCTCCTCGGATTCCTGGCTCACTGCACAGGTGCTGAGCCCAGGCTCACACCCACCTCAGCCCCAGGCTCTGGGACACTCCTGGCCCTGACTCTGAGCTCAGCAGTGGACTGTCACTGGGGGTGGGGGGACCAGATCTCAAGACCCTCCTGTGGGATGAGGGGCTAGTGGGGTGTAATCTCTCCCCACTGTGCTCATTGCCTCTGTGTGACCCCTGAAGGGCTGCATCTGCCCAGCGAAAGGGGAGGAATGGTTCTCATTTGTTCAAAGGCTCCATCCACAAGGCAGGCTCACGGGGCCCAGGAACAAAGAGGACAGCAGGGCAGAAATGGCCTAGAGAATCACTGGAACTTAAACCAGGCAGGTGGGTGCATACAGGGGATGACATGCCGGCTGGAACCCCACCTCTCATCTTCTCTCTTGCAGGCTCCATGGCCTCCTATGTGCTGACTCAACTGCCCTCGATTTCGGTGAACCTGGGACAGACGGCCAGGATCACGTGTGGGGGAAACAACATTGGAAATAAAAATGCTTACTGGTACCAGCAGAAGCCGGGCCAGGCCCCCGTGCTGACTATCTATAGAGATAGCAAGCGGCCTTCAGGGATCCCTGACCGGTTCTCAGGCACCAACTCAGGGAACACGGCCACCCTGACAATCAGTGGTGCCCAGGGTGAGGACGAGGCCGACTATTACTGTCAGGTGTGGGACAGCAATACTGATGCTCACAGTGACACAGGCATACAGGGAAGTGAGACACAAACCCCTTCCCCATCTGTGTCACACTCTCCTCCAGCCCCAGGAGGCCTGTGCACAAAGCAGTGAACAGTTCTGACCTAGGTCCCCTCATCTGAGATCCCCAGACCTCCCTCCCCATCCAGCCCTCCAGGCAGCTCTGCACGGCAGGGGGGGGGGGGGGATTAGGAGAGCATTTACAGCTGACAGCACTAGGCTGTCCTGCTTCTCTGGGCCTGGGTGTCAACTGCAGACAGAGGGCCTGGATAGAAAAAGGACACGGGGAGTCACTAGGGGGCAGTGACTCATCTACTGCAGCTCCAGCTGATCTCAACATTTCCATGTGGTGGTTTTGGGCTAATGCTCTCCCGACTGATCAGGATTAGAGCCCAACATGTCCCAGCTCAGCTGAGCTCCTGGAGCCCTGGGGACATGACCGGAGCCTCCTCTACCAAAGTGGAACAGACGGTTACAGTAGACGCTGAGGGGTCACCCACATCCCCTCTTCTGGGCTCACACACACAACCACTGCTGTCTGGAGCCCCTAGCAGCTCACAGGGGAGCTCCTCACTGGAAAGTGCTTCTGGTTCAGAAATCTGCTTCCCCAGGTTTCTGTCCCTTCTCAGAGAGGTTCAGATGAATGATCTCCAGAGGCCCAGAGCCCAAGGCCCTGCCTCTGGTTCAGATGTCCTGAAAGGGCCCAGCTGGAGAGCTCTCTGCATGAAGGAGGCCTCATCTGAGGTCTCACTCTCTGTGGGTCGCTCTCCTTCTGCCCAGGCTGATACCCCTTCTCCTTCCAGGTTTTTACACATGCACTTCCCTATCTCAGAGTCTGCTTCCAGGAACCCAATCTGAGATGGCCAGCATCCTGGAGACAGTCCTCAGGGAACAGAGGGGGCCACTATATATACCAACAAAGCTAGGGTCTCTCCCCCAAATCCACAAGGTGCATGTCCTATCTCCACCAGATGAGATCCTTTCTTCTATTTTTATCAAGGAGAAAAGATGCAGACACACTAGGTGCTCTGGGTTCTGACAGACAGTTGGAGAGTCACATCCATCCTGATAGTGAGTGAGGGACATTGGGACAGTTGCCTCCTCCTCCTCCAGAGTGGCCAGAAGATACTCGACCACGTGAGTGAGACACACAAGGGGTGCTGCCTCAATTCTACCCCCCACATCTTGCACAAGAAGCCTTCTTTACACTTACCCAACCCAGAAATATGGACAGAAAATAATTTTATGAAATGCAGTCCAGCCTGTCAGTGCTGACACATAAGAAGGCACCAGAGCCCCACCTTGTCCACATGAAATCCACTAGACCCACACAAACAACAGTCCTCAAATAAAGGGAATATCAGTAACCTTGCTTCCACTTGATAATATGTAACTATCCCACGACAACCACAAATAGGTTCTTTCTCCCATAAGAGTATACAAAATACACTTTTGTCTGCTAGGGGTATTTATTTTTGTCCCACATAATCCTAAACGTCAGTATTGAGATAGTTTCCTACCATTAACACACATGATGTTGTTTTGGAGGGGTGGGGGTGGGGGGATGGGCGAGCCTGGTGGTGGGTATTGAGGAGGGCACGTATTGCATGGAGCACTGGGTGTGGTACATAAACAATGAATCTTGTAACACTGAAAAAATAAAATAAAAGTATTTGGGGGAAAAAAAAATAAATACATGCATTTATTTAAAAAAAAAAAAAGATGATAATGGGATCACACAGGTGGAGAAAACAGACACATTTGATTACTATGCACCCAAACACATTCCTACAACATAAAGAGAAATAAGTGTTACTTTTGCATGCTCATTTCTGCCATGACCCTGTGTTCACAGGGGCGTCTATAACTACTTTCTTCACCACCCACCTCTTGATCCCCTTTCTTCAGAAAATACCTGAGCTAGTCCTCATCCCAGCCAGCTGGCAGGATAAACCCTCATTCTGGAACATTCATCCATTATCAGACCTGCTGAATTGAATTGTGGCACATTTATGACTGTAATCACAAACCCGGGGACTACTAGGGGATCTCCTGAATCCATGCATACCCCTGCTTGCATCACTTGTGCAGTGGACACTCAGTCCCCCTGTGACAGTCACCATGAATCACCCCAGCCAGCGCCCTCACTGTTACTCATGATTCACTCCCAGGAGGCGCTAAAAGGTACAAGGCTCCATCTCTGCCCGCAGAGCAGTATAGTCAGTATTCCTCAGGGGATCACCATCCACAGCACACACTCCATGTGGCTGGTGAAAGAGGACTTTCTGAAACAACTTTTCAGATCATACAGGGTCTAGTGTCTGACTCAAGCTACCTTAACCAGAGCAGGTCAGTGAAGCCCCATGTCCCAGGTGGCCAAGTAGGACCTAGGGAGATAAGCAGAGGAAGTGAGATTTTCCATGGAGCCTAGACCCCCACCCTGTGAAGCTCAGTGAGCACGCAGTCCCGGGGGACAGGGGAGGGTTTGCTCCCCAAGATGCAGATGCAGCTGTAGCAGGACTGGGTAGGGCCTGGGCAGGGCCTGGGCATCTGCCAGTGGAACTGCTCCCAGCTCAGTCTGTGGTGCTTGTCCTCCAAGGATCCCACTCTGAGTGGCGTCACCCCTGCTCTGCTGCTACTCCCAGCTCAGGTGAGAGGCCCACAGGGAGGCACAGTGGGAGGCACAGGTGCCCTGCTCTCCCTCCCACTCAGGGTCCATGGGGTCAGGATCTTGCACTCACTGTGCCTACATGGCCCCACTCCCTCACAGGGCTGTGACAGTCACTTCTGACTCAGCCTGTCTTCCTCCAGCACCCTTTCCTCTCCTCTCATACAGGCTCTGTGCCTCCCCGACCTGAGGCTGACTCCCTTCATGTCAGTAGCCCTGATCAGGCCCAGGATCCCCTGCTCTGGGGATGTGCTTGGGAGTGAACCTGCCTCTAGGTGCCAGCAGAAGCCATGCCAGGTTCCTGAGCTGGTATACATATAGATACGAGCGAAAATCTGGGGCTGATTCTGAGGATGGAACTTAGGTAAATGGCCCCCTGAGCATGAGCAGGACTGAGAGACAGGACTGGGCTGACCATTGCTGTGCCACTTAATGTGCCATTGGGAGTGCCTGGCAGGGACTCAGTAACATAGAAGGATGGGGGATGGGACATGAACTATCCTGCCATAGTCTGGCTCTCACTTTCACCAGCCCTCTGAGCAGCTGCTGGTCAGGCCTAAGAGCAAGAAGACCTCCCTGGTCCTGGCCTGGCCCCTGAAGTGTGGGAGACTCTAGCAGGTTCTCTGTCCTCAGATCTGTGTTAACCCTACTGAACAATGGCAGAGTGGAGGGCTGTACTATGGGCACTGCAGTCAGGTTTCAATGTAGATAATACAGATTTAGGGTGTCATTATACATCAGGTGGGCCCTAGATGTAATCACATGCCATTCAGGAGGGGAGACAGCTGGCTCAGATAGCACAGTCCTGGGGGAATTTCTCTTCTCCTTGGGTACAAGCAGCCTAGATGGGCCCCAGTGGCTCTTTGTCTCCTTGGTTTCCTGTATGAGGTGTCCCCACAACCTAGAGGGCTGCCCAAAGCTTACTGAGGAGGGGACCAGGCCCCTGCTGCTCCAGGTCTTTCCCTTCCTTAGGTTTTACAGAAACTGAAAGGAAGAGGAAGAGCAGAGGAGGAAGAGCAGACACCAATTTGGGGCCCACCTGGAAACCTTCTCCTGGCACCACTGTCCACCCACTGCCCCAAGTCACCTGCACCAGGCAGGCCTGACCCTTAGCTGTGGTCTGACCCACATGGATTCACACCCACCCCTGTGTGACCCAGTGTGGTGGCCCCAGCTGCATTAGGGCCTTATTGTAGCTCTGAGGGGAAAGACTTTTCCATCATTTGATGAAATTTATATCGTAAGTTCAATTTCTCTTCCTGATTCTTTGACTTGTGGTTTTGAAATTTATTTTTAGTGTAATTACATGAGGTCAAAAGAACAAATGAGGAATATATTAGAAGGAAGAGCAGAAGCTTCCCCCATTTCCACCCTGGCTTGTGTTAGAATGGTACCTTCCTGGGAGAGGGAGAGACAGGAGAGAAATCATTTTCTCCTCCTAAAAGAATGGCGAGTACAATTGGAATCTTTCATCTAAAATTTACTTAATGACCTGATCAATCAGAAACAGGATCTTTGGTGGGAATCCCTATGACCAAAACAATCAGTCCAGGGATTTTTCAGGTGAAAGGATCATGAAAAGGTCCCTCTAGAGAATTTGGAGATTCCCACCAGAGGCTTCCTCATCAACAGGGCAATGAATAGCCTGGCAGCTCCCTTTCTGGTCAGCACAGGGATCACTGTGGCCAGGTGCACCAGCGACCCCCACAAGCAGCTGGCAGAACTGAGAGCATAAGCTGTCTGCTTCAGGACCTGGACCATTCTGGCTGAGGTTGCCCCTTATCCCCTCTCAGCCTGAGCAGCCTTCCTCACCTGGTGCAGGAGATGGCTGCTGCCTTGCACCTGCCAGCTTCTGCTCTCTCTCTCTCTCTCCAAGGACTGGGGACCTGCACCCCGCCACCGACCTCCCTTCCCTGTCTTGTTCATCCCTCCCTCATGTTGCCACTCAGCTCAGCCAGTTTGTGGGCATTGGGGAAAGCAGTGACAAGTCATCTGTGTGGGACAAGACAGCGGGACTGGACGAGACGCAAGCGTTGCCTCTTAGTCCCCCTGTGCCTGTAGTTGGATAAGAGGGGAGGGGAGGAATAGCAACTACTACCCTGAGTGTCCTCAGCCCCCAGGTGACCTAAGGAGAAATGGGGCTGGTCTGAACCCACCTTGTGTCAAACCTGTCCCCACCTCAGCAGCTTCCTCGTGGAGGCCCCGCTATGTGCCCAGAAGCTGCCCCGAGAACCTGATTTATTACCTGGAAATTACCTCTTACCACACCTGACACATCCCTCTGTGCCCAGAATGCTCACCTTAGGGGAAGAGTCCGCATGGGCCCAGAACTGGGTTGGAATCCCAGGTCCCTCAGGTTCTCCACCTTCCTTCAGGTCCTCTACAATCGTCCACAGGGGCAATGACTGGGCTCCTCCCACACGTGTCTCACTGCTTCTTTCTTCTTCTCGACCTGAGAGCAGCTCCAGGACCTCCTCCTCAGGATGGGCCCTGACCTCTGATCATGGAGCAGCCTGACTGTCGGGTTCTGTCTCATCTCTGGATCCATGTTCTCCAGCACACAACTCACTACTGGTGCTTTGGTCCCTATTCCGTCAGGAAGGCCTGTCCACTGCAAGAACACACTCATGAATAGTAGAGACATGAAGAGTAGAGCTTGAATGAAATAAGTCAGGCAGAGAGAGTCAGTTATCATATGGTTTCACTTACGTGTGGAGCATAAGGAAAAACATGGAGGACATTGGGAGAAGGAAAGGAAGGGTGAATGGGGGAAATCAGAGGGGGAGATGAACCATGAGAGACTGTAGACTCTGAGAAACAAACTGAGGGTTTTGGAGGGGAAGGAGGTGGGAGGTTGGGTGAGCCTGGTGGTGGGTATTGAGGAGGGCACATATTGCATGGAACACTGGATGTGGTACATGAACAGTGAAACTTGGAACACTGAAAAAATAAAATTAAATTAATTGGAAAAAAAGTAGATCTTACTTTCCTGACAAAAATAAGTCTGAGGTAAGACGATTGTTGTTTTCTGGGGGCTCACTAATTCTATGGGTGACCACAATCTCACTAGTGTTCCCTCCCCTTATCCCTACAATGTTGGTTTCACTTCCATTCTTGTTGATTGTGCACCCCAGATAGTGCTCAGCTCCAGCTCTCACCCCATGTTTCTCAGGAAAGGTGCTGCTGAATCCCATCTGCTTCCTTCCTTCATGAGAGCAAGCTTTGTGAGAATATCCACCCATTGACCTTACATCCATGGTCCACACTGGGCCACATGGTCAATCCTGGCTGCCAGGGACCTGACGACAGCAAGCTTCTGACTTTCAATTAAATATAGGTGACAATGTACAGGTAGAAGGGGGTCTAGTCTCCCACTTGGGTCTGCACACCAGTGTGTCTACTGTGGAGCCTCACGCCAGGATGGAAAGTCCTGAGAGCAGATTCTGCGCCTTCTTCAGGTCAACACATGAGGGAGAATGTGCAAGACATAGTGGGTGAGAATATACGTTTGTTAGGGGATGTTCCCTTGTCTCTCTCTTTGGGGAATGAACTGCCATTGCCTCCATGAAGGTGCTGCACGCACAGCCGGCAGCAGGGAGAACCAGCTCCTGAGTTCTGTGTGCTCCAGTGCCAAACCCCAGGACCGCCTGCATGACCTCCACCACCCCAGAGACATCTATAGGGATGTGTCAGGTAGGCCCTACCTCTTCTGTCTCTAATAGGACTCTTCATAACTAATCTGAGCCCGTCATGGCTGGTCTATGGCTGGCACAGGCCACACAGTGAGAGGATTTCCTCCCTTCTGGCCAGCACTTCATGGATCAGAGAATCACGATTTGATCAGTGGATTCTGAATCTAATCCAGGACAGAGGACACCCTTGCCCCTCCAGCAGCCAGTGTGGAACAGCCACCAGGGGGCAGCAGAGATCACCTGGGAAAGCCACCTGGACATGGGGAAGGTCTGGGCATCCATGGCTCTACATGCAGGGCCTAGTATTAGGACCTATCACCTGAAGGAAAGGTGTCTGTTTCCTAGAGTATCTTACTTCACACTGATTTCCAAATCCCGCTGGCTCCAGGTCCTAGATTTGTCTTTTCTGGATTGTCTTACTTCTCTGGCACAGGCACTACAACTGTATTTCACCAACCCATGGCAAAACACAGTCACTCTCCAATGTTTTTGCCAGCAATGAGCCTGTCAGCACATTGGGGACACAAGCACAGCATCTCTTTAGTACCCCGGGAGCTCACATCAAGGACAGAACCTTACAGAATGGCAGGGACTCCTGGAATACTGTATATGCTCTTGGTAAGGGTGAAATTTTAATGGGCTCTGCCTCTCAGGAGCTGTGCTTGGGTTAGGACGCTACCTCTATCTTTACCTTCTCATTTCACCTGCAGAACAGGTTCATAAAATTCAGGCTGACCTCACCTCTGAGTGCTGCTATGGCCAGACCTACCCAGAAGCCGAGGCAGGACATAGTTGCGTAGAGATATCATCCCCAGATATGGGACCAACAGGTGAAGGAGGATATCTTGGGCTAATGGTTGGGTCTGCAGATGCAGCCCACCTCTTCTGTGTGCCCCCTTGGTGCTGAGCTCTTCTCTGAAACCACAAGCCTTCTCAGCAGCAGCCCCTGAGCCCTGGCTAATTTGCATAACCAGCAGGTGTCTCCGGCAAATGAATAAAAGTGGCCTGTGTGGAAAATCTGCCAACTTGGGCCCTGGGGAGCAGAATTGGGCCACCTCTACCACAGCCTGAACCCCTGTCCTCCTCAGCCTCTTCTCTCTCTGCAGAGATACTGAACCCATGCTCACGCACCTCCAGCCCCATAGATCTGGGAAAAGTCTGGACCTGATTCTGAGCTCAGCAGGGGGCTATCATGGTGGGCAGGATATTCATGATCTTGCTGCAGGATTAGGGTCTCGTGGTCTAACACTGAAAGGACTATGATCACTGGATCTCCATGACCTTTGAAGGACTAACCCTGCCAAGAGAAAATGGGTGGGGAGTTCCATTAGATCACAGGCTCCATTCCCCTGTCAGACCCATGGGCCCCTGGGACTGAGATTGGGGCGAAGGGACACCCTGTGTTCCCACGGAATCCCTGGAGCAAAGTCTGGGCTAGGCAGCTAGGAGTATCTCCTGGGAATGGGTCTGTGTATTCCAACTCACCTCTCATATTTTCTCTTCCAGGCTTTATGGCCTCCTACCTGCTGATCAGCCCCCCTCAGTGTTGGTGACTCTGGGACAGACAGACAGGATCCCCTGTGGGGGAAGCAACATTGGAAAGAAAGATGGTCAGTGGTACCAGCAAAGCTGGTCCAGGACCCCCTGCATATTATCTATGGTGATAGCAACTGGAACTAAGGCATCCCTGATCGATTCCCCAGCTGCAACTCAGGAACATGGCCACCCGGACCACCAGCAGGGGCCTGGGCTGAGGATGAGGCTGAATATTACTGTCAGTCATTTGACCACAGTGGTAATGCTCACAGTGACACAGGCAACCAGGGAAGTGAGACACAAACCCCTTCCCCGTCAGCGTCACACTCTCCTCCAGCCCCAGAAGGCCTGTGCACAGAGCAGTGAGCAGGTCTGACCCAGGTCCCCACATCTGAGGTCCCCTGAGGTCCCACTCCACCCAGCCCACCAGGCGGGCTCTGCATAGGGTGGATAACAGAGGAAATGCACACAGATATTAAACACGGGTATTAAACTGTGTTTTATAGTTTGGGTCTGCAGATGCAGCCCACCTGCATCTGCACACAGGTATTAAACATATGTTTCACCTGAGACTGAGATAAAGGAATGACTGAACACGTTAGAAGAAGAATTAGAGACATTTTTGAAAGATCAAAACTAAGTCCCACAATGAAAATTACATGATCAAAAATACACTGGGTGAGATTGTCAGCAGATTTTATGCTACAATAACAGATTAGTGAGCTTGAATTCATGGCAATAAAAACTATTAGACCTGAAACAGAGAAAACAGCTGGAAAAAAGTGAATAAAGCCACTGTGCCTAAGATAACTTCATACAGCCTGAAGAGTGTGATTGGGGTAACTAGGGGAGAGAAGGTGGGGAGCAGGTGGTTAATAAAAAAATATTTCTAGAAATAATAGCCAAGGATATTCAAAATGTGGTGAACACATAAATCAATGTATCCAAGAAGCTCAACGAAGCTCGGGCACAGGGAACATGAGAGACAACACAGCACACGTCGTAATGAAATTGCTACAAACCAGTGATGCAGACACTCTCACAGCCAGAGAGGAGAGTGTTGTTCTCTACAGAGAACCAGCTTCCTGGTGGGAGCACATTTCTCATTACAAGCCGTGTGAGCAAGAAAACAGAGGAGCAATGTCTGAAAATACTAAAAGAAGAAAACCTACAAACCTTGATCTCTACCCAGTGAAAATGTCATTGAAAAAAGAAGACAAAATAAAACCTTTCAGACTGCAAGCCTCACAGAACTGATCACCTGCAGATTTTCCCTACAAGTAATAGTAAAGGACGCCCCCATAGGAACAATGACAGAGAAATGTAAATCTATGAAAAGATATAAAAAAATCAGATATTAGAGCTATATGGATAAATAGAAAAAAATTTATAGCTCGATGTCTGTAAAAAGTAGTCAACTATTTAAGCAGAAATAATAGCAATACGTTTTGATTTATAATGGTTGTAAAAACTAAAATATACAGCAATATTAGCAAAAATGATGGGAAAAGAAAAATCATGTTATCACATTCTTATTGTACCTAAGGATGACTTTGGGCCATGAGGTACTCTGATAAGTTAGGAAGTGAGGATTTCCACCCCTAAATAAGACATTAAACTAAAAAGATTTGAACCACAAAGAGTAAGAGCTCATAGAGTGCCTTCTTTAGGATTCTCCAGGGAACATGGATCCAGTAGAGCATGTATCTCATATGCACCTACGTGTATATTCAAATGTTACAAAGAGAGAGATACAAAGGAAGAGAGAGAGAGAGAGAGAAATTTATGTTAACAAACAGGTCATGCAAGGGCGCCTGGGTGGCTCAGTTGGTTAAGTGCCTGCTTTCGGCTCAGGTCATGATCAGTGTCCTGGGACTGAGCCCTGAGTCAGGCTCCCTGCTCAGTGGGGAGCCTACTTCTCCCCTCTTTCTGCTATTCTCTCTCTCTCATAAATAAATAAATGAGATCTTAAATTAAAAAAAGGAAAAGGAAGCAACCAAAGAGAATGACTCCCTGCATTCAGGGGGAGGAAGAGAAGGATTCCAGAGGATTTTGCTTTGGTGGAAATGCCAGTGAGAGACAGTGGATTAACATCTTTACTGAAAATGGGAAAAACAGTTCTTCATATGGGGAAAATAACCTTTGAACATGAAGTCTAAATAAAAACTTTCCACATACACAAAAACTGACACATTTGCTCATGAACTGACCCAAAATACAAGCAATAAATTGACATCCCTCAGGGTGCCGGGGTGGCTCAGTCAGTTAAGCACCTGACTTCAGCTCAGGTCATGATCCCAACGTCCTGGGATCAAGCCCCACATTAGGTTCCCTGCTAGATGGGAAGTATGCTTCTCCCTCTCCCTCTCCTGCTCCCCCTGCTTGTATCTCTCTCTCTCTCTCTCTCTCTCTCTCTCTTTCTGTCAAATAAATAAATAAAACCTTTAAAAAAAATGGATATCCCTTGGGTAGGGAAGTGATTCCAGGAAGAATCTGAATCTACAAAATCAGTGTAAGGGATGCCTGGGTGGCTCAGTCAGTTAATCATCTGCCTTCAGCTCAGGTCATAATCCCATGGTCCTGAGGCACCAGGCTTCTTGCTCAGCAGGGAACCCTGCTTCTCCCTCGGCCTGCTGCTCCCCCTGCTTGTGCATTCGCTCTCTCTCCTTCTCTCTCCTTCTCTCTCTCGCTCTCCCTCTATCTCTGGCAAATAAATAAATAAAATTTTTTTTTAAAAAATCGATGTAAAAATCAAAAATGATAACTAAAGGGACAAATACTAAGACTTTTTAAATTATCTATATCTCTCTAAAAGATACGTGACTGTCCACACAAATATAATAACTATGTATGTTGGAATTTCTGACAGAGGTAAAATAATATGTAGGAAAATCACAGCGAATATGCTGAGAGGTGAGACACAGAAGGATATTATCAGGTCCTTACGTTCCACATAAACGTGGCAGCATCATCAGAATGTAGAGTATTGCAAGTTTCTGATCATAAGACAGAAAGAACTTACAGCTTGTAAGTAGAAGTAGATAAAATGGAATCATATCAAATGCTCCATTAATCAAAAAAAGATACATGGAAAGAGGGAACAAAGAACACATGGGACAAAAAGAATATAAAGGTAAGATGTTATATCAAAATGATATTACTAGTCACATTCAGGAAATGCTCTAAACACCACAATTAAAGACAAGGATTGTCAGACTGAGTTTCACAACAACACCCAAGTAGATGCTGCCTAACAGAAACCTCCAGTAAAGGAAATGACACTGAAATCTAGCAACATTTTAGGACAATTCCCACCCAATTCTGCTCCACAGTGTGAGCCATGGAACATTCAGAGGGAACAGATAGAAAATCTTGGAGGATGAATTGAATCCATTAAAATAATTAGGATCAACATTTTCTGTTATGTATTTTACACACAGAGAGAAGGAAAGAAATAATCACAGCGCACATTTCATGAGAACGGGACTAGAAATGCCCCAGTATGTCCCTTCCTTCCCCAGACTTTAAGATTTTCAAACACACAGTGACAAGAGCTCCCTATGCAGCCCAGAGGGGAGCACAGCTCCACGTGAACCAGATCAATGAAACTCACCCAGAAGCACAGAGATTCTCTCCACCAGTCTGAGAAGGAATATCTTCAAGAGGACAAGAGAAGACATGAGGGAAGCTTGAGGTGGCCAGGCTCCAACTGGGGCTCAGAAGATGGAATTCTGGGGTCCCCACCATAGCCTGGACCCGCTCCTTCTCCCCAGCCTAATCTATGCCCAAGTACTGCCCCTGGGCTTGCCCACAGGCTCAGCCCCCACAATACTCTGATCATGACCCTAACCCTGAATTCAGACCAGGGGATGCCACAAGGGTGGAACCCCTGAGAATGAGCCCACAGTCCCCTGAACCTGAAGATACTGTGGAACTCAGACAACTCAGTGCCCCCTATAGAATGTTCGGGACACCACTGACAACCCCACCTGTTCAGGGGAGCACAGAGAGAGGAGCAAACAATAATGCAGAGCAGAGCCAGCAGGACCCAGGCCAGGACCCAGCACAGCCAAACAGCCTCACCATCCCCACAGATTCTCCAGCTCTAACCTCAGGTACAAACCCGCTGACTCTCCTCACGTGCAGAATGAGGGGCTCCTTTAGAGACCAGCCAAGATGGGGATAGCAGTGAGTTTAGGACAGAAACCCTGCTGCCCCGCCTGGGCTCACCCTCCCTCCCTTCCGTCCTGCTCAAGTTCTGCCCCAAGAAGCCCAGGGTCTGCATCTCGCACACCTGGTCTCCACTCCTGGACTCAACCCACTTTCCTCTGTTTTCCTGGGAAGCTAGGCACTCTGGTCCTCAACTTTACCTACTGTGAAAAGGGGGAAGCTTAACTCATATAAGAAATACTTTTTTCACATTAAATTATAACAAAACATTAAAGAGTCTCTTTCATGAGAACAACTCAGCGGGGTCTCAGTGAGATAACCCTGGTGTTGGAGTCTCCTGTCTGTGAATGGGGGAATCCAAGGAAAAGTCTTCAGCTACACTGGGACCTTCTTCATGTGCAGTTGGATCTAGGTATGAACGAGCAGTTTCCCAATTTCACCAAACCACAGACTAGGCTAGTTTACAAATCCTCCCACACCAAATCCCAGGAGATATAGGCTGGAATAAGGGAAAAGAGGTAAAAACAGCAGTAACAACAATAAAATTAAAGGTTTGCCGGCTCAACAGAACTTAGCACCAGAAGCATCGCCTGTTGCTCTCACTACCAAACCACACAGATAGGGATGCAGGAAGCATCCGTCCTGATTCCTAAATACACAGGAACCTGGTGGCTGTGGGACATCTCACAGGTTTGTCTGGACACTGACCCTTTTCAAATGCACTACACTGTACCCTACACTCTCCTTTTTGTAAGAAGATATCGGGCTATGCCAGGGCAATTCAACCCTGGCACAAGTACAGGAATCCCACCTGTCCTGCCTCCTGCACCATGTATGTGACCTTCTCTGCTGGTCTGGGCAGGCCAGGGGAGCAATTGCCTGTGGGGGGCTGGAAACCCTGGTCCACACCCTTTCTCAGGTGACAGGTGCTCTGGGGTGAACTGTAGGAGGGAAGATCCTGGACTGAGTCCTCCTCCACCAGCAGGGAGCAGCAGAGCTGCATCAGGAGCAGCAGGACAGAGGCTGAGGCTGTCCAGGGGGAGCATCACAGGGACACCAGGTCTGGAGGTCAGCAGGGGTCCAGGATTCAGTCCTCAGAAGGAAGCTGGAATGATCACTCCTATCTCCAGCTGCTGAAGGGACCTTGTTCTGAGGGTCAGACACACAGTGTCGCCCAGGACAAAGACGGGAGCCCTGATGCAGTGAGATCTCCCCTGGGAAATTCAGGTCCCCTCTCTGTCCACAAGTGTTCCCAGGGATTGACTCCTCCATTCTGGGCACATCAGAGATACCCTGATAACTCACACTCTGCCTCTCCTTCCCCACCTCCACCCCAACTCAGATCTGCGGCTGCAGCTCCTTTGTTCAAGAGCATCACAGGGAGCAAAAGGCAGAGCACTCGGGTCCCTGGTTCCTGGAAGGAGCATCCGCAGACTCCTTGTGAGACTGTCTCCTGAGCGATGTGATTCTTATGGCTGCAGGGACTATGGCTCAGGACCTCGAGCTCATACCATATGGGAACATGTGATCATGTGGATCCTCACAAGACCACAAACCTTGAAGTTGTTTCTCATGGTTTCAGGCTCTTTTCAAAGGCTTGCATGAAATATTGATGAAAATTTAAACAGAATTAAATGGTTGGCAATGCCAATTGCTGCTCTGCTGTGGGATGGGGGCTGTCATAGAGACAACAGCACCGTATGTAAATGGACTAGAAATCATGATGAATCTCTAACAGCCAGTGGTTGTTTAACAAGTAAACACACACTTACAAGATGGTGAACTAACCTCAGAATGAAAGAGTTTCCTATTCTGTTTACATGCCAAGAATGGGACCACAGTGTCTGTGGGGGACACAGAAGGGGTCTGAAGCAGGGGGAGGAAAGTAGTGATGTTACAGGACCACCTTTCCCTGATTCAGGTGTTGTCTGCATCTCTCAGAGGGACCAGGCCAGCCCCACAGCCAGGATTCTGGAAGGCCCTGGGCCAGCCCCACACAGCCCCCAAGCAGAACGATTTAGAACAGTGGTTCTGTTCAAATTCCAGGAATGTGACTGTGATACCAAACTTTGGAGACCAAGGCTCATTTTCTGACCTGAGAGCTGCTTGGAGAAAGCTAGGGACCTCCTCTCTACCTCCTTAGTCACTTGCTATGAGTTCACAAGTGGTTTGAATCCCAGAGAGGAGGAAATTTGCATAATACTAACAATCATAGACCCAAGGGCCTGGAAATAAATAAGAGAGGATAGGGTGAAGTTGGCCCAGCGGTGGTTCTCAGAAGACAGAGCAGTGGGCACATCCACCATGGCCTGGACCCCTCTCTCACTCCTCATCCTCACTCTCTGCACAGGTGCTGTCCCTGGGCTCTGCCCACCCTTAGCCACACAGGGCCTGAGTTGAGCTTGCCCCAAACCCTGAGCTCAGCCCCAGCATAACCTCAGTATTGGGATCTCTGAATGAGCCCCTGGACCTCATTTCAACCTCTCCTCTTCTGTCTTTTCAGGCTCCGTGGTCCCCAGTGAGCTGACTCAGCCACCCTTTGTGTCAGTGGCCCTGGGACAGACGGCTACAATCACCTGCACTGGAGAGGAGGTGGATTATGGTTATGTACAGTGGTACCAGCAGAAGCCAAGCCAAGCCCCTCTGATGGTGATTTATGATGATAATGAGCAGCCATCTGGGATCCCAGAGCGATTCTCAGGGTCCAAGACAGGGAACACGGCCACCCTGACCATCAGCGGAGCACAGGCCGAGGACGAGGCTGACTATTACTGTCAGTCCTATGATGGCGGTGCTGATGCTCACAGTGACACAGACAGATGGGGAAGTGAGACAAAAACCCCTTCCCTGTCTGTGTCTCACTCTCCTCCAGCCCCAGGAGGCCTGTGCACAGAGCAGTGAGCAGGTCTGTCCCAGGTCCCCAGGTCTGAAGTCCCCAGTATGTCCCCTTCCTCCCAGTCCTCCAGGCAGGCTGCACAGGGTGGATCAGCAGGGGTTTTGTAATCAGTTGTTGAAACTCTATTAACCTAAGACTGTGAGTGTAGAAAGGACTAAATATGTGAGAGACAGAAATGGAAGACATTTTCTGAAGAACAACTCTTCTAATCTTCCCAAATTATATGGTCTGAAATTGAAAAATATATGGGATAGACTGAAAGCAGATATGATGCTGCAAAAGGGAGATTAGGGAACTTGATGTCATAGCAATGGAAAGTATTCAAAATTAAACACACAGTGAAATTCCTAATAAAACTAATGAAGGCTCAGTGCCTGAAGGACGCCTTCATGCCGTGCAGACAGTGTGCAAGTGTAGGAACTGCAGGAAGGATGGTAAAGAACTGAGGGCAGACCAAAAAATCTGTGAAGAAATAATCTACACAAAGGCTTCAAGTTTAGAGAAACCCAGGAACCAATACATCCAAGGAGCTCAATGAAGCTCGGATACAGGGAACATGAGAGACAGCACAACACACATCATAATGAAATTGCTACAAACCAGTGTTGCAGACACCCTCACAGCCAGAGAGGAGAGTCCTCTTCTGAACAAAGAAACCAGCATTGTGCTGGGAGCACATTTCTCATCATGAACTATGTAAACTGGAAAACTGAGGAGCAATGTCTTCAAAATACTAACAGAAAATACTGCCAACCTTGGTCTTTATCTGTGAAAAATATCATTGAAATTGAAGACAAACTGAGCCTTTCTCAGACTGTAAACCTCCCAGAACAGATCACTCACAGACCCTCAGCACAAGGGACAGTGAAGGACACCCCTCAGACAGAAGGAAAGGGTGACAGGTTGAAATGTGAGTCTACACAAAGTATAATAAGCTTCAGAAATCATAACTTCATGGATAAACATAAAATAAATTTTAGTGGTCAATGTCTGTAAATACAATCAACTCCTTAAAGCAAAAACAATAGCAACATGTTTGATTTATAATGGAGGTACAAGTAAAACATATGACGATGAGAGCAGAAATGATGAGGGAGATGAGACCATGTTATAACGTTCTCATCCAGCATGTGAATGATGTCGTGTCACTGGGAGGAACTCTGACAAGGTAGGTGGTGAGGACTGCAAATCCACAGAAACCATCAAAATAACATCACTTTAAAAACAAAGAGCGTAACTACTCAGGTGCATGACTGATGATTGTCTGGAGGGTATGGATATTATAGGACATGGGTGTCATGTTTGTGTATGTGTGTATTTGTCTGTGATGCACGGAGAAACTGAGACAGTGGGAGAGAGACACTCACGTTGAGAATTAGCCCAGGCAGTCCTGGGGTGGCAGGTCTGGAAGCTGCCAGACAGGACAGAAGGCTGTGCATGGAAGTCAGGATGAGGTGGCAAATTTTCATCTAAATTTAGTCTAAAGGCTTGAAATGCTAAGAGGAGACAGAGAAGAAAATTAAAGCATCCAATTCAAACTGCTAGAGATGAAAAATATAACATCTCTGATCACAAATAGAAGGATCGAGATTAGCAGCATACACAACAAGAAAAATAACATGAGGGAGTCTAAAGACACAGCATGAGCACTGCAGAGTAAAAGATACAAAAAGAGTTTAAAAGTGAGTAAGGTAGGGAACTCTTCAGAAGATGGTGGAGGAGTAGGAGACCCCATTTCAGCTGGTCCCCTGAATTTAGCTGGACATCTACCAAACCATTCTCAACATGAAATCAGCCCAAGATGTAAGAATTTATAACTGGATCTCTACAAGCAGAAAATCCCCAGTGGTCTTGAGGTATAAAGGGGAGAGCCATGATTCTGTGGGCAGAGATCAGAAGATAAATAGAAGATGGAGGGAGCACCATAAGCTGGTGTGGGGAAGGTGATATAACACCAGAGTGCAAAATGTCCCATGCTGGGGACTGGGCATAGACTCGCAGACCAGTAGTGGCAGGGAAAGGGCGTTAGTCCAGCACCCAGATGGGATCCAGGAGCTGCAGGTACATGCACGCGACCCAGAGGAGGCTCATGGTTTTTGAAGCACAAAGGGCAGAGGCATTCCCAGCCTTGGGATCAAACTCTGGGAGAGTTGCTGTGGGGTGCACAACCAGGGAGGCTGTGGGTTTTAGCAGCACAGGCAGAAACGGAGACTACGTGTCCTGGAGAGCTCAGTTAAGAGCAGACTGTGATGTCTCTGTTCTGGGACAGAGGTTTTGGTGTAGTCACTTCTGCTCTGACTCTAGGAAGAGATGCAAAATGCCACCAGGGAAAGCTGCCAGAGAACAAAAGCCTCCCAAAACTGGTTTTCACTGAGCTCATCCCTCCCCACAGGGGGCAAGGTCAACTCTGCCCAAGGAGCGTTGCCTGAGTAGTGGCACAGCAGGCCCCTCTGCCAGAAGACAGGCTGGACGAATAGGAGGATAACAACCCTAGGGTCCCTATAAAACAGGTGCATCTTGCTTGGGTGATGGTTAATACTTTGGACTCTGTATATTCCCTCAACCACCCCTCCCAACAGAATGATTAAGCGGAAGAACCCTCAACAACAACAACAAAAAAGAATAAGAGACTATGGCCTCTGCCACAGACCTAATGGATATGGATATAAGGAAGATGCCAGAGATAGTCTTCAGAGTAACAATTATGAAGTCAATATCTAGGCTTGTGAAAAATATTAGTGACAATATAGAATCTCTAAGAGCAGAAATGAGATCTTATCAGGCCGAACTTAAAAATGCTATGAATGAGATGCAGTCTAAACTGGATACTCTGAGTGTCAGGGTAAATGAAGCAGAAGAATGAATTAGTGAGCTAGAGGATAAGATGATAGAAAAGAAGGAAGCCAATAAAGCCAGGAAAAAACAGCTTAAAGTCCAAGGGATCAGACTGAGAGAGATTAGTGACACCAGGAAAATGTTCCAATATCAGAATTATTGGGATCCCTGAGAGGGTATTGAGAGAGAGAGAGAGAGAGAGAGAGAGAGGTCTAGAAGACATAATTGAGCAAATAGTATCTGAGAACATCCCTAACCTGGGAAGGAAACACGCATTTGTGTTCAAGAGGCAGAGAGAACTCCCAACATCAAAGAGAACAAATCAACGACTCAACATATAATAGTAAAATTAGCAAATCTTAGATCCAAGGAAATAATTCTAATAATCCTAAAAGCAGCTAAGTGGAAGAGATTTCCTATGTACAGTCAGAGGAACATCAGATAATATAAGACCTGGCAAGGCAGAAAGGGCTGGTAAAACATACTCAGGGTACTAAATGAGAAGAACATGCAGCCAAGGATACTTTCTCCAGCAAGGCTGTCATTCAGGATGGATGGAGAGACAAGGTGATAAAAGGAGTGGCAGAAACTGAAGGAATATGTGACCACCAAGCCGGCCCTGCAAGAAACACTAAGGGGGGGGTGTACTATAAAAGAAGAAAGAACCCAAGTGTAGTATACACCAAATATTTACGGAGATAATCTATAGAAAGAAGGACCTCACAGACAACAAGATGGCACTAAAATCATATCCTTCAATAATCACTCTCGACATGAATAGCCTAAATGCTCCCATGAAATGGCACAGGGATGCAGATTGGAAGAGAAGACGGGACCCATCCATGGGTCCAAAATGAAACCCATTTTGAACCAAAAGCTACATCCAGACTGAAAGTGAGGGGATGGAGAATCATCTTTCATGCCAACAGACCTCAAAAGAAAGCTGGGGTAGCAATTCTCATATCAGAAAAAATAGATTTTAAGCTAAAGTATGAAGTAAGAGATACAGAGGAACACTATATCATTCTTAAAGGGTCTATCCAACACAAAGATCTAACAATTGTAAATATTTATGCCCCCAATATGGGAGCAGCTAACTACATAATCCAACTGTTAACCAAAATAATCATATTGATAATAATACTTTACTAATAAGAGACCTCAACACTCCACTCTCAGCAATAGACAGACCATCTAAGCAGAAGATCTACAAAGAAACAAGAGCTTTGAAGACACACTGGACCAGATGGGCTTCATAGATATATACAGACCGTTCCACCCTAAAACAACAAAATTCTTCTTGAGCATACATGGAACTTTCTCCAGACTAGACCATATACCGGGTAACAAATCAGGTCTCAACCAATATAAAAAGATTGAGATGATTCCCTGCATATTTTCAGACCACAGTGCTTTGAAACCAGAACTCAATCTCAAGAAAAAATTGGAAGGAATTCAAACACTTGGAAGCTAAAGACCATCCTGCTCAAGAATGTTTGGGTAAACCAGGAAATTAAAGAACTTAAACAATTCATGGAAACCAATGAGAACAAAAACACATTGGTCAAAAACCTATGGGATATGGCAAAGATGGTCCTAAGTGGGAAATACATAGCCATCCAAGCCTCACTCAAAAAACTAGAAAAATTCTGGGGCGCCTGGGTGGCTCAGTGGGTTAAAGCTTCTGCCTTCGGCTCAGGTCATGATCTTAAGGTCCTGGAATCAAGCCCCGCATTGGGCTCTCTGCTCAGCAGACAGCCCCCTTCCCCCTCTCTCTCTGCCTGCCTCTCTGCCTGCTTGTGAGCTCTCTCTCTCTGTCAAATAAATAAATAAAATGTCCTTAAAAAGTAGAAAAATTCTGAGGGAAGGCAAGATGGAGAGAAGTAGGAGACGCTGTTACAACCTGTCCCCTAAAGTGAGCTGGATATCTACAAGAACACGCTGAACACCATGAGATCAGCCTGAGAAGTAAGATTTTTCATTTCTGGATCTCTACAGGAGCAGAAGGCAGCAGCAGAGAGGTAAAGCAGAGTGGGAACATGTGAACCTATATCGGAGGATAAACAGAAGGGGGAGGGAGCCACGAGAAGCGACCCAAGGACAGTAATACCCGAAAGGAAAGTGCCCTGTGTTTGGGGACCTGCATTAACTTAGAGTCCGGTTAAAAACACTTCAAAAGAGCTTAAGGAGCAACCAGTGGAAGTGGGTGATCACGGGCACGGGCCTAAGCCCACCTTCCCAGGAAGGGCACCAACCCCATCAAAGAGAGACTGGCAGGGGATCTAGTCGATAGTTCATGAACCTTCAGCTTTCCACCTCTTGCACCATTTAGAGGGCGAGGTGCACTCCTGCAAGCGCCTTAGAGAGCCTGGCGTGGTTCATGAGCCTGCGGCTTTTCTCTGTGTGCAGCACTCCGTGGACTGGGTGCACTCCCCCAAGCCCCTGAGAGACCGGGCGGGAGCCCTAGCCGGGGCTCTCTAGGACCTAGGGACATCTGCTGCCTGCAGACTGGCGCTCCCAGCTGGCACCAGAGTGAACGCGGCCCCTTGGGGCAGGAGTCTGAGCGCACCCATCGCAGGCCGGGAGCCCTGACAGCAGTCGCGGCAATGGCAGTCACCAGAAGCCAGTTTCCTAGACCTTGAGGCTTTGGTCGCGAGAGGGTGCAGAGGTTACTGAGGGCCTCATGGGCCCACTGAGATGGTGTGGTCATAGGGTAGGTCTATTTTTAACTTTTCGAGGAACCTGCATACTGTTTTCCAAAGTGGCTGCACCAACTTGCATTCCTACCAAGAGTGTAAGAGGATTCCCCTTTCTCCACATCCTCTTCAACATTTGTTGTTTCCTGTGTTATTAAATTTTGCCATTCTTACTGGTGTGGTTTTGATTTGAATTTCCCTGATGCCTAATGATGTTGAACATTTTTTCACGTGTCTGTTAGCCATTTGTATGTCTTCATTGGAGAAGTGTCTGTTCATGTCTTCTGCCTATTTTTTGACTTGATTATTTGTGCTTTGGGTGTTGAGTTTGAGATCTTTCTAGATCCTGGATACCAGCCCTTTATCTGTAATGCCATTCACAAATACCTTCTCCCATTCCGTGGGTTGTGGGTTGCATCTTTGTTTTGTTGACTGGTTCCTTTGTTGTGCAAAGGGACTTCATCAAGAATCTATTTCAACGAGTTAGAAACTAGAAAAACAGTAAAATGCATCAATGAATCCAGAAGTTGGTTTTTTGAAAGAATCAGTAAGATCAATAAATCACCAGCCAAACTAATCCAAACAAAAGAGAGAGGACCCAAATTAACAAAATTATGAATGAAAGGGGAGAGTTCACGACTAATGCAAAGGAAATAGAAACAGTCATCAGAAATTATTATCAACAGCTATATGCCAATAAGTTAAACAACCTAGAAGAAATGGATCCATTCTTGGAAACCTATAAACTTCCAAGA
>CM052889.1:58424043-58453936 GCA_028534135.1 Potos flavus | reverse complement strand
ATCCCCAGACAGATCATATCGTGTCCTCTATTTTCATACAATGAGAAAAGATACTCACCCAGTAGGTGTTATGGATTCTGATAGGCAGTTGGAGAGTCCATCCATCCTGATGGTGCATGGGGGATGATGAGTCAGTTGCCTCCTCCTACAAGGTGGCCAAAAGATACACAGCCACGAGAGTGAGACACACAATGGGTGCTGCCTCATTCTACCTCCCAAACTGTGCCCCAGAATTTTTCTTTACACTCACCCTACCCAGAAATATGGACAGACAACAATTTTGTGAAATACAGCTCAGCCTGTCAATACAGACGCGTAATAAGCCACCACAGCCCATCCCTCGTCCACATGACATTCACCCAGGTCCCCACAAATCAGGCTCCAAATAAAGAGAATATTGGGAGCCCTGCTTCCACATCATAAGATAAACCTACAGAGTGAATAATTACAAACATGGTCACCCTTTCCCTACAAGGGGATACAAAATACATTTTTGTCTATTAGTGATCTTTATTTTGTCCCAGCTGATTTGATATCCTATAACTTCAATATTGAGATATAAAGTTAACTGTTGTTAATACATTTGATGATCAATGATAATGGGATGGGACAGGAGAACAAAAAAGAAATATATGATGACTATGTATCCAAACATATTCTGCCAGAAAGACACGGGTGGGGGGGGAGGGGTATGGTGCCCTCTCAACTACCAGAGCAGTGCAGTCCATATCCCACTGGAGTTTCCCACCAACAATGCACACCCCATGTGGCTCCTAAAAATATCTATTCTTCAATCATTTTTTCTATATCATTACAGGCTAAAGAATCTGAATCGAGCTCAGTGACCAAAGTGAGACGGTTAAAGCCCAAGTACCAGGTGGCCTGGTAGGACCTGGGAGGACAAGGAGAAGTGAGACTTTCCACAGTGGCCGAGACCCCCACCCTGTGAAGCTCAGTGAGCACACAATCCCAGGGGGCAGGGGTAGGGTTCCTCCCCAAGATGCAGATGCAGCTGCAGCAGGACTGGGTGGGGCCCTGGCATCTGCAGGTGGAAGAACTCCCCAATGAGCCTGTGGTGCTGCTCCTCTGAGGACCACACTCAGAGCGACCTCACTCCAGCTCCCCGGCTGCTCCCAGCACAGGCAAGAGGTCCCACAGGGAGGCACAGTGTGAGCTACGGATGTCCTGCTCTCCCTCCCACTCAGGGTCCATGGCATCAGGGCCCTGCTCTCCCAGTTCTACGCTTTCCTCCTTCCCCTCACGGCTGGGGCCAGTTTGTCCTAAATCAGCCTCCCTAAGCCTCTGGGGTCATGGGGTCACCATCTCCTGTGCCGTGGCAGTAGGGACACTGGGGATATAACCGTGTCTCCTGCTACCAACAGCTCCTGGCACAGCCCCACCTGGACACAGGATGGGTTCAGAAGTCACCCCTCAGAGACCCCAGACTCCAACTCTGGAAGCTTGCACTCTCTGAGCATCTCTGGCTCCACAGCGGTCCTGAGGCTGGTTCCTCGGGAACTCAGGGCCTTGGGATATGTCCCCCAAATTGTGTGGGTACCAAGTGAGGGCATGCAGTGCAAACCAAGACCATGCAAACCAAAGCCATATCAGTGAGTAACATTTGGACCAAGACCACAAGAGCTGGTGCCACTTATGGGAGTGGGTGCCTCTTTGACCAAGTCCACATGAATTGGGCCACATCGGCCAAGGCCACCTAAGATGGTGCCACTTGGAAAGATGCCAACTGAGTGGTGCCACTTGGACTGAAGCCATCAGATCTGGTGCCACATGGGCAGAGGACGCATTCGCCAATGCCATGTCATCAGTCTCACAGTAGCCATGGCCATGATGACCAAAGACACATGAGCCAAGGCTACATATCAGGTGCCATGTGAACAGAAACCATGTTTTCCTATGACACATGGAATGAGGCCCTGTCCACCCAGGCCCTGTGAGCAGGTGGCACTTGGCCTTGTTTCTTTGAATGATGTTTCCACAGCAGCCAAGAAGAACACTGCAAAGCAGCATTCCCTCCCACCCAAGGTCAGCCCCACATTCTAAGAGGAGTGAGGCCCCAGGTCTCAGGAAGAAGGCAGAACAGGGTAATGGACGCTCTGATAAAAGCCACTCCCTGCCAGTAACCATGGCAAATGCTTAATGACAAGGCAAGAAGCCTCCACATTTTGACTCCAGGTACAGAGAGTTGGCCCTTATGCCCGGCCAACCAGGAAGAAAGAATGGCCTCTGCATGGACAATGAGGTAGAAATGTCTCCCTGCATGGAAATCAGGGAGGAAGGATATGTTCCCACATATGAGTGGGATCAAAGCAACAGCGGGTGGTGTGAATCCACGTGATGCAAATGAAGGTCACATCATGGGCACCACTTGGAGCAAGACCACCTGAGGAGTGCCATGTGGAGGGAGACCACCTGAGGAGTGCTCCATGAGTTGATGCAGGGTGGGGAGAGAGCTCTTTCCCGGGGATCTCAGTGATGAGGAAGTGAGAACATGCCACCTGGGCTGGCACCACTCCCCTCCTGTCCTGTCCCCTGTGCTGTGTCCACTTCCTTGGCATGTCTTTATGTTCAAGCCTTAAGAAATGTGGCCCTTCTGCTCTCACCTCTAGGCAAAGTGGGACCCTGGAAGGATCGGCTCATGAAGTCACCTGGATGGTACACGGTGTCCCCTCCTGAGGTCCATGTGCTCAGACACCCACCATATCTGCTCTAAAGGCTGGGACAGTGCAGGGCTGTCACCTGAGATCCTGTCTCTAACTACTGTTGTCCAGCCAGTCCTGCCAAGGGGGACCCTCCTTCCAGTTGTTCAGGTCTGTCCTGTCTTCCCATTAACAGGGAGAGGCATGGCGAGGGTTGACGCTAGTCTGACTTGCATGTGACCCAACACAGCAGACCCTGTGCAGCTCTATTCAGGCAGGAGCAGGCTCAGCCCCACTCAGCCTTCCTCCAGGCCCCCCACCTCTGCCTGTGCCTCAAAACCCTGTCCTGACCCATCCCCAAGATCTCACATGCCTTATTCTCTCCTCCCTCCTCAGGGAGCACATCATGCCTGATCCAGCCTATTTTCCTAGGGATTCACTAATAATCATTGCTTCCATTATGTGATGAGGTAGATTGCTTCCATTATGTGATGAGGTAGGTTGCTAGTGACTTGGTCACGTGATGACTGATGACTGCATGTGTCTGAGGGGCAAGTGAAGGCGTGGGAGTCTCACCATGATGCTCATGTTTAGACTCTGAGAGGTTAGTGTTGCATGTGGGCTCCTTCCTCCAGCATTGTCGAGCCCCCGCTCTGTGCCCGGCTCTATGCCATCACTAGTGAGAAACTGTCAGGGACAGAGTCTAGGCTCCAAAACACTGCTCAACAGGAGAGAGTCACAGTTCTTACTCAGTCTCTACAGCTTCTGTGTACACGACACAAGACAGAAATTATCAGAGTTCTCGCTTCTGCACTCTGGACTGTGGAGTCACCACATGGTGGGTCAGGGTATCACCCATGCCATGGGGACCTGAGCTGTCCCTGTCTCTTAGGGTCCTGGGAAGGAAAGACGGCCCCGTGGGGGGGGCAGGGGCTGAGTGTTGGCACCTGTCAGCCCCTCATTACACATCCACCGAGAGTGACCTTCACATTTGGTGTGTATCAGTCCACAGTCCCTGAGGTCAGTCAGTGTGGAAGTCAGGATGCATCCCATCCTCCCCTGATGCACCCTGCACTCAGCCCCATGAGGTCCCAGCCCCAGAGCCCAGCTTCCATGACAACCCGGAATGGACAGAGGGCAGCTGGGGCACCAAGAGTCTGGAGATCATGGAACCCCAGCCTCCCCTGGCTCACTCCCTGGTCCCTGTGAGCTGCAGGCCCCCCTGCATCGTGGAAGGAGACGCCCCTTCTGAACTGATCATGGTGGAGAAGGAAGCACAGAGGCTAGTAGAAGCTGGGCTAGTGTGACCACAGCAGCCCACAGCCATGACGGGACCCATGTCATGTCTATGGAGGCCCCGATGTCAGGCAGCATTCCCTTGACCCAGAAGCGGAGTTTGTGGGACCAAGGGTGTGGGCTGGGGTAAGAACCTTACTCTCTGTTTCTCTGGCTTCTGTGTCTTCTGCCAACCCCAGCTGCCTCCTCAGGAGATCAATGCAGGCTATGCCCTTGGAGGGTGACAGGGCCGGGGGGAGCCCTGCCCATCTGTGGGGTCTCAGGAGACAGGGCTCTGGGACATCTTCTCTATGGCTTGGTCCCCTGTCCCCCTTCTCAGTCACTGCACAAGGGCCATATCCAGGTTCTGTCTGTAGGCTGGACCCCCACAGGACCTGAGCTGGGCCTGCCCTAAACACTGAGTCAGCTCAGAAGAGCCTCCCAGGGAATAGGTCTCTCTCCCTCAGTCCCTCTCCTCTCCTCTTATAGGCCCTGTGCCTCCCTGGACAGTCCCTTATGTCAGTGACCTTGAGCTGGCCCAGGCTCCCCTGCCCTGGACATAAGCTCAGGAGTGAATATGCTACTTGGTACCAGCAGGAGCCAGGACAAGACCCTGAGCTCTTTGTATGTAAAGATACCGAGTGGCCTTCAGGGATCCCTGACTGATACTGAGAATCCAACTCATGGACAAGGCCACCCTGAGAATCAGACAAATCCTGGGCCAAGAGAACCTTGACCATTGCTGTGTCACCTACCGTGTCAGTGAGAGCAGCTGGCAGTAATTCAAAGTGACCCAGAGAAATGTGGAAGTGGGGTACAAACCTGCCCACCGACTCTGGCTTGCACTCTCACTAGCTCCAACGTATGTCAGGCTTTAGAGTCAGCTGTCCTCCCTGGTCCTGGCCCGGCCCCAGCACAAGTGGGATTTCTAGCAGGTTTTCTGTCCTCAAAACCTGTATATCATATTGAATGATGGCAGATATAGGGAGCTATAATGTATTGTGGGGACTGTAGTAATCATTTACAGAAGATAATACAGTTTTAGGATGTCATTATACATCGCGTGGGTCCCAGATAAAATCACGTGCCACTCCGGGGTAGACACTAGTCTCAGCACAGTCCTGGGGGAATTCCTCTTTTCCTTGGGTACAGGAAGCCTGGATGGGCCCCAGGGGCTGTGCCTTCCCTGGTGCCTGGATGAGGAATCTCCATATCCAGAAATGCTGCCTGGGCTTCCTGAAGAGGAGACCACGTCCCTGCTGCCCCAGGCTCTACCCTTCTTAGGTTTTGTAGAAACTGTCTGCACTTCTTCTAGAAGTGCAGACAACACCTTGGGGCCACAGAGGACTTGCTCCTGGCACCACTGTCCTCCCACCGACCCAAGTCACCTGCACCAGGCAGGTCTGACCCTTAGCTCAGGTCGGACCCACATGGACTCACACCCACCCCAGTGTGGCCCCTTGGGGTGTCCCAGACTGTATTTGGGGCACACCTTTAGGTCTAAGGTAATTAATCTTTCCCAAGATTGAAAAAAAAATATCATGGTCTGAATTTCTCATCATGATTCTTTGAATTGTGGTTTTAAAATTGATTTTTAAAACAATTTCATGAGGAGGAAAAAACAGATGAAGAATTTATTAAGAAGGAAGAGTAGATCCCCTATTTCCATCCTGGGTTGAATCAGAGTGATACCTTGGTGAGAGTAGGAAGACACAGGACAGAAAACAATTTTCCCCTCACAAAAGCATGGCAAGTACTATTGGATTATGGATCTATAGCTTACTTAATGAACCAATAAAGTAGAAAGATGATTTTTGGTAGGAATCCCTATAACCAAAATGGTTTGCCAGGGACTTTTCAGGTTAAAATACTATGAAAATGTGACTCTAGAGAGTTCTAATCTGGGCATTCTCACCATTAATTTCTCATCCCCATGACCACGAATGGGCTGGCACCTCCTTGAACCCCAGATAGCTCCCTTTCCAAGTGGAGCAGCGCCTCCCACAGGCAGCTGGCAGAACTGAGAGGAAGGAGCTGTCTCTTTCAGGACCTGGACCATTCTGCCTGAGTTTGTTCCGCTTCCCCTCTCAGCCTGGGCAGACTTCCTCGCGTGGTGCAGGGGACGGCTGCTGTCTTGCACCTGCCAGCTTCTGCTCTTCTATCTTCCTCTCCAGGGACCGGAGACCTGCACTCTTCTCCCTGTGTTCTTCCCTGTGAAGTGCACCCCTCCCTCATGTTTCTGCTCAGCTCAGCCAGCATGTGGGGCACCGGGAAAGCAATGACAAGTCATCCATGTGGGACCCCAGACAGTGGGATAAGAGCAGAGGCCCATGGAGCACCCTGGTTTCCCTGTGGCTTAGGCGTGTTGGGGGGAGGCGAGAGATACTACACCGCCCTGAGCGACCTCAGCCCCCAGGTGACCTAGGGAAATCCCAGGGACTGACCACATCTGTGTCAAACCTGCTCCTACTTCAGGTGTTTCCTCTTAGAGGCCTCTCTCTGTGCCCAGCAGCTGCCCAGAGAACCTGACTTATTACCTGGAAATTGCCTCTGACCACACCTGACACATCCCTCTGTGCCCAGAGACCTCACCTTAAGGGAAACTCCACACTGGTCTGGAACTGGATTGAATCCCAGGTCCCTCAGCTTTGTCCTGTTCTTTCAGATCCTCTAACTACCCCTCTGCCCCTATGCTATAGCACTCACTGGGCTCTTCCTACACACATCTCACTTCTTGTGACTTTCCCCGTCCTGAGCAGCTCCAGAGTTCAGTAGGAACTGTGTCTTGTTCATGCAGAATTCCCAGGATGGAATTTGTGCCAGACCAATGAGGGTCTGAATAAATGTCTGCTGGGTAGATCCTCTCCTGTCTCTGTCTTTGGGGAATTAGCCCCCTGTCACCCTCTCCCCCAACCCCACGTCAGCCCTGCATGCACTGTTGGCTCCAATAAGAGCCATCCCCTGAGTCCTCTGATCCCCAGTGCTAAGCTGCAATACCACCTGCATGACACCCCACACCCCAGAGACAGGTGCAGGGACGCCACAGTAAAACCTGTGCTCTCCTCCTCCACATGGGCCTGTTCGTGTTTTCATAGTGAATCTGGGCCTCTACTGCCAGAACACAAGGCAGCAGGAGCCATGCTTAGAAGAGTCATTCCTCACTGGGGCAAGAGTCCATGGATCAGGAATCAGGACCTGAACTGTAGGTTATGAGTCTACACCTGTGCCAGGGACACCACTGCACCTCCAGCAGACAGTGGAGTAGCCACCAGGGGTCAGCAGAGATCACCTGGCAAAGTCACCTGCAAATGGGGAGGGCCTGGACATCTGGGCTTCTGCTGGGTGAGGGGTGATTTAGTAACCAGGACCTGAGACCTTCAGGTCGTTTGTCATTGGTCGTCAGTCTACAATGACATCCTTCACTCTCAAGTACAAATTCTTCAGCATATGCGTGTGTGCGGTCTTCCTCATGGAGATATTGCCTATTTCTCTAATATAGGCCCAGCCAACATGCCCCCCACCAACCCAAGACCTAGCTCACCCCCATGAAAGAAAATACTGTCCCTGTCCACAAACATCGGTTCACCCTGTGATCACACATTTCCTCCCTCCCTCCTTCCTCTGTGCTGAGAGACCCCTGTCCTTCCAGACACACTGGTCCTCCTTTCTGGAAGTTCCTCTCTCCTGTCCCTCACCTGTCCCTCCACTTACCTCCCTCAAGAAAGGGAGAAGGGACTGGAAAATTCTGTTTTCCCCTTTCCTAGTGCCTGCAACACAGAAATTTCCTCGGTAAACTTTTTTTGACTTAACTTACAAATTCAGATGTTTATTATATATTTTCCAAAAAAACTGAAGATAACTTAAATGTGATAAATATTACCTTGGAAGGGGGCCTGGGTGGCTCAGTGGATTAAAGCCTCTGCCTTCGGCTCAGGTCATGATCTCAGGGTCCTAGGATCGAGTCCCACATCTGGCTCTCTGCTCAGCCGGGAGCCTGCTTTCCCCTCTCTCTCTGCCTGCCTCTCTGCCTACTTGTGCTCTCTCTATCTCTCTGTCAAATAAATAAATAAAATCTTTAAAAAAAATAAATAATAAATAAATAAATATTACCTTGGAGAGTTATTAAACTTTGTAGCCCCTCTCATTCTCTTATATGGCAATCATTTCTTTTTGCAACTTATCTGTTCCTGCCCCTGACTACAAAATGGGGATAGTGAGGCACAGCACCTATGGCCTGCCCCAAAGCTCACAGCCAACAGAAGATATTTACAGCACCACCCTACCTATGGAAAGTCCATGTTCTCTTGATAGATGATGCAATTTATTTGTTCTCTGTGGCTCACGAGCTGTCATCTGGGGTAAGCCCCTGTACCTGTGTGAGCCACAGTGCGTCAACCATAGGAAAGCTTCAGAAATTAAAGACAGACTTCAGCACTGAGCTCTCTGCGGCTAGGCCAGCCCAGAGGAACATCAGAACAAAAACTGGAGTGGGGATGTCAGCCCCGGACTACAGGACCAGAGGGTAAAACGGAATCCCCTGGGCTGAGAGTGGGGTCGACAAAAACCACTCCTCCTCTCTCTGTGTCCCTTGGGTCTGAGTTTTATTTATTTATTTATTTATTTATTTGACAGAGAGAGAGAGATCACAAGTAGGCAGAGAGGCAGGCAGAGAGAGAGGAGGAAGCAGGCTACCTGCTGAGCAGAGAGCCAGATGCGGGGCTCGATCCCAGGACCCTGGGATCATGACCTGAGCCAAAGGCAGAGGCTTTAACCCACTGAGGCATCCGGGCCTGAACTCTTTATGAGAACCTACAATGCTCTTCAGCAGCAGCCTCTGAGGCCCCATTGATTTGCATAACCAATAGGTGTCTCCAGCAAGGGTTGATAAGAGAGGCCTGGGAGGACACTTGCCCAGCCTCGGACCTTGGGAGCAGAATCAGGGCACCTCCGCCATGGCCTGGACCCTTCTCCTCAGGGTCTTTGCTCACAGCACAGGAGCCGAGCCCAGGCTCACAACTACACCAGCCTCAGGTCCCTGGGACAAGCCTAACCCTTAGTCTGAGCCCAGCAGGAGCTGCCTGTGGGGGAGGGTGCTTCTGACCCTGCTGCAGGATGAGGAGCCGGTGAAACCCCCCCACACTCAGTGCTCATGGCTCTGCGTGAACCCTGAAGGAATGCCCCTGCCCAGGGAAAGGGTTGTTTTCCGATTTGTTCAAAAGCGCCATCCACCAGTCAGACCCATACTACTCTGGGATGGAGATTGATGAGAGAGGCACCCCTGAGGGTCTAGAAAATCCCTGGAGCTCAGGCCAGGTCTCACAGGTGGGCGGTCTCTTGGAATGAGTCCTTGACTTTCCAGCCAACCTCTCCTTTCCTCTTTTGCAGCTTGTGCCCTCCTATGAGGTGACAGCCCCCATCTGTGTGGGCGGCCCTGGGACAGATGGCCAGGATCATCTGTGGGTGAATCAACACTGGAAGTAAACATGCTTAATGGCACCAGCAGTGGCCAGACCAAGTCCCCATGCTGATCATCTATTGTAGCCCTAGCCTATAACTGTAACTGTAACTCAAACTCACAGATCCCAAAAGCTCGACACATTTCAACAACAAGACTTCATCAAGATAAAAAGCTTCTGCACAGCAAAGGAAACAGTCAGCAAAACAAACAGGCAACCCATGGAATGGGAGAAGATATTCGCAAATGACACTACAGACAAAGGGCTGATATCTAAGATCTATAAAGAACTCCTCAAACTCAACACTCAAAAAACAGATAATCACGTCAAAAAATGGGCAGAAAACATGAACAGACACTTCTCCAAAGAAGACATACAAATGGCTAACAGACACATGAAAAAATGTTCCTCATCATTAGCCATCAGGGAGATTCCAATCAAAACCACACTGAGATACCACCTCACACCAGTTAGAATGGCCAAAATCAACAAGACAGTAAACAACAAATGTTGGAGAGGATGTGGAGAAAGGGGAACCCTCTTTCATTGTTGGTGGGAATGCAAGTTGGTGCAGCCACTTTGGAAAACAGTGTGGAGATTCCTGAAGAGATTAAAAATAGAGCTACCTTATGACCTGCAATTGCACTACTGGGTATTTACCCCAAAGATACAGATGTAGTACAAAGAAAGGCCACATGTACCCCTAATGTTCATAGCAGCAATGGCCACAATCACCAGACTGTGAAAAGAGCCAAGATGCCCTTCAAAAGACGAATGGGTAAAGAAGATATGGTTTATATATACAATGGAATATTATGCCTCCATCAGAAAGGATAAATACCCAACTCTTGTATCAACATGGACGGGACTGGAAGAGATTATGTTGAGTGAAATAAGTCAAGCAGAGAGAGTCAGTTATCATATGGTTTCACTTATGTGTGGAGCATAAGGAAAAATATGGAGGACATTGGGAGAAGGAAAGGAAGGGAGAATTGGGGGAAATCAGAGGGGGGGATGAACCATGAGAGACTGTGGACTCTGAGAAACAAACTGAGGGTTTTGGAGGGGAGGGGGGATGGGGGTTAGGTGAGCCTGGTGGTGGGTATTAAGGAGGGCACGTATTGCATAGAGCACTGGGTGTGGTGCATGAACATTGAAGCTTGGAATGCTGAAAAAAATAAAATTAAATTAATTTTAAAATATAAATAAAAAACAAAATCCGTAACACCCACCAGTGTCAAACTGGCAGGGAGAAAGAGATAGCCTTAAGAGCAGCCAGAATGAAAAGACAGTTTTTTTTCCCACTTTTCTTTTTTTTATTAACATATAATGTATTATTTGCCCCAGGGGTACAGGTCTGTGAATCATCAGGCTTACACATTTCACAGCACTCACCATAGCACATACCCTCCCCAATATCCATAACCCAGCTACCCTATCTCTACCCCCCTAACCCCCAGGAATCCTCAGTTTGTTTCGTGAGATTAAGAGTCTCTTACAGTTTGTCTCCCTCCTGATCCCATCTTGTTTCACTTCCCCGCCACCCACCACGACCCCCTGCCCTGCCTCTCAAGTTCTTCATATCAGACAGATCATATAATTAAGACAGACAGTTTTTAGGAAAAGAGAAGGATTCTAGCAAATTTCTCGTTAGCAGAAATGCAAGCAAAGAGTACATTTTTAAAGTACTGAAAAAAGAAAAAAAAACTTAATTCTTTACCAAGGGAGAACATCTTTCACAAATGAAGGCCAAATAAAACATTTTCTGGTGTACATACAAAAAGCGACAGGATTGATCATCGGCCAACACGATACAAAAGAAATAGTACTGGACACAACTCAGGCAGGAGAGAGTGATTCCAGAAAGAATCAGATTCTACAAGATAAATGAAAAAATCACAAATGCTAACTACTTGGAAAAATATTAAGACTTTTTCAGATTCTAAATCTCTTTTAAAGATAATTCACTGTCTAATGCAAATCTAATACCTATGTATATTGGAATTTATAATACAGGTAAAAGTAAAATGTATGAATTAGGAAAAAAATGCTGAGAAGAAGAAAGAGAAGTTTGTTGTAAGTATCTGACAGTCTGTGTGACATGGGGGAACACACTTGAATGTGGACTATTACAACTCATGAGAATATGACAGACATAGGTAGAGCTAATAACCAAAAAAGTAGGAGATAAAATGGAATCCTAAAAATGCACCAATAACTTAAAAAAGGAAGAAATGGAGAAAGGAAACAAGGAGAACATGGACAAAGAAACACTATATACAAGGATGTCATATGGGATGTCAGTACTAATCACATCCTAGAAATGGTCTAAATGCAAAGAAAAGACAGATTGTCAAACTGAGTTTAACAGTAAAGCCCGACTCTATGCCCCATTTAAGAAAACTACTGTAAATAAAACCACGTGGAATTCCAACTGTAAGTTCAAGACAAGTTCTCACCAATATTGCTCCACAATGTAGAATGTGAAACATTCACAGAGAAGAGACAGAGAATTTGGGAAGACAGATGAATGAACACTTAAAAATAGTTAGAATGAAAATATTTATATTGCGTGTATTTTACACACACAAACAAAAAGAAATATCCACAGTGCATGTTTCATGAGGAACCGATAGGGGAATACCCTTCACCTCTCCCTCCTTTCCCCTACATTTAGAGGAAGGGAGGGTAAAATAAAGCAAGATGAAACCAGAGAGGGAGACAAACCATAAAGATACCCTTCACCATAAGAAACAAACCGAGGGTTGCTGGAGGGGAGGGGCTGGGGGATGGGGTAACTGGGTGATGGATATTAAGGAGGACACATGATATAATGAGCACTGGGTGTTATACACAACTGATGAATCACTGAACTCTATTCCTGAAAGTAATAATACACTATACATTGATTAATTGATTTTAAATTGAAATAAATAAATGCAATTAAAAAGAAATTTTCCCATACAGACAGACAAGAGTTCCTCTATGGAGCTGAGAGGTGAGTATAGCTCCACAGGCACCAGATCCATGAAGCCTGCCCAGAAGCACAGAGATTCTCCCCAGCAGCCTGAGGAGCATTTTCACAGGAACCAGTGATGAAATGAGGGAAGCTTGGGGTGTCCAGGCTCAGCTGTGGGCTCAGGAGACAGAACTCTGGGGTCTCCCCCATGACTGGGACCCTCTCTTGCTCCCCCTCTTCACTCTCTACCCAGGTCCTGCCCCCAAGGTCCTGCCCCCAGTTTCAGCCCCCATAAGACCCTGAGTATGACCCTGAGCCTGAGCTCAGCCCAAGGGATACTGCAAGGTTGAGGTCACTGATAATGAGCCTCACAGTCTCCTGATTCTGCAGGCCCTGTGATCACCTGTAAGATTAGCTTCCCCCAATAGAGTGGCCATCACATCCTTGTCACTACCACCTGCTCAGGAGAGAGAGGACCAAACAATAATGCAGAGCAGAGCCCCGGGTCTGAGGCCAGGGCCCTGCACAGCCAAACAGCCTCCACTGTCCCCACAGGTTCTCCAGCTTTAACTTGGGACACGACCCCGCTGACCCTCTCCATGTGCAGGCTGAAGGGCTCCTTTAGAGACCAGCCAGGATGAGGATGGCAGTGAGTCGGGAACAGAAACCCTGCTGCCCAACCTGGCCTTACCCTCCCTCCCTATTTCCTGCCCTGTCAAGCTCTGCCCCGAGGAGTTTATAACAACAACCACAACCACAACCACAACAACAGTAATAATAATACAGATTTATGTGCACAAATAAACTTTTCACCAAAAGCATCATCGGTTCCCACTTATGACAATCTGCACTAATTGGAGTGGGCAAGCATCAATCTTGACACTTAATACATAGGAAACTGGTAGCAATGGGATATCACACGGATTTATCTGGATTTGACCATTTTCAAATGCACTACACTAACCTGCACCCTTCTTTTTATAGTAAGACAGCAAGCTTGGCCATGGCATTTCAACCCTGGAACAAGTACAGGAATCCCACTAGTCCTGCCTCCCGCACCCTGTATGTCGAAGTCTGTGCTGGGCAGGGCAGGGCTTGGTGGGGAGGGGCAGCTGCCTGTGGAAGGCTGGAACCATGGTCCACACCCCTTCTCAGATGACAGGTGCTCTGGGGTGACCTGCAGGAGGGAAGCTCCTGGTCTGAGACCTCCTCCACCAGCAGGGGGCAGCAGACCTGCATCATGAGCAGCAGGATAGAGGCTGGGGCTGCCCATGGAGAGCCTCACAGGGACACCAGGTCTGGGGATCAGCAGGGGTCCAGGGTTCAGTCCTCAGAAGGAAGCTGAAATGATCACTCCTATCTCCAGCTGCTGAAGGGACCTTGTTCTGAGGGTCAGACACCCAGTGACACCCAGGACAGTGACGGGAGTCCTGACACAGTGAATGCCTCGCATGGGAAATGCAGCTCCCTACACTGTGCACCGGTTTTCCAGGAGCTGACTTGTCCGAGCTGCACATGTCACCTTCTGCCTCTCTTCCCCACCTCCAGGAAGTCAGACTCAGGGCTGCAGCTTCTTTGCTCAGGAGCATCTCAGGGTTAGGGAGGATGAACACTGGGAGCTCCTGGTCCCTGGAATGAGCATCCACAGCCTCCTTGTGAGACTGTCTCCAGAATGAAGGGATTCTCACTACCTGAGGCCACAGCTCTGGTCTCTGAGCTGTCCTTGGTTCAGTGACAAGATCCAGCTCCTGCAGGGACCCTGATTCTGGCTACAAATGTCACCCCCTGTGGGAAGACATAACCCTGGGAACCCTGACAAGACATGGAGCTTGATGGTTGTTTTTGAACTCAGGGATGGTTTCTCATGAAATTTGCATGATTGTACCTAATACTGATAAAAAATAAAAGAAAATTGTTGACAATGTCAATTGCTCCTCTGTTTGGGATAGGGGATGTCACAGAGACAAAATCACCACGTGACTATAGACTAGAAGATGTGATGCATCTCCAACAGCAGGTAGTGGGTTAACGAGTGAACTCCCACAGACAAAATGATGCACAAACATTCTAATGAGAAAGTTCCACAGTCTAATGATATGGGAAGCAAGGGATCACAGGGCCTCTGGGGGACACAGAGGGGACACCACACAAGAGGACGAGGTAGGTAATGAGGCCACAGGACCACCTTCCATGTATTAAGTGTTGTCTGTAACTCTGAGAGGGCCCAGCCCAGCCACATGGCCAGGCTCCTGAAGGACCACAGAGGGAGCCAAGGACAGACTACCAGTAGGGTGGGCACAGGGGGTTGTTATGTGGTCTGATCCCCAGAAAGTGCCTGTGATCCCAGATCCTGCAGACAAAGGCTGGTGGTCTGACCTGAGAGCTGGCTGGAGGAAGCTGAGGGCTCCCTTCTTCCTCTTCAGTCACATGTTCTGATCTCACCACTGGTTTATCATGTAGGAGCCCAGAAATGGAGGAAATTTGCATAAGTACTAATAAGTACTAATAAGCACAGTCCAAGGGCCTGGAAGGGAATAAGAGAGGCTGAGGTGGAGCCCAGCAGTGCTGTGGGTCTCAGGAGGCAGAGCTCTAGGCACATCCATAATGGCCTGGATCCTTCTCCTGCTCCCAGTCCTCACTCTCTGCACAGGTGCTGTCCCCCCTCAGGCTGCCCACACGCTCAGCCCCCACAGGATTGAGCTGGGCCTGAAGTGAACCCTGAGCTCAGACCAGGACAGGCTCCGGATTGGTTCCCTGGGATGAGCCCCTAAACCTCACACTAACCTCTCCTCTTCTGTCTTTTCAGTCCCCATGGCCTCCAATGCACTGACTCAGTCTCCCCAGTGTCAGTCTCCCTGGGACAGACAGCTACCATCACCTGCTCTGGAGAGGAAATGAGCAAAGAACATACACAATAGTAATAGCAGAAGCCAGGCCAAGCCCCCGTGCAGGTCATTTATAAGGACACTGAGCGGCCCTCTGGGATCCCTGACAGATTCTCTGACTCCAGTTCAAGAAACACACACACCCTAACCATCAGCGGGGTCCGGGCTGAGGACGAGGCTATTACTGTCAGTCATCAGAGGGCACTGGTACTACTCACAGTAACACAGGCAGATGGGGAAGCGAGACACAAACCCCTTCCCCATCTCTGTCACACTCTCCTCCAGCTCCAGGAGGCCTGTGCACAGAGCAGTGAGCAGCTCTGACCCAGGTCCCCAGATCCAAGGTCCCCAGACCTCACTAGCCACCCACCCTTCAGGCAGTACCTGCAGAGGGTGTATGAGGGTTGATTTGGGGCTCCCGAGATTTTCTGGGCCTGAGTGTGTTTGGAAACGAAGGGCCTGAGAGGTAGGACAAACAGAAAGAAACCTCTGTCCATGGTCATTATCCCTGCATTTCCATATGGTGGCCATGGGCCATTCGTTCATCCACTGACCAGGATTAAAATCCAGAATTTTCCAGCTCAGCAGAGCTCCTGAAGCCCTGTCAGCATGGCAGCTGGGGATTCTGAGTGGAGCAGACCAGTGCATTACCCACTGTGGTCACCCCTCTTCCGGGCTCACACACATCCCCATTTTGTCTGAAGTCCCTGGCAGCTCACAAGGGAGCTCCTTGCTGGGAAGTGTGCTTGGTTCAGAAAATTGCTTCCCCCAGGTTTCTGCCCCTTCTCAGAGAGTCCCTTGAATGATGGCTTGAAATGCAGCTCCCTACACTGTGCACCGGTTTTCCAGGAGCTGACTTGTCCGAGCTGCACATGTCACCTTCTGCCTCTCTTCCCCACCTCCAGGAAGTCAGACTCAGGGCTGCAGCTTCTTTGCTCAGGAGCATCTCAGGGTTAGGGAGGATGAACACTGGGAGCTCCTGGTCCCTGGAATGAGCATCCACAGCCTCCTCGTGAGACTGTCTCCAGAATGAAGGGATTCTCACTACCTGAGGCCACAGCTCTGGTCTCTGAGCTGTCCTTGGTTCAGTGACAAGATCCTGCTCCTGCAGGGACCCTGACTCTGGCTACAAAGGTCAGATGTCCTGAACTTGAGGTCCCAGCTTTAGAACTCCCTGCAGGAAGGAGGCGTCATCTGATGGCTCACTGTGGGTCCCTTCTCCTGCCCAGGCTGAGCTCCCCAACTCCTTCCAAATTTCCTGCACATACTCTTCTCCATCTCAGAGTCTGCTTCCAGGAGCCCCATACAGGAAGGCCGGCATCTCTGACAGGGTCCTCAGCGACCTGAGGAGGCCATTGTATACCCACAAAGCTCTGGTTTGTCCCCCCAAACCCCATATGTGTGTCAAAATCCCCAACAGATGAAGCATGAGAGACTGTGGACTCTGAGCAACAAACTGAGGGTTTTGGAGTGGAGGGGGGTGGGGGGATGGGTAAGCCTGGTGGCAGGTATTGAGGAGGGCACATATTGCATGGAGCATTGGGTGTGGTGCATAAACAATGAATCTTGGAACACTGAAAAAATTAAATTTAATTTAAAAAAATCCCCAACAGATCAGTTCATTCCCTATGATTTTAAACAATGAAAAAGATGTAGACACACTAGGTGCTCTGGGTTCTGACAGACAGTTGGAGAGTCACATCCCTCCTGATGGTGAATGGGGGACATTGGGAAAGTTGCCTCCTCCTACAGACTGGCCAGATGAGACTCAATCATGAGACTGAGACACACAAGGGGTGCTGCCTCACTTCTACCCCCCCCCACATCTTGCACAAGAATCTCTCTACCTCCACCCTACCCAGAAATATGGACAGACAATTCTGTGGATACAGTCATCTTGTCAACGTTGACACTTAATAAGCCATCACAGTCCACCTCTCATCTACATGAAATCCACTCAATCCAGGCTAACCACTGTCTCTAAATGAAAAGAATATTGGTAACTTTTCTTCCACCTAATATGATGAAACCATCCAATGAAAAATTACAAACATACTCACCTTTTCCCCACAAGAGGAATCAAAATATACTGTTGTCTGTAGTGATGGTTGTTTTTGTTCCAGCTGATTTGATATCCTATAATTTCTATATTGAGATATAAAGTTAACTATTAACACATCTGTTGTTAGACAATAATAGGATGAAACAGGAGAATAAAACAAAAGCATATGGTTAATATATAACCAAACACATTCATGTCAACATAAGGAAGAACACCTGTCCTTGTATCCTGCTCATTTCTTCAGTACCTGTGGTCAGGTAGTGACCTGCCCACCCCATATTCCCCTTCCCTCAACAAAGACCTGAACTAGTCATCAACCCCACCAGTTGGGACCACCAAACCTTCCTTCTGGAAGATTTGTCCATTATCAGACCTGCTGCATTGGAGTGTGGTGAATTTATGACCGTAATCACAGTCCCAGGGAGTATTAGAGGATCTCCTGAAACTATACACCTACCTGCTTACCCCAAATGGATAGTAGATACCCAAGTCCCCCATGATAGTCACCATGAGTCATGGCAGCCAGTGTCCCCTACTTTTCCCAGTGCCTCACTACAAGGAGGAGCCAGGAAGGGCCACAGTGCAGTCTCAACCAGCAAGTGCGGGGCAGTCAAGCAGAGAGCAAAGTGCCAGGGTTGAGAAGGGAACATTTTGCTGGTGGCCCACTGGGGATAAGAGTGAGTGCTGCCATTCCCAATTCCACCCCAATTCCTAGACCTGTGAAACCTGACCCAGGGAAAAGCAATACCACCTATGTCCTGCTGAAAGTATATGGCCTGCTGAAAGCATATACAGCATCCCAGAGGACATGGCGTGAACCCCTTGTGCTATTGTCACAGCCCAGGGGGCAGCAGAGATCACCTGGCTAGCCACCTGGTGATGGAGTGGGCCTGGCATCAGGGGTTCTAACATGCAGGAGGTGTTAGTTACCATGACCTGAGATATGAAGGAAAAGGTATCTTCCTTCTTGAGTATCATGTTTGACACTAATGTACAAAATCTTTCAGCTTCTTCTTATGCTGATCCAGATCTTGCAGTAATTACCCATTTATCTGGCACAGATTTGGGACTTCAATCTCTTACATACACCCCAGTGGTGCGAAAGCTCTCAAAAGTCTATAAACACCCCTCCCTCTGAAGACACACATCCCTCCCCGCCTTCCTCTTTGCTCTGAGAGCTTCCTGTCCTGCTACAAGGAGCTCCTCCTTTCCCCCTCTCTCTCCAGTGGGTTGGTGCCAAATTTTTCCTTTTCTTTTTCCACTCCAAGGATACAATAACAATTACTCAACCTCGTAAATTATATTAACAATTTTTATTGCTTAGTGCATTTTTGCCAGCAACCGAAATTAAAAATATAATTTTAATTTTGCATGAAGCATTCTTATAATTCACAACAAAATTTCCTTCTCTTATACTCAAATCATATCTTTTGAGCACATGATGTGTCCCTGCTCCAGCTGGGGCACATTGGAGATACCGAGAAATGGCACCCACCGCCTGTTCAGAAGTTCATGGTCAAGGGCAGACACAGCACCTCCATGGACCCATAAAAACCCCATGTGCCCCTGGTGAGAGAGGAATTTTACTCAGATTCTGATGTTCACAGCTCACAAACTGTGATCTGCAGTAGGACGCTGCCCATGTCTAAGCACACAGGGTTTCCCTGGAGTGGGGATGAGGAGGGTCACTGCATTGAGGCCTGGGAGTGTCAGAGGAGACACAGCATGGAAAGTTCTGAAGGTGGAGCTGGGAGCGGACCAGCATGCAGCCTCCACCACAACACAAGGATGGATGAGACACGTAGGAGTCCTAGGTGATATTAACCACCTCCATCCTGAGCCAGAATGGAACAGAAGAAAGATCTGGGGCCCAGAACAATCTCAGTACTCCCACCGTGACTCTGGCTACCTTCATGACAGGATCCAGGAGGATTCCATGAGCAGGACTTAGGTTCCCTGGAAAATAGACTCTGCTTCTCAGTGGCCAGGATAGCCCAGGAGCTATGCCAGGGCACGGTGTAAAACTGGAGTTGTAGCCCCAGACTATGCAACCACCAGAAGGATTCCCTGGGCTGAGGGTGGGAACTACAAGGGACACCTCTCCCCTCTCTATGCCCCTTGGGGCTGAGCCCTTCCTTCTCTGAAACCACAAAGCTCCTCAGCAGCAATCCCTGAGGCCTGGCTGATTTGCATAACCAGCTGGTCTGTCCAGCAAGGAGATAAGAAAGGCCTGGGAGGAACTTTGCCCAGCCTCAGGCCTTGGGAGCAGAATCAGGGTGCCTCCACCATGGTCTGGGTCCCTCTCCTCCTTGGCCTCCTTGCTCACTGCACAGGTGCTGTGCCCAGGCTCATTGGGATCCAGTAGGGGACAGAATCTCTTCACCTTGCTGCAGGATGAGGGGCTAGAGGGGTGAAACCCCCTATTGTGCTTACTGGTGTGAGCTCTAAGGGACTGCACCTGCCCAAAGAAAGGGGCTGGGGGCTCATGTTGGTTCAAAGGCTCTATCCAGGCCCCCGAGTCCCCTGGGCTGAGATTGCTGGGAAGGGGCAACTCTGGAGGCCAAGAGAACCCCTGGAGCTCAGTCCAGGCCAAGAAGGCAGAGTCCCCTGGAAGCCCACGTCTCATGTCCTCTCTTGCAGGTTCCGCGGCTGCTTACAAGCTGACTCAGGACCCCTCGGTGTCGGTGAACCTGGAACAGACGGCCAGGAGACAACATTGGAAGTAAATATGCTCACCGGTACCAGCAGAAACCAGGCCAAGCCCCTATGAACATCATTTATAAGGATGCTGAGCGGCCGTCTGGGATCCCTGAGCAATTCTCAGGAACCAACTCGGGGAACACGGCCACCCTGACCATCAGCGGGGCCCGGGCCAAGGATGAGGCTGACTATTACTGTCAGGTGTGGGACAACAATGGTAATGCTCGCGGTGACACAGGCAGATGGGGAAGTGAAACACAAACCCCCCTACCCTGACCTGACACTCTCACCAGCCATCTGAGCAGCCAAAGGCCTGAGGGCCAGGCATCCTCTCTGGCATCCAGGGTTGGGAGACTCCAGCAGATTCTTTGCCCTCTCAGGGGCTCTGTTTACCCTGCTGAGAAATGGCAGATAAAGGCCTGTTTTGAGTCATAGAGTCTGTCGTCAGCGCCCTGTGGGTCCAGAAATCTCCCTACTAGCTGAGCCCTGGGACTGCTTTGTTTCCTCTCCAGGCTTAGCTCCTCACTCACTTCTCTCAGGAGTGATCGGAGGAGTCAAGATACTGGAAGGAAAGGGCACAGTTCCTAGCTGGCCCCCAACTCATGGCTCCCTGCTTGTTAGTTTATGTGATAACCCTGCACTGAGACCCAGGACCTTTATGCATTAGAGAAGAGCCTCCTTGGGGGAGGGGGACAGGGCCTGCAGCTGAACCCTCGGCAGCATGGCCCACCCACCCTCCAAGAATCGGGGTTCATGCTCCCCGCTGCTTTGTAAGTAGACTTGTAAAGTTTTGATCAGAAGTTTGTAAAACATTCTTAACACTCTTCTACATATATATATAGAATGGAAGTGAATATCATCATGATTGGATGCCCACTCTTTTTGAAAACTCTTCTCTAACATTTGGAAATTTTCCATCTTTCTTCCCTTATCTTGAACTTTGTTTTTACTCCACACCCTGCATTGAATTCGATCTGCTCATACATTTTTACACCTGAGTCTTTTATTCATTATCCTGTCATACATCTCTGTCCTAAAAATATACATTAAGTTTACATTCTAAAATTTAGTTTCATAGCCTGTGACCTTGGGCGTTAAATTATTTTCTGCCACACTGAGTTGACATCTTAATTACTCATAGCAGTATGTGATTGAGACAACATAAACATATTAAAATTTACATAGATAATCATTAAGTAGTGTCAATTTGTGAATCCATTGATAAGTATGATGTCCTGTTAGAATGAAGCAAGGTCCTGCATCTATTCTGTTCTGGCTTGCATTTTTATATGAAACTCAAAGAAACCTTGACCTCATAAACAAAAGTTTTGTAATAGAATTTCACTCACAGATCTGAGTTTCTTCCTAATGATTTTCAATGATTTTATAATATTCCCCCAAATACCCACCCAGATGTTTACATGTGTTGACAAATAGAGCCAGACGGTTACTAACAGAAGCACATCTGAATAGTATCTTTGACAGTGAGGACTGGCTTTGCCTATTAGATAACACAGTGGGGCTTCTCCCTGGATTGAATGGTTCAAGTCGGCAGCACCAAGTTTTGGAGGAAAAATACACCTGAAGCACATGAGAAGATGAAAGCATGTTTCTAAAAAAAAAACAAAAAAACAAAAAAAAACACCCACTCCAGAACCCCACCCTCCGCTTAACCCCCACCCCCTCAACAGGTTTCTCGGAGTTCTAGACACAGCCAGGACTACTGTGAGCAGAATAAGACACTGTCGTTGCATGTAAAATTTAAGGGAGGACCCCAAAACTCGGTAATCAAGACAAATAGTATCTAATGCAATATTTTTTGAAATCGTAATAAATGCAGAAAAATTCCATGCAGAACTGTAAGTCAGGTCAGGATCCCACCCTACACTAGACTGACTCGATTCACTCGCCTCCCCTCCCCCCGCCAGGTGCTGGTTCCATGGGCGAGGTGGGCGCCAGGGAAGATGAAGTCCAGCCTCTGCACCCTCCCACCTGCCCCCACCGCTGGAGCCTTTCGGTGGCCTCCCTCACAACTCCTCCGTCGTTTCAGCCCTTTCTAGGATTTAGCCTCCTTCTACTGCTGATCTCTGCTGCCCCCTATTGGACTTTTCCCTTGGGGCTACACTCCAGGCGGCTGTATTGGGAGCCTTAGAGGTTAAAGGGTAAAAGCACTGAAATGTTCCGAAGCATCCCCACCCATCAGTTCCAGGCTGGCCCCACCTCATGTGCAAAAAAAAAAAAAAAAAGGCTGGTCCTCCCAGGTCTCAGAATGGTACTGGTAAGTCCCAGAACACCACGTTTACACCAGGCTGCTGTGTGTCTTGGGAAAGAAACGCTCCCCCTCTGTGCTTCAGTTTCTTCATCAGTTGAAGGAGCTAGAAGGTCCCCACCAGCGTGGTGAGTCTGTGACATCTACAGAAGAAATAGAATTTGCTTTCCATTTGCTGGAGGAGAGCTGGGGGTGGGGTGAGACAGCACCCCCAGGATCACCAGGGGAGCGGAGGTCTTCAGGGTTCCTGGGGAACCCTCAGAGGGGAGCTCAGGAGCTGCAGAGCCAGACCCTGACTCTAAGGATTCTGAGAGATTCCGGAACATTTGTCACATCCCTAGACAGATATCCCTGGACAGATACACACACCCCAGAACAACAGTGAGATGAAAAAGCCCAGCCAGCTTGAGTTTGGGGTGGAGGGGAGCATGGAGCTGAGGAGACCTGGATGCAGGCAGTTTCTGAGGTCTGTGGAATAAAGAGTGGGCAGGAAACTGATCAGCAGGAGGCAGGGGGCACCCTCTGATATGGGAAGCAGGGCTGAAGTGACTGGACAGGAGCACAACCCTTCCACTCCATGAAAGAAGGGCTGGGGCAGGGCACAGAGGAGCCAGGGACCCTCAACAGGGGGCCCACAGGGAAAGCTATACCTGGACTCCTCTGGCCCAACCTGAATCCAGCCCTTGGCACATTTCAATCTAGGGAGGAGGTGAGGGGCAGGCCTGAGTGGGCCAGAGCTGCAGCTGCACCAGCTGGGAAGACCCAGCCCATTCCTCAAAGGTCCCCCAGGAAACAGCCCAAGCCCAGATTTCTGACCACAGCCACCGCAAGAGGATGTGGTCTGTGATGGTGGGTGCCCAGAGACTGTGGCAGGTGCAGGAGTGGGCACAGCTGGAATACTGCCTTTAGGGAAAGCCCCTTTTTCTTCCCAAGACCTGGGGCTGTTCCCCAGAGAACCACAACTTCTGGGCCTTAGGTAGCAGGTGAGTGTCACACCCACACAGGGATGCTGGAAGGGAACAGTTTCAGCCTGGACCCCTGAAGCCTATCCTGCCCCAGCCCGCACGGTGCCAAGAACCCAAGGTCAGAGGCAGGCATGGCCTTCATCCCATGGAAAGGACAATCTTCGCCAAATGTAGCAGAAAAATTAAGGAGTGCTTGACTGAAAACATGGGCCAGACAACTGTTAAAGGGACCTCCTAAGAAAGTCACTTAGGCAGGTCCTGGGAGGCCTCTTTTAGAGCTGCTGACACAGAAATGAGAAGCTGCAAACCCAGACTTGAGCAGGTGTATGAAAGACCTTGCAGCAGAAAAGGCAACTGGAAAGCAAGATGGGAGGTGCTGGGTGACAGGTGGGATCCTGCCACCTGCTCAGCACTGAGCTGTGTGACTGCGCCAGGCCCAGAGAGTGGGGTCGTCATCAACAAAGCATGTTCTTAAGCCGTGCCAGGGCCAGGCCTCTGCATAGAATCTGCTTAAACATCAATTTCTTCATCCTCAAATGGGCAAGACAATCTCAGCCCAGCCAGCAGCTGGCCCCATTGCCTGCATCAGTCTCATTGCATTACGTATTATATTACTGGGCTTTCCAACGGACCCCAACCCAAAGCACCTGTGCGGCCCATCCCTCCTGCCCCCCTGCCCAGCAGAACCTACATCTTGGCTCCCCTGCAAGCAAAGCATGAGCCTTCCAGGTGGACAGAGGGCTGAAGTGCAGGGGATGAGCTCACTCCTAGATTCTCACTCACTCTGCAGCCCACTCACAGAATGACCTTGGCCCCTGCATTCACTTTCAATGGACTTTACTATTTTCATCTGTAAAGCAGGCACACTGCCCCCAGGACATGCCAACAGTTGTTCTAAAGCCCAAATCCAAGGGGCAGTCAGTCAACACCTGCTACAACTGGGGCTTAGCAGTCACATGATCTCATTCATCTTCATGACTGCCCTGCTACAGAGGAACTGTGTCCATTTTACAGATGAGGAAACTGAGGTCCGGAAGTGACCTAGATCTGGAAGGCTTCAACATTCTTGAGCGTGACATTACTCCTTGATTGATGGACATAGAATCACTCCCTGCAGGGCCCTTGCCTGGCTGAGAAGCTGAGATGACCAAAGGGGAAACAGCCAGTCTTGACCAAACCCACCAAGGAACTGGAGTGTGCAGGGACCCAGCCTGGGGGACTTGTCAGAAGAGAAGCCCTAGCCCCAGCTCCACCTCAACAAATCAGGCCTTGCTGATTCCTGATCCACTGGGCACTCAGCTGCTCCCTGTGGCTCCTTCAAGCCCTAGGGAGATGCTTCACAGGTCTGGGACACCCTTAGGGAAGAGGGAAATAAGGAAGGTCAGGTATGCCCCACCCAGGGCCCCAGGGGCGGGGACTGTGGGTGGACTTCAGTGGGAGGAGGTGGAGCCCAGGATCTGACCACAGCAGAGCAACTGACAGATGTCACTGTGAGGGAGATACCCAGGGGTAACAGCCAAGAGCCTTGGAGAGGGCTGGGCACTGGGTACAGGGACCAGAGAAGGCCCAGGCAGAAGACAGGGTCATGTGGTAGGCACACTGGGACAGCTGCTGCCAGCAAGAGGGACTGGGGGCCCCAATCCAGAAGTTCAAGCCAAGCTTCCATCCTAAGGGCAGATGAGGCCTGAGACAGGCCAAGAGAGCTGTGTGGCCCCCGGGAGGATGGGGGGGCAGAGCCCTGCCCCAGGCAGCGCTGGTCCCTACTGCTGCTAAGCCTGGCCATGGGCACCCAAGGCCTGCTGTCCCCAACACAGCACCACTGAGCAGAGCCCCAGCAAGAAGGAGACTGTCCAGCTTTTGAAGCCTATGAGACAGGTAAGGACCCAAAAGAGTTATGGTGGGAATATGTGGAACTCCCTGAGGTGGGAGCCAGGAGTGGACATCCGAGGAGGAGAGCAGCAGTGAGGGGAAGAAGGGGGTGAAGGAAGAATCAGAGAGAAGGGGCCTAGGCAGACACTGGCTGTATTTAAAGTGTTGATATTTATCCTGCATGGATTTTTTTGCATTGATTTTTAGCTTTTAATATTGTATGAAAATACGATTTATCTTGATGACTAAATTTTGGACACCCCTTAAATTTTGCACTAGTGCCACCTTGACTCACCCTTGTCCTCTGGGTAGGACAGAAACATGGAGGCAGGAGCAAGATGTCCCCAGAGGCACTAATCATTTTAGGGGCAGAACGTCTCTCTCTGTAGCCCAAGTTAGATCCTGCTGTTATCCCCATCCTGCAGAGGAAGATAGAGGTCCAGAGAGGTGAGTCGACCTCCCCAAGGTCATACAGCACATAGGCACAAACAGTCTCGGGACTATAAGAAGTCCGAGGCCTGAACGCTGTGATCCCATCAGTGCGTCCTGTGTTGAAACAAAATGGTGCAACAGAAGAGGTGGTCTGCAAGGCAGTTAGAGAGGGGAGCAAGGGCTTAGCTGAGTCTCCCCCAAGGATGTCCACTCTGCAGCTTATTCATAAATACTTACAGGGGCCAGGCCTGGGGACCCAGAGAGGGTGGGCTTGAACCAAGGGGATCATGTTGAGGCGCCGGGACAGATCAAACTGATCTGACAGATGGAGGGGCACTGACTAAAGCGTGAGGCGGGCACTTCAGGCACTGGGAGATGCATCGGCTGAGAGGAGAGAAGTGCGCAGGCCCGGCAGGGAGCTCCTGGACTGGAGCAGGGGAAGAGCATGCGCGCAGCCCTCTGTTGTGCGTTGTGTTTTATTCGCTGCGTCCTTGATCTTGGGGTCCAGAGGAGTTGTTGAGGGATTTAAGTAGCAGACTGTCAGGGTCGGATTCATGTTTGGAAAACTGTTTTCGGATAGGAGACTGGTGTGAGGCCAGATTAGAGGACCATGGACGGATAACGGCCAAAGCTTGCGGCTTGGGGATGGGGAGGAAGGACCAAGTACCAAGATCTCCTATAAAATTAGCAAGTACCAGAGTTTGACCAGGGAGGAATGGTTACTCTCATGGACTGTCTATAGAAGTCTAAAATGTATAATCATTTTAACAATGTGCAGCAAGTCATTTTTTAAAAGTTTATTTTTTTTAAATTGTGTGATTACACTTCTAGGAATTCATGGAGTGGTGGGGGTAAGGGAGGAATAATCAGAAATGTAACCAAAGGTTTACAAACAAGAATGGCTAGCTCAACATTATTAATGGTGGGAGAAAAATGGAAATAATCTAAATATCCAGCAGAAAGGGTGTGACCAAATACAGTATGGAACATCCAACATAAGGACTCTTACACAAGCCTCCAAAACTCTCTTTCTGAAATTGGGTGGTGTTTTTTTTTTTTTCTCTTTCTGAAAGTGTGCACATTTTTAAAAGACTGTCCAAAAATATAGAAAAATGCCAATGGTGTGTCTCTGGCTGATGGAACTTCAGCTCATTTAAATTTTTGCCTTCTAATTTTCTATACTTTTGAAAATGTTCACAGGAAGACATGTATTTGGTTTTTATCTTCTAAAATAATTTTTAATGTAAGAGTAACATATACTTGTTTTAAAAAAAAATTAAGCAAAGAAGTATATTAAAGAAAAAATCTAATGTTTCTGCTTACCATCCCCACACATCTTACCCTAAAATCCATTCTCCAGAGATGACCACTGTCAGGTTGGTCCATATATTTCTAATCCTTCTCCCATGTGAGTATGTCCCTGAAAACACACACACACACATCTAGTTGGTTTGGGGGGGTTTATTCTTCAAATAATAGAATCATCCTCTGCATATTATTCTGCAACCAGCTTTTTAAACGGTTTGTTACTGACATTTTCTATTTCAATCTGTATGAATCTCCCATGTTCTTACAATGGCTTTGTGACACTTCAAAATTTGGATGAACCAGACTGTATGTAATCATTCCCTTATTAATGGACATTTAGGTTGTTTCCATTTAAAAATATAAATTACAAGTGATGCTGTCATGGAAAAACCCACATATGTGTGCATGTGTTATGTGTATGCTTATAGTGCACTTAAGTATCTACTTTGGATTAATGGCTGAACTGGAATTGCTGGACCATAGAAAATGTGCTTTTGAAATGTTCTTATATGATACCCAATGTCCTTCTGAAAGGCTGTCCCAGCTTATATTCACTGCAGTGAATGACGGTGCCCTTTCCTCTACATCCTTCCCAATACTGTGATATTGTTCACCTTTTTATTATTTGCTCATCCCTGATGAGTATTAATGGGATATGTTTGTGTTTGTTTATTTGATTGTGGGTGAGCGTTTTTTCCTTTCACATTTTTTGGACTGATTTTCTTTTTACTGTAAATTTACTGGTCGTAACTTTGCCTATTTTTTCATTAGATTCCTTGTATTTTCTTATCGAACGATAGAAACTCCTCATATATTTGTATATGAATCCCTGGTTAAGTGTCTATGTTGTAAATATTATTTGGTGGAGTTTCCTTTCTGTTTTATGACTATGGAATAAGATTTGACAGTGTCATTGGTGGATTTGTCTTCAGGTCCCTTGGGTCAGTAAGATCTCCCAAAACATTCTACTTTCCCTTAAAAGGTAATGGCAGTGAGGGCAGAGCTGCCAACCATGAGACTCTACCACCAGGATATGCAGCCACAGCCTCTCCAAACCACTCAGTCTGCTTCCTGTGCCTGCAAAGGGCTTCTGGCATTAGAAGCTTCAGGAGGTCTAGCTTGGACTTGGCAAAATCAGCACCCAGAACGATTGGCTACTAAGCATCAGACTGCCCAGGTCAAGTGGACCTTCTTAGGTAGCATTAACTACCTGGAGGCTCAATGACTCCTCCATCCAATAGAAAGGGTGCATCATGGCAGTATTTTCTCTCTGTCTTCCCTCTCCTGTGAGCACAGGGCAGAACATACCCATGAAGGGAGTGCCTTCATCTGCTCTTTATTCTCCCAATGACACCTTGATATCTAGGGGAAAGAAGAAATATAAACTGTTCCCTATTATTCCCCGCTTTAGAGAAAGATGGCCGGCTCCCTCCATCTTCCCCTGCTGAATTATGACAGTGTGATGACCTGGTAAACTCTGAGATCTTATGGATCAGTTTGGGGGATCAAACCAGGGTGGTCCTCTATGCAAGTTGGCAATGTGGCTGCACATATGGACATCAGTCCAGTGGGAGCTCTTTGGGTGGCTCCTAGGTCCACGCACATGACCCCAGGAGATCTCAAAGCTCCTGCTTTCTGATTGAAGATATACTGTAGCTCATCTGTGCCTACCCAACCCGGGTCTGAAATCAGTCACCAATGCCAGTTCTGGTTAGTGGGAGGTGGACTGAAGAATCTTTCAAAGGAACAGAGCAGAAGTTACCCACCAGACCCTCGGCAACATGAGATCAGATAAGGGATTGGCTGGGGCTGCTCCCAAGGCCACCTGGACACAGGCTAGCATCTCCTATAAGACCAGCCCAGACTTTACTTAGGACAGTCCCTAACTAGGACATTCCCAAGAAGATAAAGCTGAGCCCTCTGGAATGATGGTTGGGGACATAGGAAGCTTCCAATGGCCCTTAAACTAAGACCAACTGACTTTTCCTTCCAAAAGGAAGGTTGGGGAGGGAGGGGACACCCATTGCCCTCACCTCATGGTGTCACCAAGGAATTGGAATTATTTGAACATTCCAAGAAGGGATATCCTGCTCATTTCCGTGGAACCTAACTCAAAAGGACACACAGGCCCGCCACAAACCCATTCCTATCCCGGGATATAGTAGTACCAAGAGTAGATCAGCTATCAATTCCCTTTGGAAGAATTGCTTCCAAGGATCCTGTTGCAGAACACATAGGGTCATTGGTCCTGTCATCTGCTAGGGGTGAGGGATGTGTTTCACTCCATGAGGCAGACACCGGCTTGGAGCATTGCTCCCACTTCCTCCATCACAGCTGCAGGTGGGGGCTAGTGGATGGGACAGGGCCTCCCAGGAGGGGTTTTTGTATGAGACTGTGTCACAGTGTGGGATATTCGGCGGAGGGACCCAGCTGACCGTCATAGGTGAGTCTCCTCTTCTCCCTCTTCCTCTGCTCTCCCAGAGGTTTGGAAAATTTTCTGCTATTTTTTTCTTTTCTCTTCATGTCCTGTCTCAGCCTTGGTCATGCTTTCACCTGGGATGCCAGCCTCTGGGACACTGACCTCCTCCTGTCCCCGTACAGATTTTCCTGCTTACTTCTTTGGTCATCACTAACCCCTTACCTCCAACCTGAGAGGCAGGCAATGGTTGGGATGACCTAAAAACTCCTCTCTCTGTCTTCCAGGGTCATGCTGGGTCCTACATGTGCTCTGTTCTGTCCTGGCCTGTCTGGCCGCCGTTTTTCCACCCTGTCTTTGGGAGGCACTAGGTTCCCCATCATAAAGGGAAGAGGGAACACGGAGCATTGGGGGGATGACCATTTGGTGCCTTTAGAGGGACCCAGCACCCTCAGGTCCAAGGCTGGGGATGCACAGGTCAGAGGTTCTGAGAAGGTCCCCCGAACTGTGGGACAAGGATCCAAGGATGGTGGCAGGGGTGGAGTGGCTCTCCCAGGCCTCTCCAGACTGCCACACAGCCCTGAATGGGCTTGAGAGACAGGCAACACTGCAAGAGGCAGGACAGGGCAGGGAGGACAAG